>QXEO01000235.1:375536-975536 GCA_007115705.1 Dactylis glomerata | reverse complement strand
ACGTTTTGCTTTAAGTTATCGGTGTAACTTATGCACATGGCTTGGATTTTAAAGCTAGGCTGATTAGTTTTGCTAATGATACATCTTTGAGCTGAATTAAACGCCAAGGCTTTATATTTTTTGTGTCTTCTCAGCACACCCGTAGGTGTATTTGTCTACAACAGATTGGGGGTGGATTGTCGACATTCATGAACTTACAAGTTGCATGTTTCTCAGTTTCATTTTTGCACAAAGTTACGTTGCACATTGCTTTGCGTCTTGTATGTTCTGATTTTCTTAATAGTGATAGTGTACTGGTAGCTTGGCGCGGCTTACTGGCTCAGCGACGGACTTCCATTTTTTTTTAAAGCAAATGTGTTTCTGCTATTGGGTGAGAAGAATGTAGAAAATGCATGAGGTTTGAAAGCCTGCTTGCTGCTATCTGCCAAAGTGTGATTCTTCAATCTTCCGTTGTCGTTCACAACACTACTAAACACTAGTGTTTGTTTATCACCTTCTATTTGCTGTGCTACCAACAGGATTCAGTTTGAAACTATATTGAAATGTCTTATATTCTGTTTGGTAGCTTAATGGCAACCTCGAAACTGTTTAGAAATATGCCTATTTCGAATTTATTCCTTCCTAACTTAGAGTAAGCTCTTTTAGTCTTGTTTTTTTTTCAACTGTTTAATCTGAAGATATTCAAGGGTGATCAGCTTTGTTATTTCTATTTTATCAGGCTGACATAGTATTACTGGGGTGAAGTTGAAATTGGCCTCAGAAAGAAATAGATGGATTGGGCTGTGAAGAGAAGAGATCGGGCACATCTTAGCTTACAGTTTATGACAAATTCGTTTTGTATTGATCATTCTAGGAGTTGTAGTCTTGTAGCTACAAATCTGAGTGTAATGTCCTAATTTTTTCTCAGAGAGAATCCAAGATTCTGATCACGTAATTACCAAAGATTTTGGTTTGATCAGATGAAATGTAGAAACACAAAATGAATGATGTAACAAAGTTTGGTACGACATAAAATGAAATGGCAGGCATAAACAGCAAATAAGAAAATTTGATTCCATCAAAGGGACATTATTTGGCTCAGTTGTAACGGCAGCAAAGACCCACTGATTGAAGTTTACCAAAAGATTTGGCGTCATAGACTAGACCGAATATGATGTTCTAGTGTCCCGCTTTTTTATGTGTGATAAGAAGCCAGATATTCTTACAATGACATAATTTTTTGCTATTTTTGAAGTCGGCCATCCCATTTTTAGGTACCATGAAACTTTTTTTTATAAGGCGTGCATTATTTTTGTCACCTAAAGTTATGCCCCGTGCAAGCTTTCTTACACCGCGTCAAGGCTGTCCTATGTCACTCAGTTAAAATATAGTCCCAACCACTCAAACGTGCCCACATGCATCGGCTGAATTTATTTTATGTCACATGCAGCCTTTTTACGACGAAATCAATCTGCTTTACAACGCATGCATGAGTGCGAGGGCTGTTTTGCGCGCTGGTGTGCGATAGCCCACCGGGTTGGGCGCGGGGCGCTGGTGCACGGGACGAACTATTCTGTATATATATATATATATATATATATATATATATATATATATATATACACACACACACACAAGCTGATATGGGGCACCTTGGTGCCCGGGCACCATGCTTCAAATACGTACATTTTGCTTACAATTATGCATACCCAGGGATATACATACCCAAGATACATATACCCAACTCATACATATCCAAAATATGCATACCCAAGATACATATACCCAGGATACACATACCCAATATATATATACCTGGAATACATATATATATATATATATGTACTTTTACATACCTTAGGTATATATTCTAAAAAAAATAACATACCTAAGGTATACATACCTCATTTATGTCTACTAAGTATGTGCAAAGTCATACATACCTTGGGGTATGTACAAAATATCACGTATTTTATATGTATTGAGCATGGTGCCCGGGCACCAAGGTGCCCTGGTGTATATATATATATATATATATATATATATATATATATATATATATATATATATATATATATAGTGGCAACGGCCGCAGATTCATCCATCGTCTACTCCTTGCTAAAATATAGTGAATATAAGTTTCTTTAAAAGTCAGACAATGTAAAGTTTAATTTGACATGTAGAAAATATAACAACATCTGAAATAGTAAATCAGTACCATTACTGTATATGGTATGCATTTTGTATTGCAGATGTAAATAAATTTTTCAGTAAACTTTCACATCATTTAACTTTTGAAAAAAAAATGCACTACAAGTCTACAATGTGACAAGAAAGGAGTACAGATTTGCTCAAGAAATACTGGCACATATAAGCGCTTCAGCGTCATTTATCAAGATCCTTGCAATTGTCGACATAAATCTACCACTGTGCTTAGTTATTCTGGATGTAGCCCATGGCACACGTCGCGCCTTTAACCGATCAAATTGATGTTTGAGCGACCAAGTAGTAGCCCGTGCCAACTGCCAAAGATGGATGGATGTCGGTTTGCGGGACAAACTCGGCACATGTTGACGTCTAGTCCAGGGGAGAAGGCGCGTCCTAACTTTGCCCGTGATCAAGCATGCGGCCGCACAGAATCTTTCCATGCAAATCTGTCGTCTACTTCCTCAATTTTCTTCTGTGAAAGCAGCTGCACAATCGACCACATTCAACACTTCAAGATTGACGCTCTGTCAGGAAACTCTAAGTCACAGGAATATTTCGCGTACTTACATAACCAAAATTCATGAAATATGGACAGGTACTCCGGACTATTTTTCGGGAGTAACTAATTCTTGGTTGCAAATTGCAATCCATGTTTTCATAACTAGCATGAATCGTAAAGCAATATAATGAATCGGGGCATCTTTTTCACTTGCAACACATGCAACTAATGACTAGCACGAATCACAAATCAGTTCAATTGTCTGAAGCCATTTTCTCGCTACCACAAATCACTACGCAATCCAAAGGCCTAAGAATTGACTGAGAATTAGCAAAACCGTTCGTCCAACTATTAGGAAATCTATCTGGAAAAACTCGAGGTAGCTCCAAAAATGAGATCTTTTGTATGACTTTTATATACGATGGTGTTTTTAACAGAGGATAATCTAGCAAGCATAATGGCAATTGGTGTATGAAATAATGCATATTTTTAAGAGGAGGAAATAAGTCAACATATATTATTCCCACGGCCTGTTGCTCTCCTTGTGTCACACAAGGTGTGTGGCTGAAAGCTCATGTGGATTTTAACATACCCCCTCTTAATTTTTTTATTAGCTCTGCTCCATAATAAGATGTTTTGGTAGGCTATTTTAACCTACCAACATATATTTTTTACAACCTACCAAATATCTTATATTTAGAAACAAAGATAGTATATCAAATATGTATGAGGAATGGTTGATGTGTGTGCAACTTAAGGCCCAAATACGAGAGGAAGTTTGTGTTTTAGTTTGGGCTTCGGTTCTGACATCTCACTTGTGGTGGCAACAAGCAACTGTACTCCCTCCGATCGGAAAAGATTATCGTATGATTTTAGTATAACTTAATAAAACTGTACTAGTTTACCGATAACCTTTTCTGATCGAAGGGAGTAGTGTTTTATATCGCCATAATCTACACCTAGTACAGATATGCAGTGCGACCGTCCAATCGTGATTTTTGCCTAGTTTTCCTCTAGCCTAGTCTCGTTTTGGTTTCTCCCGCAAAGAATCAGAAAAACTCACTCACTAATAAGAGAAGAAAAGGATGATCAGCAATCCAAGGCCCTCACCACCCTCACTTGCTAATAAACGGCTAGGTTAGTTAGGCACGTGAAGCTTGAAGGATCACAAGAGACAGAACACATAGGTGCCGAGGAAAAACATAGCACTATGTTCACTAATTATATTCTATCAATTAGCAGGGAGGTAGCTAGCTAGCTACATTTGTTTACATACATCTCTTTTATGCAGGCATGGTTCAATGAACGTGTACATGCATGCATATAGGAAGAAACCAAATCAAGGGCCAGCGAAGATCGACGGCAGCTATCCCCTACAAACGCATACCCATCTGTTTCTTGACATCAAGAGAAGGATTCCTTTTTTCCAACCCACTGCTGTCCTTTCACCCTCTCACGACTTGGTGTTTACCGTTGGTATCTGCATCCCATGGTCATTGCAGTATCAGATACGTCAGGGATAACAACAACTTCTGCATTGTGTTAAGCCACTTTCATTTCCCAGTCCAGCCTTGCGCAGCCTAGGCAGCTCTCCCTCGCCACATCGTCGATCCGGGCACCGGTGTCATAGACTTGGCCTGGCTGCCAGTTGGCTGGGAGGACCTCTTTGTCTGCCCACACCCACTTGCCATCGTAACCTCCAGTCACCACCGCCCGGAACTGCAGCGGCCCGGTTGGTGCCCGATCTGTGCTCCAGACCGGGCCGTGGACTCGGTTCATAAACCGCCAGTCCGATGAACCCACCTGCATAAGCATAGAAGACATGGTTCATCATATTGATTAGACAAATTTGGTGTACAACTTTGTCCTTATTTTTGTTCAGGGTTGATTGAGTCTTGCTTTTACCTGAGCAACATCCACCGCTAATATATCAGTTTGACCACCTTGGTAAAGGAACTTGATGACCAATTTACTTGGCTTCTTGCTCTGCTCTTCCACTAATATGGACAGGTTCTTGTCACTGTAGTCGCAAGGAATTCTGCATGCAAACAATACAAAAGATATTTAGGGCACTGCAGTAGTGTACTAGAGTTTACATCCATTATTTTGGATGCATCTATAGATCTCTGGTATCAAGATTTTGTGTTTGCCTTGTAACGCATAAAAAAACCTCTTCATCTCAGTCCTACTACGTGCTAACCTAAACTAAATTGTGTTTGCTTTTCAGCTAGTAAATAATATATATACAATGGGTGCTGGCTGGAAACATAAACATAATTTTGGGAGATTTCTGTTTTAAGCGATATTATTCAAGTATGCCTTTTTCATTCGGTGGAACTAACAAACGGAAGACTGACTCGCTATTCCATTTTGAAGACATTATCAGAGATAAAAAATATGCCAATAATAATTTTTGAAGCCTATATAAGTTTTAGAAGTTAACCCAGCAAAATTATATATGGAAATCGTCCTCCACATTTTTCTGATTTCCTAAACATTGTTTTTATTGAGGTAAAAACCATAGAAGAATATCCTACTGCATTGATTTTATAAACAAAAAAAACTATATCTAAATAGTTTCCTGGAGACTGGTAGATTGACAACATATTCTAGAGCCCTGCGCGTGGTTTGCCTCATTGAAATTCATTTACGGAACGGCCATTTATCCACATTGAAGCTGTAAGACAAGCGAATGATAGTTTGTACTCCCTCCGTCCCAAAATGTAAGGCGCCTAAGCTTTAGTCAAAAGTCAATATATTTTAAGTTTGACCAAATGTGTACGTAAAAATATAAACATTCACAATACCAAATCAATATCAATAGATTCACCAGAAAGTATAGTTTCTCAAAATGCCTATTTGATATTGTAGATATTCATATTTTTTCGTATAAACTTGGTCAAACTTACAAGATGTTGACTTTCAGCTAAAGCTTAGGCGCCTTATATTTTGGGACATAGGGAGTAGGATCCAAGATATCAGCTCAGAAAGCTGAATTCTATTTCATTTTCACGATATGAATGTAAACTACATAAATCAATTGCTGTCTTTTTAAAGAAAAAATACAAATGATCAGTACCAAAATACAAATAAACAATATTACTTCAGCTGTTTCTAACTGTATACATTTCGAAATATCTTATTAAAGAATTCTTATCCGTTTTATGAAAATTATAAGGCACTGTTTCTTTTTCTTTGAAAATCATGAGGAATTGCTATTACCTTTTGTACTCTATGGACAGAGCCTCCAGTTGCCTGAGCTGCTGGGCCATTCCGGGCTTGGCCATGCCCACAAAAGCCGGCCCACCCAGCAGGAAGTCTGTACGATTGTTCCTGTGGAAGTCGGTGAGCACGACCCGGACGCCCCTGCTGCTGCACATCTCTGAATCTCTGCATCTCATCTGTTTCGGAGAACAAAACCAAAAGTAAATCTCTAAAGAATAAGAATAAATAACGCAAGAGGTTAGTGGCATATCCTATACTCTTATTTGCAACGAAAATAAAAAATATTTAAACACCAAAGCATACTAGCACAGACATAAACAGAGGAGAGCATATACATTAGCCACATGCTACTTAAGTTTTCTGAAATCTTCTCTTTAACTACAATTGGTACATAGAGTAAAGCTTAAGATGATACTACTGTACATAGAGAACGAAACAGGCAAGGAAACCAGCTCTCATAATTACTACGTGTCCTTTTACTTGTTCAGATGGCAACAGATATAAGTGCAAAAAAGGAAATTAGCACTCAAGACAAGAATAGATTAAAATTAGCTGTCGCCATTACTCTACTTGTTCAGGTGGCAACGAATGTAAGTAGCATGAAGAAAATTACAAATCAAGAAAAGAATAGGTTTTAAAAAGCTCAAGTTCTTGAATCATTGAGAGAATGGGGGGCAGAAATGAAGAGCTACTCTGGACAAATTGAATCGGTACCTGGAAGCATCTTCCACACCCAAGCCCTCCTCTGTGCTGCCTGGGACCCCCGGCGGCGAGGAATCCCCCATTGGTCTCCAGGGCCATGGCTCCATACCCACAGATCCCACCGCCTAATTAACCAAGCCAAGAACCATAAGGCACTCAGAATCTTGCCAAGAAGAAAACAAAATCCACAATCTAGACTGATGTGTGCGTCTGCCGCTGCTAGAAAGAGAGTTCTTAATCTTACCGGCAGTGACTGTGGAGGGCGAGTAGGCAGCCTTGCCCTGACGCACGCACCTCTCGCAGGCGGACGCGCAGGAGGGCAGGAGCAGCAGGAGGCAGTAGAAGAGCGCGGGGAGCACTAGAGCCATGGCGATCGATGCCGAGCAGCGGAGCTAGCCGGAACAAAAGAGAAGAAGAAGAGGCGTATGGATGGGGGAAGAATGGCTGCTGGGTTTGCTTTTCCCCCCCTCCTTGGCAATGGCACATGCCGCTGCTTAGGACGGTGTGTTAACTAAAAGCGCGCGAGTATTATATAGGCAACCAAGGACGAGGAAGCAGTGCCCGTGTGAGTATCGTGTGCAAATTTTACGGAGGGGAATAGTTCGTGCACATTATACGGAGTACGTGGCAGCGACTACTCGTGAAAGCTGGATCGTGCTTGCTTCTCTAGACTAGAGTATTTTTGCTGGGTGTGTGTGGGGTATGAATGTTTCTGGCCTTTTTTATCGCGCTTTTTGTCACTTTTTCCACCAGTAGAGAGAGTGGACTGGACGGGAGTGATGGTGGTGGAAAATGTAGGAGAGATAGCGCGTGTTTGCGACGAACCGGTCAGAGGAGAAACGATCAGTCCCACTACCCATCCAATCCATCGGCTTTGCGCACGACCCGTAATTGGAGACTTGCGAATTTGGAGTAGTTCACTTTTTAATTATTTTTTTGCAACGGCACTTGTGTAGTTTAGCCGTGCCGTGGTCACGGGGCATGGTTAACACAGGGTCACCCGTTTAGGAAGCATTCAATGACCATTTTCCCACCATGTTTGTGAAGAAAAAGAGAGGGACACTAGCTATAAAGCATATTTTATTTATATCTTTTTAATTTGTTATGGGTTGTATGCATCTTAGATGTCTTACGCATTGAGTTGGTGCAGAGGCCAGACATAATTAGTATTTTATAATATTAATATATTTCCTTTATAAAAAAACCGTTTTATCAAGTTACCTGTGAGTTACCTTCCCCGCCACCCAAACTCACTAAAGTTGTGAGATGGAATGTCCCACCAATGTAGCATAGCCCTACCCATGTAACTTTTTTTAATGCAGTTGCAGCATCATCAAGCAATTTTATCCGGTGCGTCAAAAAACAACCAAAAGAATACCGAAGTATTTCAAGAACACCCGTGCAATTAGCAATTGTGTGTATGCAACAAATCTTTAGTCTCGCCGAGAATAACCACCGCACATACACAACATGGAAGCCTAGGATTGCAGCATGGAAGCAGACAGGGACAAATTGTTTTGGGGGGAGGGATAGAAGGAAAATATTGAAGCGAGCAAGACAAGAAAAGAGAGGAGGATACGCTGAATCGTTTATCGCATAGACGAGGTGAAGAGGCCTTTAATCGGTAGGGTTATCCCGATCCTTTTCCTTTTTTCCATGAACTAGTATTTTCTTTTAAAAAAACTTCCAAGTGTAGCATTTAGTAGGTAATAGCTAACTTTCATAAATTCATGCACATAAAGATTTAAAGATTTTTGGTGAAGTTTTGATAACTCGATACCAACTTTGTGACACCAAGTTTCAAAGCTTCGGAATGGATATGATCTTCTTAAAATAATATAGATGACTGCAAATAGATTTTGCATGAGCTTTCCAAAAATTAAAAAGTTATAACCCAACCTTTAGAAGTTAACTAAAAATAAAAATCCCATCAAAATTGGAAAATAAAAAAATGGTCGTCGAGCAACCGTGGAATGATTAGAAGGAAGATGAGAAGGGAATCTAGTTGTGAGAATAAGAAGGGTAGATGGCATTTTTGTTTTTGACACAAATACAGTAGGGAAAAATCCCTACTATGTCATCATTCATGTATATATTATTAAGGATATTTACAAGGTTATAGAGAAAAAATAAAAAACGAGCGGTGCATTCCCTCCTTTAGACTAGGACTGACTCTATGGAGGATTGTTGCACAGTAGTCCTTAAACCAACTAATACAACTAGGTATAGATGATTCAATCTAGTTGACGATATAGTTGTTTCTCTGGTCCCATAAACTCCAACAACCAGTGATGATGATTTCCATGATGAAGTCTTTGGAGTATATGGTTACAACATCTTGTATCATGTTGTTTATCTATAGGTCAGTATTCCATTCAATGCCAAGTGCCCAACAGAAGCTCTGACTGAAACTACATTCAAAGAAGAGATGCATCAATGTTTTCTTAGAGCAGGTGTCCCATGGAACACATTCTTTGAATTGGACATATACGTTTTTTATGGTCATGAGATTTTTTGTATTGAGCTTCAGTAGTAACGAGGCAAATATTTTTTGCCTAGGTAAGTTGCATGTTTTCCAAATATCCAGAATTGTTGCAGGTGTATAATGAGTACCAATTCTGTGTATACATTTTGGGTTAAGTAGGTTGCATTGCTCCATTGAAAATTCCATGAGTCATGTTGATTGGATGGGACAATCCCATTAAGTTCTTCCTGAAGTTCATGAAGTTCTTGATGTGCAATGATAGATAGGGGCAATTGGAAGAGGCCATAAATGGATGCTGCTGACAAAGTCTGTTACATCGAAGTACTTTCATTCATAAGAAATGAATGTAAGTAGGGGTATGTCTCTTCTCTAATGCTACCATTCCATCTATCTTTCCATAGAGTAATGGACTTGTCGTCACCCACATTGCATTTGGTCATATTCTTGTACATATGAAACAGTGTGAGGCAACTCCGTCTACCAAAAAGAACCCTTTGCATCCATGTGGAGTGTTTATGTTGTTGTAGTATTCCTGCCATATGAGGTTGACCCATGGATTATCATGCTTATTGTATAACTTGTGTAGGTTTTGGATAAGGTGAGCTTGATTCTATAACCTGAGGTTGAGTACCCCAAGTCCACCTTGATCTTTTGGTCTACATATAAGGTCATGTTTTGCAATACACTTGCCTTGCATGTTGATGTCCTTCTTGGCCCATAAGAATTGCTTGTCACTCTTTTCAAAGTGACCAAATATGGTAATTGGGATTTTCAAGCAACACATAGCAAACATTGGCATTAAGGGTGGAGTTGAGAAGAGTTAGTCTTCCTTTGTATGTCATGTTGGAGAAGATACCAGAAAGTCTCTTGCCAAGCCTGGAAACTAGAGGCATAAGGTCATGAACACATGGTTTGGTAGTGCCAAGAGGGAGGCCAAGGTAGGTAAATGGGAGGCGTTCCAATAAGCAGCTGTGATTGCCAACCTCTTTGCAGTATCAGGTGGCACATTGAGGGGACAAGGGTAGTTTTGTTGTAGTTCATTTTGAGGCCAGTGAATTGGATCAATGTATTCTTTAGGTTAATGATCTCATTGAGATCAGCAGGCATAATCAAGAGGGTATCTTCAGCATATTGGAGTAAAGGAAATTTCTGACCAAAATCCTTTGAAATTGGGAGGTTTAGCAAACCATTCTGCCAAACTTCATTTATGATATACTACAGAAATTCAGCAGTAGATACAAATAGTAGAGTAGAGTGGATCACCCTGTCTCACACCTCTTTTGCATATAATTCTTTTGCAAGGTGCCCCATTTAACAACACCGCGGGACATCGGCAGGTAGATGGCATTAGATAGCATGATCCTATACATTTTTCCCTCTCACATGGAACAACCACGGGTATAGTATTTGCAGTCAAGCGTAAAACAATGTTTTACTGACAATTTCTTATAACCTCAGAATGACGGGGTGCTCTATCGTTTCATAGAGAAATACATATACGATTCAGTCAATTTTAGAAATGATATAAAATTATTTAATTTATCATGGTTGGGAAGCGTCACTATATGACCTGAAAATTATACTATGTACTCACAAAGTATATTTTGCTCCACATTACTTGTCCAAAAACATCGTACCGTCGGCTGTCCTTCTGATGTGCCAGCCTTTTGTATATCCACCCATTACTACTTTTTCACAATTAGATGGACCGTACTGTAAATAAGATAAATTATCTTTTCCCCCAATTATTCACCATTTTAGTACTTTTTGTCAATTGGATGGACGATACTACAAATAAAACAAATTAGCTGTTGCAAATTTATTTTGCATTTGCTCTACATATAGGAGTGTTAGTTTGCCCTCTATGTAGGGCAAGCCTGCAGTATCTACGGTGGCTTGTTCTGCTTGAATGGTCTGCCCGATTGCAATAGGGAAAGCGAGATGCAATGCAGGACACTAGAATCTTTGCGGCTAGATTTCAGACTTGCGGGGTACGTCGGCAGGGTTGTATTTCCTGACTTACTGTCGCCATGTTGCACGAGTATCATTGCCTACATTCACAGTAGCCCACATTATTAATTCGTAGCAGCTTGTTTCGTCGTATGCATGCTCCGAATAGGTAGTGAGATTAAGTTTTGTTCCAACAACATTTAATTGTGGTTGGTTGTCTGATTGGAAAACCAAGTGAAATAAAATTTCCTCTCGTCGGGTAATGAGTTTCTTGTCTGGCAACATCATCCAGCCATGTTTCGTCGGACAGTATTTTCTACAGTTACCAAGTTCTGTTTTGAACTAATCTGTCGTAACACTACTCATAGTGGGAGTAACTTGAGTGGTAACATCACATATTTCAAGGTAGAATGGTGACATGACACATCATTTATCGAAGAGAAACTTGTGGTAACTAGCTATGTTACCATAACATCACACATCCCAAAGCAAAATGAGTCTATAACCTAATAAATGACATCTTACGTGACACCATACATAAGTTACCACCCACTATGAAGATAATAACATATAATAGTAACATGTGCATGACACTACTCCTAGTTACTGCCCACTATGAGCAGCCTAAAAAAGATTGAATATGCTTTTTTTTTCTCTAACAGTCTCTTTGGCTCCCAAGATTCAGTGACCCCTCTACAAATCTGCAAACATACTGAGGTTGTACATTTACAGGCTTGACGGATTGTTTTCAGAGGCTCATCTAAGAAATTTACATATGTTTTTTAGAAAATCTGCTAGAGTTGCTCAAGTTTGGTGTAGTGAACTGTGAACTCTAGATGTTTGCCGTGGGGCAATTTGAAGATCTTTGTGTTGGCACACAAAAATTGCCCTGGTCCCTCACGCCAATACCTAGCAGCTGCAGGAGAAGGCAGCTTGTGCACCATCTTGGTCGTCAGTCCCTGGCTGCTAATTTGGCACCTAGAGGCGGGGGGAACTAACCTCGGTTCTACGTCTCATCGGCGATTATAGAATAAGGGTATCATGATTCTATGTACCTCCTCGTGTTGTTGTTGTGGAAAGCACAACTATCATCGAGGAGCCTGTGGGGGTATTTTGTTCCCGCAAATCATCGGCTCTAGATCCGACGGTTTAAGGCTCCGTTTGGCTTCAAAGTAATTTTGAAGTATTCTTTGAATACTTTGGTTTCTAGAAATAATGAAGTATCAAATACTTTAAGGCGTTTGGATCTAGCAAATACTTCAGTTTTAAAAACTAAAGTATCCTCCAAAACTTCATTTTTTTGCCTTATTGGAGACTTTAGTCCTGACCTCTTTTTTCCTAAAATGAAGTATTCTCCAAAACTAAAGTATTCGTTGCCCAGGCATATAAATACTATGGTTTTAGAATACTTCAATTTTACATAAACGTTGGTGCCAAACTAGTGTTTCTGTAAGTCTGTATGGTTATGCCGAGTTTTCAGGTGTTTCATTCTTTTATGTTCGATCTTCGCAAACAGTATATCGGTCAATCAGCGGCTGGACATCCGGCCTTGCAAACCGTGTGTGTGTCCCCGGGCACATGTTCAACGATAGGATCTTGCCTTATGGGGTGGGCACATCAAGCGGCCCTTCACAACCTTTAAGGTTAGTGCAAACTATACATGCTTGGCTTCGAGTTGTTAGCATAAAACCGCGACATTTCAGGCTAAATTGCGGAAAACCACGACTTTACGTTTCAATCGCAAAAAACCATGAGTTTTCAACTAATTTTTTGCAATTCGCACTGATCGCGAATTGAGAGCGAATTGAGAGCGAATCTGACGGGTCGGACCTGTCTGTCAGTGGTGATGTGGCATTATTTGCTGAGGTGGACTGGGTCCCACATGTCAGCTCCATTAAAAATATCCCAAATATTTTTTTTTAAAAAAACTCATCTTCTTCTCCAACCCACCCCACCACCATCGCACCTACCCCCACTTCCATGGCCGGAGACCTCCAAGCCATGGCCGGAGCTGCCGCCCAGCCCCCCGGGCCCACCGACCCTGTCCCCGTACCTGGCCGCCCTGGCACCTGTGGAGCTCGCCCGCGTCCGGCCGCTCCCGCACCCGGCCTGGCCGGAGCCATCGCTCCCGCCCTCGCCGGAGCTCGCCGCCGACCTCGTGGAGCTCGCCGCCCGCCCTAGCCGCTAGGGGAGCTCGCCCGTGTTCGGCCTGACCGAAGCCACCGCGTCCGGCCGCTCCCGCCCACGCCTGCAGCCGGCCTGGCCGGAGCCGCCGCTCCCGCCCTCGCCGGAGCTCGCCGCTGGGCCTCGTGGGCCTGGCCGGAGTGGATGAAGACGACGTCGGCGCCCATACCTTGACCTCGCCCACCCGACAGCGAGGAGAGCCGGACGGCCGGCAGGAGTGGCCGGAGCTGGAGGCGCGGTGGCCGGCCAGGAAGACGACGCCAAGCTCTATTTTCGTTTTTTTTCTTTTTCTTTTTTTTTCTTTTTTTCTTTTTCCTTTTATATTTTTAATTTTTAATTGGGCTGACAAGTGGGCCCTTTTATACATGTCAGCAAGCTTTGCCAACTCAGCGCTTACAGTTGGGTCCGACCCGTCAGATTCGGTATCAATTCGCTCTCAATTCGCGATCAGTGCGAATTGCAAAAAAATAGTTGAAAACTCGTGGTTTTTTGCGATTGAAACGTAAAGTCGTGGTTTTCCGCAATTTAGCCTGAAATGTCGCGGTTTTATGCTAACAACTCGCTTGGCTTCTGTTATTGTACATCTAAGTCTAGCAAAAATGTCAAGATGCAAATTAAAGAGATGCTAGAGACCACCATTTCAAAGATATCAAATTAAACTTTTTGTTTATTCAAAATCATTGTTGTTTGCAGGTATTTTACGGAGGGAGTACTTAATCGATAACGTTAGAGGTTCAAAGCTTTTTATAAGAAAAAACATAAAGCCATGCCATGGAAAATTTTGAACCCATCATGTTCATATCTGAACTGCAGCTAGCGAGTCCCGTGACGCCGTGACGGATACCTGAACTCCTTGCCATTTTTGCTGGAGAGCCTAGAGGGACACATGGTATGCACGTAGGTCGAGTGGAAGCAAACAGCGGAGAGCTAGATGTTGGTTCAGTACAGACAGACACCGATCTTTCTGTTTTTTTTTTGTTCCTATTCTTTATAAAAATGAACTGATCATTCACATTCACGTTCACGGACACCGTTGCCTCGTAAACAAATCCATGGACTCTGATCGAGGAGCCAGTGACTTACTGACATCGAGCAAGCACCAAGCAGGCACAAGCCGGAGTATATGGGGTGCTTGCTCGGAAAATAATCCTATCCTGGAACCGCGGACTGTCCACAAGAACGGGAGGACGGCGGATCTCCCGGCGGTGGTCACCTCCTCTACCAGTCTCACAAACTTCTTCAAACCGCGGCTCCCGTGTCGCTTGGAGGGAATAGCATGCGCAGTCATGAATAGTGTTGGGCATGGAAGGAATTGCTGCAGTGTTCTCTTCTTCCCTGAACGCCCGTGCTCCATGGACATCACACACGAGTGGCGACAGTTGCACGTGATCACTCACAACATATTCACATTGTTGGAACTTGGAACTAGTGCTTGCTTTTGGTTGCGTGGGGTGGACAAAGAGTCTACTACTAGCTAGTATATGTGCGTATCTCGGGCCTCAAAGACCTTTAAAATGATATCTTGCTCATTATCTATTCTGAGGAACTTGTAAGCCATGCATACATGATACATATGTGTACTTGCTCTCGACAGGAGCGCTAGTCATAAGAGAACTAAGGGCATGATCAATGAAGGCACTAGTATGCATGTCACTGTCCCATGTACACACAATTTTAAAAGATAGATAAAGCAAGAAGTGTGAGAAATATTGGTCAAAAGTTGCTTTAGTTTTTCCTTTCTCTTCTCACCTTTTCCCTTTTTTTTTTTACTTTTAGGGTTGAAGAGATTGTCTTCTCAAAAAAAGACTACATCTTTAAAAATCTATCATTTAAGTCTAAGTTAGACCATTTAAACTTAGCTAAAGCTACGAAGCAGCACCCTAAGACTATGCATTGAACATGTCCTAAAGGATCTCCAGCTAGATTATTGAGGAATTTGGCCGAAGTTTGAACTTTGACGTCGTTATGGGGCCTGCACCATTTGTCCCGTATTGGGGAAAAGAAATAAGCTATATATGGTCCTAAGTTCTGCTGCTTCCTTTTCCAATGGCCCATAACATTTTGTTTTATTTTTGCAGGACGTGCAGATCATGTCGGGTTGGAACTGTACCACGATTTTATGTCACCTTTTTCACCCGTGGAACCATGCTTTTGGCCACCTTGAGCGGGTTGACGTAAATGGTTTGTCCTCGTTCGTTTTGCGTCGGGTTCAAACAGGATTTGCTTCGCGGTCTGCCCTGCCACACTACCAGAGACCGAAATATTTCGGTGTGCCCAACGACTGTCCTGTCGGTCCCGCTGCCCGCCGACAGAAATTATTATGTGTGCATCTCGACCCACTGCGAAAAGCAGTCTCGCGCCACGATTTCTGCTACGCGCGCTCCCGCCGCTTCGCACCTTTTCGCGCCTGTTATCGCGCCACGCTACCTTCCTCAAAATAAAACCTAGGTGCAAAATTCCCCAAATTATCCCAAAGTTCAGTCTCAGCCCGAGCATCCATCTCGCGTGCGGCGCTCCCAAATCCCTCGCCGCCTGCTGAGCCGCCGGAATCCGTTGACGCTTTCGACCTCCCGTCCGCCTCTATGCCCTGATATCCCGGAGCCGTCGAGCACCATCCCCACCGCGTGCGCTCTCAAGTCACTCGACCGCCACCGCCCCCGCCCCTTCCACATCCGGTTGCCGCCCTACCGCAAGCCTCCGCCGTCTCAGAAACCCGGCGGGGACACCAGATTTGGGGGATGGAGCCCCCACGATGGAGAGGCCAGGGGATGCGACGGCAAGGAACCCGGCGGCTGCACGCCCAGATCTGGTCGCCTCCCAGCCTTTCCAGGTATATTTTGGTGTATCCTTTGCAATTGTGCCGTATTTCCTGATGTATGCTTTGGAGCCTAGAAGTTAATATCTCTGAGCACCGATTTGAGATCTCTTTTCATAATCACAGTTCATTTAGATCAGGATTAAGGTGTAAGGTTTAGTATCCATTTATTGGGAGGTGTAATATCCTCTGCTTTTATCAAGTTATGGTTTGTACTTTATTTTTCTACCCGTCTACAAATATTGAAATATATACCATGAAGAATCTCTGTTTGAGTTTTGTACTATATATTCTATGATCATGATATCTCCAGTATCCTCAACAGCATCTGAATCTTCCTAGAATTTATAATTCAGAGTATTGACAATGATACTATACTAGAAAAGCCTTCTACGAGTAGCTGCTTTGTTGGTTCAGTATGAATCTTAATCTTTTTACAATTTATTTAGTGGAACTTACTATCAAGTAATCCTAACAATTATTTCCTCGGTATATATGCCTCATGTTTAAGCTCATCGTATTCTTCCTTTGCACATAATTTTCTGTTTTTTCCTTCCTATGTTAGGATTGAGGAAACAGTAAGCAATTGTAGTGCAAGGACAGAGAATACAATCAGTACAACTCTGGTTATCTCTCAGCGACAAGACACTGCATCATGTCCCTGTAAGATTTCCAACTTCCAAATGAAGAGGTACAATTTCCTAGTGTAACACAATAAATTAACTCACAGCCTCAGTGATATCTTATTCTATTTTATAATTTAACATAATTTTTTATCTCAGAGGACATTTCTCATATAAATTTGTTGTTAACTTGTATATAATTTTGTGGCTAATAGTTCTACTCCAACAAACTAATTAAAAAACATTGTGTGTGTTGTCAATTAATTGAATGGTTTTTGTAAAGCTGAAATGTCGTTTCCTATCTTAGATAGGACCATGTCACGTCTCATCAGTTTTGGTTGTAATCTCTTGAACTAGGGAAACCAGTGGCGGAGCTAGAAAGAGTTCAAATCCGGTGATAGTATTAGATTACTGGTGCTAATTACTAAGTTTTTTATATTAATCTCACTGAAACTTAGCAAATTCACATTGAGATGTAGCTACCTGGCCGGTGCTACAGCACAGGCAGCACCAGGCGCGACTCCGCCCCTGAGGGAAACCCCTGAATAATTCAATTATGTTTGTTTCTTACTATCATCTCTTGCAGTGCATGGCAATGATGACTTGGCTGCCAATTATTTTTGCAAACCTGAACTGCATTCAGTTACCTCTCTTTTATTGCTATTTTTGCAAACCTGAAATGCACTCAATTATTTTTCCAAACTTGAAATGCATTCACTCGGCTGCCAGTTTTTTTTGCAAACCTCATTGAATTCTTCCATTTTCCCATAGCTTCATATTTTCCTTTTTTTTATGTTCAGATTGGGAAAGCATTGAGAAAATCTAGTGCAAGAACAGGGAATATCATCAGTACTAGAACTCTGGTTATCCCTTAGCGGCAAGCAACTGTATCATGTTCCCTGTAGGATTTCCAACTTCAAGATGAAGAGGTGCAGTTTGTTAACTCTGTTATTTCTCCCTTGCCCCACCCCAAACATAAAATTCCCTATTATTTGTAAGTTGATTGTTAGAATAGATTGGGCTATGTGCTCTCTTATCACCAACTGGTCCGTGTTGAATCTGCATGTACTCTGCTGATTGCTTTGCTACATGTAGAAAATAATGCATTATATTTGTGTTCCTTCATTGCAGAACCAACTTTGCATGAAAATGTTGTGGATACTAATCAGTTTCATCATACGCATCATCTCGAGGTTTATTATTTTGAGAGGGACAATTCTCACAAGTTTGTTGCTATCATGTTATACAATTTTATGGCTTATAGTTCTGCCAAACTACTTCATCAGTTTATATCATCAGTCAACGGCAAGAACATGTCATATTCTTCCAAAATGATTTTTGTCAACTGTATAGGTTATATTAGATATTGGGTCAACTCTGAATTGGGTGATTTTGCTATGAAAACAGGTTAGGTGTGTATTGCTGTATGCCCAAGTTAATGTGAGAAACTTTGTTGTGATGATGGAAAAGCAAGGGGATGCGACGGCAAGGAAGCTGACGACAACATGCTCAGATCTGGTCACCTCCTAGCCATTCTAGGTATATTTTTTGCTGCTTCCATTGTAATTCTCCCATATTTTGCTAATATGTGCTTTGGAATCTAGAAGGTCAATCATTCCGAGCTCCTATTTGAGATCCCTTTGCCTAGTTGTAGTCTAAATGAGGAGTAAGATGCTCGCTGTGATATCTTCTTATTCATTTTTTATGGGTTTGTGTATATATCTGTTGGAGCATACGCATGGTAACTACGACCCTTCCCTAATGCACTCACTAGTTAATATAGTAAATAGCACACTAGTTTAAAGTTCAAACATGGATTCATGTAAAAAATTTGAACAAGATGAAACAGATACTTAACTCCTTGCTATTTCTCAGTCGTTTGTAGATTAGGTTGTGCTATGGGCTCAAGTCATATCATCAACTGATCCACAATTATTCACTGCACTTTGCTGATTATTTAGTCATGTGTAGAAAAATAATCTTTTATACTACTATTCTTACATTGCAGAACCAACTATTGTGAAATGAGGAGATGCTCCCTCGAGGTACCATTTTTTCAAAGAACATATTGTATACATTTGCTGTTATACAATTTTGTGGCTTATAGTTCAGCTAAACTTATTTGAAATCCATGTGCTAAGGTTATCTTCTTAATGGTTTTTGTTAGTTGAATTGTTTGAATCATATGCTGGTTCATATGACTCAACTATTATGTGAAAACTTTAGTAGGCTGAAGACTAGTTATGGTCAAGTTCATGTGAGAAACTGAGATCTAAAAAGATACTATGTTGTATGGAAAATTGTGCTTGCAATCTTACTTTTGATGTTTAGTGCTGGTTAATCTGAAAGAAATGATCGCAATCCAAGCTGCAATTGAATGGAAAATGAGGTGCATATGTAGTTGAAGCACTTGTGTATTCGTAATTGTGTACATTTGTTTTTGATGACCTTGAAGTATTCAGATTTTCAATGTATTTTTATATGAAAAAGATTCATGGGATAGAGCTCGATTGATGCAAGCTACTCATGTTGATGTCTGATGTAAATTTGACGTGTAATGGATCAATCATGTGAAATTTAATTGTTATTATTTTTTGTTGTCTGTCCAATTCCTGTTTTCCTGAAGGTCTTTCCCGACAGGAATATAGCATTGTGCTACCTGACTCGGTTTTATTGCTGTCGACAGCTAACCGTCAGTAATATTGGCAAAACCCACAGGAATACTTTTTCTGTCGGTCCCCCGACAGACATATTTTTATTTCCCTGTCGAGCTATGGCTGACGGTAATTTCTGTCGGTTGGCCGTCAGGAGAAACTATTCCTGTCGGTATTCCTAATTTTCCTGTCGGTATTTGGCACTCAGAAATATTCCTGTTTCTGGTAGTGCCAGGCCAGTACACCCAGCGGGCCGACGTATTTTATCCGATGTTTTTTTATTTTACTGAAATTAGATTGAATAAAAATTGGCGTAAATATGTACAAAACTTTCATTCATTTAAATGAAATTTACAGTGAAAAAAAACCTAACTACGATGTCGTCCCCTACGGACAGCGGCCATGCCACCGCCAGCTACTCCTCGTCGTCGGAGACAAGGTCGACGACGACCTCCGGCTGCGACTGCGGCGGGTTGATGACCACTCCGTGCGGGTGGTAATGATAACACTGACGCGGCAGAGCGCCCGGTGGAGGCGGCACCTCCTGCCCCTCGTGCCGCAAGGGGCAGCGCGTGCGCTGGTAGTGGTGGTGGACGTGGCAGAGAAACCAAGTGCACCGCCACCATTCCAGTGAGCGCAAGGGCCTCCTAGAGGTCGGGGAACCTCGTTCCTCGTCAGTCTTGGACGCCTCCAAGACCTGTTGCAGGAGGGCGTCCTCGTCGTAGCCGGCAGCGAGGACTGTCTGGTACTCTGGGGGCAGGTTGCCAAAGCCCGGCGGGGTGGCGTCCTCCATGGCCTCGTCGGCCTCCTACTTGACCATGTCACCTTCCATGGCCACGTCGTAGTGGTCGTCTTCCTCGTTAGGGGGAAGTCCTGGACGCCGTAGGCGTCCCCACTACTAGAGAATTGCTTATAGCCAGATGGCTTACCGCCGAAGAATTTAGAACTCATGCGCCGGTGTTCTTCTATTGCCGGCGAATAAGCCTATGTGCGCCGGCGTTAGGGCGAATACCGCCGGCGAACGTCTCCTGGATTCGCCGGCAATAAGGCGGACCAGGCCCACCCGTGCTGAGCCGATCCTGTTCACCCTTACCCCTATCAAATAGCGCATGTATTCGCCGTGGATAATGGGCCTATCTCCGGCGAATATGGGAAGGTGCGCCGGGGAAATAGTGGGCCAGGCCCACCATGGACATTCCTTCAAGGACCCCCGATGCATAGGGGTACCGTTCGCCGGGGATAAATGGTGTTTCGCCCTCACTATAACACATGGGGCGCCCTCCTCTCTTCTCCTCTATCCCAATTCTCCTCCAAACCCTAAAATCGATCCTGCGCCGCCCGAGCCAGCGTCACACCACCGAGCCAGCCCCGCCCTATCCGAGCCAGCGTCACGCCACCGAGCCAGCGCCGTCCATCCGAGCCAGCGCCATCGTCCGAGATCCCGCACCATGGAGCCCCGTGTTGCGCCGCCCGAGCTAGCGCCGCATCGCCCGAGCCAGCGACGTCCATCCGAGTCAGCGCCGTCCGTCCGAGCTAGCACAGTCCATGGACACGCCGCGCCGCCCGTGGAGCCTCGTTCCATGGAGCCCCGCCCCGTGTAGTCAGCGCCGCCCGTGGAGCATCACCTTCGCCGACATCTACCCCCTCGGCATCAAGCAGGAGGTACGTCCACCGTACGCGCCCTAGATCTTGTTGTTAGACTATATTACTTGTAATACAAGTTAGGGTTAGGGTTAGCCGCCGCCCCTCTCCCCTCTATTTATACCCCTTGTACTTCAACACAATAATTATCGTTTTGTAAAACATTATACAAATCTACACTTGTCTATGTTCCTCTAGTATGCTTGTGCGACCTAAACTTGTCTATGTCCTAGAACTAATCTATACATAATAGCCATTTCAAAAATAACTATACATAATTGACTTTGGTCGATCTATGCGAAAAGTGTGTCTCTCTAAAGAAATATAACTTAAGAGCATGGGCATAGAAGGTTATATACAGGAAACACCAGACCTGAATCAAACCACAACATGGTATCACTATGCATATTTTTAGTACAGAACTTCTCCAAGTTTATCTTACAAGAGTAAGTGACAGTAATCTATTCTACATATATAAAAGTTGATAGTTTTAGGCTTCAATTAGCGATGCCAAATCAGACTGGGTACTGTAGATGACGAAGTTGCGCATCTACAGTAACAATCGTGCTGCTTTTTTCTAGGCTGTTAAATTGATGATGGCGTTGGCTTCTTCAGGTTCTGCCACGCGCCCTTCTCTCCTATGGACGTCTTCTCCAGAGAACTCCTGTCCCGCTTCTTTGGTCAAAGCGGTGACAAAATTCAACATCACTTTGCCCCCGTCCCTATCCTTTCTTCTCTGATGATAACGTGCTGCCTTATCTTCATTGCCGCCGCCACAATCCTCTTCTGGGGCCGACGCACACCTTCCCCTGACCCATGGACGCCATTGCCGCCTGGTCCTGCCGTCGGCTGGCCGATGCCCCATGCTAGCCCTAATGCCCCTCCAAGTGTTCTCTATCCGGGCCGCCGGATTGGAGTGGTGGTCATGCCTTGCCGTCGTTGTTACCGCATCCTCCCGGCGTTGCTGGCCAGGTCGACCTCCTCCTGGTGTCCGGCTCCAGCAGAGATTGCTGGGCGGCCCGTCAGACGGGCTGCTGCAGGTTATTGACAGTGCGGTGGAGCTGCGCGTTGACTCGCTTAGCAGCTAGAGCAGGTGCACCAAGGTCGCTTCCGTTGGTGCTGGTGGGTCTGTGCCGTGCTCCGCCCTCATGGGAGCAACGATGAGAAGGGACTCCAAATTGCGGATGCACGTTCCGGGCCAATTGGAGTTGCGCCGAATTGCTGATACGCAAGGTATTGGGCCTGCCGATCTGCTTGAGTGCGACCAAATCGACTGCCTCTAATCTCTCTAGCTTTTCTCTCTACAAGCCAGTTGGAGGACGACTGACTTCCTGATCCAGCTGCTGCCGTGAGATTCTTGGGAGGACGTGTTCCTGACTAGAAACATTGCCCCGGTATACTGCGTAATTCCTGCTTCCGCCTTTAGTTTTGGGTTGTTTTTTGGCTCCCATGGCGGTGTTCTTCATCTATTAGTTCGTGATTCTGCGCTGCCTGCTCTGTTTGACTCAATGGCTCCGATGGTGTGGCAGCGTGGCACCTCTCTTAATTATTGTTCAACA
The DNA here is from genome assembly GCA_007115705.1 of Dactylis glomerata. NCBI lineage: Eukaryota > Viridiplantae > Streptophyta > Magnoliopsida > Poales > Poaceae > Dactylis > Dactylis glomerata. The sequence continues at coordinate 953,012 of QXEO01000235.1, read as the reverse complement.
TTCTGGATGAAGAATGCTCTAACGGAGGTCGCCGATTTGGAGTGATTTTCGGTTGATTTCCTGATATGGAGTCTAAGAGTGGTCTTCTTTTTTATAAGTTTTTTACCAGCTGAAGCAGCTTAATTTTGTGATGAGACACCTTTGAAATTTGAATTCCTCATCATCTGAAGGTGAGATTCTTAGCCGTGAGTCTGATAGACATGTCTTGAAGAGCTGCCTTTTTTCTGTAGGGATAGGATGCATACAAGAACTGAGAACTACTATGACTCTATGAGGGCTGTTTATTGGACAGATGAAGTATAAGAAAATCAATTGTGTTTGTGCGGCTGTGCATCTACTCCACGATATTCTGCCTGCTTCGTTGTTTGGTAAAAACCTCAGAGGCAAGTATTTTTCTTTGTACCATTAAACCTGCACTTCTCTTAGTGCATAATTGATTTTGTTTTTCATTTTCTGCCCCGGACGAAGATGTATGTGTTGTTTTTATTTAGGAGTTCAAATTCAAATCTTCTCTGGTTCGTTTACATCTCTGACAAAGATGTATGTGTTGTTTTTGATTTAGGAGTTCAAATTCGAATCTTCTCTGGTTCGTTTACATCTCTGTCTTGACACTCCACTAAAGCTGATGTAGACATTTTCAGTGGAAGGATACAAAAATGCATCCAACTAATTAGATCTTACCGTGTGTTTTCATGTGTGGCCTGTTCAATTTTTCCCTGAATGGCCATATACAGATAGAATCATTTAGTTTTTCCAGGCCATGATTGGTTAGTTAGGCATGAACGCCAGGAACATGGGCCACTGCATTAAGGGTTTCTCCATTTGGTAATTTCTATTTTCTTCTTCCTTGCTTTCTTCCCATGATAAAGTAATTGATATACCGGGAAGGTGTGTTTTGACAGTGGTAGTTTTGGAGATCAAATGTCTGGCCTTGCTCCAAAGTCTGGGTCAACCAAGGCTAGACTTTTTGCTTTTAGTTAATATATTGTACACTTAACATGTACTTAATAACACGTTCAGATTGTAGAATAATAGAGAAATTATAGACATTTGTTGTTTGCTATGCTACATTTTGGCCCTTATTTTACTCTCTGCAATAGGGATACATAGCTGAGATCTAAAAAAAACTCTAATCTCATTAAGGGTCTGAACTCGCTAGAGTTTTTCCTCATCTTCCAAAGATGTTTTTTTAGAGAGTAAAATATATGAACAAGTACACTGCATCCAGATTCTTGCTGCCTTTTGCTTACATTACACACCACAGCAATCCTGCGCCGATACAAGCTATTTTCTTGCTGGTGTGACCATCACAGGCAGAGACGAGATGCTTCTTGGGAGCAGTACGATGGGCCGAGCAAACTACATTCCACCAGACCATGTTCAATCAACCAACTCGACCTTCAACTACTGTCTGCAGTTATTGATCAGTGCTTAAATTACTTATAGGAGCTGCATCGCTTGCAAGCACAATGTGTTCCGTTTAGACAGTGTTGTGCAGTGTGTTTAGTTCAGACAGTGCCATATCTATGTTATCTGTACTTCCTATTAATAGTTGGTTCCACATTATGCCACAGTTAGTGTTTACTTTCTGCAATTTGTGTTGTATAAAACTGTAGTAAAAAATGTACTGAAAAATATCCTTTCTTTCTCTACCCTTTACATTTCCCCAGATTAACCTTTAAATTTTCAGTTGCTCGGTACTGACGTATGGTTTTGTCTAATTTCTTCATCACCTGCCTCTCCAACTTTTGTTTATTTGTCGATCTGCCGAGGACAAAGTTTTTGTATAATTGTCAGTCCACCCAAGACAGGATTCAATGGATTACGCTAACTGAAAATGAAATTTATAATATTATTGTTACCTGGTGGTTATTTCTTCCCTGTAGATGATTGTGTAGCTAACATTCAGCTCAACAGTGACTACTGAAGCAACCACAACATGCTCTGTCTCTCTCATATTGCCTACTTAATTAGACAAATTTATACTTGACAAGAATAAATCTGTTGTACTAAGGCCATGTACAATGGGAGTGCTTAGAGAGGGTGCTTACCAAAATAAACCAAGCGTTTTGCTAAGCACTGGTGCTTATTTGTATAGGAGAGGTGCTTAGTTAGGCATCTGCCTAGTTTATATAAGCACCGGTGCTTAACTAAAAACCGGTTTATTGACCTAAGCATCTCCCCTAAGCACCTAGCATTGTACATGCCCTAAACGTCTCAACCTATACTCTTTATAAGGGTCACGCCAATAAAATAGAATCAAGGGCGCGGCGTGGCGACGCGCCTGACATCCTAGTACATATATAAAAGTTAAAAGTTTTGACACTCTATTAGGGATGCCATTTGGCAGATGAGTACTGTAGATACCCAAAATCGCGCATCTACAGTAATTTCAATGTGAAGAGCCGTTAGATCTAATCTCAACGGGCAGTCAAGAGCGGTGCGGTTAAAGCGGTGTCACCGCGTCCCGAACCATCCACGCCTCTTCCTCCCCAATTCCATCGCTGCATTCCTCCCCAATGCCATCACCAGGTCACAAAAATCTCCACCGCCGCCTAGGTTTCTCTCCCGCAGACCTGCGCCCTCCTCTCTCTTCTTAGCCGCCATAGGAATTTCTGTCGAAGTTTTTCCTGCCCAATGCATTTTTTCGAGTGAGCTGGGAAGAGGACGTGAAACGGGAGGAGGGGAGGAGGAGAGACGCGGTGGTGTTCGTGCCGGAAGTGCAGGAGGCGGTGTTGACTGATTGTGGCGCCATGGCGAGCACCGCCCAGGTTCATCTTCCTTCTTTCTCACTGCACCAACGAACGCATAGCACCTCTCCATCTTTCCCTTTCCGAGGCCGGCCGGCGAGGAGAAGTTTCAGGTGCATCTGGGGGGCGGGCTTCACCGATCCGGCGTGCTTCTAGACCCGCAGGTTTGTGGCGTTGGCTCCTGCTGTCCGCCCCTTTATCCAGGTCTCTTTTTCCTAATTCCCCGATGCGAATCCCTCCTCCCTCGCCTCGATCTCTGCCGGCCGGGCACGCAGCTTAATTTATCCAGGTCTCTTTTTCCTAATTCCCCGATGCGACCCCCTCCTCCCTCACCTCGATCTCTGCCGGCCGGGCACACAGCTCAATCACGAAGCAAGAGTCGGGCGTCCTCCCTGCCGGCTGCCACAACTGCGCTGCCCCAGGCTGTGCTGGGCAGGCCACAGAGCTGCTCCTCCAGCCCTATCCAATAACGCGTGCTTCCGGTCGACGTAAACGCGACAATGGAGTCGGGCGCGATGTCGGCCCCTGCTCCGGCTCCGCCAGGCATCGGTGCTGTGGGGGCGGCAACGGCCGGGCGTGGCGCAGGCGATCTGGTGGATTGCAGTTGTGCGGCAGGGGTGGGCCTGATCTTGCCCAGGCCGATCTCCAAACTTCGTCTGCCGCTGGGCTCCGAATCGGGCTAAGCCGGTCCTGTGAACATCCTCTACCGCTGGTGGCAGGCTCTGGTCATGAGCATCTCACCACCGCCAGGTACGTATGCGCATCCACTATGAAATTAGTCAAACATGCATCTATAAATTTCCTTCTTCTATTACAATGTTTGAAGTGATTTAGGAATCGTTTTTATGTGTCTCTTCTTTGTAGAACAATTAGGAGGGCTAGGATCATCTCTATTGCTTACAATGATTGGCGCTGTGAATGTGCATCAGGAGGTGGCATCGCCTGCTATTGTGTCGGACTGAAAACATCTAGGTTCTGGTAGCTACTTTGTCAAACAGTGGTGAAGATTATTCATTTTCTTTACTTTGGTAATGGTTACTGAAGGTTCATCATTATTTTATTTTTTAGAGATATTTGTCGGCTACTACATGGAAGCGATAATATAAAACCACTATGAAATTAGTCAAACATGCATCTATAAATTTCCTTCTTCTATTACAATGTTTGAAGTGATTTAGGAATCGTTTTTATGTGTCTCTTCTTTGTAGAACAATCAGGAGGGCTAGGATCATCTCTATTGCTTACAATGATTGGCGCTGTGAATGTGCATCAGGAGGTGGCATCGCCTGCTATTGTGTCGGACTGAAAACTTCTAGGTTATGGTAGCTACTTTGTCAAACAGTGGTGAAGATTATTCATTTTCTTTACTTTGGTAATGGTTACTGAAGGTTCATCATTATTTTATTTTTCAGAGATATTTGTCGGCTACTACATGGAAGCGATAATATAAAAAGTGAGGACTACAGGAGACAGTAGCTAACCACCTCCTCTGGCTGGTTGTATAGCTATTGTAGCTGCATGTATAAATTCTGAATATATTTAACTGCTAATTAGGCCTCAATTCAGCATTTATTTTTTGGCTACTCAAGCTAACAATTGTATGCACATCGATAACAGTCCAAAGCAGATCAGATTGCAGTGATTATCTGCCAAGCCTACAATTGAAGGATCAAGATTCGATAATCAAGACACAATTCTCATCTGGTTGCGCACTAAAGTTGTGTCACGTATCATACGGACTGACAGAGTGACAGGGTGTAACAAGCCATACTACAGAGGTAGATAGAACGCTTGAGAGATATAGAGAGTGAGTGAATTTTTCATAATCTTTTCTGGGCCTTCTTGCAGCGCTCGGACTACTTCGTAGTGCCACACGAATGTCTGACCGTATGCACCTCATCGTCTTCACTTTCTAGATTTATTTAGAGTACTTCTGCAGTCCTAAGGCTTTTCATGTGCTTAAAAATGCAGTGCTCATTTTGCTCACTGATTTTGCTGAATATTTGTTTTGCATGTAAGGGCTGAAGTTTGAGGCAAATCAGAAAGAAGAGGACCAGTATGCAAGGTCAAGATGAGGTCAATTCCAGGGTGAAACTAATGACGCTGTGAGCAAGGATTTGTTTTACGTCAGCTCATAACAGGTGAGTTTACTCTTACTCCTTGGATTCATTTGCTTATGGCTTTTAGTTTCACATGTAAGTCTTAATCTATTAATTATTTTCAACTTAATAACTCGGACAAGAAGGTTTTGTTACTATATTATTTGGTAGACCAAACATTATTTGTATCGTACATCTGCAAATCAGTCTCAGAGATACCAGGGTTAGTTTATCGGACCAGGTGCTGCTGAAAGTAAATTTCAGACCAACAACCTAACCTTAAAATTACAGCAATAATATTCTACATGTTAGCAATATGTATATTTTCACTGCCTCGCCACACTTTATTCCTGATATGCACATTACTATTTTGAACGTTGTTATAACTATTCTGCAGTAACGTGGATGGACCATCGGTCCAGTGGTAGGAGCGTAGTGGCGCTATCCTTCAGGGCACGTGTTCGACTCCCGGACTACGCTGCCTCCCCACACCTTCTTCTTAATTAAAAATCACAGGGGCTCCTCCCCTATGATATCTTTTTTTTAACTATTCTGCAGTAACATTTATAGTGCTTCATCTTCCTTCTTGCATATTGCTCTTTAGGAAGAGAGACTAAGCAAGAAACTGCATTTGTAATGCTTTCCTGTTATCATCTACTTTGTTCAGTTGAGCGGTTGGTTTTTTTACTTGACTAACTGTCAAATTGCAGTTTCCATCCATGGTGAAGTGCATGATAGATTTAGTTATCTTATCCATCAACTGCTCATGGGGACTGCACTGAAAGTACATAAGCGGACCTGTCCATTCTGAAAGTGTGCATCTCTGATCACTGATACTTGAATATCTTAACTGATAATGCACTATGTATATCGCCAACCATCTCTTGGTCATATGCTAAGTTTGCATGCATTCCTTACACGGAACCGCAACACTGTTGATCTGCAGGCATATTAGACCATGAGTTTTGTATCGATGATCTCATCGTGTGGTCGAAGTGTGATTGAATTCAGTTTTGTTCTCAGTTGTTAAATTTGGTTATTTTTGTGGGATATTGAAATTATTCTTATGGCAAAAAAAGAGCTATTTAATTTCCCCTGTAACCTAAATAAGTAAATAATTGCGAACATGATCATATATCAGTTCATTGATATCCTTTGTTAGTTCATGGACTGCAGATCGATGGATATAAGCTTATCAATTATTATGTGAGTTTTATCCTTTGTTTATGTGTTTCTCTTTTAGTCTAGATAAGCTTGCTGCTTGCATGTATTGTTTAGAAGAGTTGGGACAGATGCTTATGGTTTGATTGTTTTTTTTCTTCTAAGATTTCTAGACATTCTCACATGTTACTTTGTTCTGTGTACGAGTTAATCCTCTTGATCATAAGAATATCAAACACAGCAGCAGGGACAAGATGTTTAGGGTACTACACACTTTGCTTACATTTTCGTACTGTATTGGTGAGGGAAAACGTTGATACAAATTTATCATCAATAATCAAGTTGGTTGTTTACGTGCCCATCTTTATTTTGAGTGTAAAGATAAATTTGTTTTAGTATGTTTAGGAGCGCTATGCACTACCAGTTCTAGCGTTGAATATGTTTCCTCTTCAGATTAGAGATGGCATAGATTTCTTATTCTAATGTCCTTATTCTGAGATTTTTTTGGGGGTCAAATGCTCTCTACTTTTCTATGGAAGATGAATCTAGCGTCAACTCTTACATGTTATCATTCTTACAGAGGGCAGAGGGACATCAAGTGCGCATGTCAATTATATGCTCTCATCACTCATGAGTTGCTATCAAAGTATTTTAAATGCTTAGAGCAGGTGTGGTATGTACTGAATAACTATTTCAGTTTTTCGGTAATATCTTCTACTGTCGTTACCTTAAGTCAACCCCCTTTTTTTATGATAAACTGTAGGAGGGTACTTATACAAATTAATTTGTAAACTCAAGTATGTGATTGTTCAGAAGACAGAGGAAGGTGCAGTGGCTTAGCAGGCAGCAAGAGCTGGTTACCTGTTTGGCACTGCATTATATTTGATGCACAAATGTTCAGTTGCCGAGGTGAGATCTCCCAGCAGTTATTTGGCTATCTTCTATTTGTTGCTCCCATTGTAAGAGAGCCATTGTGTTATGTTCCTTCAAGTTTCATATGAGTATTATTAATATGTTCTTTCCTTATTTTGATTTCCCTTTTTGCTGCATCTTCCTGCTTAGTTTGGTGGAAGGCTGCAATTTTGTCAATCAAATATAATCTTCTGGTAGTTTTTTTATTCTACTTTGAATCTGCTGATAGTTTTTTATTCTACTTTTTTAATTCTACATGTTGATAAATCTCCTCAACTACCAACTTTCTTTTGCTTCCTACTCCAACTCAAAATGAACATTCGTAAGATAAAAGTCTTAAGCATGAGCAATAACAAATGCAGTTCACATACCATGTCATGCTTGGTTTGCATATGGCTTGCGATTTTATGTTGATCGTTCTCTAGAGTGGGAACCAGCTGTATTTTTCTAGCTATATCAATGTTGGTTTCATTTGTTAGCTACCGATATGCCCTTTCTCCACTCGATTCTGGTTCTGATTTTCTACTAACTCCATGCAGGATGTGGTAAATGACGATGCCATTCAGACAGTAGACTGGAGAAAGCCTAAATACTATTTCTTGCACATTACTATGCATTGCTAATTCTTCCTGAACCTGCAGCACGTAAGCAAGCAGAGAAGCAGATTAGGCTGCATCCTTAGAAATCGAAAATTACAGGGGCAGAAATATACTTCAGTTAGGACCGACAATTGAGTGTGCCTATAGGATTGAAACAATTATGTACAATAGATGAACGTGTGTCAAAAAAAAAATATTGTGTACAATTGACAATACCGAGCAAGAGTAGACATGTGACAACTAAAACTTGATGCTTTATACCCGTCTGATAAAATGCATGCAACCTATACAACTATCTAGCATATGCAAAACTAAATTGTCAACCATAAGACTTAAGTATCTCCGGTAGTTGTGTTCTTCTACCTGTGACCTGGCAAACTATATGGTCAGAACTAATCTCCACTTTTACACATAAAGACATTTTTCGTACTAACATAGTTCAATAGGAATGCTACAACTCTTTGACGGGCGCGGCGTGCCGCCGCGTCGGAGCTTCCTAGTCTTAATTTATTACACATGCATATGTATCAACATACACTATGCATATCACTATGGTATCACTATGCGTTACAAGTAGACAGAGACAAACTTTATGCAGGTATATTGAGTGTCATGTTTTGCCGGAATGTTGAGTAACTTCTGTTCCGGTGAGTTTCTGGCACTCCGGCATGACCATTTTTTATTGGTCATGCCAAAAAAAATTGTGAATTTTTGTGTCGCTTATCTCTTATTTGACTGTGTAGCATCGGGGCAAATGTTCTTCATACACAGATCGATAGTAAATGATTTTGCTATGATTTAGATGATTTTAGAATTGATTTTGCTAAATTTTCACACTTTTGCGCCAGACCCTAGACTATTTATTCTCGGCGACGATGCCCGTCTGGCATCCTCGTCGACTCGACGGCGATGACCCGTCTGAGAGGCCCCATGTCCGAGACTCGACTCCACCAGGCTGGCACTGAGAGTTGCTACCTTCCGGGACGAGCAACTTGGTGTAATATCCCAGCACGTAGGACAACTCCGGGGTAGAATAGAGGGCTTTTGTGCATATCATCTAAAATTATGGGATTTTTTTGTGCTTTTATCACTAAAAACTAAGAGGGATCGAGTCTCTCTTCGAGGGGGAATGGTGAACTCTCGAAGTGCGAAAGAATTTGACATGACCTTTTTTGATCAATTGCTTGTTGGGAAGGGATGAAATTGAATAACTAAGAACCTAAGAGTATGTCATGAATTTCAAAACTTGACTTTAAATTATGAAATTTGAATTTGAATTTAAAAGACACATTTAGAAAGGATAAATATTTATAATAAGGAAAACTTGGACTTTATTGATTATCAACACAATATACATTGTCTTTACAAAAAGTTCTGTGAATAAAAGAATAATTACAAAGGTGAACAAAATAGGTAGAATGTTACAACAAGGAACAAAATAAAAAGAAATAAATATAAAGTTACAGGAATAAAGCTAGATGATGAAATCCTAAATAACTAAATTTCTTTTTTCTTTTCTTTCTTCTCTCTTCTATTCTTCTTTGAATACCTGCAAGCAAAACCAAAAGAAGAAATTCCACCATGGCAGTAATACAAGTGGCAGTCAAAATTAAAGGAACACTGTTGATAATCATCAACAGGACAAGCTTATCATCAACTAGTCACCAGCCAAAATATCAGCTAGGGACCAAACTAGCCGGGCAGCAAGGCAGGTAAACAAGCAGCTCATTCACCATATGCATGCCCTAGGTGTCAAGACACCAGAGAACATGGGCAGGTATATATAGGTCACTGTAGAAGGATTTGGTCGACCAAAATTCAGGCAAGAACACCCAGTCGACCACCACACCACCACAGCAAACCAACACCACAACACACAGTTCACACATCACTGTGAGCAATCACAGCTAGCAACACCAACACAATTCACCCTGCTCATGAGCTGAGCATCATGGGGGGAATTATCACAACCACACCAAACCCAGCAGCCAAAGTTTAGCAAACATGGTCACTTAAACAAGATCAAGCCGCAGCCAGAAGCAAGCCAAGCACCAAGGAGGTGCAGGGCAGGCAAGGAGAAGGTGCCAATCACCAAGGAGGTGCAGGGCAAGCCACCTGGGGAGGAGCAGGACAAGCTCCAGGAGCTCTTGATCAAGCTCAACCAAAAGCATCAACAACAATCTTAACCAGCCACTAGTAGCAGCCATCACAGGAGAAAGGTACACATCAGAAATTGCAAGCATAGACCAAATCATGGTAAGAATCAAGAATCTTGCATAAGCAAGTTCAACATCAAGATAAAACCCCCACACCACCAAACCCTTCTACGAAGTTCAACACCTAGGAGGATTAGGCCGGGGTGTAGTTTCCTCAGACTTACAGAGAAGTACTCTGTATAATCATCATAGGAAGCTTTAATCAAAAGAACACAATTATCTGTGCATCACCAATAATATTGCCTTAGACCATGCATCATTGGCTATTTTAGCATGGCCACAAGATGATTTAGTCACTGATCAGAAGCCACCAAAGCAAGCACTAATAGCACTAACAGCAGCCATCCAGCTTATCATTAAGAAATCATTGTGAACCTCACAGGGAGGTACCACAATCATACTTAACAGATAGCAGTTACTTGCTGTAGTATAACATGCTATAGGAAACAAGGCCAAGCCACTTTTAACAGAGTATTCAAGCATGAATTGCTTGATACATCTTAAATCATCACCGAAACTAGGTTCAGCTCATAATAATCAACAAAGAACTGTCACTGGACAATTCTTAGCAAGCTCAAGCTAAGCATGCTAATGCCATCATAATTTTAATCATCAGCACAAGCAAGGTTTTGCAGCAGTGAACAAGCACTGGCTGCAAACCACCACAAGCTCTCCAATAAATCATCAACAGCATGATTTAACTGACAAAATATAAACACTGCAACCTTTTAATTCAGATAGCATCACATAGTTACTGAATAGCAAGCATACAAGCAGATCATCAAGCTAGCCCCACAAAGAATGCAAGCTAACTGAACTTCAAATATTCAGTTAAGAAATTCTTAACTGAATATTTAACTGAAACCAGCAGTAGCAACAGGTGTACAAGTAGATAACCAAATTAGCCACCACAGAGGGAGCAATCTAACTGAATCTCACATATTCAGTTAAGAAATTCTTAACTGAATAATTACTTGAATCTAACAGCAACATGTAGTGGCCAACATAGAAATTCTAGGATCACATCACAAGCTCAAGCACAAGCACAGCTGCAGTAGGCAAGCATGCCTGGCTCACTGGCCAGGCCACCAACACAATGAGCACAGAGACAAATGGGAAAGGAGGAACTCACCAGGTGAGCTCACAGTAGGAGCTGGAAGGAGACCAGGGCGGCGACACCGTCGACATAGTCACGGTTGTGGCGGCACAGCGCCACCATCCAGTGAACCACGACGGCGAGGAGCAGTGCCTTGTCCATGGCCCAGCGACCACCACAACACCACACCTGAGAGGCGTCGGGGTTGCAGGCAGTACCATCCAACCGGCGTTGGCGTCGGAGATCTAGCAGAGGACGCCGAGAAGAAGGAGCACAAGCCCAGCAAGGCAGGGCCAGAGCGGATCGAGCAGCCCGGGGGCGAGCTTGACTGGGGTGACGAGCGGAGACGAAGGCGACGAACGGAGGCGAAACAGACAGATCCCCACGGTCAGAAGGGGGAGCACGAGGAGGCGGAGCGAATGCGCCACACGGCGACGGCGGGGACCACCGGAGCTCGCCGTAATTGAGCGGCGAAGCCGTCGGCGACTCACAGTCGCTAGAGAGCGAGAAAGATTAGGGTTAGGGTTCGAAGAGAGTGAGAGAGGGGGCGCAGCCGACTAGGCCGGGCTGGTCCGACCTAACCCACTCGGGTTGACCTGACCAGTGGGCCCAGGCTGTCAGCCGAATTTGTTTTTTTAATAACTAAAAAACCTTAGAAAAACCCTAAATAGATTAAAAACCACCAAAAAAATATCTAAAAATAACTAAAAATGAAAAGTAACTATTTTTAGTTCTTTTAGGAATTTTGAGAGTTACTAAGGATTAAAAATAATATTATGGATTATTTGTGCAAAAGAAAAAGAGTTTAAAAGGCTTTTCTAAAAAAATATTAAACTTGTGAGATATCTAAGAAAAATCTGGTTAAAATTCTTAACTCTTTAAAATAAACTCCATTCAAGAATATTTGGTGATTATTCTTGAATGAATATACTATTAACATATATTCTTGAAAATCATAAAAATAATATATAAAAGCCAGCAAATGAATAAATCACTTCAGGAGGGATAAAAAATTAAACACACACCCTAAAGTATGCATTTTTTAATCTTTAACCATTGCCCTTACCGGACAATGATGCTGTTTTCCAGAACCTGAGGTCCCGGGTCACTTCAACAAATCCAACTGCACTACCTTGCAGTTTGCAGGCAAGTTCACTCTTGCTCATATCTCTTGTTCAATTTTAGCAAATTACTTGCAAATATACTTGTGGTATTACTACTGCATTTTAAAAGCAAAAGGTTATGTCTTCATAATTAATATGAAGTACTGGTTTCGACCGGAATGGTTGTTGCCCTAGGATGGTGGGCAGTGGGACCATGGTATGAGTATGGTGGAGGTCCCACTGCAACTGGAAATTTCACCTAGGACTTATAACAAATGTCACCAGTGATTCTAGCGCCATAAACAACGGTCAACCATGAGATCTAGTATGGGACGGAAAAGTCAGCTGTATCTTTTTCCTCTCGCATACCAACAGATCAGTAGCGGAGGGTTGTCTTGCCGGGCTACTATAGAGTAAAGGGAGGAAGCGTTTCCTTCCGGTCTACCTGTAGTATAGGGGGGACAGACTAGCTAATTGATCTATGATGGATTGTAAGAGTCATCCGGATCGGTCTACCCATATTGTATAGGGGAGGGCACGTTGGGTCCAGAGCGGTCTACCTATAGTGGCGTCCATAGTGTAAGAGCATCTCCAGCCGTCCCCCCATCTAGGCCCCCGGCGGCCGTTTTTTACATCCGGACGGCGGTATTCGGCCCAGTCGCGCCCCCGGTTCCTCGTTTCCCCCCGGATTTGGGCCTTAATCCATCCGGCAAGCCCAGGCCATCCCCGGTCCCCCGGGGCGCGCTCGGGGACTCCGGACGAGAGAAAAGCGGGAACGGGCCCGCTCTGTCGGCGAGAGAACACACAAACCCTACAATCTGGTCGCAAATCCCCCTCTCCCTCCCCTCATTGCTCTGTCGCCGCCGGCACCACCCCTCGCCAATCCGCCGGCCGGTTGCCTGAACTTCGCCATTCCTCCTCCCACCAGCCCCCACCAGCCTATATCCCGCCGTCCGGCGTGCCGTCTGGCCATATTCCGCCGTTGGGCAACTCCTCCCGTCACGCCTCGTCGACACGCCCAGCAGGTGTTCGTCCATTTGCCTGGCCGGAAATGGACTCGGACGAGGAGGAGGAGCAGATGTTCGCCGAGATGTTTGAAGAAGAGATGGCAGCCGCCGCCCAAGACGAGGAGCATATGCTGATCCTAGCTTGCCTGTCGGGCTTGTACGCGGAGGCGGCCATTGGTCGCCGTGGTGGGTCGGCGTCTTCCATGATTTGGTGGAGCACATATGGAGGTTTCGAGGCAATACCAACTAGATTCCATTTGATTTGTTTGGAAACTTGTCAAATTATTTGCTTGTTTTGTTAAACTGTATGAAATTCGCCGAACTGTAATGTTTATTTGAGCCAAATATTGGCAAACTGTATGAAATTCACCGAACTGGAACGTCTATTTGTAAAAAAAAAGCCAAAAACGCCGATTTCCGGGCATCTTGCTGGGGTGCCGACTGGAAGTTCGACGCTCCCCACGCCTAAATTTCGTCCAATCCGGCGCGATTTATCACCGGATTTGGCCGTGGGGGGCGCCAACGGCTGGAGATGCTCTAAAGGGGAGGACCAGTGCGCCAATTAGTCTACATATGTGGTATAGGGGAGGATGGACTTACAAATGGGTGGGTCTGCGGGGTCGCGGAGAAGAACAGTGATTGGCTTGGATCATCAACTGGGCCCCATACAAAAGAAGTATGGACGGGAAAGTATGCCCGGTTGTGCAGCAAAGTTTTGATCTCTCATGGGTACAAGTGACCTCCTCTGCAAAGTGTAAGAAAGTATCAAGATACTCCCTGTTCCGGGAAGGAGCTACGAACGCGGTAGGAAAGGAGCCCATCGAAGCTCTAATCAACGTGTGAAGACTGACGGACATAGTTCTTCTGAATAAAATCAATCTTTGAAGAAATGATTATGAAAACTGCATTTGACCTAAGACTTTCGAGTCTACGGTCGTAGCTAGTTCATCAAACACCTCTATACTATTAAATGAACTTGCTGGGTAACGTCGTTACTCACCCCATTCCCTCTTAACCCTTGCTTAGACTCGGAGGGCCAGAACGAGGAAACTGAAGGAGCATCGGAGGACTTTGAGGAAGTCTACTATGAGGATCCAGACCTTTCCGGTGGAATCAAAGGCGTGGACTACACCATCGCCTATGGTAGCAACAAAGGAACCGAGGAGGAGGCCGACAACTAGTAGTGTAGTGTAGTAACTTGAGTCGCACCGAACCCTATAGAATAAAGTGACTTGAGTAGGATATCATGTTTAGTCTATTACTTTCAGTCCTAGTTAAGGTTTGTAGCATCAAAGTAGAACCTACTAGTGTTCCTCTTTGGACCGAGAAGGAACTGGAGTCCTTTGTAACATTATGGCTTGTAATATTTAGTGCTTGAATAAAAGACCGCTATGTTTCTGTTGTACCACTCTGAGGGATGTAATATTTGTGAAATGGTACTTCACGAGTGATATGTCAACGACTTGCATACTACAACATGCAGTGGTACGCTGGGTCACCACAGTTGGTATCAGAGAAAAAGCTTTGACCTTAGGTTGGACGCCTAGTTAATGGGAATGACCTATAGGAGTCAAATAGGAATAGTAAAGAGTTCTCTACAATGGTCATGGCGTTATTCACTTGAGAATAACAAAGTCATACTTTTTAGTGTTACAATTCTTTATTGTTACTATTATGATGCATCGTGTAATAATTAATATCTCTTATATACTGCCAGGATGGCACGCACAAACCCATCAAGGACCGTGCAAGTTCGAGATGTGACTCTGGACGAGTATGATGGAAACCTATCCGACATGCTATGAGGCATCTTACAGGAGTGCGGGTGTGAAACCCGTATCCCTGTCAAGAAGTATGCTTATTATGAGGGTAGAGTCTTTCAGAAGTATAGGGTATCGATCATGCTTCCTGCCAAATTGGGCATGAGCGTGATCATTCCAGCTGGAGAGGCACGCACAGTTAGCGTAGCTTATAAGATAGCAGTCATGAAGGCCATAACTAATATCCGCGAACACAAAACGGAGAAGTTATTGGGTACTAAGTTCACGCACATCCCACATGACGAGGAGGGAGAAGATCCTCGTCGGGATAGTTACAAGTTTGCGAAGAGACACCTACATGCCGCAGCAGAGCACATGGATAGGTGTAAGCATCTGCTTAGTGTGTTCTATCATGTCCACAGAGCTCTAGTTGGAGAGATACAGAGTCTAGTGGTGGATATCACCGAGTCGACATCGACTCCATGGTGTACCGGGGAGACTTCTGGACCACCATGGGTACCTACTCCAGCTTTCTCTGCTGGAGATTTTATCACTTTAGAAGAGGAAGTCGATACTGAGGAGCGGGAGTTCGAGCCCGATGCCAAACCGGAGATGCAACCAGCACATTTTGCACACGGCTCGAATGGAGCTGGATACGAGGCAAGCATGGAGTCGTGGGGAATGCCCCATAATGACAGTTTTGGGGGAAACTCCATGGGTTGGCGTTTTCGTGAGTATATGGGAACGGCCGGAGATCCGATTCCGTGTGATTCGGAGCAGGAGGTAACGAGTCAGTTTAGGGTTGTTCACCGCGCTAGAGACGTGGCGGGAAAGCCCATAGAAATAGGGTCGGATTCGGAGGGAGAGTTGCCTATTCACATGGAGCGTGGAGAATGCTCGAGGCCTAAGATGGAGAGGGGTGCCAAAGATGTTGCATACCCGTCGTTGATCAGTTATCTGGGGATGACTGACTTCAACTTAGGTGCTATACCCGATCTCGAATATATACCGGCGGAGTCAACCTATGCCCCTGCTTCACTCAGGAGGACATCCCAAGCAACCGGTTGGACACCGGGGATGTACCGGGAGTGCGACTACCCGTAGAGGACCACCACCGAGATGGAGGCGACATATAACATATGTACCATATGTGTAATTTGTAGTATTTGCTTTCGCAGTTGGGAATGAGTGAGTGTAGCTACTCACGAGGCAGTGTGTAATACTATGCTGTTTTTCTTACCCATGTATATACATGGTATATGTTTGGTGTGATTTGGCTATGTTTGATTAGGATTTTATTGTGTGACTAACTCTGTGCATGAAGTTGAGCTCAGAAAGCATGAGCATTGTGTAACTATGAGTTTCGCTTGATGCAACAGGGTTAGGGGGATAAAATGGCTACAGTAGTTGATGAGGAATCCGAGCAATAGAGGATGGAAACCAAAGCCAAGGCGAAGGAGGCAGCCGATGCAGCGGCAAGGGAACCATTACCGCGACCACCACCATTTCTGACGCAGCAGGATTTTGCCCAATACATGAGGATGGCGGATGAAAGGCAGCGTATGCTCATTGAGTGTCAGACAAAGATGATGCAGGATGTGATGGACCGCAATCGAGAAGGTCGGAATGAAGGAGTGCATGGAGTCTCACTGGCAGACTTTCTGAATACAAGACCACTTCCATTCGCATCAGCACCAGAACCAATGGACGCTGAAGACTAGTTGTTGGACACCGAGAGAAAGCTCAACACCGTGAATTGCAACAACAGTGAGAAGCTTAGGTATGCCACACATCTATTATGCGGAACCGCAGCAACATGGTGGGACAATATTGTGGCAATATATCCTCCAGGAAGGGTATTCACCTGGGAGGAATTTAAGAGGAAGTTCAGGGAGGCGAATGTGCTAGAAAGCATCATGGAATTGAAGAGAAGGGCGTTTTATAACTTAGAGCAAAAGGACAAGACCATTATGAGGTACGTCAAGGAGTTTACTCTTCTATCACGCTATGCTACGGATACAGTGAACACTGATGAGAAGAGGAAGAAACGGTTCATGAGAGGTTTGCATCCAATGGCAAAGATGCAACTGAGGATGTTGAAGGCAACGGATTTCCAGGAACTTGTTGATGCAGCTATCACTATGGAAGATGATTTCAAGCAGGAGGAACGGAGGAAGAAGGCTAAGCTGGAACCCAGAAAGTATCCAGTTAACAAACCAACTACAGATCTTAGTTTCAAACCATGACCACAAGTCGGGGAATGCTACCCCGGGGAGGAGGAGGAAATCCTAAAGGAGGAATTACCTATCATTTGTGTGGAGCCAGAGGACATCTGGCAAAGGATTGTCAAAGGCCCAGGATAATCTGTTATGGGTGCAATCAAGAGGGACACATGAGGAACCAATGTCCAAATAAAGCTACATGGGGAAGTAAGGCAACCGGAGGAGGACCTAATCGAGGTGGTAATTCAGGAGGAAATGGTGCAGGAAAGAGGTCCCGACCTTTTGGGAAATTAAATTGCACCAACTTGGAAGAAGTCAATGACTCGGATAAAGTTGTGATAGGTACGCTTCAAATCCTATCTCATCCCGGCAAAGTATTTTTTGATACTGGTGCAACTACTTCATTCATTTTGCAAGAGTTTGTTGATCTTTATGGGATTATTTGCAATAAGTTAGAATACCACATCACTGTTTTATCTGCGGGGGGAACGATTTTAGTCACACACCTCAAGCAAGAGCAGGTCATTATGATCAGCAATTGCATTTATCTTGCTGATCTTTTTCTCATCCCCATGAAGGATATGGTTGTGATCCTTGGAATGGATTGGTTAGAGGAGAATGGAGCTCAGATTGATTGCAAAGAGAAAACTGTGTCACTTAGAAGCCCAGGAGGAGGAAGGTGTGGTGACCTAGCATACCACTGCATGTGTAGTATGCAAGTCATTGACATAACACCAATGAAACACCGTCTCATTAGTATTACATCGATCAGAGTGGTACAACAGAAACATCACAGGTCCAAGGTAGGTGCATAGGATTACAAATTTCATCATACAAAAGATCTTCAGAACCTCCTCAACAGGTAGAGGTTTAGTCCTGGCGGCTACAAATGAGAGATAATACATTGAAGACTAAACTAGAGCAGATTTGGCTTGCTACAGAACTACCCTAGCTACTTAGGTTCTAGGATTAGGGAATTGGGTCCCTTCTACTCCAGTTCTAGTTTTCCACCAAGCTTGGCTTAGTCGTTGACTTCATTGATAGTTCTGACATTGATAAAAGGCTTCATCTTCGTCTTCAGTGTCTCGGGATTGTCTCCTTGTGTTGCCTCCGATCTAAGCAAGGGCTACGAGGGAGTGGGTGAGTAATGAGCGTTACCCAGCAAGTTCATATAAGGAATAAGGTGTTTGATGCACTAGCTACAGCCTTGGACTTAAGAGTCGTGCGGCAATGCAGGTTTTCATAAACATTTCTTCAAGAGGTTGCTTTTATTCAGAAGAACTATGTCTGTCAGCCTTCGCAGGTTGATTAGAGCTTCGATAGGCTCCTTTCCTGCCATGTTCGCAGCTCCTTCCCGGAACAGGGAGTATCCAGATACTTTCTTACACTCTACAGAGGTGGTCACTTGTACCCATAAGAGATCTTAGCCTTGTTGCACATCCAAGTGGCCTACCTGTCCATACTTCCTGTGTATGGGACCCAGTCTAAGATCCAAGCCAATCACTATTCCTTCCCGCGACCTTGCATACCCACCCTTTTGAAGCTCCAACTTTGGTTCGCTACCCACGCTGGTCTACTCTTTGGTAGTTGTCGACCTCGGTATACTTTTCCTCGTCGGGCACTCTACTCTTTGGTAGTATTCCGACCTCGACAATATGTTACCCCCGCCGGTCATCTTACACTTATGGTAATATTTGACATCGGTAATCTACCCCCGTTGTTGCCACAATCCATCATAGACCGCCAGAACCGTGGAATCTTTAGGGGGATTCCACCCATCCCGAAGCTCCACGCAGGGAGACAACTGCTATGGAATGGCGCGTCCGTTGATATGCAAGAGGGAAAAGATACAGCTGACTTCTTTGTCCCATTCCAGATCTTATGGTTGACCATTGTTTACGGCGCTTGAATCACTGGCGATATTGGTTATTAATTCCTAGGTGAACTTTCTAGTTGCAGTGGGACCTCCACCATCACGCATACCATGGTTCCACTGCCCACCATCCTAGGTTGACAACCACCGTGGCTGCTAACCACTAGTCACGTTAACTGAGAAAACATAACCTTTGCTTTTGAATGCAATAATAATAATACCACCAGTACATTTTCAAGTAATTTGCTAAAGATAAACAAGAGATATGAGCAAGAGTGAACTTGCCTTTTTGACTGCAAGATTATGGAAGTCAAGGTCTTCGATATGAAAAAAATCCCAATTCTGAAAGAGCAATCATCATCCGGTAGGGATGATGTTAGAAATCTGCAGCATGATATGCATAATATATGCTATGCATCACTCTAAGAGTAATCAAACCCCGATGATTTGTTATTATTGAGTTGGGGTGGCTTCTTTGTGATGTGTTGCACTTTTAAGTTAAATTGCACACAAAATGTTGTTAGGGTTTTTAGGTTAATTCAGTAGCTTTTATAAGTGAAAGAATAAAGCTTGAAAGAAGATTACTAATTTTTAGGGTTGCCATCATTCCTTGCTTACAAGAGAATGGCTAGTTAATGGTGAAGACAGGGAAGTAACAGTTTTAAGTTTCATATTATAATTAGCAATCACTTGATTGATCATGGATATGCAAAGTCAAAGTAAAGTATACACATAGCAATATCTAAGTAGTTCTAGGGTTGACAAAAATCTTAATATAACTTAGGGTTTTAATTTATAACTAAAAGGAAATGGTTTGATGCTTATTTTCAAGGTATCTCAAAAGAATAACTTTTGAAGAACACATTCTTTAAAAGGGTAATTGGTATCTAACTCATTTTAAGTGATCACAACTATTCTTAGGAGTTTGGGTTAATTAATAGAGCATGATTCTTCTTATTATAAGTTTCTAGGTTTTAACTAAAAATGTTAAAGTAATTGAGTTAGTTATTACTCATGGTTGAATTGAGCACTTAGAGCTAATTACTTATTTATTGAATGGAAGTTAAGAAATAACCTTAAACACAAGTTACTATTTATTTGTTGAGGTCCTCCATAATTTTAATACTTTAAAATTATCTATGGAAAGTAACTCCAGTGTTTAAGTGCTAATGGCAAAGCTGAAATTAAGATCCTATAACAATGAGATAACATCTAAAATAAAGTTGTTAGAGTGTAAAAATATTTACTACATAATTAGGGAAATTATTTGATTCCTAAATTTGATTCCAATTCATATTCAAAAAAATTGTACTTAAACATGTTTTATAATTCAATTCAAAATTATTTTACACAAGTACAAGATATTATGGTACAAACAGATAGGTCTTCTTTTTGTGATCAATTTGATATATTATTTCCATTTTTCTGATTTAAAACAAAATAGTTATGATTTTTCTAAGTTTCTAATATTTGCTGATATTTTTATTTAACAGGAAACTTTTCATACCGAGTCTGGATCCAACCACTCAGGCTGACTTGTGGGCCATGGGCCAGGTCATATGCCACGTTGGCAGGACCAAGTCAAAAGTTGACTGGGCGCTCCCTCGCCGTCGGTGATCGCCGGAGGTCACGTTTTCAGAGGTTCCCGAGATGATCTAGTTGGTGATAATGAACTACAACTCGATGATGAACCTATTGGTGGTGGCGCCGCTTAACAATGACCACCGGAGTTACTCCGACGAGCACTCCTACGGCGGTATACTCCGGCCAAAATGTGACCACGACCAACCGACGCTCATATGATGCGATAGTAACACAGAGGGGCGCGCTGGCTCACCACGATGCTACAGAGGTGTTCGGTGAGGTCGCGGGAGGTCGCACGACGATGCCATGCTCGACGGCGAGCGGCAGCTTGGCAGGGAAGATGGGGCCGATGCCGCCGATTTACAGCATCCTGCAGCGATTCATTCGACGAGGAAGGAAAGGGAAACTAGGCGAAGCTCCTCGGCTACTCCATGGGTCAAGGGGAGCTTCTCATCGACGGCTAGCCGGAGATTGCCCCGACAGTAACTTTCGGGGAGATGCATGATTGCGACAGAGAGAGAGATGAATTGAGGAGATGGGGATCGTCTAAGAGGGTCTAGGTTTTCTTGGTGGTGCTCCCGGAGTATTTATAGAGCAGGGGGTGGCCGACAATGTCGACATTGCTGCGGCAATGGCCGAGATGCAGCGACGGTGTTGGTACTCAAAGCGGCACGAATCACTTCGTTTTCTTGCAAGAGGGCGTAGATGGATGAGAACAAGTGCGTGGCAGTCAACAGAGATCGTCAGCGATCTTCAAAAGCGTCCAGGACGTGGAGCTCGCCGGCGAGGTGTCAGTCACAAGGAGGAGAGGAAGACAAAGATGGTGACCTCCTCCCTGTTATAACGAAACGGTATCAGGCTGGCTGGGCTGGCTAAACGGGCCACGCTGGTGGGCTTTGGCCAGGTAAGACCCTTCTCTCACTTTTTTTCTGTCTTGATTTCTTTTCTATTTCTTCTGATTTCTGTTTTTGATTTTAATTATATTTTGATAATTTGTTTTGCAGGTTTTGTTTTAGGAACTTTACTGGAGCAAATATATGATGGCAAGTTTATTTAAATATACATTAAAGAGTAATTATCTGCATAAGCACATAAAATTATTTATTTGGTTCTAGGGTTTTACTTAGCCTCTATATAGGAATAGTTTCAAATACTACTATAAGAGTGTTCAAAGCATTTTGATAAGGCTTGGGTGAGTTCCAAAATAAGATGCAGAATTAGAATTGGACAACATAGTAGAGTTTCAAATGGATAGGTGGAAAGAATATGAAATATCATAGAAGTGTCTCATAAAAGGGGTGCTTTTCTTAATGTAGTATCCTAGCAATTAATTCCACACATGCTCTTGCAAAGGATAGGGTATCTAGTTAATTTGGCTATATGCAAAGATGCATCTCAAATAATGGGTAAGTGAGGTATTCGAGTGTATACTAATTTATCTTAGCATGCTAGGCTATATAAGCATTCACACTATTAACTATTGGTGTGTTCACTAACTAATGGCAGCTAAAGATAATGTTCTAACCTCTATTATGCAAGTGTAGGTGTGTGAATAATATGCATGTGTTGATAGTTATTTCTTGGTACAGACATATGCATAATATGAATAGCTACTCTACATTTTCTGGGTCTAATTTGCTTCCTAGTAAATTTACTTGTTTGTTCTTGGTGCTCATATGATCATTTAGATGTATGTGATATGCCCCATGGATCATGTATATGTTTTTAGTAGGTGATTTCAGATCAGAGGCATATATTTCTCTTGCTTCTGGTGAGTTCTTCCCTTTTCTCTCTAAGTACACTCCTCTACTCTCATCCTAGACCAACCTGGTGGTCTTGTGAAGCTTGTTCTTCGGGAAATCTGGTAACCTGTGTCTTGTGGCATGCCTGCACCTCCTAGCTGCTTCATCTTGGTCCTATCTAATGAATGGAGTGGCCCAATTTTGTTGGTGTTCTCATACCATGATTTTATGGGGTCAAATGGATGCCATGAGGTTCCTTTTATAGCATTTTGATGTCCACCACAAGTTGACACCTCAAGTGGTGACTCTTGCTTTAATTTGGTGAGTAAGCTACTTGTTGTCAAGCTCTCATGCATGAGCATTACTTGGGGTTCAAGTATAGGAAGATATTTTTAAGTGGATAACTATCCTAGGTGTCATTGGGAAGATATTTTCAAGTGGATAACTATCCTAGGTGGCATTAGGAAGATATTTTCAAGTGGATAACTATCCTAGGTGGCATTGGGAAGATATTTTCAAGTGGATAACTATCCTAGGTGGCATTAGGAAGATATTTTCAAGTGGATAACTATCATAGGTGGCATGATGATTATCCTCTAATAATCTTTATTTTGGATAGCCAAGTGGCATTTGGCACTAAATGGACTTGTGGCTGAATCCATTCATATTCTTATAGATATTTATAATTCATAATTGAATTGTTATCAATGGATATTATATTAATTGTTTGGAAGTTTAACTTCCAAAGTTCATATTTGAAATGATCCAGTTATTGTGAATTATGCATATTGTCATATCTTATTTGTTCCTATTATCAGTTGTGCTCAAAATATCCAAAGTTAGCAAAGGTCATGTTCAAACTTTGAATGATTTTATTTGATTTCACGAAGGCATGATCATAAGAGTTTCAAAATGATCATAGTTATTTTTATTCAAATAGTTTCAACTATCTAATGTAATGTAAATGAGTTTAGTTTTGTTATATCTCATATAGTTGATAAGTTATGATTTAAATAAGAATGTGTGGCTTTTATGCACTCTAGACCTTATGGTTTACCAATTTTTGTAACAAGTTTAAGAGTGAATTATATAATACCTAGAAGTACTGGATAATTATTTAAATGGTTAAATTCTATTGTAAACCCCTCTACCCAGAATAATAGTTTTAACAAATGCCATGTTGGAGTTTATCGTGCTTCAGTTGATGAGCTACTTCAATTCCATCAACTAAAGTGAAACTTCAATGACTTTGACAAGTTTTATTTAAAAGCGCGAAAATTTCCCAGATTTTCTATACATGAATGCAATGCACACTTCTGTTTACTCTCTATTTCTAGCCTCACATCCTGGGATGTTACAGACTCTCCCCCTTAAAATAAACTTCGTCCTCGAAGTTTGAACTCTCTTACGTTTGGGTTGAGCTTATCATCGATAACATCTTGCTTGCAACTCCTCCAACTGATTGGATATAGATGATATCCTTTGTTCAGAGTATCTCTTAAATCCTCTTTCTCTGGCTCTGAACAATTGTTACTTGAATGAGTCCTATGTTGTCTTCCAACATTCTTGGGGAACCCAATAGTCTTTGGCACCTTAGTTTACTTAGTTTTACAAACTGTTTTTGGTTAGGCTTCTGTACTCGATTATCAACTTTCTATCAATAGGCCAGTTACTGTCTATAAAATAAGGTTTCACGGAGCTCAAGATAATACTTAAGAGGTCCGCTAAGGCATAGGCATACCTGAAGATTCAATTCCAAGGAATGGATTAGACTCATTTAGCCTATCCAATCTAGGGTTTTGGCTTACTTTTATAAGTTTAATCTTGGTCTTCTATGCTCGAAAAGTTACCCACTGTGGGTCATACTAGTGGTGGTTCATGGTCCATAATTATCTAACTCCTTCGCTACTCTCCTAATGGAGCTACGGTGAATCTTAGGGAAGTGTCATTCAAATATACTTCATCCAACTTCCATCATCTTTGGTTTCTCCCCAATTCCTGCTTCTAAAAAGTATTAATTACTTCTTTTGGTCAACTTTAAGGTCTAGCTGTTGTGTCTATGAGGTATAAACTGCAACTTCCATTCTGATGAACTTCTGAGGCAAGTATCAATACAGTACCTCGACATCACCTTATGGAAATAAGGCTAATCTCATCTTAGTCTAGACCTCCTTCTTACTCCAACTCATTTGGTCTATTTCTTCCAACTTGTGGCTTACTCTCCCCCTTAGGCTTTTCCTAATGGTCTCTAAAAATCTTATCCTCTAACCATTTGGACTCCATGGTTAGACTATTAGTCTTGGTCTGTGTTACTATGACGTCTTTCTAACGGTTTCTCAAAGAAATATGTGGTGTATCCACACAATTGTGGATATCCGGTATGAATTCTTCAACTCTGTGTTTAGGTAGGGCTTCTATTCCACTTTTGGAGGTATGTACATCCCAAAGTGCTAAAGGTTGATGAGAATTGGGTTTTCCCATCGCTATCCATCCTAATTCAGACGGTAGGGTATATATACAAAGCCACGGGAGAAATCTGGCAGAGTTTCTCTTGTACCGGAGGATATCCACGATGGGCAATTGTATAAGTTGGACAAAATAGGAACTAACAGGGACATATATATGAACCAATGGCTTCAACGGATCATTATTAACATGTAAATCTATGAAAATCTCACAAGTCTTGGTCTGTAGACAAAGACTACGCTCCAAGGTAAGAAAAGATGTTGTTAACGTCTTAACCACCAATCTACAGTTCAAGATTTTGGGACTAGGGATCAAAGTTATACAGAAATGTTATGTGTCTTAGTCACACTAGCAACGAGGGTTACTGGGGTTACCACTCCCAGGCTGAGTAAAGCAGCAGGCAATACCGGAATGGATCATCGGTACTACAAGACCTCAATCGACCCGTGATGTACTAAGCAAAACCAAGGCTGCATAACAACGAGATCAAATACCTCAAACTCAACTGTAGAAAACCTAATTAGTGGTTCTACTCCATGATCTGGTGTTAGAATCTAGTATTTACGAACTTAGAGTTCCGCTAAATTCCAATACTTCATACTTCTACCACTTCATGATACTTCCGTGAATGTGTATAAATACTTTTCTCAACCCTTTTGCTACCAACTGTGGTATCTCTTAATCAATTTTTCTTCTCCTAGGGTTTGTATTGCAAGAAATACACCATCTACAGGTGTCTTCTCATACATTCCCTTTTTTTTGGCTTCCTTCTGCTTGTAATTTCGTCATCTTTGTCTTGTCTACCTTAGAAATTCGTCCCTTCCTCACATGAATCCTTTAACCCTCTAGACCAATACCACTTCATGTATGGATCTAGTCAATCAATAAAAATCCAAGAAAAATCCAAATGTGTGCTGGAAACATACATCATCATAAGCCCGTTGAGTAAAACATCTCTAAAGTTTGGGCTTAGATGTGTACTTTATAGCACCAAGTAATATAGGTTTATATTGTGCTATATTGCACATAGTGGTGGACTACTACTCTTTGTCTCCATATTTACTTCAATTGCTCAATTGCAACCAAATAATTTGAACAAAATGGGTTTGTAAGTCTTTATAGCTGACCTATACGTGCCTTTCTATCCTTCTATAACTTACCTTCCGTTCTATTGAAGATTACCCTTACATGATCTTTCGAAACTTCTAGCATAGCTTCTCTAAGCACCTACTTCGCTAAACATGGTTCGCACAACTCCATGATTTTCATGGGGTTCTCTGTTGTGCTTTGATAAATCTCCTCGAACTAAAGACTATGGTTGTGGTACACTTGACCTAGTTACCATGGTTTGGAGCACTTCATTCACCCTTCTCCTTGAACTTCTTCCTTCCCAGCAAGGAATTGCTGGTTTTATTATAAGGTTCCACTCCATCACGTAAATATTCTTAGGTGAATCTAACATGATTAAGGTGTTTATACTATCGATACTTTTACCTGTAGGTGGAATTCTTGAGTATCCACATACATGACTTCACGTGGAATTCTACTACCTCATATAGTTTCACTTCATCACTCAATATCATCCTACTACAGTTTCAGATGACTCAAGCTTAACATAATGACCTTGGTATACCTCTTCCAATAGGATAGTTCCCATTCCGGTTGTATCCTCTCTTTGGACCACCATGTATTGTATACCAATTGGAATCTACCTTCCATCCATTGTATAAGGCTCTAATGATGTCATAACTACTTGGTATGGTTCAAGATATCTAACTTCACTTAAGAATAACTAGTAAGAAAATTTGACTCAAGTGTGTCAGGAGTATCCTTTTATTGAATACCCAACTCAAGTCATAAGAAGAATTGGTTTAGATAAGAAGGCTTCCTATAGTCACTACCAAACCTATAGGCCTCCTATTAAAGGGTTTTAATCCTAGGGTCAAAGCGTTTGCTCTGATACCAACTGTGGTGACCCAGCATACCACTGCATCTGTAGTATGCAAGTCGTTGACATAACACCAATGAAACACCATCTCATTAGTATTACATCGATCAGAGTGGTACAACAGAAATATCGCAGGTCCAAGGTAGGTGCATAGGATTACAAATTACATCATACAGAAGATCTTCAGAACCTCCTCAACAGGTAGAGGTTTAGTCCTGGCAGCTACAAATGAGAGATAATACATTGAAGACTAAACTAGAGCTCCACTAATGCAGTTGGCTTGCTACAGAACTACCCTAGCTACTTAGGTTCTAGGATTAGGGAATTGGGTCCCTTCTACTCCTATTCTAGTTTTCCACCAAGCTTGGCGTAGTCGTTGACTTCATTGATAGTTCTGACATTGATAAAAGGCTTCATCTTCGTCTTCAGTTTCTCGGGATTGTCTCCTTGTGTTGCATCTGATCTAAGCAAGGGTTACGAGCGATTGGGGTGAGTAACGAGCGTTACCCAGCAAGTTCATATAAGGAATAAGGTGTTTGATGCACTAGCTACAGCCTTGGACTCAAGAGTCATGCGGCAATGCAGGTTTTCATAAACATTTCTTCAAGAGGTTGCTTTTATTCAGAAGAACTATGTCCGTCAGCCTTCATAGGTTGATTAGAGCTTCGATGGGCTCCTTTCCTGCCGTGTTCGCAGCTCCTTATTCCCGGAACAGGGAGTATCCAGATACTTTCTTACACTCTGCAGAGGTGGTCACTTGTACCCATAAGAGATCTTAGCCTTGTTGCACATCCAAGTGGCCTACCTGTCCATACTTCCTGTGTATGGGGCCCAGTCTAAGATCCAAGCCAATCACTGTTCCTTCCTGCGACCTTGCATACCCACCCTTTTGCAGCTCCAACTTTGGTTCGCTACCCACGCCGGTTTACTCTTTGGTAGTTGCCGACCTCGGTATACTTGTCCTCGCCGGGCACTCTACTCTTTGGTAGTATTCTAACCTCGACAATATGTTACCCCCGCCGGTCATCTTACACTTATGGTAATATCCGATCTCGGTAATCTACCCCCGTTGTTGCCACAATCCATCATAGACCGCCAGAACCATGGAATCTTTTGGGGGATTCCACCCATCCCGAAGCTCCTCGCAGGGAGACAACTGCTACGGAACGCCGCGTCCGTTGATATGCAAGAGGGAAAAGATACAGCTGACTTCTCCGTCCCATTCCAGATCTTATTGTTGACCGTTGTTTACGGCGCTAGAATCACTAGCGACATTGGTTATTAATTCCTTGGTGAACTTTCCAGTTGCAGTGGGACCTCCACCATCACGCATACCATGGTCCCACTGCCCACCATCCTAGGTCGACAACCACCATGGTTGATAACCACTAGTCATGTTAATTGAGAAAACAGAACCTTTGCTTTTGAATGCAATAATAATAATACCACCGGTACATTTGCAAGTAATTTGCTCAAGATAAACAAGAGATATGAGCAAGAGTGAACTTGCCTTTTTGACTGCAAGATTATGCAAGTCAAGGTCTTCGATACAAAAGAAATCCCAATTCTGAATGAGCAATCATCATCGGTAGGGATGATGTTAGAAATCTGCAGCATGATATGCATAATATATGCTATGCATCGCTCTAAGCGTAATCGAACCCCGATGATTTGTTATTATTGAGTTGGGGTGGCTTCTTTGTGATGTGTTGCACTTTTAAGTTCAATTGCACACAAAATGTTTTTAGGGTTTTTAGGTTAATTCAGTAGCTTTTATAAGTGAAAGAATAAAGCTTGAAAGAAGATTACTAATTTTTAGGGTTGCCATCATTCCTTGCTTACAAGAGAATGGCTAGTTAATGGTGAAGACAGGGAAGTAACAGTTTTAAGTTCCATATTATAATTAGCAATCACTTGATTGATCATGGATATGCAAAGTCAAAGTAAAGTATACACATAGCAATATCTAAGTAGTTCTAGGGTTGACAAAAATCTTAATATAACTTAGGGTTTTAATTTATAACTAAAAGGAAATGGTTTGATTCTTATTTTCAAGGTATCTCAAAAGAATAACTTTTGAAGAACACATTCTTTAAAAGGGTAATTGGTATCTAACTCATTTTAAGTGATCACAACTATTCTTAGGAGTTTGGGTTAATTAATAGAGAATGATTCTTCTTATTATAAGTTTCTAGGTTTTAACTAAAAATGTTAAAGTAATTGAGTTAATTATTACTCATGGTTGAATTGAACACTTAGAGCTAATTACTTATTTACTGAATGGAAGTTAAGAAATAACCTTAAACACAAGTTACTATTTATTTGTTGAGGTCCTCCATAATTTTAATACTTTAAAATTATCTATGGAAAGTAACTCCAGTGTTTAAGTGCTAATGGCAAAGCTGAAATTAAGACCCTATAACAATGAGATAACATCTACAATAAAGTTGTTTGAGTGTAAAAATATTTAGTACATAATTAGGGAAATTATTTAATTCCTAAATTTGATTCCAATTCACATTCATAAAAATTGTACTTAAACATGTTTTATAATTCAATTCAAAATTATTTTACACAAGTACAAGATATTATGGTACAAACAGATTGGTCTTCCTTTTGTGATCAATTTGATATATTATTTGCATTTTTCTGATTTAAAACGAAATAGTAATGATTTTTCTAAGTTTCTGACATTTGCTGATATTTTTATTTAACAGGAAACTTTTCATACCGAGTCTGGATCCGGCCACTCAGGCTGACTTGTGGGCCATGGGCCAGGTCATATGCCACGTTGGCAGGACCAAGTCAAAAGTTGACTGGGCGCTCCCTCGCCGCCGGTGATCGCCGGAGATCGCGTTTCAGAGGTTCCCGAGATGATCTAGTTGGTGATAATGAACTACAACTCAATGATGAACCTATTGGTGGTGGCGCCGCTCAACAATGACCACCGGAGTTACTCCGGCGAGCACTCCTGCGGCGGTATACTCCGGCCAAAACGTGACCACGACCAACCGACGCTCATGGCGGGGCCGGCACCCTGGAACGGTTCAGGTGCCAGCTATGGGGGAGGGAGACATTGGGGTGGTCGATGCCCTGGTTGGCCTTGCAGAGCTGCTCGCACTCCTTGAGCGGCACGTACCAGCGGTTATGCTGCTTCCTGGGATGCGCAACAACGCACGCTGGCCGGGTGATGACACTAAGAAATGTGCCACTTTGTTGGGACTCAAAGTGCAGAGTGTTGTAGCAAGAG
This sequence comes from Dactylis glomerata, assembly GCA_007115705.1. NCBI lineage: Eukaryota > Viridiplantae > Streptophyta > Magnoliopsida > Poales > Poaceae > Dactylis > Dactylis glomerata. The sequence goes on along the minus strand of QXEO01000235.1, from coordinate 923,224 downwards.
TAAATTTTTGCCACGAGAAAACTCAGGGTTTATATTGAACTCTTGGGGAGTAGTCAAAAAGTTCTCTTCATTCATGTCAGACAACCTGCAAAATAATCTTCTTGTCTTGCGTCCCCAACTCCAACGAGTGGTTGTCAAGCACAAGGTGTTGAATATAATTAAAATAAAATAACAATGCAATACAATAAATAACAATGCAATAATGTAAAATAAGCTAATATGCAACTAAAACAATATAGTAAAGGTGTTTTGGGTTTTGATATGATTGCAAGAAAGTAAATATGTTTTTGTATTTTCGGATTTAATTAAAGATTAAAATTAAAAGACACGTGCAAGCATTGGAAAGGTGTTTCTTATGATTAAAATTGAACCAGAGTTCATGGGTTCACTTGTCTACTCTCTCATAAAGTTGTGGGGGCATTAAGCACAAGAAAGATGACCGAAACATCGACATGATTTTTATTACGTTACTTGATAGTATTCATATGAGCATCACGTCCTAAAATAAAGATGATACTAAACATCTTACTTATACTCCATAGAAAGGAATAAACTTCAAGAAATCTAGTCTTATATACTTACTAATTGGAGGCACCATAAAAACCACCACGTTAATTCTGGATGAAAATTCTTTTGGTCCGTTTGATTTTGATAATAAAGTTTGGATGCGCGGATTAGATTATAAGCAAAACGGATAAAACCACGCACGCGTCTGATAACATCATGTGTAGATGGTGGATACGATCGAAGTGATTTAAGGCCGAGTCAATATCTTTGGCGTATCGTGGTGTGTTAGATTTCTTTGAACCATAGATCTGTGCGTTAGTGCGTAGTCCCAGACTATTAAAATATCTCTTTAAGTTTCAAATCCAGAGCTAATAAAACAAGGGATTTCTATTTTCGTGCCCCTGGTTTGTTAGTTGTACTCAGTTTTCCCCAGCTCGTTAGTTTTTCCTCAGTTTTCCCCAAGCCGTTGTCTGAAACCGTCACCAGTGCTGGAACGGCCGGTTGCCCGACGGTTGAACACCTTTGACCGTTAACTGCTGACTAGTGAGGCCACGTAGAGCCCGCAAAGACACGTCAGAGCATCCATCATTGTTTGACCGTAAGCATCGCCGTATCCCTGACCAAAACGCGGACGAGTGGGGCTTCGGTATATCGAATGACAAGTGGGGCCATGACGCTGATACAAGGGGCAATACACGGGTAGGATTAGATTTTTAAACGGAGCTCTACAGCGATGGCACGGAGGAGGTGGCATGTGGGGTGCCGAAATGAGATCGACGTCCACAAAGAACTGCATGAAGCGAGACCAGACGCATTAGATAGATATGATCTGGACGCGTTTAACCATGCAAAGAAGAGAAGAAATGGTCGAGGACATCGACGACGACCTCAACACTTTGACTGACGGTGTCGGACACGAACGCGAGCAATGTAGAGAAAACTAGTGTCTCTCCTTTCTGGCGTGTATAGATAGGTGCTAGGGAAGTGTGGTGGCGAAGGGAAAGACCTCGCGGTGGTCTGTGGCGTCCAGCATAGCGGGGCGGCGTGGCCGTGCCCACAGCGGCGTGCATGTTCGGCATTGGCATCAGCATGTACGTTCGTCATTGGCCTCGGCGGTATCTCTGGTGTGTCAGTGATCGAATGAGGGGACGGGATTGAGGGTGCATCCCGACGGTGACCTAGCAGTGGCGGCGAGCATGCATACCCGTTCTGACCATGCCGATATCGGCATCGGCATCGTTTGGAGGCTGTGGTGCTCGAATCATAGTGGAAATTGCGATTTCCTATTATTTTTACATGCATAATATATAGAAAATAGCTAGATCTATAAATCGATGCATATGAAGCTACATATATATTCTTGGTCATAATCCCCTTAGATGCATGGCTTCACGTCGTCGTCGCTTTCATCGTCAGTATCTTCGTCGTCCGTGTAGTAGTACTTCCTGCACATTGTTCCGTCGAACACCTTCACTGTGAGCACATAATCGCCTTCATATTTGAAGTGTAGGAAGCAGCCGAAATCCACACCGTGCGCGATGGCGAAATTCTCCCAGCCCTTGTCGAGGTACATCCGGCCTTGTCCGTCAAATATGACCTCCACGGTCCAGAGACGAGGACCGCAGTCAGCTGCTCGCAGATACACCTTTGCGGGCTCCTGACCGTCAAGATAGTCCGCAAACTTTTGTGGGAGTGCCTGCAAATAAATTAAAGGTTTTTTAGAACATGCACATAATTAATCACATGCATCATATATGTGGGAACGCGTACGTACCTTCTTGGCCAAAGGGTCTTCATAGATGGTGATGAAGAACTCCTCTATGATCAATGGCAGTGTTGACGGTGGTGGTGGCAATGATGATGATCCACCACCCCGGCCGCCCCTTCCCCTTCCCCTTCCCCTTCCCCTTCCGGTCGGCGTCCGAGACGTGGAAGCCATGGCAATGGATCAAGTGTATGTGAACGAAGAAGAGAGAGGCAGAAACGAAGAAGAGAGAGGCAGAACCTATTGACATGAGGGATGGCCGTTGTGGGGGTTTATAAGGGAGAGATGACCGTTGTGGGGTTTACACCATAAATTAAGGTAGAGATGACCGTTGTGGGGTTTACACAATAAATTAAGGAGGAGATGACCGTTGTGGGGGTGGTTTATATCTCAACAAAAAAAGTAATGCCTAAAAGAAATGGAAATTCGTGAAAGTTCATCATTTTATCGTGAAAAGTAAAGCCTACAAGAAATGGAAATTCGTGATAGTTTATCATTTCAGCGTGAAAAGTAATGCCTACAAGAAATGGAAATTCGTGATAGTTTATCATTTTACCGTGAAAAGTAATGCGTAAAAGAAATGGAAATTCGTGATAGTTCATCATTTTACCGTGAAAAGTAAAGCCTACAAGCAATGGAAATTCGTGATAGTTTATCATTTCAACGTGAAAAGTAATGCCTACAAGAAATGGAAATTCGTGATAGTTTATCATTTTACCGTGAAAAGTAATGCCTAAAAGAAATTCATGATTACCCAACTTGTTGAATCCGGTGGCAAACTCATCATTTAGCATACATAGAGGGGTAGTAGTTTGCCACCGACAGATAGAGAGAGGGTGGCACGATCCTGCCCGTTGGATCATAGGATCGACGGTAGGTGGGCACGATCCGTGTGACAACAGCTCGACCAATCAGGTCAAGTTTGGGCTTCTGTGAGAAGGGAGAGGGTAAAACTGAGTAGTATCAAGGATACAAGGGCAAGTAAATAGTAAACAGGCTAAGGAATTCAAATAAGAGATTTAGAAAAAGAAAAACACATGTTTTGTACAATGAAACCCATGTTGGCCTACCTCAAAGTATTAGCAATTCAAATATACATGAGTGTAAAAATTATGGCCTCATTCAGACAAACTATGTTTTGGGTATAGATGTTTTGAGAAGGGGTTTGAGTGGAAAGCCATGAACCTTCATAGCTACTAGTGATTTCAGAAGTAGCCATTTGTGTGAAAACTTGATTTATATATGTTTGTTATGATTTTATTTTGCGCATGAGTTGGAGGCACTATGATTTTATTTTTTTGATTTTTTTTGCGCATGAAATGACTCAATTAGATGGCTTAATCCCATCTGTTGACTCTCTGTTGACCAGCCACTTGAGGGTAAAACTGAGTATATTGCACTAGGCAGTATTAGTACTCGAGGGGAAAACTGAGTACAGATATTTTTCCAGTGTAAGATTCGAGGATAGAACTGAGTACACGTAACGGTGCTGATGTGTAGTCCCACGGACGCGTGTCGCGGTGAGCAGCGGTTAGCCGCGCGGTGCGCGTGTTGAGACCAAAACGTCAACTGCTGAGACGAACCGTCACTTTGCCAGTACAGAGCCCCTCTCCCTTCCTCTGCACACAGTCTCATCATAAATCACGCACGCAACCACGCCTCTCACGTCCCATCACCTTCTCAAAAAAACCCCAGCCGCCCTACGCGCGCTCCCCTGCCGGCGATGGAGAAGAAGAATGCGCCGGCGGCCATCGCCCCCGAGCCCGTCGCCTCCGAGCCCATCGCATCCGAGCCCGTCGCATCCGAGGGCGGCGCATCCAAGCGCGGCGCCTCCGTGAACTGGGCCTCTCTTAAGGGTGACGGACCACTTCACAAGATCGGCGACTGCTTACTGGCGAACGAGGAGTACGTGGACACCTACGCTGCTTTGAGGCAAGTTTGTACAAATTGGCGCTCAGATCTACCTGAGCCCGACGTGCACCTGCACGAATGGATCGTGGTAGAACACGCCCTTCCACGCACCGCTGAGTTCTCCTTCCTCAACCTCCGCACATCCCGCTACGTCACCATCGATCTAACGGAAGTTCATGCAAGGTTCAAATTCCTCCATATCTATAGAGTTAATCTATTTTTATTTTCAATCGTAAACATCTTAGTGCTGAATGTTATCTTCATCAACTCCCTTTTAGATACTACTTCGTCGGCTTTTACCGTGGCGTCATCGTGCTTGCCCAGAGGAACCAGCCGCACAAGATACGGCTTCTGAACCCACTCACAAAGACATTGAACGCTACGTTTGAGGCGCAGATGCCATCTATGATTGTGGAGTCAGTCGCTGTAATGAAGTCCCCGACTATGGTCTTCATTTGCACAGGTTACCCCAATGAAATTGCTTGGGTCGATGAGAGCTCTCCTACTAAGGATATAGATGTAGAAGATTGGGGAGAAGGAAGATTTTCGATCGAGGAAGATTCTCTCAGTTGCCTTACCCCGTTCAATGGTGAATTGTATGCAATAGCTGTGAACAATTTTGATGTCGGAACATTAGTGTGCACCAACAATGTCCAGTTGGAGAAGCGCGCGAGCACTATCAACATAGAGACACTATTTTCATTTCCAGAACTTGGAACTGACAAGTTCTACCTTGTGGAGTCTGATGGTGATCTGCTGCTTGTGTTGTTCGGCGGCAGCCCTGGCAACAGGTATTTGGAGGAAGGTCAACCATTGGTGTACCGTGTGGACACTGAGATCCGCTCTCTCCATGCCGTCAACATTGGCAGTCGTGCCTTCTTCGTCAGTTATAAACGGTGTATCTCCGTCGACTCCAGAGTGCACCCGACAGTTCGACCTGGCTGCATCTACTACGAGGGCGGTTATATCAGACAGTACTTTGATGATAGAAAGGCCTGGGATGAGTGGCCACGACTTGTGGATAGATTAGATTCCGACGGTATGAAAATAGAAAGGCCATACCTTTTGGAGGATCTATTGGCTGCACACTGCAGACGGAAGGAGTTCAGTCAATATTTTTTTCGTCTCATGGAATATAGTGACTCCGAAATATATGATGAAGAATGAAGAACCTTCATGTTGGGCATACATTGCGTCTTATATTATTTTTAGCTTAGTTTGTCGTGAATATTAACATCGTTATTGGCTTCTTTTGGCTGCTGTATGCATTTTATGTATTATACTATACTAGCTTCTAGATTAGCTTCTAGATTTGTTACCATATTGGGCAAAAAACGAGGGCCAAAAGGCAGCAATCATTGAAGAAAGACAGAAATAGAAGCTTCTCTAGATTTGATACTAATTTGGTGAAAAGAGAGAGAACTGTTTACAGAGAGAGGGGAAAAAGGTGCTCTGAAAAGTCAATGCCAATTTGGCCCGAGAGAGACAGAACCGAGCTCTCACGTACAACCAAACGCGGTCTCGTCCTATCCCACGCGGTCCCTTTCTACCAGCCCCACGCGACGCGGCCCCACACGACGCGGCCCCACACGTCAGCACGGAAACGGTCAACTTAACGGGAATCCTCACGTCCGAGCTCCTTGAGGGTTTCAGACAACGGCTTGGGGAAAACTGAGGAAAAACTAAGGAGCTGGGGAAAACTGAGTATAACTAACGACCTGAGGGCACGAAAATAGAAATCCCATAAAACAACGCCTTGGAGGATGAAGCACTGCGATGAGACTAGATTGTTTAGCCATGTACTTCTCTCCGTGGATGAGCCGTCTGATGTGACAATGCTGAGCGTCCAGCGCTCCTCTATGCCACCATTGCTGTGATGATAAACTGGATCCGGAAGGTATTATACTTAGATCCGTACGCAATGGTCGCAGGTTTGGTCTATATAGCTGAGTACCCGTGCGTTGTTATGGGATAATAAACAATCTATATATAAAGATGTCATGTAGATTGGTTTGAAAATTTCTAGATATCTATGTCGAGTAAAGTTTGTAATATATCTTAAACTGATATACGCCCAAAACAATATATTCCTTCCGACATATATTACCTTTCGCAAATATGGATATACCTAGATAGATACATTCATATTTGCGAAAGGTAATATGGATCGAAGGAAGGAAGTAACAAAAATAGTCGATGCTGGTAAGCAAAACTAATTAGTAGAAAATATACGTTCAGACTCTAGCATTGCCGATGCATAGATTGATGGGAAAAAACAAAAAATATTGCAAAAAGGTCCACCACAACATCCGCACCCGTCTCTCTCTCTCAACCGTAGAATTTCATCCTCGCCAACATCAGCTACGACACATCTCAAAAAAAAAAAAAAACAGCTACAACACTACAACAGCTAACGAAAATTCCAACATTAGAGTGATGTTCTTGTACTGCTAATACTGAATCAACTCAGGCAGGCATGCAAATGTAAAGTGCAGCAATCAGAGCAAGTGCCGTCTCTATTTCCTTCGCTGACAACTCGTCGTTCCTCAGTCCACATCCTCCGTGCCTAATCTCGCTCCTGCCCAGCCTCCCCTCTGGCGTAGCCTTCAGCTCCGCCTTCATAGAGCGCCCTCTCCTCTCCTGAGCTCCATCATGCCCTCCACCTACACCGAGCCCCTCCTAGGCCTCTGTATCCACCATGCCCCAAATTCCCTGCAAAATGACTCCGACGTACCTACGAACGTACGGACCAGTCCGATCCCAATTTTATTGTAGAGATATTCTAGACTTTAATCCCGTGAGTCATATGATTATGCATGCATGGAATTAGTGGGTGCAGACATGAATGCATGCATAGATCCTGGATGTTTGACCGATGAAACACGTGAATATGCCAAGTAGACCCAATCAAAATTAAGCATAATTCTTTCATATAAATTTGGTTAGAACATGTTACTACCTCTGTTTCAAAATATAAGAAGTTTTAGTTGTTTCAATACGGACTAGATTTGAACTAGAGTGAATGCAATAAAATGCGTGTAGATACAAGTCATTCTGAAAAAGGCACGAAGAAAATATATGAGCATGTTAAGCCAATTAGTTTTTCCTGTTAGTTAAAATGGGAGAAATAATGTATTATGTGATCAGTTAAAAAAAAGAATGCTAGCCTACTAAATGTCAGTCATCTCAGCTCAAGGCAGAACCCTTATCTACAAGCGATAGCAATTGTAATAGTATTTGATATCAGTATTCCAAATTGTATTTGTGTCTTCACACACTAGTAAAAAATAGGGCTTTCGTTTGGAGCTGCCAAAGACTTTAGCATCGGTTGGCTTACGAACCTAGACTAAAGGGGTGCTTTAGCACCGGTTCAAGCGGCCAGGAAGCTAAAGGGAGCCCGCGGAGCTTTAGCACCGGTTCGTTAGGAACCATTAGCACCGGTTCGTGCCACGAACCGGTGCTAAAGGTGTCGCATCTGCCATGTGGCAGGCGCCAGCACGAACCGGTGCTAAAGGCTGCCATTTTGCACTGGTTTGGGGCACGGACCGGTGCTAAAGGTCCTGCCTATAAATACACCCACCCACCAGCCCTCTCCTCTGTTTTTTTCCTGCGGAAGGTGTGAGAGGGTTGTGCTAGTTTGATTTTTTTCCCTATGCACAAGAGGTGTTTAATGAAATGCCTAAGAGCATGATGCTACTTAAGCTCACACAAAATAAAAATGATATGAGGTGCCCGAGCGATACTTAGGCCTTGTCCTTGTTCTTTCCTCCTCGATCAAGGTTAGCAACTCTATCCTTTCATTTGTCATTGATACAAATGCATGTTTCGATACACAGTGGTCATTTTACTCTTTATGATGTTCTGTAATGGTTTTGATAAACCTAATTATATGACGTAGATGAACCAACGACAATGGATGTACGGTGACCGACACACTTCCGAGTTCATTGAAGGTCTTCGTAATTTTGGCGATGTGGCTCGGGCAAACATTTAGAATGGTTTTATGTGTTGTCCATGTGTTGACTGTGAGAACAAGAAGGAATACTCTTCCTGGAAAATCCTTCACTCCCACCTGCTTCGGAAAGGTTTCATGCCTAGCTATAATTGTTGGACCAAGCACGGAGAAAGAGGGGTTATAATGGAAGACAATGAAGAAGAAAATGATGATAATATGTACCCTGAATACGGTGATACTGCAACATGGGAAGCTGAAGGGACAGAAGAAGCTGAAGATGAAGAGGCATCAGATGAGCCTGATGATGATCTTCGTCGGGCCATCTTTGATGCACATAGAGAAGCAGAAAGTGTAAATGAGAAGCGGAAGTTAAAGGGCATGTTAGAGGATCACAAAAAAAACTTGTACCCAAATTGTGAAGATGGAAACACAAAGCTCGGTACCACACTGGAGTTGCTGCAATGGAAGGCAGAGACTGGTTTATCTGACAGGGGATTTGAGAAATTACTGAAAATAATGAAGAAGAAGCTTCCAAAAGATAAATGAATTGCCTGACAATATGTACGAAGTAAAGAAGGTTCTCTGCCCTCTAGGATTAGAGGTGCAGAAGATACATGCATATATTAATGACTGCATCCTCTACCGCGGTGAGGAGTATGAGAATTTGGAAGCATGCCCGGTATGCACTGCACTGCGGTATAAGATCAGACGAGATGACCCTGGTGATATTGACGGTGAGCCCCCCAGGAAGAGGGTTCCTGCCAAGGTCATGTGGTATGCTCCTATAATACCACGGTTGAAACGTCTGTTTAGAAATAAAGAGCATGTCAGGTTGTTATGATGGCACAAATAAGACCGTAAGAAAGACGCGATGTTTAGACACCCCGCTGATGGGTCGCAGTGGAGAAAAATCAAGAGAGACTACCCGGACTTTGCAAGCGACGCAAGAAACTTAAGGTTTGGTCTAAGTACAGATGGCATGAATCCTTTTGGGGAGCAGAGCTTGGTGGTGCGGTGTTGATGTAGGAGTTTTATTGATGACCGCCCAGTTGGAAACCCCAAGAGAAGGTTATGATGAGCACGGCAGCAAGTCTTCCCTCAGTATGAGACTGAGGTTTATCAAACCAGTAGGAGAAAGAACCAAACTTCCGAAGGTTGATGCTTGCTAGCTTTGCGATAGTTCCGGACAATGGCGCCTTGTCCAGGGTGTAGCTTTGCACAAGCAGCAACGTGGAACATGCACACAACACAACCAAGTACTTTGTCCCAACTCACAGTGAGGTTGTCAATCTCACCGGTTTGCTGTAAACAAAGGATTAAGTGTATCGAGTGGTAAAAGATAGTAGTTTGCAAAAATGTAAATAAAGTGAGTAAATGGTAAACGGTAATAACAGTGTAAAAGAATGGACCAGGGTCCACAGTTCACTAGTGGTGTCTCTCCATAAAGTAAATAACATGCTGGGTAAACAAATTACAGTTGGGCAATTGATAGAATAAAGCAAGCATACAAATTTTATGAGGATCACTATGAGATTCACTATGGGCATTACAACATAATACATAGACCGTAATCCAACTGCATCTATGACTAATAATCCACACTCCGGATGTCATCCGAGCAACCATTGGGTATTAAGTTGCAAGCAACAGATTATCGTCTTAAGCAAAGTGTGTAATGTAAACAATACAAATGTCCTTGAAACACAAGATTGTTGTTTTCTCCCTAGTGGCAATAGCACATCTACAACCTTAGAGGCTTCTGTCACTCCCCCAGATTACTAGAGGCATGAACCCACTATCGAGCATAAATACTCCCTCTTGGAGTCACTAGCATCTACTCGGCCAAGATATCTACTAGCAACGGAGAGCATGCAAGATCATAAACAACATAGAGATAACATAAAGATAATAATTCAGCAAATCAACTTGACACAGTATCAATATTCATTGGATCCGAACAAACACAACATGTAGAATTACACAACGATGATCTTGATTATGATAGGCAACTCACAAGATCTAAACATGAAGCACATGGAGGAGATGACAACCATCTAGCTACTGCTATGGATCCGTAGTCCAAGGTAGACTACTCACACATCGCTCCGGAGGCAGGCATGGTGATGAAGAAGGCCTCCGGTGGTGATTCCCCTCTTCGGCAGGGTGCCGGGAAGAGCTTCTGGACCCTCCCGATCTCGCGTCGACGACGGCGACATCTTGCAGTATGTTTCAAGGAAAATTGATCGGGGCCTTTAGGTTTTCCCGTCGAGGGGAATATATAGGCGGAAGGGCGGCGTCAGAAGGTGGGCCAGGCGGCCACACCACCTGGTGGCGCGGCCAGGGGCTGGGCCACGCCTCCCTATGGTGCGCCTGGCCCCTGGTCCTCCTCCGTCTCAGCTTTGGACTCCGTGATGCTTCGGAAAAAATAGGAATTTTGGCTTTTGTTTCGTCCATTTTCGAGAATATTTCCTGTGTAGCTTTTCTGAAACACAAAAACAGCAGAAACAGGGAACTGGCACTGTGGCATCTAATTAGTAGGTTAGTTCTGGAAAATGTATAAAAACACCACGAAGTGCAACAAAACACAAAGCAGATGGTGTATAAACAAGCATAGAGCATCAAAAATTATAGATACGTTTGAGACGTATCAGAGCTGCAGTCATAGCACCTGGCCTGTAACTCGATGTATCTATAATCGTCCTTCTTGGTTGTGCATGAAGCGGAAGTTCCTTATGATGCCAGTGCTCATCCAAGGCCTGAAGCAACCTGGCAACGACATTGATGTGTACCTAAGACCATTAGTTGAAGAACTTTTATAGTTATGGGCCAAACCAGGTGTACGTGCATGGGATGAGCACAAACAGGAGCCATTTGACCTATGAGCGTTGCTTTTCGTAACCATCAATTATTGGCCTGCTCTTAGTAACCTTTCAAGACAAACAAACAAGGGATACAATGCATGCACGCACTATTTAGATAAGACTGACGGTATATATTTGGAAAAATGCAAGAAGATTGTGTACTTGGGGCATCGTCGATTTCTTATGACCATGCATTCCATATGAAAGAAAGGCAAGCATTTTAGAGGTGTGGCAGATCACCGGCCAAAGCCTGAACTCCGTACTGGCGATGATTTATTTGATATGGTCAGGGACCTAGAAGTAATCTTTGGAAAGGGTCCTGGCGGTCAATCTGTTCCAAATGATGTCGCTACCGGACACGCACCCATGTGGAAGAAGAAATCTATATTTTGGGAGCTTGAGTATTGGAAAGACCTAGAGGTTCGCTCTTCAATCGATGTAATGCACGTTATGAAGAATGTTTGCGTGAACCTGCTAGGCTTTCTGGGCGTGTATGGAAAGACAAAAGATACACTAGAAGCACGGGAGGATCAGCAACGTATGAAAGACCCAAACAACATGCATCCACAGAACAAGACGGATAAAGGGCATCACTTAAGTCCTACCAGCTACGCTCTTACCAAAGCAGAGAAGGAAATATTTTTTGAAGTCCTTTCAAGTATCAAGGTGCCATCTGGCTTCTCGTCAAATATAAAGGGAATAATAAATATGACAGAGAAAAAATTCCAAAACCTGAAGTCTCATGACTGTCACGTGATTATGACGCAGTTGCTTCCGGTTGCATTAAGGGGGCTTCTACCAGAAAATGTTCGCGTACCCATTGTTAAGCTATGTGCATTCCTCAATGCAATATCTCAGAAGGTAATCAATCTACATATTCCGCCAAGGTTACAGCAGGATGTGGCCCAATGTCTTGTTAGATTTGAGTTGGTGTTCCCGCCATCCTTCTTTAATATTATGACGCATCTCCTGGTTCACCTTGTTGAAGAGATTGCCATTCTCGGGCCTGTATTTCTACACAACATGTTCCCCTTCGAGAGGTTCATGGGAGTCTTAAAGAAATATGTTCATAACCGTGCTAGGCCAGAAGGAAGCATCTCCAAGGGCTACGGAACAGAGGAGGTCATTGAGTACTGTGTTGACTTTATCTCTGACCTAAGTTGATTGGTGTTCCTGAATCGCGGCATGAGGGGAGACTAAGTGGAAAAGGCACGCTAGGAAAGAAATTAATGTATGGACGAGATTTCTTTCACTCAAGCACACTACATAGTTCTGCAAAGTTCCACCTTGGTGGCCCCGTATATCACTGAACACAAGAATATTGTACGCTCCCAACAACCCGGCGCAGTCTGACTCCTGGATTACACATAAACATATGGCAACTTTCGGCGGTTGGTTACGGACACATCTCATAAATAACAACATTGTTAGAGATCAGCTGTACTTATTGGCCGGGTCACCATCTTCGACTATATTGACTTTCCAAGGGTATGAGATAAATGGGAATACATTCTACACGATCGCCCAAGATAAAAAGAACACCAACCAAAACAGTGGTGTCCGCATTGATGCAACAAACAACAATGGGCAAAAGGACACCTATTATGGTTACATAGAGGAGATATGGAAACTTGACTATGGACCTTCTTTTAAAGTCCCTTTGTTTCGGTGCAAATGGGTCAAGCTGGATGGAGTAGGGGTAAAGGTAGACCAGCTGTATGGAATGAAAACAGTGGATCTCAACAATCTTGGTTACAGAGACGAATGATTCGTCCTAGCCAATGATGTGGCTCAAGTTTTCTATGTGAAGGACATGTCCTCCAAACCAAAAAATAGAAAATATAAGGAAACAAATACATCATACGATGAGCCAAAGCATCACATAGTTCTTTCAGGGAAAAGAAACATCTTGGGAGTTGAGGATAAGACAGACATGTTAGAAGATTATAATAAGTTTGTGTATATACATATATTAATGCTCTTTCTTCTTTTAGCCCTCTGGATCGAGCCACTCTTTTATAAATAAAAGAGGTCCGGTCAGAAGGTTGGAAGAACATGAAAGGTATCAGATCAAAGAAATCGGTGAAGATGGCGAACCAATTGCTCCCGCGGCTCACGCAAATAAATTTACAAGACAATGTGGAGTTCTTGTTAGGGACAACATTCCGATCACCATTCGAGAATGGAAGAAGACAAAGATGGAACCAGTTAGCTATGTCCGCAAGAGATTGAAAAATATGCTTTGGAAGAAGCTCATGGTAAATTTTACCCTACCGGCGGTGCCAGAGGTGGATCGAAATGAGGAGGATCCAAATGAGGAGGATTCAGATGATGATGATCATCATCTGAATATCATAGAGCAAAAACTCAAGAAGTGGACTCTTTCGAAGGTGGCACTACAATTCAACAACTGGAAGAAAAGATTGTACAAGGAATTTGTCGATAAACAAAGAATCTGGTGTTCACTGGAGCATATGAGAAGATAAAAGACCACTGGGACGCATTCGTGGAGTACAAGACTTCAGAGGCAGCTAAGAAAAGGTCAGAAATAAATAAGAAAAATGCTGCTAAAAAGAAGTATCACCATACTATGGGGCAAGGAGGCTACAAGTCTGGCAAGCCTAAGTGGAAGAAAATGGAGGACGATCTAATTGCTAAAGGGATCATTCCGGAGACATTGAAATAGAACGATCGGTCAAGGTATTGGTTTTACGGGCATGGAGGGAAGTTGGACTCAGAAGGGAAGTGTGTATATACAAAAAAACATGACGAAGACCCCCTTCCCATTGATGCCATTAGAAGCGCATCAAAGGATGTTGAAGAGAGGAGGTTCCATCCCGAAAGAGAGAAGGACGAGCTCATCCGCGCCCTTGGGAATGATGAACACCCAGGACGAACACGAACCACACCAGGCTCCAAACCGTGGAAACTCGGGTTTCCCGTCGAAAGGAAGAAATTTCCCGATAGAAGCCGTTAGAGAAAAAAGGAAAGGGAGGCAGACCGCATGTCTCAGATAGAAGGACAGCTGAAGCGGCATATAGACATGTTAAACCGGATGAGCCAGCAAGGAACCGCCGCATCTCAGCCGCAGATAGAAGCTGCACATGATGCTACCGGCCCACCATCTCAGCGGAAAAGCAGCGTGGCTTCCACGGACCTCCCGGAGGATGATGATGAACCGGCGATCCACTACTGTGAAAGTTGTGAACATAACCATGAAGGTGGTGCCACCACCTATACCTATTGGACCTAATGCAACTTATCATTGCCGTCCGATTTCACATGGCTACGCTGTTGCCGGTGTGGATGAAGTTATGAGCGCATTTGAGCAGCTGAAGCTTGACCACCCTCGGGTGAAGGGGATTTGTATGAGCTGGGAGAAGCCAAGAAGACCACTGTTCTATGGCTAAAGGAATACATCGTGCTTTCAAATTGGACGCCAAGGTCTCCAGCGCGTCACCCTTCTCCACCGCCATGCCAGCCTTCTCCGCCATCTCCGCGTCAGCCTTCTCTGGCATCTCTGCCGCGTCAGCCTTCTCCAGCATACCAGCCTTCTCCAGCTCATGAGCCGTCTCCGCCGCCTCCGCCCATTGAGTCTCAGAGCCAAAAGCGGAAGCGTACCATCGCCGCTCTAGCGAGGAGTCGTAACCGATCATCGATCCATCGACAGGAGCCCCTCCCAAGAGTACCTAAGGTTCCTCCCAAGAGACCTTATGACTATACTCCGGAGGAAAATGCGGCGATCGTACAAGAGAAATCAAAAAACTTCTTTGAAAATTTGAAGAAAAAGAGGACCGAGTAGTCCATCGAGCAGCCTCCTCTAGATCCAAAAGTGATAAAAATGTTGAATACCCTTCACCAACCCGAGCCAAGGCTTGTATCAGACTATGACCGCAATATTCTCAAGTCAGATGCAGCAAAGCGGTCGAAAGGTAAATCAGTTCCTCAGCTCGGAGAATAGATGAACTCATGCCCCCCGCTCCAAGTGTTTCCCGATGTCCAGTATGATCCAGAGATTGTAGCACTATACAAAGAGGAGGCCGAAGCTCATGGTATGTCTGTTACTCAGTACTTAAGCCAGTGTGATTTCCCCACGGCTGATATAGCATACAAATACCGGCACGGGAGCCCTCTCGTCAGACCCGAGGAGATTCCGAATCTACCAACAAGAATGCGAAAATTGCATAAGTGGTACATGGAAGCCTCAATGGATAGGAAGAACTGGATCATACTGGGAATTAATGATGAGCATTACTTTCATGGAACTGACGACATAAATATCGAATTTGCTAAATTATTTCAGTTATACAATCATGCCGCCCTCGTCAAATCGATGATCAGTGCCTATTGTCTGTAAGTATTATTTTTGTAATTAAGTCTTTAGCTCATCTTGTTCATTGCATGCATAATTATACTCACTATATTATACAGATGGAAGAAACTCGAATGCAAAAAGAGGACGAATCTATGACATTGGGTTCATTGACCCATATATCGTGAACAAGCATAGTCTCGATAACCATATCAAGGACACAGAGAATAACTTGGCATGGGCGTTAAGGAAACAAGAAACCATGACAAAACTGTCTTGTACACATTACTATTTTGGTTACTCGATGTTAAGTGTGTGTTATGCGTATGCGCAGGTATCATTTTATTCTGCTAGTTATTGAACTTGATAGAGGACGAGTACTAGTCGTGGACTCGAAACGTAAACCCCTTGAGACATAAGGGGACATGATTGATACACTCAAGCGGTAATTTCAATCATTATGCATGGCACTATATCAGCAGCTTTCGTTCATTTCCCGATATCAAGTAATTAGTAACTTCTTTATTCATTTTCTTTGTCGGGCAGTGCTTGGAAACGGTTCACGAATAAGGCACCGGGTCTCTGGAAAAAGGAGCTTGAATTTAAACAAGTACCGGTAAGTACTACTAGCTAGGTCCGCGCATCTCTTTGATTCGAGTTACAATACTATTATCATCCTTGATTATTATTTTGATTGAACTCTATTCTCGTAAAGTGCTTGAAGCAAGAAGACGGGAATAATTTATGTGGATTCTATGTTTGCTAGTTCATTCGGGAGACTTGCTGTGAGAAGGGCAGAGTCTTAGAACAACTAGATGTATGTAAACAATATTCACAATTTTATTTTATTACCATCATTTATGTTGAGTTTCTTCATTCATATATATTGATCCCCTTCTTTACATTAGATCGAACGGATGCGGGATCGTCTTCTAGCAACCAAGCATGTACGAGCAATTCAAGAGGAAGTGGCGGGATTCTTACTTGATGAGGTCATAGCACCAACCAGAGAATACCATCGGCAATACAATTTTGGAAAATCATAATAGAAATTATATTGTATATATGCATGAACGTGTACTATGTACCATTATGTAATATGTTCGACCAAGCATAATGAAAGATGACACGTACTAGCTTCGATCTCTATATGCATGACGATATTATGTAATATAATGATTTCTTTTATATGTGCATCAACGTGTTTCAAATACCCTAAAAAACGTATTCGAAATGCTAGGGTTTAGGGTTCCAGCCGCAGTATTTAGGGTTTAGGGTTGCCACATCGCCAACCTTTAGCACCGGTTCATATTACGAACCGGTGCTAAAGGTCCACCGGCGGAAGCTCGTCTGCGTGGCCATGTGTAGACCCTTTAGCACCGGTTCGTAACGCAACCGGTGCTAAAGGGAAAGAGCTTTAGTCTCGGATACATTGCACCGGTTGCAAAACCGGTGTAAAAGGCAGTTAGCAACCGGTGCAAATGTCTTGTTTTCCACTACATATAGTTTGTACTTTAGAGCCGAAAAATATATGGATCCGGTAAAGGTCTTTTTCCGATTATTATTTCATATGTTCCTATACATAAGACTTCATATTCTAAGAAATACTATCAGACTCTAAGTTAATGCCCTCTTGCCGTTTTTTAACAAAAATATAAGAGTTCCTACTCATACAGTTTCTACGGCATACTAATCCTCCAAGTGAAGAGCGATTCAACTATTATCTTCAGAAAGTTAAGAATTTCATTTGAAGAATCCCAAGTGAATAGCTTCAACTATTAGTTAACTGAATCAAAAAGCAGCATTTTTTTTTTGCACTTTTTTTAAGCATTTTCAAAAGTAGCATTAATTTAGAGTTAATAGCAGAATTAGGATACCGTTGTGTCCGCCGGACGCGATTAGGAGAACTCGTATCCGGCGGATACGACTAGGTGGGGGCCCGCATGCGTCGGCCTGCTGCGCCTGCAGTCGCAACCGGCGCGTGCGACTGGTCGGCCACGTCGGCCTGCCGCACCAAAATCGCTTGGCACACCCCGCGCCGACGCTAGCTCACCCATTCTTCTGCTTCAGCTCTTTTATTCTTTTCTCTTTGCTCTTTCTCAGCTGCAGCTCAAACCCGTCATTCACAAAATTTATTTCTTCGATTCTAAGAGCATTTCTTGATGAAAATCAGTGAAATTTGTTCAAAAAATCTTATTTCTTCGATTCTCAAATATAGGAAGTCCGAGATACATCGGTATTAAAAACTATAAACTAAGATAGAAATACAAAGATATGATGATCACATAGATCATCGACGGCGCGGAGCACGTGGTGGTCCTCGTGGCGGAGGCGTCGTCCATCCATACCTGTTAGGGGCCGCTCGATAGTACTGAGTGCTCTCGACCTCCTGGTTGTCGGTCTGTGACTGCTGTGTGGGATCAGGTGGAGGAGTAGTAAGCATGGCCATATAACCACCCATAGGGTCCGAGTTAATATCGATGTCACCAGTCATCCAAGTCGATCCCTGCATAGGCGACGTCTCTCCCTGTGCTGTAGCGTGCAATGCAACAAAATATATTAGGAAATTACGGCTATGTATAACTTAAGAAATACAACAACTGTGAACTACACGTACCTTCTGGCATGGCCATCTGTGGAGTATAACCAAAAATCTGCGACGCTATGCCTCCATACTGCGACTGGCTCAACTAGTCATACTCCGGCTGCTGCACATAGCCTGAACCTCCAGCCTGGTAAGGATCAGGCTGCTGCTGATGCTGCCAAGCTGAACCTTCAGCCTGATCAGGAGCAGGCTGCTGGTGAGGCCCAGCTGAACCTCCATGCTGGTAAGGATCAGGCTGCTGCTGATGCTACAAAGCTGAACCTCCAGCCTGATCAGGAGCAGGCTGCTGGTAAGGCCCAGCTGAACCTCCAGGCTGGTAAGGATCAGGCTGCCGCTGATGCTGCCAACCTGAACCTCCAGCCTGATCAGGAGGAGGTGGCCTCTGTCTCGACGTGGAGCGCCGCGTAGCTGAACGTCTAGGCTCAACAGTAGAAGGTGGCCTCATACTCCCCTGTGGATCAAGACGTGGACGTGGAGCATGCCTGAGAGGGGCTGGAGGCGTAGGCACTTCTGGATACCGCGATGGACGCGGCGTCCAAGTATGAGGGTCTATTTGTCCACTTCTCTGACGAACATCATCAGTAGTACGACAAATGAGAGTGGAGTAAATAGAACGTAGCTTCTTCTCCAGCTTGCCCAGAAAGGTGACAACAGGTTGGCGTGGAATTAGAGACGCTGTAGACTGAGAGCGTGTGAAGTGGTAAATATCATTAACGGCTCCGTGAACCTCATCGGCCTACAAAAATTGAACAAAAAATAATATGTACGATTATCTACAAAATAGAGAGTTTACCATATCAACATTTAATTGTAATAACTTACAGCTTGTATTCTTGAGCCTGCCGACGATCCTGCATCATACATATCACATAGTGCTGGTTCAAAATATCCCTTGGGGTCTCTTGCCTTTGTGAGACATGTGCGGGTACATCTGTTGTACCTCCTACAATACTCCTCAAAGAGTTCAGGATCAAATGGAACATCTGAGGACCAAACATTATTCCGCGCATGTTCCCACTCTCTAATGTATTTCCCAACAAATGTGAGCCACTTCTCCACGGTCCTATTTGTGCCCTTCTTTTTTAACCTGTTATTACAAATTATAATATTAGCACCATAATAGCAGCAGTCTGCATGTATGTATCTTATAAAAATTAGTAGCAGTCAACAATACTTACTCGTGGATTTCTAATAGTAATGGCTCATCCGCTGGAGGTGGAACTATATCCTGAAGAAGATTAAATTGTCTCATAACCCTCTGTTGAGATATCTCCTCCATAAATATATCAAACACAATCTTGGACTTTGTAAGCCAGTATTCGTGATCTCTTGTGCATAAATAAGAAAGCCCACCAGGATATCTAGCTGCGATACTAGCAGGCGAATATGGGTCCCAGATTACCTTATCGCCGGGGTAAAAATCAAATGCCTCGGTAATTGACTGGTAGCAGCCCCTAACCTGGTCAAAGGCAAACCGTCTCTGTATATAAAAATTAACAGTTAGTTAGTGAAATACGTATTTTAGCAATGTAAAATGAAAACAATATCGTTACACATGTACCTTTCGACGTGTCCAAAGTGTAGCAATAGTTGGCATGTCGATGTTATCAGGATCCACCATCTCGTCAGCAGGAAATGGGTCACTCACTTTAATATCTGGGCGTCCAATTGCAAATCTCTCCCACGACCATAGCTGAAGAAAAAGTGGGCATCCAAGGAGGATAGAACGTGGCTTACTCTTACGGCAACTAATACACATAGCTCTGTATGTGCATGCTAGCAAGGCAGAACCCCAACTCCTCGGTGTAATGTCATCCGGAGTCATTGCATTAGCAATCTCAAGTGCAATAGGGATGAAACCCGCAGAAATAGTGTCTCCGTGACTCTCTATGAACATAATCTTCCCAAACAACCACATCAGGTACGCCTCCAAGGACCGAGTAATCTGTTCTTCAGTAGTCTGTTGAAACTTCTATATCTGCAAAGATAAGAATGAGAAAACATATGAATTTATAGTGCAACCGAATTTCGAAATAGATTGTATGAAATAACAATGCAGTAATATACCTGAAACTCCCTCAACCAAGCATATTTAGGCCCATGCGAGAAATCTATATCCGGATATGCCACGTCTCCACGGACTTTGTTAAAACGAGCAATCTGATCCGCCGCCCAATTTCTAGGTGCTTTCAATGGCCCTATGGGATGACCAGCCAATAGAAGTCCCAACAAGTATGAGACGTCCTGCAAAGTAGGAGCCATCTCACCCCAACGGAAGTGGAACATGTGGGTTTCCGGTCTCCACCGGTCCACTAAGCCACTGAGCAAAGCCCTGTCCAAGGTCATCTTCCTCTCGGTCTCTATCACCTCATGACGCGGA
Source organism: Dactylis glomerata (assembly GCA_007115705.1). Classification (NCBI taxonomy): domain Eukaryota; kingdom Viridiplantae; phylum Streptophyta; class Magnoliopsida; order Poales; family Poaceae; genus Dactylis; species Dactylis glomerata. Next base: position 902,928 of record QXEO01000235.1, on the reverse strand, counting down.
TGCTCCTCTAAGTCCTCGCGGGTTGACTTTACTAGTCGTGCGAAAGGTAGAAGTCCAGCCCACTTCAACCTACAAACAAATTTAAACATATTAGTAATAGATAATCAAAAGGCAAGAATTAATAGTAATATCAATACAAATGACTTTGTACCTTTCTACCCAAGCAGGGTGTATCATCCAGTACTCATTCGGAGTGCGACACTGTAGAGGCTCGATACGATGAGTATTATCGTGGAATCCATAATATTTCAGCAATCTGCCCCGATGATCATATTCAACGCGGTCATCAAGCAAAGATGGATAATCCATACCTGAACATATGAACAAGAAATATTAGTACAACGTAAACAAAGTAACAAATAAAAACATAGTTCCTCATATATTACAAATATTAATGTAGTTCCTGACATATTACAAATAAAAACGTAGTTCCTGACATATTACAAATACGACGGAGTTCCTCACATATTACAAATAAAAACGTAGTTCCTCACATATTACAAATAAAAACGTAGTTCCTCACATATTACAAATAAAAACGTTGTTCCTCACATATTACAAATAAAAACGTAGTTCCTTACATATTATAAATAAAAATATAGTTCCTCACAAATTGTCTAGGTTCTTCCTCTTCCGCGACCTCTTCTTCCACGGTTCGAACGTCCTCGAGTAGCCCGGTTTGGGTAGAAAGTAGGACATTTATCATCCTTATGTCCCCATGCACTGCATAGGAAGCATTGTCGAGTTGGTCCACCAGCTTCAGATTCATCCATGTCATTTCGGATGCGCCTACACTGTCTTTTACCCCTGTTCGTGCGCTTTAGACTAGGATCTGGGATATACTTCCTTTCCCCTGGATCTACCGTGTTGAAATTACCGATAGCACGATATCCATGCATCTCGCCAGTCCAAGTGTAAACCACAGCCATGCTCCCGTAGTAGGGGGACACGAAGGACATTGGGTCCATTTGCAGCATCCCGCACGCAGCCAAAACATGTGAGCAAGGTAAGTGAAGTAACTTTGGTTTGTTGCATGTGCACTCACAAGTTGGAAACTCCTCAGTTCCAATTTTCACTTCATGAGTCCTCATGATGTTGCCAGTACCAAACTTGTCCGTTTGTAAACGGACCTCAAACCTCAGTTCCTCATTTCCGGTGGCAACGACTATGTGTCCTCTACCCTTTTCTATCTTCTTCTCCATGTATTTTGCTATCTTCTCACAGTATGGTGTGTTAGGATTTCTCAAATTATGCATTTCAGCCTCCTCCCGTCTCTCTTTGAAATATTTCAGTGTGCAATAGAAAATTCCCTCCACAATTACTGTTAGTGGGAGTGCCCTATTTCCTCTAAGCACAAAGTTGTATGACTCAGCTAGGTTAGTGGTCATACAGCCGAACCTAGCTCCATGAGCATCGTGAAGCAATGACCACCTCTCCACAGGCTCATGCTCTATCCATTGTGCAAAGTTCTTTATGCGAGACCCAGGACGCCTCCTAAGAGGGGGGGATCAAATCCTGGCAGATCGCAAAGTCCAATTGGTTCTTCCTCTGGGGGTAATGTTGTTTCTTGTTGAGTTGCTACTAGAGCTGCATGAGCCGCTACTGCGGCTGCGCGGGCTGCTTTTCTATGTTTAACATGCTCTCCAGTTAGTTCATGCAGCTTCTTTGTGAGAAATGCATACTTCCATTGCTGGTTTTGCTTGCATAAATTTTTGAATAGGTTCATAAGATTCTTACTCCTGAACTGTGAGAAAAAATTGGCACCTAGATGTCTCATGCACCACCGGCTCTGCAAGTCAAGCCATGGTGTTTCTTCATCAGGATCGGCCTCTTTCAGCGTCTTCACCGCCCTCAGTATACCAGCATGCCTATCATGAATGATGCAAATATTCGGCCTCTCCGTCACAATTGCTATCTTTAACTGTCTGAAGAACCACAACCAGCTCTCCGTGTTTTCACTCTCCACAAAAGCAAATGCCAGTGGGACGATTTGGTTGTTTCCATCCTGTGCAATGGCCGTCAAAATCTGACCCTTGTACTTGCCTGTCAAAAATGTTCCATCCACACATAACACCGGTCGACAGTATCTAAATGCTTCGATGCATATGTTAAACGAGAAAAATACTCGTTCCAAAACCTTCACAGTGGAGTCCTCCGCAAACCATGAGTCTTGGATGTCAACATAGGTGCCCGGATTTCTTTCCTGCAATGTGTGCAACATACGGACAACCGAGTCGTACGAGTCAAAGAATGACCCAAATCGCGTCTCCAACGCCTTCTGCTTAGCCCTCCAGGCCTTACCGTAAGATATGTTGTACTTGTATCTCTGCTTCACTGTCTTCTGGATAGCCTTTACCTCCATAGCTTTGCCCTCGACTATCTGTGTATGAAATAGTCGAGCTACGAGAGTGGAACTCAGGTTCTTATGATCCACCAACTGGTTCCTAATAATACATGTGTGCTGCACGTGGTCGCTCACCACCCAGAAGGTGTCATTCTTGCGCAGGTAGCCATGCACCCTACCGGGACATCTCTCGTTGGTACATTCCACTGTTAAATATTTCTTGTTTGACGCGACTGTTTTAAATACCCTCTGCGTGGACATTGCCCAACTTGTTATTGCATCTTGAAGATGTTGCTTGTCGGGATATAATGAACCGACTGAGATGCTGTTCGGGTGATACTCCCATGCCGAATCGTGCCCCTCGTTCACTCTCATTAAATTTGAGAAGTCCTGATTCCATTCTTTCGGAATCGGGGCCTCATCCTGATCATCATCTTCATCTTCTTCATCTGAGTCAGATTAATTAATATCATCAGCATCTCCATCAACATCTTCAGCTTCCATCTGCTGCTGCAAAACCTCATCTTCATCGTCTGAAAATATCTCGCCACCTGCATCATCTGCCGCTGCACCTAATGCATGACTGCTCTGCCCTGTTTCATACCCAATGTCGTCGGCATATGACATGGCCACAGCAGGCTCATCAGCTGGTTGCATGCTCTGCCAAGAACCAAAACCAATTGTCTGGTTGCTGTGGCTTGACTCGGCCTCCCCTCCGATAGTAATCGGCTTCGCAACCACAAGGGCGATCGGGGATGTTTGCCGCCGCTCACACGCTTTCAACCAGCCCACCCACTGAGAGGTACGCTCTATCTCTTTCAACTGATAATATATATTGCTAGTTGAGTTGCTCCACAATGCTTGTAAGCTGACAGTGTACAGCTTACGATCCCATCCTAAGAACACCATTAACATCCTCTTGAATTCCCCAATACGCATACTCTGAGGATCAGTGAACTCCACCTCATGATACTCAAAGTCACTAAGATCAGCTCCAGCATCACTGCTACGGACCGCACCGTACCCATAATGAATAACAAATCTAACTAATCCAGACATGACTCCTGCTACATAAAAAATCCTACTTCCGTCAACTACACCGCTATAATATATATACACAAAATTACACTACCACCATTTGAGAATAAGATTTTTACCCTCGTAGCGTGCGAACCACCACCTCAAAACTTGCTCACGTCACACCACTTCCAACGCACCGGAATCAACAAGAACACTATAACCTGGAGAATACATTAACAACATCAAGAACGCTACATAATACAACAAGAACACTAGAACACCTACAATTTTTTTACACAAACTACATCTACATGCCACTATACGCACCATAAATATTTCTCCATAATTAAGCTCATATCTCTACACCGCTAAACTATATCAACAAAAAATACACGACCACCGTATGATATTAACATTTTACCCTTGAAGCTTGAAAATCACCACATTGCAACAGCCTCACGTCACACCTCTTCTGCAGCTACGAAATCAACCTGTAGAACATAAGAACAACAAGAACAATATCAAGAACAGATGAACAGCTATAGGAAAATTAACACCAACTACACCAAAATGCGACGAAATGAACCAACGAAATTTCTCCTAAAGCTAACCCATTTGTAGATCGGGCTATCCTCTACTTCTTGCAACAAATTTCACTGATTTTGATCAAGAAATGCTCTCGGAATCGAAGAACTAAGATTTGAGAATGAGAGGAGGTTTGAGCTGAAGAAGAGAAACAGCAAGAGAGAGAGGAAGTGAGCGAAGCAGCGAGTGAGGGCGACTGGGGTGCAGCGCGGGGGGTGCCGACCGGTTAACACCCCCGCATGCAGACATGTCGTAACCGCCGGATCCGACACCCTCATTTCGAATCCGGCGGGCGCGACTACTTTATCAGGTGCGCCGACGTGGCTCTCTCTCCTCCACTCGAGCCCGGCGGATGCGACACCACCTGCCACCATGCCTCGATTTCAAGAAATCGTATCCGCCGGATTCGATATCTCTTAATCGCAACGGCCGGATACGACGGTGCCCTAATTCTGATATTACCTATAAATTAATGCTATATTTGATAATGCTAAAAAATAGTGCAATATAATTTTTTTCCCAAAAAGCAGCCTTCTAAGGTTAATCTCTCGAATAACAGTACTGTAATGACTCGAAACGCTGTGAGTACCTGTGTTCGATTGGGGGCGAAGGCCTTGTCGAGCGACCGCTCGATCGTGTACCCCGTGTCGGCCCACGCTCCCCCTCGTGTCGACTGGCATTCACTCTCCCTGTCCTCTTCTGAAGCCGCCGCCGCTCCCATAGTTTTCTCTTCACCCCCTCCTCCTCGTCGGCGGCAAGCCGGCAGCTAAGAAGAAGAAGAAGCGATGTCTCCTGCCTCCGCCGGCGCTCTCACCGTAGACTCTCTAAACCCGAAGGTGGGAGGTCTTTCCCTGTATCTGACGCCGTCCGCTCGCATGCGCTTCCCCGAGTGTGGATGGTTTAATTTTTCTTAAGCAATGCTGATGTTTTGCGTCCCCTGCTCCCGCATTCGCAGGTGCTGGCGCTCGCGGATCACTTCGGGGGAGTCATTGCCCGCCGCGCGCAGGTACCTTTCATAGTTCAAGGTTAAGCTGTTCCCCAATCATTTTTCACGAGATTGAAATGCCCGACAAATCTGGAAGGTGGTGTAGGGTTTACCTATGTGAGCGGCCGCATATGAAAAATAACCATGTCTCCATCTTAGGGAGAGAGAAAGAGAGAATATGCACTCAAAATTTCAGAGTACTTTATTTGTACCTTGAGGTCAGACCCAAATTATTAGAATCCCTCTAAAATGTGGAGAAAATTTCCCTTCCTTCAGAATTTTTCTTGAAGTAGTCCTACAATCCAAGCACCTGTCACAGGATTTTTCTTTTTCCCTTGGATTTAATTTCTTCCTTATTCGTCTGTTCCAAAGCAGCCTTAACAGGAACATGAGAAACAACATTGCCCAATTTTGGCGATTTGGTTAAATCCCCAGTCGAAAAGGAGAAGCTTCACAGGTTGACATATTGTGGTGTTTTTTATAGGGAAGCGGCAGGACTCTGCTGCGAGCTTTATTAATATTAAACATAAATTACATCGTTCAGGAGATTATCAAGAATAAAGCTAGGAGGTTCATCGACCCAATTACAATCCACAACACTACTAAGACACTCTTTAGCTAGAGAATGAGCAACCTTATTTGCTTCCCTCAAACAATTCATAAAAGAAAACATGCCTATGGAAGTCACAAGATCAACACAATTGGCATAGATTGCCGCTGATTCATTGCTCCACTCATGATCGCCTAAGCACGCTTCAATAACTTCTGTGGAATCGGACTCAGCCAGAATCTTGTTACATCCTATCTCATTTGCTAGGATCAGGCCCTCCTTCATAGCTATCGCTTCAGCCATGCTTGCAGAGCCGACATGAGGTAGACGTTTCATTCGTGCTGCTATGAACTTCCCTTCAAAGTCACGTAGCACCATGCCCACCGTCCCTGCATTAGAATCTCGATAGAAGGATGCGTCAACATTAAGCTTTATTTCTCTCGGAGCTGGCTTAACCCATCTAGCCATGGGCGTACGCAGCGGGTGGGCAGGGGGGCCATGGCCCACCCAGAATTTTCTGGAAAATAATTGATAACCCTAATCTTGCAAATAGAAAAAACCTCAATTTATTTTACAGATGTTGAAACAATGATATATGTGCACATTTGTCACTCCAAACCAAGAAATGGTAACTTCGACACATCTCTCATCCTGTACAAATATTCAGTGCCATAAATATTCAAAGAATTTTTAACATGGTATGTGCAGTTCTTCTTAAAGCACTTGACAAAGAGGTACCTCTAACATTCTACTATTGGAGAACTGCCTATCAACATTGCATGCTACTATTTTGGAGATAATATTTGCCAGATGGTGTACATGACTAACGAGCTCCTGCAACAACTAGATACAGTTTATTGAAGCCATAAAGTAGGAGAGGGTGTTATATTTCCATCTAAGTATATTGTCACTGCTTAACTTGTTGACCTTCATCTCCATGGGCAAGTGGATGTTTATAAAATGGAGTTCAAGTGGAAAGTATTTTTGTTGTTTCTCTTTTGGATATGTACAATTCAAACATACATGTTGTCAAGCTTCATGCACTAGCCAACGCAACCAAAAGTCCGAACTGATGGAAAGGGCTAGTACAATCCACTTATACACTTCAACACCCCCACTCATGTGTGACGGGAGAAGAGAAAGTCAACACGTGGACACAAAGGGGGACGACAGCAATTTTTACAATAAATTGCGAAAACCAGGACTTGAACACAAGACCTTGGGCTCTGATACCATGTCAAGCTTCATGCACTAGCCAACGCAACCAAAAGTCCGAACTGATGGAAAGGGCTAGTACAATCCACTTATACACTTCAACACATGTTTGGACATCTATGCAACAGCTACATTGTGACACTGTAATATGAATTTTAAATTTTGAAACTTTTGTAGTTCCTACTCTAATAGTTTTATTGTACCTTCTTTAATTTGGTCGGGCGCAGCAACGTGTGCCTTTGTACTTCTAGTATCATTCATTTGGCAAACTTCTATCACAATTAGAGGAACACAAATTTTTTTTTGAGGTGTGCCCACCTTCGAATATTTTCCTGCGTTCGATCTAGCCTCTGTTGTGACAGATCCTTTACTTGCCGCTGCCTGAGCATTTGCGGCAATAGATAGAATCGAAAACTTGCATCTCTGACTAGAGGAGGCCCATCTTCGTTTCGTGTTCGACGTCTTCTGATCCACCATAGGTACAGCAAGTAACCGAGATGACTTCTTTAAATTTGACAGATTCAAAACCCTGCAGAATGTTAGAATCCAGCCGGAGCACATGCTCCAGAACTAGCGATCCTGATCTATCCACCTGTGACGCTTCCTCGATTAAATTATTCAGATTCAGCAGCTGCCATACCTCTTTCCCCGTTGGACAAACAAAGATAGATGACGAACATCTTCTGCACCTTGGTCACATACAGGACAAGCACCACTATCTCCAATATGGCGATTTGCCAGAATGCATTTCAAAGGCATTATACCATGCAGAGCCCTCCACATAAAGATTTTGACCTTACTAGGTATCTTTAATTTCCATAGAACTTTCCATGTGGGATTAGTTGCCAATCCACCCGGTAATGCTAGTTGACTGAAGCTTGTACCAAATTGATGTTTCCATTGTAAATAGTATCCTGACTTCACCGAATATCGGCCATGTTTTGTTTCACCCCATGCAATAAAATCTTCAAAACCTTGGTGATTGATTGGGATCTGAAGAATCCTTCCCACATCCACTGCATTAAACAATACTCGTAGTAGATCTTCATCCCAGGTTCCTGTATAGGGGTTTAAGAGTTCATGCACCTTCGTGTACACCACCGCACCTCTAGGCATGGTAATCTTCCTATCTGGGCTCGAAGGGATCCAAGGATCGCTCCAACTATCAATGCACTCTTCATTCCCCACCTGCTATATAAATCCTCGTTTAAACGTTGTTAATCCTGCGAGAAGACTCTGTCATATGAATGAGCATCCCGTTTTAGGGCCAGCTTATAGAATATTGCCGTCCAGATTTTGGCTCTAAGTACCCTTGCACACAAAGATTCCGGATCCTTGATAAGCCTCCACACTTGTTTAGCCAGCATTGCTAGATTGAAAGAATGAATTTCTCTAAAAAGCCCATTCCACCTTCTTTTTTTGGGTAACATAATTTCCACCATGCCATCCAATGCATTTTGTTACTATTTTCATCATCACCCCACCAAAATTTTGTGGTGTTACAAGAGGATAGCAACCAATTTTAAAAAAAAATGGTGAGCAGAAAAAAATGTTTCGCTCCCGTGTCGTCTCCCCTAGGCGAAACCGGGGCGTAACCCTAGCTGTCCCCAGAGACCTTGACCTGGTGGCCTCCCCTACCGCCGGCCTGGGCCGCGGTGGCGGTGGGCACCAGGGGCTGTTTCACAGCGGGGACAAGCTGGTGGCGGTTGGGAACGGCACTGGCGACCTTCTGCGTGTGGAGACTGGGGGCTGGGGCGGCGACCCCGGTCGTGCAGTGGTGGCGACTGTCACTCACGGCGTTGGGCCTTGGTCGTGGTGGCGGCGGCTACCCTTGGGCCGGCCATGGGGTGGCGCGGCGGCTGTAGGTCTAGGCTCCTGCTTAGATCCGCCATTGGTGCGACCGCCGGACGCGGGGAGGGGGAGGCGGCGCGATGCACGTTGTCGGCCTCGCTGTGGCGTCGTGCTGGGCATCCTGCTCGGAACGGAGAGACCAGTGGGCCGGCGCGAGCGCGTGGTTACTGTGTTGGCTTGCCTCTTCTTCCGCCGGAGGGGTTAGCCGGCGAGCGGCGGCGTGGGAACCGCTTGCTCGGCCTGAATAAAGGAGGCGGTCCTAGGGTTCCATCTCGCGCCAAGATGAAGATCTGCCGGATACCTGTCCCCATCGATCTGGCTGGAGTGTCGTGTTCTGAAAGGCTCCGCCAGCAAACTTCATTGGGCGCTTCATGCCTGGAGATTGCTGAATCGGATGTGATTTGGTCCTGCACACCCATGTTTTTTTATCCGTTTGGTTCCAGAGGGAGCGTTGCGAAGCTCTAATGGTTGTTACCGTCATGTGGCATGATTTCTCGTTCCATGGTGAAGTCAGATAGCGGAGAATGTCATGGAGCCAAGATCTGAGGACCGGCAATGGTGGTTCGAGTCTGTGGCAAGGTGGAATTGGCTTGGTGATTTGTCACTGGGAGCAGCGGCATCGAAAGTGGGGGCACGAAGTTCAAAGTCCTACCTTGCAGGGTGAAAAGGGTGAAAATCCAAGGTCTGGCCTTAATTGGATGTGCCTGGCAATGGCCTTGTTGAAGGCATTGTTTTTATGAGCGAGGAGGGTGAAAACCAAAGAACTATTATTGGGCGACGAGTGTGCTTGTGCGTTGTTTCCTTCTTGGAGGCATCGCTTTTGGAGAAGCTGGACTTCTGGTGCTGTCTTGGTGGTGTTTGTGCTGCTGCTACAAGGAATTAATCACTCAACCGGGACTTTTCTTTTTTGTATTTCTTCTTCTTTTTTTGGTTGTGTGCATCTGTATTACCACTAGGACAGGCTGGGTCAAATTGGTATCTTCTCAATATTAATATATACTCCTTGTCAAAAAAAAGGAGAGCGTAGAAAGCCTCATTAGCAACCGTCATTCGTCTCTTCCTTTTACTCTGCCTATTTGCTTTATCACATATCACTACAGCCATGTTTAATTCTGCTTTTATGATAATTTGATACTTCCCTTCCGTGCACTTTTGGCGCACTAACATTTCGCACCTACTTTCTCAAGCTTCTCAGATTCTTTGTATGTTGGGCTTGCAAATTAAATGGTCTTCTCTTCTCTTTCTCTGTGTGCAGCGCATACAAGAGGAGCTAGAAATAAATCCAGGTTCACACCCTTTCAATGAGGTATGTTCTATTGAAACTCATCATATTATTCAACCACAAGTATCCCACATAATTTTTTTGAAGTTTAGAGCTTTGCCACATTTACTTTTGTCAGTATTTCTTGTTTATCAATTTGGTTAATTCTATCCTTTCTTCCAGTAGATAATCTGTTGCAACCTTAGCAATCCACAATCCCTCGGGCAACAGCCAAATAAGTTTTTCCGTGAGGTGGGCGATTTTCTCCACATGATTTTATGAACCATCCTGTTTCTTCATTCTCTGATGTTTTCTTGCCTTCCAGGTTCTTGCCTTGTGTGATTACCCACATCTTTTACACTGGAGTGTAACTAATTCCATATTCAGGTAAACACGGGACAACATTTGTAAATGTGCAGTCAATTCATAAGCGATAACTCATTGCTGATATTGCAGTTCTGATGCAATAGCAAGGGCAAGGGAGATTCTAGATCTCATTCCTGGGAGAGCAACAGGAGGATACAGTCACTGTCAGGCAAAGACATTGATTCCAGAACCTCTTTTGACAAATGTGGAAATGAGCATTAGTTAAACACTGACTGCTTTCACCTCTAGGGTACTGAAGGGCTGCGCAATACTATTGCTGTTGGAATAGCCTCTCGTGATGGTTTCCCATGTTATGCAGAGGACATTTTCCTAACAGATGGAGCGGCGCTGCCGGTACTATTTGATTCATCACATGTGGAGCAACTCCTTCATCCACCATCTTATGGATAACACTCTAAATAATAATTTGAGATATTGTACTCCTCTTCCACTGCTGGTCATCCTGACAATGTTATATCTTATATGCTGTCAAACTACTTTTTTGGAAGTCCTTGTTGCAGTATAGTCCTTAGCACTAGTATACGAACGACTTAAGGCACCCAACATAACGTGGTAACAGCTAACAGGAGCATCTCACTGAACATTCATGCTGAAAGTTATTGTTATCTGCCTTGCCTTTTATTTCTGATTTGATTCTTGACAATGGAGTTGTTTGTTTGATTTCCAACAGGTTCATATGGTAATGCACCTATTGATACGAGGTGAAAAAGATGGCATCCTTTGCCCAGTTCCATCACACTTTCTGTACACAAGTTCCATGGTGTTGTGTGGTGCAACTCTTGTATGTACTGCATTTACTTGATCAAAAAATGAATCATATTCAACTACGATTTTACTGTATGTGCCAACCTGCATTAAACAGATATCTGCTTTCTCAGGTACCATATTATCTTGACGAATCTGGAGGTTGGAGTGTGAGCATTTCAGACCTGAAGAAGCATCTGGATGGTGCCCGGTCTGAGGGCATCACCGTTAGGGGACTTGTGGTTGTAAATCCAGGCAACCCTACTGGACAGGTGCGTGTACTGGTCATTGACTGGTGCTATTGTTATACATTTCTACAAGTCTTAATGTGATTAAATTGTGCATAGGTTCTTGTGGGAGACAACCAGTGTGAAATAGTGGAATTCTGCAGGAGTGAAAACCTTGTACTTCTAGCAGACGAGGTAAGGTTATCTTACTTAACAAGAATCTATATAATTTTCTTGAATTTTGTATATATAACCCACTATATCCTTTCTTAAACTTACTGGTAGGTTTACCAAGAAAATGTTTACACAGATGAAAAGAAATTTAACTCTTTCAAGAAGATAGCACGGTCCATGAATTATGGGGAAGGAGATATATCTCTTATATCGTTCCATTCGGTTTCTAATGGTAATATGACATTTATTTCTTCTTTTTATCCATATGTTCTTCTCAAGTTAAACTCTCTTGTTACTTTCTCTGAAAATGAAAGGGAGAAGTATCTGTTATGTGCACTCCTGAGAAAGGATTCTTTTAAATTGGACTTTCAGCCCATTGAGTAAAGCCAATGTATTGCTTGCAAAAAAAAGAAAAGAAATGCATATTCCTTATGTAATTACGCAATCATATTAATCTAATGTAATGACTTTTTTCTCGAACATTATTAATTTAATGACTTGTGTATTCGAAATTGAACCCATTAGTTCACTTGAATTCGAACAGAATACTTAACTCCATCTAGCAGGCCATGCACCCTTTGCCTATTGGCTTTCCATTACAATGTCCAGGCACTTTCCCCCTTTGGTTAATAAGAAGTGCCTGACATACTCGCTTGTCTTGTATATCAAACCAAATCTCATGTATCATCATATGTTTCAACCTCTAAGTAATATAAACTATTGGGGGGGGGGGGGGGGGGGGGGGGAAGTCACACCAGAAATTCTATCAATGGATGGATATTTCTTAGAAGTCTCATCTTCTCTATCAGGGTACTATGGAGAATGTGGGAGAAGGGGGGGGGGGGGGGGGGGGGGGGTTACATGGAGGTGACTGGCTTCAATTCTGAAGTTCGGAAACAAGTGTATAAAGTGGCATCCCTAAGTGCATGCTCCAACATCTCCGGCCAGATCCTCATGAGCCTAGTCATGAACCCACCAAAGGTCAGTAAAATGCATCTCATCGCGTCTTTGCATTTATACGTAAATCTTAATAAGTCTGATTATTTCAGGCCGTAGATGATTCATACACCTTTTACCAGGAAGAAAGAGATGGCATCATATTATCATTATCTCAGTGTGCAGAGGTTCCCTTTTATAACATTCACTTCCATGACTTCATTGCTGATTCTATTATAGTACAGTGATAAATATGCTATACACGTTTGCTACTCCCTCCTTCTCGGTTTATAAGACATGCGCGTACCCCTAGGATGCTATTTTGACCACTATAATATAAATTATATAACATAAAATTATACCATTAGAAAGTAGAATGTCTCAAGTTTTTGATGATATTTTTTTATAATTTATATCTTATATTACGTTGATTAAATTAGCAACCTAGAAGTACGCGTAAGACTTATAAACTCAGAAGGAGGGAGTAGAAAAATTGCAATATCGTTAACTCCGTATATTGCATTATTGTTGGACGGGTTTTAGGCCATGGTGCAGACATTCAACAGCTTGGAAGGCATGACTTGCAGCAAGGCTGAAGGAGCAATGTTTGTATTCCCATCTCTTCGACTGCCTAAAAAGGCAATTGCAGCTGCTGTGGCAATGAACACCAAACCAGATGTGTTCTATGCTCTCCGCCTTCTTGAAAGCACTGGGATTGTTGTCTTGCCTGGTTCTGTGTTTGGACAAGTGAGTGCCATATGCACGACTTTATTTTCTGTACGGGAAATGCATTTTTTTTATCTCATGTGCATATGCTCCCTTTATTTAGAAAATGAATTTTAAAATTTCAAAAAAATAAGGAAAAAAATATGCACATGTATATCTCCATATTCTACGTGGTCACACAAAGTTTCGTAAAAAATGGATATTCTATGTGCCATATGCAAAAAATACAAAAACATGCATCGCGAAAAGGCCTATTTTAGTACCAAATTTTGTCATTTTTACATAGACCATATAAAAAGTTGGTTTTTGTTAAAACAACTTCGTAGTCACGTAGAACATGGACATGTACGCAAAACATTTTTGTTTTGAATTTTTTAATATTTTCAAATATATCAAAAATGCATTTTAAATATAGGGTGCATATGCACCCGAGAGCAAAAAAGCCTCTCCCGTTTCTGTACTTTAGTCTTTAACAGCCTATAGCAGTCCTGAATAAACAAGAAACAAACATAGGAACTTATATTTATTATAAAGTAACTGTGACTAGATGTTTTCAAGATTATCTGGTCTATGGAAGTGGAGAGCATGTCCTTGCAGAGATATTTACTTTTTCTCCCTGTTGGTACTCTAATATTATGCAACTCTGAAGGTACCTGGCACATGGCATTTCAGATGCACAATCCTGCAACCGGAGGAGAAAGTACAACTGTTCATCTTTCGCTTTAAGGCATTCCATGAAGCTTTTATTGAGGAATTTCACGGTTAAAAGTCAATCTTATTGTATGTAGATAGCAAAAAATTGGAATCTGGACAGAAAAAAAACATGATCTTTGAAACTGTCAAGGACATGATTTATATCTGGAACTCTTGAGTTTTTTCTTCTCCAACTCTCTATTATCGAACTTGTTGCCAGTGTAGACTGCAAATATTTGAGACGAATGCAAATTTGCTCATAGTAGTACAGCCAATTGTTTATAGAGCCGTGTCATATCGTTATAAAGTTAACCTAAAATTTATCCTATTTGGTGCGCCCAATGTGGGGAAACTTGGTGGGAAGCAATCTGGAAGTCATTGTCATGAGTCATGGCCTGAATTTTTATCCCATACTGCTACAAGAGTTAGACAAGGAATTTGGCACCAATTATTTGCCAATTTAATAGCTGAGCTTAATCTTAATACCACAGCCAATGATCTGCTTTGCCACAGCTTCATTGACCTAACATCCCTATTTAAAACTTCGTCCACCACTTCCCCACTAATGGCCATTCACATGACATCTACTCCATGATTAGTAGTAGTTCTATGGTTTCACGTCTCCATACTCGGCCATGGCTGCCTTGAGGTTCTACCCATCTACTGCAATCGTCGTTCCAAGGAAGATTTTCTCAAGGATTCTGACAAGATCTTCCATGGATAGCTGCTCAAGATCCGAATCCAAGCAAGCTTCCAGTTCTGCCAGCTTCACCTGCAAGGTGAACAAGGTACCGGCCTGTTCTTGCCAAAAGCTATGCCATGTGATATGTAAAACCAGTACCTTTTGGTTATCGGAGACATCATTTTTGTGTCCAGGTTTTTGAAGACAAAAGCATGGGCATCCTCTGTTACACTGATGAGAACGGTGAATTGGTGTGCGAGGGCTTGGACGAAGGTCCGAGACTAACCTGGCAAGACATGGAAAATTTGACCAAAGAGAAGTAAGCTATATTCATCATTATTTGTCTGTTTTATTTAGTTCTAAAATCAGACAAAGTCCTGCAGTAACTTACCAGAGTCTTTGCTGTTCTGGTCAGAAGATTGAAGAAGACGGAAGATTGGCGAGAGAGGACGCTTCAGATCGCGGGCGGGATCGACTGGACCAGCCTTCAGACTGCTGCTAGCATCGTGAAGAAGTGAAAATGGAAACTGACAAGCTTACCAATGTTAATTTATTCGTGGTGATGTTTTTAGTCTTTGTAGAAACATGTTGTACTGCTTTGTATGCATACATCTCCTTTCCGTGTCTGCTGCTTGATATCTATACCTAATAATAAAGTACGCAAGGGTTCCATGGTTTGGTTCTTCCGTCGGACGTTTTGCAAAAAAAACCCTCCTCACTTCTATGAATCAACCCGTAATCCAGTCTTTAGTCACCCTCGCTGGTCTTCTTCCTCGCTCATCCCGACGGAGACGAACGGCACCACTCCTGTCCCTGCCGCAGACCGTCCCAACGGAGACAAACGACACCACTCCCGTCCCTGCCGTAGACTAGGAGTGTAGCTAGCGGCTAGAGGCATGCGGGCGCGGACGGCGTGGCAGGCGCGGGCGGCCGGTGGCGTGCGGGCTCGGGCGGCCGGCGGCTTGTGGGCTCTATCTATACCTAATAATAAAGTACGCAAGGGTTCTATGGTTTGGTTCTTCCGTCGGAAGTTTTGCAAAAAAACCCTCCCCACTTCTATGAATCAACCCGCAATCCAGTCTTTAGTCACCCTCGCTGGTCTTCTTCCTCACTTGTCCTGACGGAGACGAACGGCACCACTCCCGTCCCTGCCGCAGACCGTCCCGACGGAGACGAATGGCACCACTCCCGTCTCTGCCGCAGACCAGGAGTGTAGCTGGCGGCTAGAGGCATGCGGGCGCGGACGGCGTGGCAGGCGTGGGCGGCCGGTGGCGTGCGGGCTCGGGCGGCCAACGGTGTGCGGGCGGACGGCATGCCAGGCGCGGGCGGCCGGCGGCGTGCGGACGCGGACGACGGTGTGGCGGGCGCCCCTCCCTTCCTCGCCGCAGACCAGGCGACCCCGATGGCAAGAGCTCGGGCGGTTCCAGGCAGGCGCGACGCGGCCATGAGCATAGCTGGCGGCTAGAGGCATGCGGGCGCGGACGGCGTGGCAGGCACGGGTGGTCGGCGGAGTGCAGGCTCGGGCGGCCAGCGGCGTGCGGGCGGACGGCATGGCAAGCGTGGGCGGCCGGTGGCGTGCAGAAATTTAAACAACCCGTTGCAACGCACGGGCATATTTCCTAGTTAGTATGTAATAAGGATATAAGGATCAGATGTGTAGGAAGGATTGGACGGTCTGCTGCATAAAAAATGATTTTGCTTGCTGCCAAGTCTAGTTATCTTGTTGTGTTGAGAAAAAACTTCGCTCAAATTTATCTTGGTTCCTTTTATTCGGTTTTCGGTTGATCGGAATTTGAACGCTTGCAAGCGACCAATTGTTCTGGCCCAGATCAAGCCCATTTTAGTTCATGCTTTTTTGGCTTTTGTGCTCGACGTGCGTAGGTGCAACCAGGCAAGTGGAACGCCACTGCATCTCCAAACCCGAAGAACATTTACAGTAATAGATTCTCGAGATCTTAGGTAGGTTATCTTCTGCACGGTTTTTTTTCTTTGATTCAGGCAATTCCTCTGCTCCCGGTTTTTTTTCCGCGTGACACGCCGTGCTTTGAGTATTAGATTGTTGGTTAAACTAGCAAGGTGGCCTGCGGACATCATATTTATCATGTTGAATATGTTAACAAAATAAGTTTATGGTCTCAAAAAATTTGGGAACTCAAAGTATTGGATTCTATAGCTATCGTAATAAGTACAATGATAGGTAAAAACGCGTCTTTTTTGGAATCACCTTGGAATGAAACAAATATCTGATGTGTTGTTCTGTTAGAAAAGGAAGTATATTTTCCATTTCATAATTTAAAATTACACAAATCATTATTACGTTGGTATTGTTTTAAACAATTTTTTAAAATATTGCTTCCTCCGATCCATAAAAAGTGTTGCCGGTCTAGTACAATTTTGTAGCACTAATTTATACTAAATCATTTGACACTTATTATGGATCGGAGGGAGTAAATTTTTTTATCTATTTTAAATTTTATACTCTAAGTAGTAGCATTATTGTCTTAGCATACTCATTCAAATATACGTAAATATATAACTCAATAATCATGTATTTTCTGTGAGTAGCCGGACGGATGATCTAGTTGACCATAAATTATTTTACACGTAAACTGGACACAAATATTTACAGAGAATATTAATATTAATATTCTCCAAACTAATATTATTTTCCATGTGGTACCCTAGTATGTTCTGTTATGATCTTGCGAGTGTGTATCGCCTTGTATTCTGTTCTGTTTATGAACATGCAGTGTTTCCTTCACACAAAAAAACTGACTTTAACCTATGACCACGTTGGTACATGGTTTTTGTGTCCGCGTGCTAAGAGTCCTATGCCTCCATGCTCTAATTTTTCTCACGTCTTATCATTTGAGTAGTTCATATTTGGTACATATCTCTAACATAAAACGTGTGCCCATGAAAAAAACACAAAACATGTTGAGCTAGATTACACAGCGTTACGTAACAGTTCATCTTATTTTAAATCTTAGCCATATATTTTAGATCTAACATGTAAAATAATTAGGGTGATATGGATTAACATGATGTCTCTATTTTAGACTCTATACGGCCGATCGGATATAACACATCTAAGGCTCTTTACTGCCGATTCTCGGTATCGATCTATAATATTGTGAGACTATTTGTGTTAGACACCCACATTGATTTGTACATAAATAAAATCAATTAGGAGATGGCATACCTCTGACAAACTATTGGCGACGAACTTAACCCACTTAATTCTAGAAAACAGAAAAATATCTTGTTTATTTTTCTTGAGCCTCGAGATTAATTCCTGGTTATCGTTTTTGCACGTAACATGGAGATAGTAGGTAAGTTTTCCAATTTTTTCCTACACATCTATACTGGTACATATCTAATTTGAACATGGAGAATAAAATGTTTCTACTGTTGTACGCTATTTCTATTTAAAAAGGAAGAAAAAGAAATACAACTTTTCAAGTGTCGGAATTTTTCACTAATATAAAGAAAAAAACCGGTATACGTGGGATCTGGATGGAGAAATACAACTTTCTAAGTGTTATATGTTTTTTTAGTACTCTTGTTATACGTTTTCTTCTAATTTTAAAAAAAAAAGTGTTGTGCGTGAGCACATGGATGATAGGAATTCCTTTTTTTAATGGTTACATATTACGTATTGGTTGGACGTGATAACTGTTACGTAACTTTAATCTAGCCTTTAAATCTTAGCCTTTTATTAAAGATCTAACAGTTTAAATAATTCTAATGATGTGGATTAACCTCATGTCTCTATTTTAAACTTGCGTATTGTGCTTTTAGTATATAGTAGATTATTGTACATGTATTACGGTATCTGGATTGTTAAAATACTGTAGACATGCTACTGTGGAAGCAGGTTCAAACGTGCGGTTATAGAAGCACTATCAAAATAATGCAAAAATACTACACTGTAATTGCAATTCCTAGAGAGAGAACAGCGCGCACCGGCTAAAAGAGGTGATAGATAGCGGAGCAATTTTTTTTCTTCCAAAAAATGCAGTAGAGAAGGCAATAACATTTTCCCGACTAAAACACACAGTAGACAACGGTGGATTTTTCTGGAGTTGCTACATAAGAGGACAATAGTATTGTCTGAAGGCTAAAAGAGGCGGCACAGTGAAGTAAGTATATTTTTAATGGTAATATAGAAGAAGGCAGTAGTATAGAAGACAGATGATATGGAAACTCCAAATGGTGCTCGGCTCCATGGAGCCTGATTATTTTTTTTAGTTTCAAAAATTTGAATTTTAACACTTCAAAAAAAAATTAAAAAATATATCTAGACGTACGCAATGCTGTACTCCATTATTATGTAAATTTTCAGAATGAAATACGTTGTATTTTCAGCTCATTAAAAATAACAAAATCGTATAAGAATACAAAATTACGTTTTATGTGTACTGTTTACTACTGTTCACGGAGGACAAACCTCGATTTGTCATTTCTGCTAAGAGAAAAATATAGCATATTTTACTCTGAAAAATTACACACCGATAGAATACAACATTGTCTTCATCATAACATTTTTTCAAAAAATTTAGAAGTGTTTAAAATTGAAATTTTTTGAAGTTTAAATTTCAAGCTCCATAGAGCCCGAGCTCCAAACGTCCATTCTCACGGATGATAGGTAACTATATTTCCTTAATTTACTGTAGAAGAAGACGATATTATTTTCCTCATATAAAAGAGGCTATGGAAAAAGGCAGTAGTATTTTGTCAGGTTAAGAGCAACTCTAGTAGACTCCCTATCCATAAACTTGTAAATGCGAGTTCAGGCGGCCCGTATCGGCGTGGCGCATAAGTCCGAACAGACCCCGCAGCCACGTCCCACAAAACAGCATATTCCATAATATGCTGTTTTGCGGGGCGCGGCTATGGAGTTTGATCCACGCCGTGCATTTTCGGCCCACAAACAGCAAACCGCAAACCGCAAAGACCAAAATTGTAAGAAAACGAACATTTGAACACAAATATGCAACACTTTTTGCATGAAATATGCAACAATTTTGCATCAAAACAAGCGTTCATCAGGCTATCATCAACTTTATGTCGCATGTACTACTCCGCGACACAAAAAGGGACCATCGCCACCACCATCATCATTCCGATGCAAGATCAAGCATCACCGCCGGCTCCACCACCACTTGCCGTAGCACTATCTCCGCCGGCATTTCGACAAACACCTCGTGGGCGTGTTCATCACCGGCACCCGGCGCGGCAGCAACCGCCTCATTGAAAGCCACCAACGAACCCTTCTTCATCAGCCTTCTCACCGGCGCAACCTTCACCGCTAGCTTCTTGGCCTGCTGTTCAGGGATGGACGACGTCTTCGCAGCCAGTCGGACCAGCGGGGTTGATGGCGCGCCGGCCACCGGACCGACAACGGCGGCCACCGGTCCCGGGGGAACAACATGCGTCCCCATCCGTTTCCTTTCGCCCTAGCGGTGGCAGCGGGAACAGTGCCTTCAGGCGCGGCGGGGGCGCAACCGGCAACCTGAGATCCAGCTGCCGCAGGCGGCGGCCGGCGCGGGGCACGCATCAACCTCCGGTGGGTTCAGGGCGGCCATGGGAGCGTAGGAAGACGCCAGGCTGGAGCCGATAGGGAAGAGGAGATTGGCAGTGACGGCGGCACGGAAGCGGGAAAGTGTGGGCTGAAACTTTTGTCCCACCAAAGCCTTGCACGCGATGAGGGGCAGGCTCGGTTTCACCCGTGGACCCCTACAAGTTCAGATCGGGAGGCAGAAGATGGCAGCGCTCCCAATTTTTTTTGCGGGTTGGTCGCGGATGAGGAGGGGGTCTGTTCAAGCCATTTTTTCTCCGTGAACCTGCATATCGGCGGTTATTTTGCAGGCCGCGCGCGTATGGGGGTTCTGCTAGAGTTGCTCTAATAGAGCCAACAAACAGTAGAGTAAGTATATTTTTCTGAAAATGTCATACAAAAGGCAACAGTATAGGCAGCGCACAGTGGATTAACTGTATATTTATAAATATATTGTATACTGTGGAGTAAGTTTATTTTTATTTTCATCTGATAAATATGGCTACATATGAAGGAATTACTATTTTCCTCGTTGGAAGAAGCAGCAGACGGTGGACTATATTATTCTGAAGGTACTACAATGAAGGTAGTAGTATAGGCAACGCGCAATGAAGTAACTATATTTTTTCAAAGATACCACAGACAAAAGTAGTAGTATTTTACTCGGATAAAAAAGCGACGAAGGTGCTACTACCATCGTTTATTCTTGTCCCCCGCACTTGCAGGTGGTTGTGAGTCGATGAAAAAGGAGGATGCTACGGGGAAATTCACTAGGTGATCTTGAGGTGATGGGAAAAAATAATGCATTATTTAGTAGAACAACATTGTAAATGCAATGCTTGGACCAGTAGTATTTTACGCTAGAAAAAGGATAGTATGACAGTAGCACTATACCGTACATCGATGCAAGTTTTTTTTAGATACCGTAGAGAACATAATAGTATTTTCTCCGGCTAGAAGAGGCGGTAGATGAGGGAGTATTTTTATTTTTGCAATAAAAGAAAGCACTGTATTTTTGGCTAAAACAAGCGACAACCGGTGGAGTACTTTTATTTTCGCTACAGAAGAAAAACAGTAGTATCTTAGAGGCGGCACACGGTGGAGTTGGTATAGTTTTCAAAGGTTTCATAGAATAATTCAGCAGTAGTATTTTCCAGGTAAAATAGACGGTGCAGATTTCCTCAAAATGTGTGTTCATCTAGTAGTGTCCATGGTACTCTTCATGAGCTCATAAAGAGTGCTTGAATCCCTCACATGCCTTGAAATCCTTTGACTTTAATATATAGTAATATGACAGTCGGTTTTTGCTATTGGCATGGCCTTTTCTGGCCCTTTTATGACCCACTATGATTAAAACATGGGATTTTTGTGCATTGTGCTTTGGGCCATGCCACTGTTTCTTCTGCGGGCCCTTTTGGGTCTTTATTGGGCCTATCATCTGCCTCATCCTTCTGTGGCTGTAATTCAAATAGTATTATGCATGTATTATCTTCTAGGCGGTAGGTGTAATACAAACAATAACGGGCTGTATTTTGGAACCGGCCTTGGATGAGCTAGCATGTTTTATGTAAGCATGTCGTGTATGAGTCGGACCTATAATATTCATATGATTTATGTGGACCACACACCTAATCTTAGTAGTCCTTGTCTATGCCAAGCTGCTAATCCTAGCAGGTCTTAGGCGGGCCGGCTAATGGAACGGTAGCGGCCTTAGCTAGGTCAGCTCATTTAGATTTTCTAGCCTTAGCTAGGTCATCCCATTTAGACTTACCAACCTTAGCTAGGCCGGCCTATTTACATTCACCAGCCTTAGCTGGGCTGGCCTGCTTAAAGATTAGTAGGTTTTGGGTGGGTTTGTCATCTACCACAAATTTATGACAGTGACAAAAAAGATGATGGCGTGTTTATGGAGTTTGCCACGTGTCCGTTAGGGTGACATCAACAATTTGATGGTCTGGCAAAATCCATCTACCACGGAATATATTTTTGTGGTTGAAGGCTAACATCTATCATGGTTTTCTAAAAACCATGAAAGAAAGATCTGTAACGCTTCATAGGCCACGGTAGGTAATTCGTGGTTTATGACTCATTAACCACGAAAAATGACCCTTTTACTATAATTTCTAACCGTGGTAGATGGGTACTTTTTCCTAGTGTGACCCATCCCCCACGCACGGCCAAAAAGTGGCCCAACCAAACCAGTAGCCTCCCACTCCACTCCACTCCCCTCGCTCGCATTGCATCGTCTTCACCCACTCCATTCCCCATCTATGTCGACATGCCCCCAATCCCCACTGCCTCTTCGCATCCTCACCCACCTGCCAGATGCACGCGCCTAGCCGCATCCACACTCTTAGCCGCATCACCGTCATGTCTCCCAATCAACATCGTCTCTGTTACTCGTCTGCATTGCCTTAGTTTGTGTCGGCCACCTCCCCCTTTTTATTAGTTGTTTTAGGAATTTTGTTAGTTCTAGATGTTGTAGTTGTGATTTAGAAATTATGCAATTTAGATGATTTAGATGTGATTTCGAAATGATGTAGTGTAGACTATTTAGTTGTGATTTAGAAATCATGTAGTGTAGAACACATGTGTAGTATAATTGATTTAGTGGATGATGAATGAACCATTGTGATTTATATTGTGTCATGGATTAGGAACATGCAATTTTTTATACACATGATATGACACTTTGTCGAGTTTCCATAAATGACCATGTTGGTCGGGGCCCTTCCATGTCATCGTGACAATCCAGTATCCACCTGCTAGCACATCATTTCAAGAATTCAGTGGTACAACAAACTATTCTTTGTCATACAATTGTATCAATTTTAGTTCATTTACCATTTATTTAATGTGGGTATTTAGTGCACAGATTATCCATGCAACCTAAGTTTAAATTTTAATAAAAATAGGATATATTGTGTCATTTCGGGTACAATGGACATACAACATTGATGTCCAAAAAGATCAATCAAAGACTCGCTTGGGAGGTGCCCGGTGCAATCGGCTAATTACGCAACACCTTCTCACTGGAGGAGATATGCTATGTTTTCCCTTGGGATGATAAATTATAGAAATAAATGTTGTGCTTTCCAGTATTGTTGGCGAGGAAGACAACGCCTACGAACTAACCATTATCGACCAAAGATGCAACGTCACCGATGGAGAGCAAGAGAACGTCGTAGAAATCTTACGTCCCACTAATGTCTTTGTTGGGGTGCATTTAGGCACAATGTGGTATATTCTTTCAAGTTACATGTACATATATATGTCAACCTCAAACTTGTAGAAAACCATCTTATTTACCTTTCTTACTTTTGTCCTATTTTGCATCTCCCAAAAATTACTGCAGAAGTCAGCGAAAGGTCTTGACATCCCTAAAGAAGGGAGGTTGGAGTACACCATCGCGTATAAGATGGATGCGGCTGGCTGCCTCTCCTTTAGTATTGAGGGTTGGAAGAATTTGATCCAGACAGAGCAAGATATACAGGTTGGACAAGCCGTGCTCATCTAGAAATACCGCGTGCAGGAACCAGTTGTATGTGATCTTCGCCATGGAGATCATAAATTATTTGCCGGCTCGGGAGGAGTGATCAATATTAGTACACTCTTTTCCTTGATGCACATTTTTATTGTTTGGATGCATGTGGTGAACCAAATAAGTTAGTATGGAACCTGTTAGGTAGTTTCGATCTATGTGGAACAAAAATATATAGTTTCGATTTTTGTTGAACCAAATATATAGTTTATATCATTTGTTAAAGTTTTTAAGGTTGTTTATAGTGATTTTCGGCTGTCATTTGCAAATATATTTTTTGGTTATCAAATATGTATCGGTGACGTGTTGCATGCACGTCACACCACCAGTATATGTGCATACTGGTAGTGTATGACTGACACACACCGGTATTTGGTTACTAGTGGCGTGGGATGGCACGCTAATGGTATCCTTTACCAGTGGCGACATACCGGTGGCGTGTCGAGTACACGCCAGTAAGCCTGTTTTTTCCACACCTCCAATAGATTTTTTTTGTACTAGTGATATGTATTAGAGAACGTTCATGATGATGTAGAAAATCTTACACAAATAAAACAACAACGGTGGCTTTATGAACACAGAGACATATCAACTCTATGAATGATGACTATATTTTATATTGTTTTCAAGGATACAGAACATGGAGAGGAATTTCGCCTCCTTGTTTAGTAAGTTCCGATATTTGTATCAATGATCGACTATTTCACTTCTTGTTTGTACCTTTCTGATGAAATATTCATGTTTCTTGGGTATTGTTCCTATTCTACTCTTGATGAGATTGTTCTTGAGATCATGGGAGGCTCAGATGGACTAAATAACTAGTGACTTGGTACTATCTTTTGTATCCTCATTCTACTATTTCATGTTTTAGTCATCTATTATATACATTTTTGGATCGTTAACTATAAAATATATGTTCATCTTTGCTATTGTACCAACAAATGTATGCCATTACAAGAGTTTGGTAGTTTCTTTAACTTAAATTTTGCCCCTGGGCTCTTGCTCCAATCTATGCTCCGCTATTGTGTGCACGTATATATAGAACGTGTTCGGATCCTCTGTGCTCCCAAATGCGGCTTTCGACAAGAGGAGCTGCAGCTTATTTTCATGGAGTGGGCGAAACCGAGCTACGATCGGCGGATTGGCGAGTGAAGGGTTTCGAACAGGCTCATACTAGTGGTGTGCGTGTGTGCATGTACGTTTACATTAAAAAAATTCCGAAAAGGAGGATAACCCTCGGTCTCTGCATCAATTGATGTACAAAACCTTTTATTAAAAAAACATCAGGCCCAATAATTAATAGTAACCGTACAGACATGCAAAAAACGAAAACGATCCTGAGGCCTCATGCCTCTTGACAATACCGTCACCATGCTACCACTATTCCTATGGTACAAAATAAATAAATAAATAAGAAAATACATAACTCCTAGGCAAAATATTCAAGAAGAAATCGTTGCCCGTTCGCTGATGATGACGAGTCCAACCGTAGGTTGATCTTTAGATTTTCATCTCCAACGTAGAGCTTGAGGCCACCACCTTCAACAAGTGCATATAAATGTTTACATTAATTTGAGTGATTTTCAGAAAAATGTCTATGCATGTAAATGTTTCACTCTGCTACGGAGTGACGTTTGATATCATCAAAATATCCTTCCGGAATCGGTGATTGACATGATCTCATGGTCTAAGGATTATAACTACTTCGTGCGAGTTTCATATAGCAATGAACTTTGATGACTTGATCGTATTGCTATTCTTACTATGGGTGCAAGTGTTTATCACGTCATTCTCCTAATGATGCAACTCTGTTACTAACAACATCCAATGTTCATGATAAGGAAACTTTGATCATCGGTTAATCAACGAGCTAGTTAAAAGAGAGGCTTCACTAGGAACCTTTTGGTTGTTTATTGAACACACACGTATTGATGTCTTCGGTTAATACAATTCTAGCATGAGAAATAAACATTTATCATAAACATGAAATCACTAGTGGAAAACGGGCCTTTGGTCAGGGATCTTTAGTCCCGGCCGTAATCTGGGCCGGGACTAAAGGCCTGGCCATGTCGCCCCAAACTCGCCCACGCGCACGGCATCCATTGGTCCCGGTTTGTTACGAACCTTTAGTCCCGGTTTGAGACACAAACCAGGACTAAAGGGCTATGCGGTGCGCAGCCCGCATGTGCGCCCCTTTAGTCCCGGTTTGTGTCTCAAATCGGGACTAAAGTCTTCTGCCTATATATATGGCCGCAGCCCCTCTCCCCTCTCCCTTGTTTTTTTCTTGGATGGAGGAGTGTGGGTTTGTGCTAGTTCTCTATTTCATTCCTATGCACTAGAGGTATTTGTTAAAATGTGTGTTAGAGCGATGCCACTTAAGTTCACCGAACACAACTACGATATGAGGTGCCCGAGCCACGCTTAAGCCTCTTCCTCTTTATTTCCACTTATTCTAAAAGGTTAGCAACTATATTTTCTCGTTTAGACCGTGCGGTACTAATTTTAGGATCGTGATTGCGTTTGATATACTGTTGTATGATGCAGATGAGCCATCCATGGATGTACGGTGATCGACGCACAACCGCTTACAGAGTAGGCGTGCATTCTTTTTGAGATGCGGCCGAGGCGAACAAGCATGGTGGTGGCTTTATGTTTTGTCTATGTGTTGAATATCGGAATGAGAAGGATTACACTTCCTCAAGAGTCATTCAGAGCCACCTGCTTTGGTCCAGTTTTATGTCTGGCTATAATGTTTGGACCAAGCACGGAGAAAGAGGGGTTATGATGGAAGACAACGATGAAGAAGAGAACGATGATGACAACTACCGATCTATGTTCCCTGAGTATGCTGATACCGCAATGGAAGACAACGAAGAAGAAGATCAGGGTGAAGAACGGGAACCAGATGAGCCCACTGATGATCTTGGTCAGGTCATTTCTGATACACGGCGAGGCTACGACACAGAAAAGGAGAGGTTGCAGTTCGAGCAGATGTTATAGGACCACAACAAATTGTTGTACCCAACTTGTGAAGATGGCCAGAAGAAGCTGGGTAGCACACTGGAATTGCTAAAGTGGAAGGCAGAGACCGGTGTGACTGACTCGTCATTTGAAAAGTTGCTGGTACTGATGAAGAAGATGCTTCCAAGAAAGAACGAATTGCCCGCCAGCACGTACGAAGCAAAGAAGCTTGTCTGCCCTCTAGGATTAGACGTGCAGAAGATACATGCATTCCCTAATGACTGCATCCTCTACCGTGGTGAGAAGTACGAGAATATGGATAAATGTCCGGTATGCACTGCATTGCGGTATAAGATCAGAAAAGATGACCCTGGTGATATTGAGGGCGATCCACCCCGGAAGAGGGTTCCTGCCAAGGTGATGTGGTATGCTCCTATAATACCACGGTTGAAACGTCTGTTCAGAAATAAAGAGCATGCGAAGTTGTTGCGATGGCACATGGAAGATCGTATGAAAGACTACAAGTTGAGGCACCCCGCTGATGATCGGCAGTGGAGAAAAATCGAGAGAGAGTTCCCAAGATTTGCAGGTGACGCAAGGAACTTATGGTTTGGTCTAAGTACAGATGGCATGAATCCTTTTGGGGAGCAGAGTTGCAGTCACAGCACCTGGCCTGTTACTCTATGTATCTACAACCTTCCTCCTTGGTTGTGCATGAAGCAGAAGTTCATTATGATGCCAGTGCTTATCCAAGGTCCAAAGCAACCCGGCAATGACATTGATGTGTACCTAAGGCCATTAGTTGATGAACGTTTACAGCTGTGGGCCGAACCAGGTGTACGTGTGTGGGACGATCACAAACAAGAGGAATTTGACCTTCGAGCGTTTCTTTTCGTAACCATCAATGATTGGCCTGCTCTTAGTAACATTTCAGGACAGTCAAACAAGGGATACAATGCATGCACGCACTGTTTGCATCAGACAGAAAGTATATATCTGGACAAATGTAGGAGGAATGTGTACCCGTACAATCATCGTTTTCTTCCGCCCAAGCATCCCTTAAAGAAAAAAGGCAAGCATTTCAATGGCAAGGCAGAACCCCGGGGGAAGCCTGTCACCCGTACTGGTGCTGAAGTATTTGATATGGTCAAAGATTTAAAAGTAATCTTTGGAAAGGGTCCTGGCAGCCAACCTATTCCTAACGGCCCTGATAAGCGCACACCCATGTGGAAAAAGAAATCTATATTTTGGGAGCTACCCTATTGGGAAGTCCATGAGGTCCGCTCCGCAATCGACGTGATGCACCTGATGAAGAATCTCTGCGTGAATATTCTAGGCTTCCTGGGCTTGTATGGGAAGTCAAAAGATACACCGGAAGCACGGGAGGACCAAGAACGTCATAAAGGATGAGATGGCATGCATCCAGGGCCAGGGCAGTTTCAAGGGCGTGCCAGCTACGCTCTTACCAAGGAAGAGAAGGAAATCTTCTTTGAAGTCCTTTTTAGTATCAAAGTCCCGACTGGCTTCTCGTCGAATATAAAGGGAATCGTAAATATGAAAGACAAAAAATTACAAAACCTAAAGTCTCATGACTGCCACGTGCTTATGACGCAATTGCTTCCGGTTGCATTGAGGGGAATTCTACCGAAAAATGTTCGCCTGGCAATTGTGAAGGTATGTGCATTCCTCAATGCAATTTCTCAGAAGGTAATCGATCGAGAAAGTCTATCAGGGTTACAGATTGATGTGGTCCAATGTCTGGTCAGCTTTGAGTTGTTGTTCCCGCCATCCTTCTTCAATATAATGACACACCTCCTAGTTCACCTAGTCGAAGAGATTAGAATTCTCGGTCCTGTGTTTCTACACAATATGTTCCCCTTCGAGAGGTTCATGGGAGTCTTAAAGAAATATGTTTGTAACCATGCTAGGCCAGAAGGAAGCATCTCCAAGGGCTATGGAACAGAGGAGGTCACTGAGTTTTGTGTGGACTTTCTTCCTGACCTTAAGCCGATTGGTGTTCCTTAATCTCGGTATGAGGGTAGGCTGACAGGAAAAGGCATACTAGGAAGGAAAGCAAAAGTATGTATGGACGGGCATTCATTCACTCAAGCACACTACACAGTTCTACACAATTCCACCGTGGTGGTTTCGTATATCGAGATACACAATAATATTCTACGCTCCGAAAACCCGGGGAAGGCTGACTCTTGGATTAAAGGGAAACACGAGAAGACTTTCGGCAGTTGGTTGCAGACACATATCATGAATAACAACACCGTTGGAGATCAGCTGTACTGTTTGGCCAGGCCACCATCTTCGACTATATGTACTTTCCAAGGGTACGAGATAAATGGGAATACATTTTACACGGTCGCCCAACATAAAAAGAGTACCAACCAAAACAGTGGTGTCCGCTTTGATGCAACATACGATAATGGGCAGAAGGACACATATTACGGGTACATAGAGGAGATATGGGAACTTGACTATGGACCTACTTTTAAGATCCCTTTGTTTTGGTGCAAATGGGTGAAGCTGACAGGAGGCGGGGTAGTTGTAGACCAAAAGTACGGCATGACAACAGTGGATCTCAACAATCATGCGTACATGGACGAACCATTCGTCCTAGCCAACGATGTCGCTCAGGTTTTCTATGTGAAGGGCATGTCTACAAAAACAAGAAAAAGAAATCAGCAAAAGAAGACATCGTCCGATGAGCCAAAGCGCCATATAGTTCTTTCAGGGAAAAGAAACATCATGGGAGTAGATGACAAGACAGACATGTCAGTAGATTATAATAAGTTTCATGAAATTCTGCCCTTCAAAGTGAAAACTGACCCAAGCATCCTACTGAATGATGAAGATTCTCCATGGCTATGACCTAGAAGAAATCAGAAATAATAGATAGGAATATTGGTGTAATAATGTATTAAACCTTTTATGTAATGCAAATATGGAATGTACTAAACCTTTATTTAAGGAGCATGTGTGTTAATAATGAACTAATATTAGTTAATCTATTATTTAATTGAAAATGCCAATTTTGTTAATAGTTTGATAAGTTAGAATAAGTTAACAAAACTTTAGTCCCGGCTGGTGGGTACAACCGGGACTAAAGGTGGTTTTTGTGTCATCTAACAAAACTGTCGGTGGGATAAGGACGTGTGGGTAACCTTTAGTCCCGTCTGGTGGGTGCAACCGAGACTAAAGCTGTCGGCAGAATAAGGACATGTGGGTGGATGCACTGCTAGATGAGATAAAGCATGTAGCGCACGATGCCCCTATTGGAGGAACAAGACAAAGTAGAAGCGGCGCCGTGCCTATAAAAGGAGCATCGATATGCCATGGCAAGCAGCTCAACAAGCCAACCAAGAAGGCAGGGAGAGTTTCATCCCCATGGATGGAGGAAAGGGTTGGGAAATCTCCCGTGGCGGAACTTCTCGAAGATGTCGTTGGTGCATACGCCCTACGGCATCTTCGGAAGTTCCGCCTCGGAAAAATTTCCTTGCAAGCCCGTGAAAGACTCAATCTCCTCTAACAGTGTTGGGGAAAGGGTTGGGAAATCTACCGTGGCGGAGCTTCTCGAAGATGTCATTGGTGCTCACGCCCTACGGCATCTTCGGAAGCTCCGCCTCGGAAAATTTTTCCTGCAAGCCCGTGAAAGACTCCATCTCCTCTAACAGTGTTGGATAAAGGGTTGGGAAATCTCCCGTGGCGGAGCTTCTCAAAGATGTCGTTGGTGCTCACGCCCTACGGCATCTTCGGAAGCTCCGCCTTGAGATACACAAGTTACGATCCCTATCTAGTCTTCTGAGTTTTCTTCGTGTGTTTCCCTTTCTTCTGATTGCGACGCAACCATGGACAATCTTCATTATTTAACATGATGCTTGGGTCAGTTTTCACCTTGAAGGGTGGAATATCATCAAAGTTATTATAATCTTCTGGTTTTGAAAATAGAAAATGGTTTTGAATTAGTTATTCAGTTTCAAACACTTTTCATATTCAAAGTTTTATCAAATTCTAAAATATGCAAAAAGAATATTAATCAATATAGTTTTAATTGAAAATGGCAAAATAGTTAATAGTTTGAATAGTTAAAATAATTGATTTTGAAAATAGAAAATGGTTTTGAATTAGTTAATCAATTTCAAACACTTTTCATATTCAAAGTTTTATCAGATTCTAAAATATGCAAAAAGAATATTAATCAATATAGTTTTAATTGAAAATGGCAAAATAGTTAATAGTTTGAATAGTTAAAATAATTGATTTTGAAAATAGAAAATGGTTTTGAATTAGTTAATCAATTTCAAACACTTTTCATATTCAAAGTTTTGTCAGATTCTAAAATATGCAAAAAGAATATTAATCAATATAGTTTTAATTGAAAATGGCAAAATAGTTAATAGTTTGAATAGTTAAAATAATTGATTTTGAAAATAGAAAATGGTTTTGAATTAGTTAATCAATTTTAAACACTGTTCATATTCAAAGTTTTATCAGATTCTAACATATGCAAAAAGAATATTAATCAATATAGTTTTAATTGAAAATGGCAAAATAGTTAATAGTTTGAATAGTTAAAATAATTGATTTTGAAAATAGAAAATAGTTTTGAATTAGTTAATCAATTTCAAACACTTTTCATATTCAAAGTTTTGTCAGATTCTAAAATATACAGAAGTTATTCAATTTAAAATTCAAAATTCATATTTCAAATGAAATCTGAAATCTAACTTTCCCTTGGCACGCATTTATTGCCCCTTTAGTCCCAGTTTATTTCACCAACCGGGACTAAAGGTCGGGGCTCGGGCGCGAACCGTCGAAACCCCTTTAGTCCCGGTTGGTGGCTTCAACCGGGACTAAAGACCCCCTTTAGTCCCGGTTGAAGCCACCAACCGGGACTAAAGGGGGGGGTATAAAAGCCCGCCCTTCTTCCCCACTCGGTACTTAGCCGAATCGCCGCAGGACGCCGCAGCCCTCGATCGTTGCGGTCGGAGAAATCCGTCGTTGCGCCGTCGAGCCCGCTATCGCCGCCCTCGAGCACGTCGTCCGAACGCCGCCGCCCGTCGAGCCCGCCGTCCGAGCACCCGCCGTCCGAGCGCCGCCCGAGCTCACCGCCCCCAAGCGCCGCCCCCAAGTCACCGCCCCCGAGCTCACCGCCCCCAAACTCACCGCCCCCGAGCTCACCCGCCGCCCGAGCTCACCGCCCCCGAGCGCCGCCCCGAGCGTTGAGACCGCCGCCGACGCCCCCTGTACTGCAAGCGCCGCCGTCCCCTGCATAGGTAAGAAAAAAGTGTTAGGGTTAGAATTTATTTAGGGTTAGTATTTAGAAAAAAGTGTTAGGGTTAGAATTTAGTTAGAATGTGTTAGAATTTAGTTAGGGTTAGTATTTAGAAAAAAGTGTTAGAAAATAGTTAGGGTTAGTAGTTAGAATTAGTAGTTAAAATTTTAGTAGTTAGAATTTTAGTGTAAAAAAGAATTTAGTTAGAATTTAGTTAGAATGTAGTTAGAAATAAGTTAGGTTATTTTGTTAGGTTAATTGTTTTGTTATTTTGTTAGGTTAATTGTTAGCACTTTAATTGTTTTGTTATTTTGTTAGGTTAATTGTTAGCACTTTAATTGTTAGGTTATTTTGTTAGGTTAATTGTTAGCACTTTAATTGTTAGGTTAATTGTTAGCACTTTAATTGTTTTGTTATTTTGTTAGGTTAATTGTTAGCACTTTAATTGTTAGGTTATTTTGTTAGGTTAATTGTTAGCACTTTAATTGTTAGGTTATTTTGTTAGGTTAATTGTTTGTTAGTTAGGTTATTTTGTTAGGTTAATTGTTTGTTAGTTAGGTTAATCAAATGTCGGTATTGTTCCATATAGCGTACATAATTGAAATATAAATGTCGGTATTTTGCAGAAACTATGGATCCACATAGCAGGAACCTAGAAGAGGAAGAACTTCTCGAAGATATAATTAAAGACGCCCCCGATGTTGAACCAGCTGAATCTCCGTCGTCGTATCTGAACCCCTCCGGAGATGGAATGGAGGTCGACCAACATGAAGATGAAGCCGACGGGGAAGGCGATAGCTCCGATGATGGAGAAGGCGAGA
Source organism: Dactylis glomerata (assembly GCA_007115705.1). Classification (NCBI taxonomy): domain Eukaryota; kingdom Viridiplantae; phylum Streptophyta; class Magnoliopsida; order Poales; family Poaceae; genus Dactylis; species Dactylis glomerata. Next base: position 870,381 of record QXEO01000235.1, on the reverse strand, counting down.
GCTCCGCTGATGGAGAAGCCGGTGGACAAATAACGAAGTCCGGCGAGGTATATATATGAAGTTCGGCAATCACTTGTAATATGTGAAAAATATTGGAGATAGCTGTATATTGTATACATATACATTGACGAATGTTTCTCCTCTTAGGCCTCCACATCGAGCAAAGCTACGAAACGAGGCCCGACCAAAATGTTGGATGCATGAACGCATTACACCTTTGAGGTCATATTGCCTATGGGCGAACCCAAGCTTCCTAAGAAGGTTGCCGACACATTCAAGAAGCAATGCGGAGTTCTGGTTAGGGATCACGTCCCGATCAGCGTTTGGGAGTGGAACAAGCGTAAAGGGGCAGACGATAGTGACTATGTCGCCGAAAGGTACAAAGAGAATCTTTGGAATGATCTCATGGCACATTTCAACCTGCCAGAATGTGAGAATGAAGACGCCGCAAGACAACTGAGGGCCAAAGTCAAGCAGTGGACTCTAAAGAAGATGGCCGAACTGTTCCGGGGGTGGAAGAAGAAATTATGGAAAAACTATCGGAAGACAAAGAAAGTGCCAGTATTCGAAGGGTATCTAGCGAAGCAGGCGAATCACTGGAAGGCATTTCAGTAGTACAAGGAGTCAGAAGATGCCAAGACATTATCAGAAAAGAACAAGAAAAATGCCGATAAGAAGAAATATCACCACAAGCTGGGGCCAGGGGCTACGAGACTGCCATCCCAAAGTAGGATAAGAAAGAGCAAGAGATGATTGCTAAAGGGATCACACCTGAACTCATCCGTGATGAGTGGGAAATGAGAGCAAGAAATTGGTTCCTTGCGCATGGTGGTTCGTACGACGAACTAACAGGGGACCTTATCTGCAGTGACGGTCTTAGGATACCCAAGGAAAATTGGAAAAAAATAGTGAAAGAAATTTAAGAGGGAAATGGACAGTTCACTCCAGATAGAGAGAAAGACTTGCTCACACTGGTCCTCGGGAATGACGAACACGGAGGATGAACGCGAGGCTTTGGTCCTTCTTACCCGTGGTGGCTTGGGTTTGCCAAAGATCAAGAGACTTACAAAAGCCGAGCGAGAGCAAAGAAAAGACATCAGGATGAGGAAAATGACAAGTTCAACCAGTTGCTTGCCAGACTTAACGAGCAACAGCAGCAGATTGACGAACTTAGAGGAGTAGTGCGCCAGCAAGATCCTGCACTCGATATTACCGCCGGCCCATCTAAACGGAAAAGCAGCGTGGCTGAATCTGAGGGCCCGACCGACGATGCACGACGAATGATAGAGGGCGGTCCCGGCTACCCCGTGGATGGAATCAAGGAGTCAACATCATGTGAACTCCATCAGAGAATGAAGAACATATCCATGAAGGTGGCCGTCGGACAAGCTTTACCTTCTGGCCCTGATGTACGCTGGCATGGCCGTGAGATTCCAGCTGGCTATGATAAAGTCGGGGTGGATGAAATCGTGCCGGGGTTTCATGATACGGAGCTTGACATCGCTGGACCCGAAGATGAGAGGACACTCGGAGAAGTACTGGGTGGAGTCATTTTATGGGACAAGAACTACATCAAGCTTCCAGGCTCGGCCCCAAGGACAACACCGCCTCCGAGTCGTCGCAGGTCACCTACACCTCCATCACCTCCAAGCCCTCCACATGACTACGGCCACCACAACACGAGTCCATCTCGATCACCGCCGCCGGACTTGGGTCGGCCGTCTCCGCCGCCGGCCGCTAAGGATACTAAGCGGAAGCGTTCCAGCAAGAACGCTCCGTCGATGAGTTCTAAGCGATGGAGCCCCCCAAAGCGCAAACGGTCGCCCCTCCCAAAGGTACCTCATGCTAATCTTCCCATCAGACCTTATGATCGTACCCCCGAGGAAAACGCCAGGATCGCAAAGGAACATTATGATGCGCAGATGAAAAAGAAGGAACCCGAGTCCCGCCCGGAATACACCGAGAAGTAAAAAGAATATGCAAAATACTTACTGACCCTTCCATCACAGTATGAATTGCACCATAAGCCTGATGACTATCTACGCACATTGCAGAAGGAAGGGAAAAAGAGCAGATCACGTGCAAGTGCAAGTGGGAGCAAATCAAGTACAAGTACAAGCAAAAAAAGATTAGACGTTCCTCAGCTTGGACAACAGGCCAAACAATCGATCCCACCCCTTAGGGTGTTATCCGAGAATGTTCCCTCTCTGGTGCAGGGGCAAAATTTGGAAATAGCAGAGAAGTGGGCGGCTGAATGGGTATGAGTGTTGAAGACGTTCTGGCTTCCCAAGACGATAGGTTTCCCAAGGCTGTTGTAGGCCCTAAGCCTAAATTTGTCATGGGAGGGTCTTTGGTCAACAAAGAAAAGTTGGAAGATCTCCCAACAAATATGCGTTACTTGCATACATGGTACATGAATGAAGCAAAGAATGGGAGAATAATGATCGTGGCGCGTGTCTCACGGGACTACTACGGCCGTCCCGAAGATATCCATGTCGACTTTGACGAACTCTTCCAGATATACAATTGTGACGCCCTCGACAAATCTCTCATGAGTTGCTATTGTCTATAAGTTTTTCAATTCGTTGTCTACATATAACTTGTTCAGTTATTTCCATTCATTGTCTACATATAACTTGTTTAGTTATGACTTGTACTCTATTATGCAGAATGAAGATCCTGGTCTGTAAAAGTAGGAACATCATAAATATTGGGTTTATTGACCCAGATAAAATACATATAAAGACGCTAACTGATAACCCCAAGGAGACGGTGGAAAACCTTCTAAGGTTTCTAACGGATCAAAATTTCTGTGACCACATACTGTTTCCATACAACTTCAAGTGAGGGTCTTACTCTGTTGTGTCCATTCACTTATAAGTGTAATTGATAAGTTACTGACATATATATATATATACATGTGCAGCTACCACTGGATTATGTTGGACATTCAAATTGATAAGGGAAGAGTTGATGTCTTCGACCCATTATCGAAAAACATGGAACAGTTCCAAAGCCTGCAGGACATGCTCCAAGGGCAATTTCAATCATTCTTGCGCTATATCGGTCTCTTTCGATGATTTTCTGAGATATCAAGTAATGAAAAACTTAGCAAATCATTTTCCTTGTCGGGCAGGGTTTGGAAGTTGTTCAAGTGCGTGACTGACGATATCTCTCATGAGAAGCTGACCTTTATAGTGGTTCAGGTAAGTGGTACGAGATACTTCTATTTTCAATACATTTATGATGCTAGATTATTATTTTGATTATATTCTATTCTCGTAAAGTGTGACCAGCAGCCACAGGGGACGCATCTATATGGATACTACGTTTGCGAGTTTATTCGCACGTTTACCTCTGAGCACAAGGATTACAGATACGACGTAAGCAATACACATTCACACCTCTATTTTTACCCGTCATTCTTTGTTATCATGATTGGCATTCATATTGATCTCCTTTTCTTATATAGTTCACAGCCATGCGGGAGAAGTACCTACCAGAGCAACGCACGATCGCTGTTGCAGAGGAGCTAGCGGCCTTTTTGAGGACAGAAGTTATAGATGATAAAGGGAGATTTAGTGTAGCTAGGGGCCATTACTAATGTTGGTCCATGTAATCAAATAGACGGGCTCTAGTCCCGGTAATTGTGATCTCCATATAATTGTATATATATACTCGATCGTAAGATAAGTTATCTTACATATATATGCACTAACATGTATGCGTAGAATTATATGAAAAGTCTTTTTAAAATGAAGAAATAAATAAAATAAAATACAACAAAAATAATTCCCCCAAACACCTAAACCCTAAAACCCTAAAACAAAAACAAAATCTGTAGAGGCCCTTTAGTCCCGGTCTGTGTTACAAACCGGGACTAAAGGGCCTGTCCCTAAAGGCGCTCCGAGGCGCCCACGTGGAGGCCCTCTAGTCCCGGCTGGTAACCGGGCCGGGACTAAAGGTTTAGCCTTTAGTCCCGCCTCTGGAGTCCCGGTTTGCAAACCGGGACTAAAGGCCGTTACGGGCCGAGACTAGAGGCCCTGTCCCCACTAGTGAATATGATAATAACAATTTTATTATTGCCTCCTTGAGCATATTCCTTTTAAAATCTTCAAGAAGAAATCGTTGCACGTTCGATGATAATGACGAATCCAACCGTAGGTTGATCTCGAGATTTTCATCTCCAAAGCGGGGCTTGAAGCCACCACCTTCAACAAGTGCATATAAACGTTTACATTAATTTGAATTTCAGAAAAATGTCTACGCATGTAAATGTTTCCACGGGGCTGGCTCACTCAACATCTCACTAGCTGTGCGAACATGTACGTACGAGTGGAAGTTGAAAACGCGGATGCTGGTAGATATGAGCCGATGTATAGGTGCGAGGGACCGGCCGGACGGCGACGCTTATCCATGTAGGGCAAGGAGGCGGAGGGCCGAGGTTGCATGCGAGCGGGCGGCCAGATAATCGGGGTCCCATGCGCACGCGGGCACCACATGGCCGAGGCAGCAACCTGTGGCTGGGAATGTGGAGCACATGACGCTGCCGGCCGGCACTCGAGATAGATGGCCAGCGCCCGCAGGGCCATCCGTGCCTACTGGAGCCAATCTCTCCTTGCACCCAAGAGCTTGGGATCCTCTTCTTCCTGCACCATGCATGCCCTACCGTACCGGCCGGCCTCTGCATGCCCTACACTATGTTCTCCATCTTGATCAATGTGTGCATCGACTAGCATATATGTATATCACGATAATACACAGAGACAACTAAACTTACATGCATTGGTATCTTCATATTGTAGTCGGTATAATTTTATGGAAAATTATCAAGAGAGAAGCTTCGAATTTAAGCTTAGAGCATCTCCAGCCGTCCCCCCGACTCGCCCCCGGACGCCGTTTTTTACATCCGGACGGCGATATTCGGCCCAGCCGCGCCTCCGGTTCCTCGTTTTCGCCCGGATTTGGGCTTTCATCCATCCGGCGAGCCCAGGCCATCCCCGGCTTTCCAAGGCGCGCTCGGGGACTCCGGACAAAACAAAAACGCGCGAAACGGCGACAACGGCGCGCCGAAGGCAAGGAAGCCGCGGGCCCCCAAAGAAAGGCCGCCGGGCATGACAAACGCGGCGTGGGCGGCGGACGTGGCGTGCCGGGAGACCGAAACTCGCGGTAGGGTGGAGAGGGAGAAGAAGCTCGCGGCGAAGAGGGCGGCGGCGGCGGACGAGCAGGCGAGGCTGGTCTCCACGGCCGTGGGACAGCCGCGCGTCGGCCAATTCCCCGCCGGTTCATGGCCAATCCAAGGTACGATCGGCTCACCTTCCACCTACTCGCCGGCGGCGTCGTCGCCCATGTTCCACGAGAACTACGTCCCCGCCATGTCGAGGTTCACCCCGTCGCCGCCGGAGTACGACGCCGCGATGCACAAGGGCATCTCGCCTGCCCTGCGCCGAGGGCCGCTCTCCTACGGGATGCCGCCGCCGAACGACGGTGTGATGCACGACATGATCACGTCGGGCTCCATGGCCGCCGCGGTGAACCCGGGTTTCTTCACACAAGAGGAGGCAAGGGCGACGGAAGCCATCACGGCCGCGTCGCGGGGTGGCGACGACGGGATCGGAGACGGCACGCAAGACGTCGACGAAGAAGAAGAGGAGCACGCCCAGGTTGATGAGAAGGACGACGCGCCTGAGCCTACATCGACGGCGAAGGGGCGGAAGAAAAGGAAAGACCTCGCCGCCGACCGAGCCGCGGGTCAAATGGACGGGCAAAGAAGAAGAGTGCCTCGCCGAAGCTTGGAAGACCGTTTCCATGAACGGCATCACCGGCGCCAATCAAAACTTTGACACATATTGGCAGCGGGTCAAGACGGCGTTCGACGAGCGCAAACTCGTCGATCCCTACTTCAACAAGACGGTGATGGTCCACGGTGAGAAGGCCATGGCCACGCATTGGGGGATCATGCAGGCGGCATGCAACAAGTGGCACGGCATACAAGAGGAGATCGCCGATCGTCCGATTAGCGGCGCCGACTTCGAGACCAAGGTATTCGCTTTTCTCCGTCGACATTGTATCGCCGATTTGTGATGACGCCGGCTTGTCTATGCAGATGCGGCAGGCGTTCGACATGTACGGCGACGACTCCGACGGCCAGCAGTTCAAGTACCTCAACGTCTTCGCCCGCATCGAGGATTGCGAGAAGTGGGCGGAAGTACGCCGGACCCTCTCCAAGAACAAGGACGAGCAGTACAACCCCGACGCTCCCGCCGCTGCCGCGTCGGCGGGCCGCCCCGAGTTCGGCCAAAAGAAGCTGAAAGAAATGAAGAAATCGGGGGCTCCAGCCGACAGATTGCAGGCGTCTTTCGAGAAATGTTGGGCGGACGCGAGGGCGCACAACGCCGGGAGAGACACCAAGTACGACACACGCTGGAAATAGATGCTCGCCAACCAGGGCACCCGGATTGCCTTGCTCCAGACAACATCCGCGGCGAAGAAGAGGAACACCGACCTGGCGTTCCTGATCGGCGGCAACGACACTGCGATGGACGAGGAGACGAGGGCTTGGTACGACGCTCATCGCCAAGCCATCCTCCACCCTCCGTCGACTGCGTCGTCCTCCCCTTCGACAACGTCCACTCCGGCGGACGAAACTACGCCGCCCGAGGAGGCGCAGGAAGGCACCGCCGACGATCCTGTTCTAGTCTAGTCTAGTTTATGTTTCGATCGCCGAATTGTGGCTGATCCGATCGCCGAACTTTGTGCGATGCTTTTGTGCGATGGGCGGGAAGACGCTATTTTGAAACTATATCCACGACCGCCGGGGTGACGACTGGAAAAAATCTCCCACCCATGCCCGTTTTACATCCAATCCGGACGTAAATATCGCCGAATTTCGGCCCGGTGGCATCAAACGGCTGGAGATGCTCTTAAATGTCGTCAGTCGTGATCTGCAGGCACACCTACACCGGACCATTGGCCGTGCTGCATTGCGTCGTCTCAAACTCCCAATGGTCTCTAGCGTTTGTCCCTAGCTGGCTGGCAGCCATGATGCATGCTTGTGGGCTGCAGTGTCTCTGCCGCTGCTGCCGGTCCTATCCGGATCTGCCCTACGTACGTCCCTACCTACAGGACCTTCATGGTTTCTTAGCTACGCGTAAGTGTGTAAATATTCGAAGGAGCTCTTTACCGGGTGACCGTGGGCACGGTCAGCGCGCGACGCGCGTCCGTGGTGGGCCTCCATGACCACCATTACTCCTACCCCTTCCTAATTCTCTCTTCTTCCTCCGGTTTCCTTATCTCTTCCTAATTTCTCTCCTTCCTCTAACTGCTGCGCCATGGCTGTTCTTCTCTGCCCTTTCTAGCCGGAGCTCCTCTCCCCCTCTCGCCGGAGCTCCTCTACCTCCTCCTCCCACACCTCCTCCTCGCTCCCCCTTCTCGCCGGAGATCGAGCCGGAGCCGGCGACGCCGCGGCTCGCCGCGGCGGAGAAGGCGATGGCTCGAAGTGAGCGACGTGGAGCCGCCGGAGCCGCGACGGGTCGCGGCGGAGGTGGCGGAATGAGCCCGAAAACTTAGGGTTGGGGTGAGGGGGGGTGGTTGCGGTCGCCGGCGAGAAGAAGCTGCCATGAGAGGGGCTTAGAGGGGAGGTCGGGGCGGCGGAGATCGGCGGTGTTGGCCGGCGTTGGCTGCGGGCGCCGGGTGTGGTGGCCGGATTTTCTTCTTGCTGGCCTTCTCCTCTTCTTTTTCTTCTCTCCAGCGAGCTGTTCTTTCCAACAGAAGATAATGCTACAGTGTCAGTCGGAAACTTAACCGTCGTTGCGGGTGACCGTAAGCTAGCATTGCCCGTAAATATTCCATCTAAGCTACTCCTCCTACAGATTATATATCCTTGGATCAATATATATACCGTGCTACCGTACGTACTGGGAATCTAGGATTTGGATCGCATGTGCTGCCCTGGCGCGACAAGTGTCCTACAGACATTTGTGGTCCAAGATGACCCAGGTTTTGCTAGCGAAGCACACGGTCCTATTGTCCTCTGCTGCCTGGGTGACCACATGTAGACTATTATTGTATACTGATTTCTTTTTCGGATCTGTGTGACCATATATGGATATATAGCTGAGAGAACAGGTTTCTTGCCGGAAAATATCTCAAAAGCCTGGTTATGCAAGTCGCAGTGCTTCAACTATACGTGGGTACTCGATCAGGTTAACTGCAGCCTTATATGTTTGGGTACTCGATCAGAAAAACCTTCTAGGCACATCATCATGTAATTTCTGAACAGAAGTTAGTTTTACACCAGCAGGCCGGAACTTGTCTGTTGCTAGCTAACGTCTAAAACAATACCATACTGCATATTTAAGACACTGAACTCTTCAATAAACTTTGGTGTGCTTGCTCTGCAGTTCATGATAGACCATACATTTTTGTTTTAAAAAAAACAATTACCTAAGTTGCGATTATTAGCCATAGTATGTTTCATCGATCACATAAAAATTTAGTTGTCTGAAACAAATGGGACACTGGTCGGAATGAACGAGCGGTCACCACCATAGTTTCTTCATTTTTGTTTCAAAAAGGACCTAGTTTCTTTATAGTAGTAAAGATAAGTGCTAAGAGTACACAACTTTTCTCGATAAAAGGCGTTTTATTACTCATAAGATTTGACAATTACACCCGGCCTCTTCATAACTATGATGCACACATAGCCACAAAAGAACATAGTGAAATACTAATATTTAACCAGATTAATTAGTATGTGAATACATATGAAGGCCACATGGAGTGATGCACAAACATTTGGCTTACATATTCCCACTTGCATGATCAAACATGCATTGCCCTTTTACTATTTCCGTTAAGGATGGAAGTGACATCTATACCTATCTTCCAAAAGCTCCAACATCACACGCCATACAAATACAAGCAATGATGAATTCTGTTCTCTTTTGCCATGCACCTCCTTAATTAATTTCACCAATCCATCCCAATCCTCTCCATGCAAATGCAAGAGTCCCACCGCTGCCTGCATTGCCACAGCGCCACACCACGCATCTATTTATACCCCACCTGAGCTCCCCCTACCCTCACATCTCACCAGCCACAAGCTAACTGCAGCAAACACAGGCACAATCTAGCTATATCGATCGATCATGGTGAGGCTAATGGAGATCTCCAAGAAGTGGCACGGCAGCTCCAGCAGCAGGGTCACCTCCCCGACCGCCGCTGCTAGTGCAGCCGGCATAGCCCCGGCGTGCCCGCGGGGCCACTTCGCTGCCTACACCCGGGACGGCAGCCGGTTCTTCGTCCCCATCGCCTGCCTCACCAGCGACACCTTCCGGGAGCTCCTCAACATGGCCGAAGAGGAGTTCGGCAAACCTGGAGACCGCCCCATCGTGCTGCCGTGCTCCGCCGCCTGCCTCGAGCAGATCCTTGCCGCCTTCAGGGGCGCTTCCAAGAAGTGCGCCGGCAACGCCAGGAACAAGATTTGGTAGTAGCAGCCTAACTAGATTAATTAATTTCATTGTTGCTGATCGTTAATCTAGTGAGATCGATCCATCGATCGACCCCTTCATTCTCGGGAGAGTAGTAAGTTCTATCATGTTAATTTTTGCTGCCCTCCTGGTAATAGTGTACATGCCAATGCGCATGTTTTCAGGAGGGTTGCTATGGTATCCAGTTGACATGATGTAAGCATCTACTAGCTAGGTAGCCACCATTTTCTTTTCTTTTTCTTCTATTCTTTGATTTTTTTTTCTCCTGTGTATGTCTATTGTGCAAGGACGACTATCTTAAGTTGTTTATTGGTTAATGAGTTGTTGCAAGGTTTCATTATTCACCGATGGTAATCTTCCCAATGTAACATCCCAAGTGTACTTGTATTATTGAATATGCATTACTTATCATGGTCATTAATTAGTATGTGTAATGCTTGGCATTTTCCTTCTCACTTATGAGATGAGTGCAAACGAAGCTTGTATATATTTTGTTTAATTTATGTTCATTATTTTTACATATTATCTAGGATGTACCAAATATATTTGGCAAGTAATATTACTCACTCGAGTGTCCAAACATCATCGTTATAACATCTATATATTGCTCCCAAAACACTACATAATTACACCACTAATTTAAGTCGTCATATATAGTCACACAACAAAAGACAATGCTGTGTATTCCGGCAATACTTTTAGAGACACATTTACCAATAGTATAATTTCCAGTATCACAAAGAATATTTTAAAAGAGATCAGTATGTATTCAAGGTATTGAAAGTAGCCTAGCTTTTCAATTTCTTTAGTATAGATGCAAGTGGGTCACTGTTAGAGTAGCTTCTACCCTCTTCGGTTCAAAAAATGAACTAACATTTACATTGACATCATCATTTTAGAAAACTTAGTTTAGTTTTAAACCTAAAAAGGGTAGAGGTACCCTAATGGTGTCCACTTGCGTCTCTAGACCGGAGTATTAGTTTTGCTATAACGAAATATTTGCATCCAAGACTAAAGCGAGAGTTCAGGTATATGTTGCACTTTAGGGTGCCATTACTTAGAGTTTAAAGCGCTTCAGAAAATATATGAAAATATAAGATACATTTTAAAATCGTGTGAACTCGTCGGGCTTTATTAATTTAAAGCCGAATATTGTCTTTTATCTAAGTAAACACTAGCTAGCACTTCACCAAAATTCGTGGAGATTGATGGGCGCAGGGGTACAAACTAGATTTCAGGTGGCACATTGCCTTCACCATGAAACAAGGCACATGGGAGCCATATGATCCAGCAGCTAACCTAGAGCACATAGCCATACGCTAGCTAGTACTACTACTACCACTTGCCAGAGCTCAAGCCGAATCTGAGTCACGATAAAATATATTTCCTCCGTTTTTAAATATAATATATTTTAGTTTTATGAAGCAAATATATTTATATATTTTTTAGTATGTAGACATATTAAAAGATGTATAGATACATTTGCTTCACAAATTTAAAACATTTTATATTTTAAAACGGAGGGAATAGATGGCTAGCTTGCTCCCATGGACATGTATCAATGCATTTCCGCTCGATGTCGCTATGCAATCTGATCTGATAATACGTACTGGAGTCGCTATCGGCTTGTGCAAGATTATTAATTATTCGAATTTGCAGTTGGATATGGGGTAGAGTGATCGAGTGAGAGAGAGAGAGAGACTTCGGGAGTTTGCCAGGAATGTAGTGAGAGTGAGTTATCAAGATTTCAGACTGCGACGGGGAATTAAGGGCGTGGCCGGCTCTGCTTTCATATGATTGGTGAACACTGTTGCCGTTCTATTCTGGCCGGCCGGATCCACCCTTTTAAAATTCAGGAAAGAGACTGTTTGGGTAAAAAGAGGTTGCATATATCTTCAAGCTGGAAATACAATTTAGCTTATGTTGCAATAGAAAACACATTGTTGGATACCGATAATTTAATGCGATCAATATGAAAAATCATTTGATTAAAGGATGAAAACCATAAGACTCTTCTCTCTGTCCCCCCGCGTCCCTCTCTGAGGCGACACAAGGGGAAACCCTAGCTGCCCCGCCGCCGCCGCCCTCCCTCCTCCTCAATTTTGTCGGAGGACGCAGCCAGCAAAGCCTGTACTGCCGAAAGCGGAGGCGAGGGCTCTCGTGGCGTGATGTTCCCGTCGTTGGAGACGTTGGCGGTGTAGCGGCAGAGGGACTCCGGCAGAACGATTGGCGTGCACCAGCGATGCAGGGAGGGCGTGTGGATGCAGGGGTGGCATGCCTATCGTGGTCCGTGGGTGGTGGTTGCGTATGAGCGAAGGTATGTTGATCCGGGCAGCCTGGTGAAGTCTCGCTTTGACCATAACGTGGTTTGGTTGGTTGGTGCTCGTCCCTCACCTTCTACAACGAAAGGGCGTCGATGGAGACTGTCACGAAGTGCGTGTTTGTTGGTTAGGCCGGGCAACGCATGAATGGCCGGCCGCCAGGCGGTGCATGTGCCTGGTATAGCCGTCGACGCGTCCACATATATACGTGCACGTCCCAGGGCCATTTGTTCTGCCGGAGATGCAAGCAAACAGCATGTTCTTCAGCAGAGTACGACTGCGAAATGGAGTCCCAGTTCAGCGGACGAAGGCAATCGGCTTTCACACGACTGTCTCGCGTTTCATATGCGCTCATGCACATACATATATCTTAGAGATCACACCATGTGGAAAGATAAATGCAGTGCACACATTTTAGGGAACATGTTAATTTTCCAGTATGGACATATGCTAATTCTAATCTATAATAATAGGACGAAAAATATGGGGAGAAAAGGTGCCCACGTTAGGAAGTCGGCGCGAACAAAAAAAAGTTGTCAGTATGTGGGCCCCGGCAAATTTCCTTTTTTCAAAGCACTACCAAACTAGTACAAACGCTAGAGGATTGGACAAGGCCTTGTGCCTCATCCATCACCATTGTCGACTCCCTGGTACAATCCAAAGAAAGCGCCTTGTGTGCAAACTCCAGAGGTCACCGCCACCTCTTTCCTCTAACCCATCTCCGGAGTGCTAGACCGAACCAAAGCCTCTCACCAGGCTTGCCATCGACGCCACCACGGCTCCAGACCCGTGCGAGTTCATCATGGCACATCCGTCACCAAGACCCCGCCGCACCAAGCCGCCGAGACTCGCCTTCAACAATGCGGTAGATGAACACCACTCAACCTCTTTCCTCCACCATTGTAACAACTCAGAAAATTGTAATCCTCTTTCTATTAATTAAAGTGCCAAATTTTGGACCAAGATAAAACTTTTTAACTATTATTGCATGTATGCATGTATCTTCCATTATCTGACTTTTATGATTTCATGTGTGTTATTTTTGGTTGTGCAATGGTTAGTTAATTCTAAGTTAACCAACAAAAGCAATTGAGACAAAGTATAAGAACCAAAGAAACAAGAAACAAAAGAAAGAAAGAAAAAGAGAAGAATAAGATGATCTAGAAATTGTTATTGACTACCCTACTTTGAGCCTTTAGAATAAGAAATCTGTAACTCACCTCAGTGTTTGGCCAGTTAGTTGAGCTTAACCAAGTCACATACTAACTCAACCAAGAAGTTGCTACCCAAAATTCAAATCAGAACTTGACTCAAACTTCAACCAAAGTTTGAATCTGAAACAGTGACCATACCCTATTTTCAAAATAAGATTTCTGCAAAACATGTTCTTTCTACAGAACAAAAATATCACTGGAAACCTTGGCCAATATGTGGATCACCCAAAGTGGAAAATTTCAAAAATTTGAATTTGAATCTCTTGCGAGCATTTCGTCGAACACCTGGCAGACAAAATCTGAGAGAATCGAGCTCACAGTGACCAGCACTGTTCCCGTTCGTCTCATGCCTGTAGCCATGCCTCTGGACGATGCCGCGGTCGAGCCCAGCGCCCCCTGCCCCGACCCGAGCCGTGAGAAAGGGAGGAGAAGAGGAGACAGCACCCAGGACCCCCCCCTCTCTTCTTCCCAGCTTGCTGCACGTCGCCGACCACCCTGCCCTCGCCAGCACCGACCCACAGCACTCCGCGGCCGAGACCGAACCCCTCCAGCATGCGAGCAAGGCCGCCGTGCCCAGTGTCGCTCGACGCACGCGCCCAGGGCCCCCACACCGGCGAGCTACTGGACGCCCTCGTCCTCGACGCTCCGGCCTATAAAAGGCCCCGCCGATCAAATGAACCAACTCGCCCCGTCCCCAGCTACCTCCCAGACACGCTCGCTTCACCCCGCTTGCTCTAGCTCGACGTCGCCAGCCCCGCCGGCGAGGTACTGGACGTGGAGAGCGCCGCCGCGTTCGACCTCCTGGGAGCAAGCCGCCGCTGGGAAGTGGTGGAGGAGCCTCGCCGGAGTTTATTCCGCCCGTCGCCATCGAGTTCTGCTTCCTCTACGCACGCCGCCATCGCCGTCGTCTTCTTCATTGCGCGCAGGTGAGCTCCACCCTCTCCGGCGATGACGATGACTGTGAGCCGTTGGATCTGGATCGATCGGTAGCATACCGTTTTGGTGCGGTTAAGTGACCTGACGGGTGGGACCCCCCCTGTCAGGTTCAGTTTTATTCTTTTCCCGCCCGGGGCGAAGCGGTATGGGCCGGCCCGTTCGGGTTCTGTAGCAAATGAGGCCCGTTCGTTTAGGATTCGGTCCGTTTCATTTTTAATTATTTTCCCGCCGTTTGAATTAATTCAAATAACTTTCAGATATGATTTTCAAACTTGAATTCCAAGAGTTTTAGAAATCCATTTCCAGCAAATGAATATGCATTGGAAAGCTTATGAAATGCTCTACACTGTAGAATTGGTTAGAATTCAATTTGAGTTAGGAATTTAAATAAATAAGAATAGTGTGACCATAGCTTTATTAATCATAGAAAAATTCTATAGAATTGTTTAAACCTCCTAAAATTATGAAAATTGGTTTGTGAACTCACTAATCAACTCCCCTACTATTTAGTCAACCTTAATCAACTCAAACCTATTTAGTGTTGTCAATTAGACCTTAATCCAATCTTAATGGGTAACATAAAATGATAGATCTCTATCATTCACTTAGAATTAATTTTTCCTCAATACCAATTCACATAATTAGTCAATTCTCACTTAAACTAGTACTAATACCCTTAGTTCAATACCCATACTTAAAAAGGTAAACCCCACATGGTATGTGATAGAAAATTTAACTTACACCCTCAATGCAAACTTGGAAGAAAACTTGCAACACAACTCAAATAAAAATCCAATAGGAAGGCTATTGTTTGAAAACAAGTATGTGTGTTGAAGTGATGTTAGTATTGTGTGGTGATTATGTGTATTGTGTTTATTCGTTATTAGACGCTAGTGTTGCGGAGGAGGATATTGAAGGGGAATATTATCAAGAAGAAGAAGAATACCTCGGACACTTTGCCAACCAAGGCAAGCCATCTTTTGAATCATACTCCAAATGCCTAGTTTTACTATTGCATACTACTTGTGTTAAGTAAATTGCATGATTGAATTGTTAGAGTAGAATGATAGAAGTGTAGTGATATCTTGCTTAGTAAGAGCATCAAGCTGAGTTTATCCAACCATAGCTAGTGGTATCATCACTTAATATAGTTGCTTAGTCGCTAATAAAATATGAGGCCATCTCTAAGAGGAACCCCCTTTGCACTTGGTGACTTGAACTTGAAAACTTGAAAGGAAGATTCTCCTACATGATGGTTTTATGAAGGAAAATAATGTTGACTAAGAGCTATGGAATGTATTTGCTAAATGATAATAAGTGATGTACCATGTGAGCCAACCATTACCGTACAACCACATTACCCGTAAATGGGAAGGGGCTTAGTCCGTAGCTTGTTTACCCTAGTATGGGAGGCCTTGCATCAAACTTTATGGAAGTGCACCGTGCGCGGTTACTTCTGAACCTAGTGGAGATTCCACTCATCCGGCATCCCGGAGCGGGCAAAACTAGAGGCGCCGGAACAGGGATTTCCGTATCCCGGTCTCTAGGGAAGGATCCTGTACTAGAGTGAGCAAGTGAAAGAATTTGTTTGATTATCTGAACCCCGCATACTTTGTGTATGACGATCCATGGATTTCTCCCGGCAGATGTATCGAATCTTGTGGGTAAAGTGTACCCCTCTGCAGAGGTTTCAAACTATTCGAATAGCCGCGTCCTCGGTTATGGACAGTTGGCAAACTGTACTTGACTTTTGTCAAGAATGATAATAACCTATGTGAATTTGGTGAATGACATGACTTGACTTGACCTTGATCTTGACACACTTGAAGTTCCCTTAGATTAAACTTAGAGAACTAAACTTCTTTTCTACCAATGAGCCTTCTTGGGAAACAAAACTAGCTTTTGCAAATAAACTTAGTGCTTAGTCCACCATATCAACCTTGCATATCTACTTCATCATTTCACTTGTAAGATGGTTTGCGAGTGCATCCAATGTACTCACGGCTGTGTCCCTGGCTATCAACTTGGCCAGACTATGGGGAAGAGTATCCGGAGGAAGGACCAGAACTAAGATCTTCTACTGAGACGCCATTGCCTGTAGGGTGAAGGCATGGACCCAAAAGATGTTAGTTCCGCTGCTATATTGTGTTGTAATATGAACTTGGTCACTATGACCATTGTATTTGAATCATCATATTGTATTGTCTATGGAACTGGTTACCAACTACGTTATGTGTATCACAACAATGATTCTGGGATTGTGGTGGAATGCATAACGGGCACTTCGAATTTGTGATAAATTCGGGGTCGTCACAAGTTGGTATCAGAGCCTAGGCTGACCATAGGAGACCTTAGTTAGAATGGGCGTAAACAAAACCTTTATAAAAGCAAAGAGATAAGTAATGGTTTAAAATTGCTTAGTCTTTTCCTCTCTACTTACAAAGCTTTGTACCTGCTTCAGTTTTTACCTACTTAAAATTTTGCACACTTGAGTTGATCACTAACTTAATCTAATCTAAAATTTTGTAGATGGCCCCGGTATTCACTGAGCAGTACCAGTTGGGCCATGGTGGCAGCCTTTGTTTCGAGCGCGACCTCACCACCCTGACCTTGTTCCTGAACCGTCTGTACCCGGAGTTCAAGGGAGCCATGCTCAATGAGCACCCGAATGGAGAGCTACGGTGGCTTGTCAGGGCCAGTTGCCGTGGCAAGAAGGGAGATTTGAGTTCTCCGAGGATCAAGTTTGAGCTTGTGGAGAACACTTGGGCCGATGGTTTGGTCCGAGGTATGCAGGAGATGCACGCCCGCTTGTGCGGACTGCATGTTGAGGAGGTCCAGGGAGAGCGCTTTAGGAACTTTGCTCGGCGTGATGCGGATGGGCGTCCCGCAAACATGCCAGGTCAAAATGAGCCGAGTACCTACGTCGATCACATGGACTTCTTGCTGTACTCCACTCAGCAGGAGGCGGATCGTGCCCGTACCAAGGCCAACCTTGAGCACTTTGCACTGGTGGAGGCAAGGAGCACTATCAGGATTCTTGCGAGGGATCGCAAGATTCTTCGCCGCCAGCGCGATGAGAGGGATCACACCATTGAGGAGTTGAAGGCCAATGTGGCTGAGCTGACTGAGTACATCGAGAGTCTCGAGAGCCACCTTGGTGAGGAGGAAGGTATTGATCTCCGCAAGGAGGATAATGCCCTCATTAGCGACGAGGATGACTTCATGGAGGACCTTGATGATGAGGAGGATCCTGAGGAGAATGGATTCATTGTGGATGATGACGAGGAAGACCCCGAGGAGCCCGGTGTTTAGAGTTGGAGGTTCCCGTGTTATCTAGTTATGAGTTCCCTTTGAGTCACTTCGTGTAGGTGTGAGTTGTATCCCCCTCTCTAGTAGACGAGTTGCAATGGTTTGATGTAAACCATTTGTAATGTGTGAACTCGTTTGTATGATATGTTTGATGTTTGTTGAATGAAATATGAATTTGGCCCTTAAGGCCTTAGTAAGACAAAAATTGCATCATCCATGTTACATTAAATCTTAGCAAATTAGTTTTTCCCTCTTGTCTTACACACCTTATATTCAGATGCCGCGAGCACCCCCACCCCCAAATCCGGAAATGGCCGAACTGCTAAGGTTGATCATGGAAGACCGAGAAGCAGCCCGAGCTGAGCGCCAAGCTAACTTGGCCACTCTTCAGCAACTAACCCAGATGGCAATGAACCACAACAACGGCAATGGAAATGGCCATGGTGAAGGAGAGAACAATGGCCATGGTGATCACCGATCCAAGCTAAGGAGTTTCCAAAACACCAACCCTCCTATGTTCACTAGGTCTGAAGAACCCTTAGATGCCGATGACTGGCTTCGCACTATGGAGAACAATTTGGCAGTCGCCGAAGTTGGTGAAAATGAGAAGGTCTTGTACACCACCCACTATCTTGCGGGAGCCGCAAGGGCTTGGTGGGATAGCACTCGTGCAATGCAAGCCCCAGGGTATATGATGCCTTGGGAGGAGTTCAAGAGCAAGTTTAGCAAGGCCCATGTTCCTTTGGGATTGGTTAAAAGGATGAGGGATGAGTTCAGAAATTAGAAGCAAGGTTCCCTATCTGTGGTTGACTACCATGACAAGTTCCTTACCTTGTCTAGGTATGCCCCAGATGACACCAACACCACTGAGAAGAAGCAAGAAAGGTTTCTGGATGGACTTCATGATGAGATGCAATGTGTCTTGGTCAGCATTCACTTTGCCGACCTGGAGTCATTGGTGAACTCTGCCATTCAGATGGAAGGCAAACTCAAGCAAGCTGCAGAGAACCGCAAGCGCCGTATGATGTACCAAGGCAACTCAAGCAACTCGCAGAAGCCAAGGGGAAATCCACCTATGGGTTTCGCCCCTAGACCTATGAGGCCATCTGCACCTGCTCCGCGTCCCAACTTTCCTAGCCGTCCACCCGGTAACAACTTCAACCGTGCACCTCCAAGACCTAATGGCAACAACTTCAACCCCAATGCTCCCAGGCCCAATGGAGCACCTGTGCCGCCCAAGTCTGGTGACAAGTCTGGTGTTACCTGTTATGAGTGCGGACTCAAAGGGCACTACTCAAATGAGTGCCCCAAGAAGCTAAATGATGCATCCAAGACCACTGCTCCTGCTCAGCAACAGCGCCGTGTTGGAAATGGCAAGAATTATCCACCAAGGAACCAGCCTCACCCCCGAGGCCGTCTGAACCACATGAATGTTGAAGAAGCTCAGGAAGCTACCGATGTTGTGCTTGGTATGTTTCCTGTTAATTCAGTTCCTGCAAGAGTTCTGTTTGATTCTGGAGCTTCACATTCGTTCATTACTCAGTTATTCGTTGATAAAAGTGGACTTCAACCAACACCCCTGAAAAATACCATGTCTGTGCAAATACCTGGGTCAATAAGCAAGGCTAGTTGGACTTGCTTGGCAGTGCCCATCGAGATCCATGGGATCTCATTCTTAGCCAGTTTTTATTGTGTTAGGAGCCAAAGGATTGGAAGTAGTCCTAGGTATGGATTGGATGTCTCAACATCAAGGAATTATAGACTGTGCAAAAAAGACCATCACCATGAGGAGTAGCCATGGAATCCTAGTAAAGCATGTGTCAGTTAAACCCACCCAAATCCCCAGATGTCATAAGAGTATCTCAGGGCCAACTATAGAGGAAGTTCCCATCGTCTGTGAATACCCGGATGTTTTTCCCGATGAGCTACCCGGAATGCCACCGGATCGGGATATTGAGTTTATCATTGAGCTTATTCCCGGGACTGGATCCATAGCCCAACGACCCTATCGTATGAACCCAGCTGAACTAGTGGAGTTGAAGAAGCAGTTGGATGACCTTTTGAGTAAAGGATTGATTCAGCCAAGTTCATCTGCTTGGAGATCACCCGTCTTGTTTGTGGATAAAAGTGACGGTTCCAGCCGACTGTGCACTGATTACCGCAAGCTAAATGATGTGACCATCAAGAATAAGTATCCTCTTCCCAAGATAGAAGATCTGTTTGACCAATTGACCGGAGCTAGAGTGTTCTCGAAGATAGATCTTAGAACTGGGTACCATCAACTGAAGATCCGTGCAACCGATATACCCAAGACAGCCTTCACTACCCGTTACGGATTGTATGAGTACACCGTAATGTCCTTTGGATTAACCAATGCCCCTGCTTATTTCATGAATCTCATGAATAAGATTTTCATGGAATTTTTGGATAAGTTTGTCGTTGTCTTCATTAATGACATTCTTATCTACTCCAAGTCCGAAGAAGAGCATGCAACCCATTTGAGACTAATCCTAGAGACTCTGAGGGAGCACCAGCTGTATGCCAAGTTCAGTAAGTGTGAGTTTTGGTTGAAAGAAGTTGGATTCCTAGGCCATGTGATATCAGCTGGAGGAATATCAGTAGACCCAAAGAAGATCAAATCAGTCATGGAATGGGAAGCCCCTACCACTCAAACTGAAGTTAGAGGTTTTCTCGGACTAGCGGGATATTACCGCAAATTTGTTGAAGGGTTCTCGAGCATTGCTAGACCCATGACCCAATTGTTGAAGAAGGACAAGAAGTTTGAATGGACCCCTAAGTGTGAAGAGAGTTTTCAAGAACTCAAGAAGCGATTGGTAACCGCTCCCGTCCTAACCATGCCCGATATCACCAAGAACTTTGATGTCTATTGCGACACCTCCAAACTTGGACTTGGTTGTGTGTTAATGCAAGAAGGCAAGGTCATAGCTTACCTCTCTCGGCAGCTTCGACCTCATGAAGAAAACTACCCAACCCATGATCTGGAGTTAGCAGCCGTGGTTCTAGCTCTGAAAACCTGGAGGCACTATCTTATGGGTAACCGTTGCGAGATCTACACCGACCACAAGAGTTTGAAGTATATTTTCACTCAGAAGGAGTTGAACATGAGACAAAGAAGATGGATAGAGTTAATCAAGGATTATGATTTGGAGATTCATTACCACCCCGGTAAGGCCAATATAGTTGCCGATGCTTTGAGTAGGAAGCCATGCTCGTTGAATATGATGATCAAAGAGGAGCAACCTATGTTGCATCAAGAGTTTGAAAAATTTGGATTGGAACTAGTCAGTCGAGGATTCTTAGCCAACCTTGAGTTTCAACCCACCTTGATGAACCAAATCAAAGAAGCCCAAAAGGGAAATAAGAGTATTGACGGAATCAAGCGCAGAATTAGTTCCGGCAAGGTACCAGGATTTGAAGAAGATGACCAAGGAGTTCTTTGGTATAAAGGACGTATGTGTGTGCCTGCGGACTCGGAATTGAAGGAGGTTATTATGAGATAAGCCCATGAAACACCTTACTCCACCCACCCCGGTGGAACTAAGATGTACCAAGATTTGAAGGAACAATTCTGGTGGCATGGAATGAAGCGTGAGATTGCGTCGTTTATCTCTAAGTGTGATATTTGTCAAAGAGTCAAGGCTGAACATCAACGTCCTGCGGGATTATTGCAACCCCTGCAAGTTCCAGAATGGAAGTGGGAATCTGTTGGAATGGATTTCATCACTGGATTTCCAAGGTCTAGTCGAGGAAATGACTCTATCTGGGTCATTGTGGATAGACTAACCAAAGTTGCCCACTTTATTCCTGTCAAGACCACTTATACCTCAGGACAGCTAGCAGATCTTTATCTATCCAGAATTGTGAGTTTGCATGGAGTCCCTAAAACCATAGTTTCCGATCGAGGAACCCAATTCACCTCAAGATTTTGGAAAAGTTTGCACCAAGCCTTGGGAACCAAATTAGCCTTTAGCACCGCTTACCACCCTCAGATGGATGGACAGACGGAAAGAGTGAACCAAATACTTGAAGATATGCTGAGAGCCTGTGTTCTAGCCTATGGGGCTAAGTGGGAAAATTGTCTACCTTTCGCGGAATTTTCCTACAACAACAGTTATCAAGCCAGTTTGCAAATGGCCCCATTTGAAGCTTTGTATGGAAGGAAGTGTCATACCCCTTTGAATTGGTCAGAAACCGGAGACAGTCAGATATTCGGACCTGACATTCTGCAAGAAGCCGAGGAGAAAGTTCGCATGATTCGTGATTACCTCAAGGCAGCCCAGTCTAGACAGAAGAGTTATGCCGACAAGAGACGTAGAGAACTGACCTTCCAGATTGGAGATTTTGTTTATCTTAGAGTATCACCTCTCAAGGGAATGCAAAGATTCCAAGTAAAAGGAAAGCTTGCACCAAGGTATATTGGACCCTTCAAGGTACTAAGCCGCAAAGGAGAAGTGTCATATGAGTTGGAAATGCCCCCTGAATTGTCTGAAGTGCACGATGTCTTTCACGTGTCGTTACTTCGGAAATGTCTTGAAGTGCCGGAGAAGTCAGAAGTCTTCAAGAATATTGATCACCGTTCCATGGACATCAACAAAGATTTGACCTATCGTGAAATGCCTACCCGTATCCTCGAGGAAGCATATCGAACCACTCGAACCCGAAGCATCAAGTTTCTGAAAGTTCAGTGGAGTAATCACTCCGAAGATGAAGCTACTTGGGAACGAGAAGATTACCTTCAGAAAGAGTTTCCCAATCTTTTCAGTTCTTAACTAGTGAATCTCGGGGTCGAGATTCTTCTTAAGGGGGGGAAGATTGTAACAACTCAGAAAATTGTAATCCTCTTTCTATTAATTAAAGTGCCAAATTTTGGACCAAGATAAAACTTTTTAACTATTATTGCATGTATGCATGTATCTTCCATTATCTGACTTTTATGATTTCATGTGTGTTATTTTTGGTTGTGCAATGGTTAGTTAATTCTAAGTTAACCAACAGAAGCAATTGAGACAAAGTATAAGAACCAAAGAAACAAGAAACAAAAGAAAGAAAGAATAAGAGAAGAATAAGATGATCTAGAAATTGTTATTGACTACCCTACTTTGAGCATTTAGAATAAGAAATCTGTAACTCACCTCAGTGTTTGGCCAGTTAGTTGAGCTTAACCAAGTCACATACTAACTCAACCAAGAAGTTGCTACCCAAAATTCAAATCAGAACTTGACTCAAACTTCAACCAAAGTTTGAATCTGAAACAGTGACCATACCCTATTTTCAAAATAAGATTTCTGCAAAACATGTTCTTTCTACAGAACAAAAATATCACTGGAAACCTTGGCCAATATGTGGATCACCCAAAGTGGAAAATTTCAAAAATTCGAATTTGAATCTCTTGCGAGCATTTCGTCGAACACCTGGCAGACAAAATCAGAGAGAATCGAGCTCACAGTGACCAGCACTGTTCCCGTTCGTCTCATGCCTGTAGCCATGCCTCTGGACGATGCCGCGGTCGAGCCCAGCGCCCCCTGCCCCGACCCGCGCCGTGAGAAAGGGAGGAGAAGAGGAGACAGCACCCAGGACCCCCCCCTCTCTTCTTCCCAGCTTGTTGCACATCGCCGACCACCCTGCCCTCGCCAGCACCGACCCACGGCACTCCGCGGCCGAGACCGAACCCCTCCAGCACGCGAGCAAGGCCGTCGTGCCCAGTGTCGCTCGACGCACGCGCCCAGGGCCCCCGCACCGGCGAGCTACTGGACGCCCTCGCCCTCGACGCTCCGGCCTATAAAAGGCCCCGCCGATCAAACGAACCAACTCGCCCCGTCGCCAGCTACCTCCCAGACACGCTCGCTTCACCCCGCTTGCTCTAGCTCGACGTCGCCAGCCCCGCCGGCGAGGTACTGGACGTGGAGAGCGCCGCCGCGTTCGACCTCCTGGGAGCAAGCCGCCGCTGGGAAGTGGTGGAGGAGCCTCGCCGGAGTCGATTCCGCCCGTCGCCATCGAGTTCTGCTTCCTCTACGCACGCCGCCGTCGTCGTCGTCTTCTTCATTGCGCGCAGGTGAGCTCCACCCTCTCCGGCGATGACGATGACTGTGAGCCGTTGGATCTAGATCGATCGGTAGCATACCGTTTCGGTGCGGTTAAGTGACCTGACGGGTGGGACCCCCCTGTCAGGTTCAGTTTTATTCTTTTCCCGCCCGGGGCGAAGCGGTATGGGCCGGCCCGTTCGGGTTCTGTAGCAAATGAGGCCCGTTCGTTTAGGATTCGGTCCGTTTTGTTTTTAATTATTTTCCCGCCGTTTGAATTAATTCAAATAACTTTCAGATATGATTTTCAAACTTGAATTCCAAGAGTTTTAGAAATCCATTTCCAGCAAATGAATATGCATTGGAAAGCTTATGAAATGCTCTACACTGTAGAATTGGTTAGAATTCAATTTGAGTTAGGAATTTAAATAAATAAGAATAGTGTGACCATAGCTTTATTAATCATAGAAAATTCTATAGAATTGTTTAAACCTCCTAAAATTATGAAAATTGGTTTGTGAACTCACTAATCAACTCCCCTACTGTTTAGTTAACCTTAATCAACTCAAACCTATTTAGTGTTGTCAATTAGACCTTAATCCAATCTTAATGGGTAACATAAAATGATAGATCTCTATCATTCACTTAGAATTAATTTTTCCTCAATACCAATTCACATAATTAGTCAATTCTCACTTAAACTAGTACTAATACCCTTAGTTCAATACCCATACTTAAAAAGGTAAACCCCACATGGTATGTGATAGAAAATTTAACTTACACCCTCAATGCAAACTTGGAAGAAAACTTGCAACACAACTCAAATAAAAATCCAATAGGAAGGCTATTGTTTGAAAACAAGTATGTGTGTTGAAGTGATGTTAGTATTGTGTGGTGATTATGTGTATTGTGTTTATTCGTTATTAGACGCTAGTGTTGCGGAGGAGGATATTGAAGGGGAATATTATCAAGAAGAAGAAGAAGAATACCCCGGACACTTTGCCAACCAAGGCAAGCCATCTTTTGAATCATACTCCAAATGCCTAGTTTTACTATTGCATACTACTTGTGTTAAGTAAATTGCATGATTGAATTGTTAGAGTAGAATGATAGAAGTGTAGTGATATCTTGCTTAGTAAGAGCATCAAGCTGAGTTTATCCAACCATAGCTAGTGGTATCATCACTTAATATAGTTGCTTAGTCGCTAATAAAATATGAGGCCATCTCTAAGAGGAACCCCCTTTGCACTTGGTGAATTGAACTTGAAAACTTGAAAGGAAGATTCTCCTACATGATGGTTTTATGAAGGAAAATAATGTTGACTAAGAGCTATGGAATGTATTTGCTAAATGATAATAAGTGATGTACCATGTGAGCCAACCATTACTGTACGACCACATTACCCCTAAATGGGAAGGGGCTTAGTCCGTAGCTTGTTTACCCTAGTATGGGAGGCCTTGCATCAAACTTTATGGAAGTGCACCGTGCGCGGTTACTTCTGAACCTAGTGGAGATTCCACTCATCCGGCATCCCAGAGCGGGCAAAACTAGAGGCGCCGGAACGGGGATTTCCGTATCCCGGGCTCTAGGGAAGGATCCTGTACTAGAGTGAGCAAGTGAAAGAATTTGTTTGATTATCTGAACCCCGCATACTTTGTGTATGACGATCCGTGGATTTCTCCCGGCATATGTATCGAATCTTGTGGGTAAATTGTACCCCTCTGCAGAGGTTTCAAACTATTCGAATAGCCGCGTCCTCGGTTATGGACAGTTGGCAAACTGTACTTGACTTTTGTCAAGAATGATAATAACCTATGTGAATTTGGTGAATGACATGACTTGACTTGACCTTGATCTTGACACACTTGAAGTTCCCTTAGATTAAACTTAGAGAACTAAACTTCTTTTCTACCAATGAGCCTTCTTGGGAAACAAAACTAGCTTTTGCAAATAAACTTAGTGCTTAGTCCACCATATCAACCTTGCATATCTACTTCATCATTTCACTTGTAAGATGGTTTGCGAGTACATCCAATGTACTCACGGCTGTGTCCCTGGCTATCAACTTGGCCAGACTATGGGGAAGTGTATCCGGAGGAAGGATATGAAGCAGAGTATCAGAACTAAGATCTTCTACTGAGACGCCATTGCCTGTAGGGTGAAGGCATGGACCCAAAAGACGTTATTTCCACTGCTATATTGTGTTGTAATATGAACTTGGTCACTATGACCATTGTATTTGAATCATCGTATTGTATTGTCTATGGAACTGGTTACCAACTACGTTATGTGTATCACAACAATGATTCTGGGATTGTGGTGGAATGCATAACGGGCACTTCGAATTTGTGATAAATTTGGGGTCGTCACAACCATCCAACAACTGCTCCAAAAACGATACCCTCAAAAGGTATGACGACAAAGCTCTATCATCGTCCGATCTAGGATATCAAGACCTAGGGTTTCCCCCAGAGCAGCACAAGTGGATAGAAGCAAACTGTGATAGCGATGTCTTCAACAAGATACCGACGCCTAAACGCCGCCATCATCCGCCAAGACTGAAGTCCGAGCTCGGTTTTCACCGACAGCTGCATCTCCCCAGCTCGCCGCCAGAACTAGATGTGGGATCCAAGATACACCATGACTAGTCGATCGGCCAACTCCGACGGAGAGGAAGGCCACCTCCACCATGCCGGAGACCACTGACCCCGGCATCCTCATGAAGCAGGTAAAGCCCAGATCCTCAGCGAGCCATCTTCGCGTCGTTGCAGTACGCACCGCAATGAACACGACCCGTCTAGACCCATCTAGGCCCAGATCAGGCCCGTGACCACCGACAGCAACCGCCGTGCTCCATCGAGAAGAGGTCGTCGCGCTCACTGATGTCTACGCACGCTTCTATTCTTGTAGACAGTGTTGGGCCTCCAAGTGCAGAGGTTTATAGAACAGCAGCAAGTTTCCCTTAAGTGGATCACCCAAGGTTTATCGAACTCAGGGAGGAAGAGGTCAAAGGTATCCCTCTCAAGCAACCCTGCAATTACGATACAAGAAGTCTCTTGTGTCCCCAACACACCCAATACACTTGTCAGATGTATAGGTGCACTAGTTCGGCAAAGAGATAGTGAAATACAAGCAATATGGATGATTATAAGTAGTAAATGCAATCTGAAATAAATATCGCTGTGAGCAAACATGTAACAGAACGGAATGTAAACGGTGTTTCAATGCTTAGAAACAAGGCCTAGGGATCATACTTTCACTAGTGGACACTCTCAACAAAGATAACATAGTTGAACACAGCTACACGGAACTACTCTCTGGTTGGATAACGAACACTAATCATGCGTAGGGCTACGAAGCACTCCTCAAAGTCCACTTTCCCCAAACTAGATTGCCCCACACTATCACCTTGAGCGCACTAGATAGTTCCAACAAACACCACAATTCATAGAGACATCCAACTCAGATCATAACTCATGACAAGTATTACTGCAAAATTTAGCCTAAGAGACACACATAATGCGCACACTATCACCTTCACATCATGGTACAAGGTGTCTCCAGAGATCACAATAATAAAACCACTTGTGTAGCATAATAGATGAAGAACAATATCTACCAATTCAACTAGATACAAAGCTCATGATCACATATAGATCACATCATGGGAGAGAGAGGTGAACCACATAGCTACCGGTAGAGCCCTCAGCCCCGGGGGAGAACTACTCCCTCCTCATCATGGGGGACAGCAATGTCGATGGAGATGGCGGTGAAGTCGATGGAGATGGCAGTGGAGTCGATGGAGTCGATGGAGATGGCTCCAGGGGTACTTTCCCATCCCAGCAGGGTGCCAGAACAGAGACTTCTGTCCCCCAAAATTGGTCTTCGACGGCGGCGGCACTGCGGAACTTTTCTGGGAGAAACGCCGATTGATTTAGGGTTTTTGCGATGGAGGCTCTTTATAGGCGGAGGGGCGATGTCAGAGGGCAGCCAGGGGCCCCACACCATAGGTTGGCGTGCCCTAGGGTCCACCTGCGCCAGGCGCCACCACCTGGTGTGGTCGCCCCCTGGCCCCCCTCCGACTCTTCTTTGGACTACGTCTCGTGTCGGAGGAAAATAGGAACTTCGGGCTTCATTTCGTCCAATTCCGAGAATATTTCCTGTGTAACTTTTCTGAAACACAAAAACAACAGAAAACAGGGAACTGGCGCTGTGGCATCTCGTCAATAGGTTAGTTCTGGAAAATGCATAAAAATGTCACGAAGTGTAAACAAAACACAAAGCAAATGGTGCATAAACAAGCATGGAGCATAAAAAATTATAGATAAGTTTGAGATGTATCAAGCATCCCCAAGCTTAACTCCTGCTCGTCCTCGAGTAGGTAAGTGATAACAAAACAATAATTTTTGAGGTGACATGCACCAACACAATCTTGATCAAACGATATAAAGCATTGAGTGCTGAGATCAAAGTACTCTAAACATGGGCATAAAAGACATAATCTTGACAATAGAACTTAGTAACCATGTTATAACATGAAAAGTAACACAAACAAAAGATCATGAGTAATAATGCATTTAAAGTCCAGTGTGTGTTTCAAGCATATAGAATAACATAGCAAAGTGGTATTCATCTTGTTCTTCATGGAGTAGCAAAACATAAATGCATAGGACACCTTCAAGTTTAAGAGGGTGACTAGATACAAATAATTTAAGAACAAGCGAAACCATAATCATGAATCAATCAATAATAAATTTTGGGACTATGCACATTATACTCAAAATGACCACTATGCTCTCTTAGACGGTGCATAAAGGTAGAAGGTGAAGACCCAACATAAAAGTAAAAGAAAGGCCCTTCGCAGAGGGAAGTAGTGATTGCAAGATTTTATAAACCTTCCAAAAATGATGGTACTTACTAGCTTTGAGCTCTCATTGCCCCCATCATAGGCATCTTGAATGGTTAAGGTTAATGCGAGTACAAATATGAGGCATATGCTTGACAAATCATAAGTTGAAAATCTCATGTCCCGTGAATACGAGTACTTAAACAATGCTAATCGACTTAGGTCCCAAGCAAGTTCTTGTCATTGTAAGCATACGTGTATCATTGAGAACGCCAACGGGGTACCTCTTGCCCGATAACATGGAGACTAGCCCACATCAAAATAACAAGACAAACAGACAATGGACACATCGGCATCTCTTTTATTTACCATTGGGTATAGCTTTTTATTTTGAGATGCGTCGTTGAATGTCCACTATGGGCATGCTATAAATTTCCACCATGAATGATGCATGGCTTAGATTAGCGGCCCAGACATTTCTCTAACACATATACAAACTCCATGAACTCCACAAGTTTCCAATTCCTTTCACACAGATAAGCATCCATAAATAAAAGATCATAATATCAACTTAAATAGAAATAAGTGCAATGTTAAAAGTGTGCCCTATGACAGCATGGCTGAGCTAACTCCCAACTTACAACTTGCAAGCATATAATCAACATAAGAGAGCCACAATGGTCAAGTTTTTTAAGTGCAAGAAAGTAAATGTGTCGTCAGGTTCGTGAGAGCTTTACTAACTAATTTTCTCATAACAAAAAGTTTAATTTGGAAGATAGATAAAAGCAAGATGAATGTACTTGGAATAGCAAATTGCTAATAGGTAGATATGGTGGACACAATGGAAAACTTTGGTTTTTGGGAGTTAGATGCATGAGAAGTATTCCCTCTCAGTACAAATGAAGGCTAGCAAAAGACTGGGAGCGACTAACTAAGAGAGCAATAACGGCCATAATCATGCATAGCGATAAAACATTATTAACCAAAGCATAAAGTGGTATCACAAGTCAAAAACTAAATGATCATAGAGGCTTGAGGCGACTGGTTAAAGTCAAACATGGTGTAAGCATGCGCCAAGTCAACCCAAATAAAGCATCAAAGGAGAATACCACAATAATATGCTCCCATATAATAAAAACAACGCATGATTCTTTCAAAGGCACATTAAGCAATCTCAGTCATTTGAGACAAGTCATGCTACAGCAAAAACTAATAAGCATATAATCAAAATAATATCAAGCATGGCATGCAAAAGTCTGAGCCATAGTCTAAACAAGCTCCCATTGGTACCACTATAGGCATGAAACTTTTTTTCTCTTTTCCAACATCAATCAACCTTTTTGAAACAAATCTTAAGAAAAACAACATATACCAGAGGTCTAAATACACATTGCTACAAAGAACTAACAAGTTCTGAACAAAAATCAAGGCGAAAAATGAAAGCTAAACGCAGTACTAGAAAAAGAGAAGACTCGTGGAACGAAAAGAGTGAAAACTAGAGTGTTCTTGCCAATGAAAAACGGAGCGTGTCTCTCTCCAAAAAAAACATGGTGTGATCCAACCATTTATTGTAGCAAACAAAACAAAAGAAAACTGAATGTAAAAATAAAGACGCTCCAAGAAAAACACATAGTATAGGAAGGAGTAAAAATATAGTGTCTTGAAAGATGACCTAATTTTTTGTCGATGAAGAAGGGGTGCCACGGGGCATCCCCAAGCTTTGACGCTTGTACCTCTTGGATATTTCTTGGGGTGATATGGGAATCCCCAAGATTGAGCTTTTGTCCATACTTCATCTCATCTCATCATTCTCCTTTCCCTGCACTTAAAAACTTCCTTCATACAAAACTTCACACGATTCTGATTAGCAACGTTAGTGCAAGCAAGATAGTAAATCCACCTTTTTGGTTCAGTTTCAACTCAAGTATAACACATATTAACACATAAGATACTGTAGAAACTTCCTCAAAAAGTTCTGTGATCAAAAGAACTAAAAAAGAAAGAGATCAAGAGGCAAACACAAATAGTGGCAGAAAACTGTCAAAACAGAACAGCTGGTAAAGATTAATTGTTTTGAAAATCTTCTGTTGCTCAAATCGAAAAGTGCAAAACTAATGAAAGTTTGCCAATAACCTGGGGCATGTGCACAAGAAATCGCAGATCAAAAAAAATTTCTGAGAATTTTCACAAATTTTTACGGTACAATGCAGAAATCTGTTTCAGGACAGCAACTTCCCCAAATCTTACCTTCCTCCAATTAGAGGTTCTTCTTGGCACAAAAACGAAATAAAAATGATAAGAAGAGGTCATTACAGTAGTAATAACTTCCAAGACTCAACAAAAATAAAAGGTACTGAAAAGAAAACATTGGGTTATCTCCCAAGAGTGCTTTCTTTAACGCCTTTGAGGTAGGCGCAGTAATTTGAGAAGATGTTCACATAAGTACCGGAAAGAACTTGAAGCAAGAGAGAGCATCAAAAAGCAAATACGAAACAAATTTAAATCTAAACCACTTCCTATGAAAAAGATTCTTGTAAAGAAACAAGTCATGAAAGCACAAAGCAACAAGCATAGGAAAGCAAAGCAAGTGCAACTTCAAAAATTTCAACATAAAGAGGGGAACTTAATATTATTGAGATGCATAAAACCATGTTTCCCTCTCTCATAATAACTTTTAGTAGAATCATGAATAGAATTAATAATATAACTATCACATAAAACATTCTTACCATGAGCCGTATGTATAAAAGAATTAATACTCCCCACATGAACATAGTCATTCTTATTAACTGTAGTGGGAGCAAATTCAACAAAATAGCTATCAATATTATTCTCATCACCATAATCATCAAAAATAGGAGACATATTGTAATCATACCTTGTTTTCTCCTCAATAGTAGGTGGACTGAAAATATCACACTCTTCATTGTAATCATCATAAACGGAAGGTATAGTATCATCATAAGCAGTAGAATAGCTATCTTCCAAAGTGTGTTCATTTGTAAACGTATCATCATTGGAAAGAACATGGATAGCACTAATAGTACAAGAATTATTAACACCATCATTTTTAGAATTGGTACCAAAGAGATTTTCAATATCAAAAGTAGTGTGCTTTTCCCAATCATGATCACTACTATTGACCGTGAAACCGTTGGGGAGCCCCCTACGGATGATCACTACTATAGATAACATGCATAGGAACATCATCGAGTTCAGACTCATCAGCAAAAACTATAATAGGAGCAACATGCTTAGGGGAAGATACCATTTCCTCTCTCCTTTTACTCCTCTTCTTCTTCTTCTTTCCTTCTTTAGGAGGGAGAGGCTTGAAATGAAGCTTCTCCACATACTCTGGTTTATTGTTAGAAACAATAGAAGAAACTTTGGAGGATTCCTCCTTTTCATTAATAAGAACAAAAGACATATTAGTCATGTCATAATTTGGTAAAGCATCATCTTTTATAAAATTTTGTATGTAAGTATTTGCATGGCAATTATCAATACAATAAAGATGACAAACATGCAGGATGCTATTTATATTAAAAGCACTCATATCTACCAAATAAGTTTTTCTTGATAACTCTTCACACCCCCAAAAATAAAGTAAGCTCATCATGCTGATTAGGAGTGATCATGTCATCACAATACAAACTTGCAGTACTCATTGGATTAGAAAGGCTACTATCATAGCGTGAACATTGGAAATTGAAATGACCCACTTTATAGCAAAGTTCACAAATAAAAGGATAGAGGGCACAAACCTTTTCACTGAGCTCATTTAGAGCCCTGTCCCACATTCTAGTTCTTTCATTCCTGTGGTGGATACAATAATCTTCCTTGATTTGATTCTTTTCATAAGGTCTAAGTGCTCCACAAAAATTAATATGCTTATAATAAATAGTACTTTCAGAAGTTTGAGCATGTTTATTGCAATCATCAATAACAATTTCACTTTCCATGCAAGTGTCTTTAAAAGGTTCATGATATGCATCCCAATTTCCTTTAGGAACATTAATATGAGAAGCAAAGGCTCTATAGCAATCAACCATAATTTGAGGATCAAGACCATATTTAGCACTAAGCTCTTTAAAATCAGCAGTTTCAACAAAAGACTTAATGCAATCATACTCATAGTTTATACCTGATTCTTTACCTTTGTCACAATCCCAATCTTCGATATTGCTTTGAATTGTTTCAAGCAGATCCCACTTGGCTTCAACCTCCTTGCTTGTGAAATACCCCTCAAAACAGGCATCCAGATAGTCCTTGTAATGTCCTGAAAGCCTTGCATAAAAATTATCGATAACAATATTACGAGGAAGCTCATGAATGGGACATTTGAGCATTAGTGACTTCAATCTTCCCTACGCTTGGGCAATGCTTTCTCCAACATGAGGATGAAAATTGTAAATATAATTCCTATCTTTATGAATCTCACTAGAAGGATAGAATTTAGAGTAAAAGAGAGGTACAATTTCCTCCCAGCCAATAGATCGGCCATTCTTCAACATCTTATACCATTCCGCAGCTCTGCCCTTTAGTGACAAAGAGAATAGCTTCCTCTTAACCTGGCTTGTGGAAATACCTGCACACTTGAACAACTCGCATAATTCATGTATAAAGAGCACGTTCAACAATTTTCATAGGTATTTTAAAAGAGATACTTTCAGTATGATGATCACAAGCATCATTAGAATTATCACATAAGGGAGATAAAGTATCATCAAAGCGAATTTTCTCCTCTAAAGTTGGGGAACTAAAAATATCATGCTTATCAAAACCAGCTTCCCCAAGCTTAGACTTTTCTATAGCATTAGTAATAACGGTGTTCAAAGAATTCATACTAACAACATTGCTATTAGCATGCAAATAAAGCTCCAAAGGTTTTCTAATTTTCTCTTTAAACACTTCATGTCCTAACTCGGGAAAAATACTATAAAGCTCTTTGTTTTCCATTAGGCCTAACTAGTGAAAATAAAAACAAGAAACAAAAATATATAATTGCAGAATCTAAATGAAATAACTTCGAGCACTCACACACCAGCAACAGTACTAGAAGATAGCTTAGTAGCCAGAGTATGTGAGTACCTTTTACCTTACCTCCCCGGCAACAGCGCTAGAAAAGAGCTTGATGTCTACGCACGCTTCTATTCTTGTAGACAGTGTTGGGCCTCCAAGTGTAGAGGTTTGTAGAACAGCAGCAAGATTCCCTTAAGTGGATCACCCAAGGTTTATCGAACTCAGGGAGGAAGAGGTCAAAGGTATCCCTTTCAAGCAACCCTGCAATTACGATACAAGAAGTCTCTTGTGTCCCCAACACACCCAATACACTTGTCAGATGTATAGGTGCACTAGTTCGGCGAAGAGATACTGAAATACAAGTAATATGGATGATTATAAGTAGTAAATGCAATCTGAAATAAATATCGTTGTGAGCAAACATGTAACATAACAGAATTTAAATGGTGTTTCAATGCTTAGAAACAAGGCCTAGGGATCATACATTCACTAGTGGACACTCTCAACAAAGATAACATAGTTGAACATAGCTACACGGAACTACTCTCTGGTTGGATAACGAACACTAATCATGCGTAGGGCTACGAAGCACTCCTCAAAGTCTACTTTCCCCAAACTAGATTGCCCCACACTGTCACCTTGAGCGCACTAGATGGTTCCAACAAACACCACAATTCATAGAGACATCCAACTCAGATCATAACTCATGATAATTATTACTGCAAAATTTAGCCTAAGAGACACACATAATGCACACACTATCACCTTCACATCATGGTACAAGGTGTCTCCGGAGATCACAATAATAAAACCACTTGTGTAGCATAATAGATGAAGAACAACATCTACCAATTCAACTAGATACAAAGCACATGATCACATATAGATCACATCATGGGAGACAGAGGTGAACCACATAGCTACCAGTAGAGCCCTTATCCCCGGGGGAGAACTACTCCCTCCTCATCATGGGAGACAGCAACGTCGATGGAGATGGAGGTGAAGTCGATGGAGATGGCAGTGGAGTCAATGGAGATGGCTTCGGGGGGCACTTCCCCGTCCCGGTAGGGTGCCGGAACAGAGACTTCTGTCCCCCGAAATTGGTCTTTGATGGCGGAGGCACTGTGGAACTTTTCTGGGAGAAACGCCGATTGATTTAGGGTTTTCACGACGGAGGCTCTTTATAGGCAGAGGGGCGATGTCAGAGGACAGCCAGGGGCCCCACACCATAGGGTGGCGCGCCCTAGGGTCCACCCACGCCACCACCTGGTGTGGTCGCCCCCTAGCCCCCCTCCGACTCTTCTTTGGACTCTGTCTCGTGTCAGGGGAAAATAGGAACTTTGGGCTTCGCTTCGTCAAATTCCGAGAATATTTCCTGTGTAACTTTTTTGAAACACAAAAATAGCACAAAACAGGAAACTGGCATTGTGGCATCTCTTCAATAGGTTAGTTCCGGAAAATGCATAAAAATACCATGAAGTGTAAACAAAACACAAAGCAAATGGTGCATAAACAAGCATGGAGCATCAGAAATTATAGATACGTTTGAGACGTATCACTCACTGGCCGCCGCCATCCCGCTCCACAGTCGTTGTCCAGGTGGGTGCGGGCGCCACCGCCGCCCAGAAATCGCGTCGCCGTCACGGAATCGAGCCATCGTTGCCCCGAAATTGAGCCACGCCATCCCAAAATCGCGTTGTCGCCGCGAAACCGAGGTGCCGCCCAGGTCGGAGCAGAGGAAAATCCGCTGCCGCTGTACCGCCAGGGCTTTGCCCGGCGACGTTCGCGGCGGCAACGGTGGAGGGAGGAGGATTAGGGTGGGCTCTGGAGGTGGAGGCGGCGGTTCCCCGGTGCAGCCCGGCGCGGCCGCACGGGGGTTAGGTCCCTAACACAAAAAAACCTAAAACATCATATTCTACGGTGAAGAAGGAAGAAATACACTTGCGTCGATGTAGCCAATCCAAGTTGAATGGTCGGAGCAAGCATTTGCATCCTAGATGACACATCCAACAAATCAAGGTTAGAACAACGATACCAAGACAGTGTGTGGTGACTTCAAATTGTTTTGCTTGCGGGTCCAACCAGTGAAGGCCAAATCGTGGGTTTTCACTACAAGAATGAAGTGTTATTCCAATCACCATCGTGAGGATGCATCTTTCGTGTCGTGAAAGTCACGTAAATACCCATCGAGTGTGTCTTAAGGAGAGGTGAGGCCAAGACGGCAATGGAACTCCATGAACGAGATTGGTACACACGATGTAACTAGGTTCAAGCCCTCACAGTGGACAACCCTACTTCTTGCTTTGTTTGTATTATGCGATCTCTTAGGAGATAACAATGAGTATCCATCTCCCCCTTGAGGGGTGGCCATGTCTGCTTGTTGTGTCTTCAATTGCAAGCCTTCTCTCGCCTTATGGCTAGTGGGATCTTGTTTGATCCGCCTTAGGTTGTCCTGCTTTGGGCTTGATTCTTCTTCCAGTAGGCTAGGGCTGCACAGATTTTGCGATGACCATCCTCATGTGTGATCCAATGACTTGCTAAAATATCTCCATGTATTGGGCCAATATGTTAGGCATATCCCCAGTATTCGAGAACTGTACCACCTAGTACCTCGCTCGTAAAACCAGGGTGGTCTCCTCCTGAGATAGCGGTAAATCAAGCCATCACCAGAAATCTTCCCAAATGTTCACGGAATCTGACCAAACCAGCAACAATAGAGAGAGTCACCAAACTGTGGTGGTATAGACTAAGTTAGACGATACATGTCCTCCCTGGATCTGTTGT
The DNA here is from genome assembly GCA_007115705.1 of Dactylis glomerata. Classification (NCBI taxonomy): domain Eukaryota; kingdom Viridiplantae; phylum Streptophyta; class Magnoliopsida; order Poales; family Poaceae; genus Dactylis; species Dactylis glomerata. The sequence goes on along the minus strand of QXEO01000235.1, from coordinate 834,416 downwards.
GCACTCCAGTTAGGAAGCCATAGACTCATGCCTCGTGGATATGAATCGATTGCTTCCATATTGTCTCGCAAACCCGGTTCTACACAACGCCTCCACACTAGACTTGTGGGATGGAGGTGTTGTATGCAGTTACAATCCACAAGAAGTACCACCGAGACCACATATGGACACCTGCTTTGAGATTTGATGGGAGTGTCATGCTTGCACACATTGTCGATCATGTCGATTGCATGTCCTCCCCCACCCCCACATCAAACAGCCGAGTGTGGATCCTTCTAGGATGCCACAAGGACGCACTGGACTGGAGGCTACACTTGGTCTTTGTCTGGTAGTTGACCACCAATGGCAGTGAGGGGGGACGGTGGTATATTAGAAATGTATCTATGAAATTTAAAGTTTATTATACTGACGTCTCATATTCTGCATCATATAATGAGTTATCACCCTTGTTGGAATGATTTATAGGATTTCCCGAGAAATCATCTTTCGTATTTTTTAATTTCAGGAACCTTAGCAAAATCAAATACATTAGAGGTTTTTGCCACTGAAGTTTTAATGGAAAATTAAAACTTGGCAGCCGCCTAAAGCTTCTAATGGGGAACCACGGCTCACCCACCAGGGTTAGGAGTGCCGAGAAGGGGATCGAGCACCTTGGCCATCTATTTGCCTCAATTACTTTTATGAGCCTCTTTTTCTTGGCTGAAAACTAACTATACTTCCCTTCTTCATGGATTCCAGAGAGATAGAGCCACGATAGAAGCACCAAAATAGAGAACAAGAGGTCCGCCGCTGGTGAAGATTGGAAGGAGTAACGCTGTCAGAGGCACTCCACACCTCCGACCTCTCCAAATTCTTCTTCTTCTTCTTCATCATGATGATAAGGGAGTAGTCCACCCCTGGACTATGGGTTTGTGGAAGTAGCTTTATCTCTCTCTCTCTCTCTGGATGTGTTATCATGTTATAACCATATGAGCTTCCTGCATGATTATGGTCTTATATGTATTACCCCTATGGTGTGGATCTTTTGATATGAGATGATTATGAGATTAAGTTTTAGTATGTCTTTGATGCATTTAGAGATGCCTACTGTTACCTATTCTAGTATACATGTTCATATCAAACTAGTAAAAGGGTGCGAGAGGGAGAACATGTGTGTTGGTTGGAGTAGACTTGTAGTAAATACCTGGATAATGACGTAAAATTTGGGGGCTGCTATGATTTTTACCTTCCCTCTTATACCTCACTAGGGATAATGGGATATGGTGTGCTAGATATCGCTTAGTGATAGCAAAAGCGGTAATTTTTTACAAAGCAACTGCATCAGATCATCTTGGGAAATGGAATGAGCACATGGATAGGGAGAGGAGGTGGTTCCAGTGATTATGTACATCTTCGAGCTCTGAGCACAACCAACCTCAATCAAATCTCTCCAGGAGTGATTGAAGAGGACAACGATGTTGATGGATAGAGCATGGAGACGAGGAGAGGTGGTGGAAGTGGCAGTGGCTAATGGGACAAAAGGAGGTGGTTCTGGTGATTTTGCCCATCCTCGGGCTTAGTACATGTCCAACACTAGTCAGACCTCTTCCAAAGCGAACGAAGTCAGTGTTGCGCAATGGACCAAGCATGGGAACAAGTAGAATATACCAAGAATGTGACACATGTGATAGTGGATGCGATGAGACGACATATATAGGCGAGGTACATGGCACAGAGTCGTTGCGACATGGAAGAATGGGGGGCTCTGCAAGACTAGTGGAAAGAGTTGTTGCCAAAGTGGAGAGAGGCGATCTTCACAAGGCTCGTGGAAAGAGACATGCCTAAGTGGAGAGAGGGGAGCATGATTGCTACTCGGTGATGGCGCCAGAAAAGAACTGTGGCGTTTAGTTGACGTGGAGCAGTAAGTCCTTGTGCGTGGTGAATGACCAGCCCGTTGGGAACCCCAAGAGGAAGGTATGATGAGTGTAGCGGCTAGTTTTCCCTCAGTTAAGATACCAAGGTTTATCGATCAGGAGAGGAGAGACGGTGACGACTGAAGGTGTTATGGAACTTGCACACACACAACCAAGTACTTTGTTCCCAACTTGCGATGAGGTTGTCAATCTCACCGGTTTGCTTGAAACAAAGATTATGAGCGTATCGAGTGGAAAACAATATAGTATGCGAGTAAAGTAAACAGTACGGGAAAAGTAAACAGGTGATTGCAATATGATTAAAATAGGACCGGGGTCCACAGTTCACTAGTGGTGTCTCTCCATAGATAAAATAACACATGCTGGGTAAACAAATTACAGTTGGGCAATTGATAGAATAAAGATAAACGTGATATGTCAAGAAGATCACTATGAGATTTACTCTGGGCATTACAACAAAATACATAGACCGCCATCCAACTGCATCTATGACTAATAATCCACTCCCGGGGATATCAATCCGAACACCCCAGTAGTATTAAGTTGCGAACAACAGATAATTGCATTAAGCAAAGTGTGTAATGTAAACAAAGCATATGCCCTTGAGCATATGAATGTTGTTTTCTCCCTAGTAGCAACAGCACATCTACCACCTTAGAGGTTTCTGTCACTCCCCCAGGTGAAATAGAGACATGAACCCACTATCGAGCATAAATACCCCCTCTTGGAGTCACTAGCAACTACTCAGCCAAGATAGCTACTAACAACGGAGAGCATGCAAGATCATAAACAACATAGAGATAACAAAAGATATAATTCAGTACAGCAACTTAATCATAAACACCAATATTCATCGGATCCCAACAAACCAACATCATAGAATTACATAACGGTGATCTCAATCATGTAGGGCAGCTCATGAGATCTAAACATGAAGCACATAGTGGAGAAGACAACCATCTAGCTACTGCTATGGACCCATAGTCCAAGGTAGACTACTCACTCATCGCTCCGGAGGCAAGCATGGCGATGAAGAAGACCTCCGGTGGCGATTCCCCTCTCCGGCAGGGTGCTGGGAAGAGCTTCTGGACCCTCCCGATCTTCGGGTCGACGGTGGCGGCGGATCGCGATGTGTTCTGGAAATCTGATCGGGTCATTAGGTTTTTTCCGTCGGGGGGTCTTTATAGGCGAAGGGGCGATGTCAGAGGTGGAGCCAGGCCCCCTCACACGGGCCCGGCGCGGCCAGGGGTAGGGCCGCGCCACCCTTGTGTGTGGGGCCCTGGTGGCCCCTCTCCGTCTCTCCTTCGGATGTCTGGAAGCTTCCGGGAAAAATAAGACTTCAGGAACTTGTTTCGTCCAATTCCGAGAATATTTCCTGTGTATCACTTCTGAAACACAAAAACAGCAGAAAACAGGAAACTGGCACTGTGGCACTTGTTAATAGGTTAGTTCCGGAAAATGCATAAAAATGCCACTAAGTGTAACGAAACAATAGGCAAATGGTGTAAAAACAAGCATGGAGCATCAAAAATTATAGATACGTTTGAGACGTATCAAGCATCCCCAAGCTTAACTCCTGCTCGTCCTCGAGTAGGTAAGTGATAACAAAAGAATAATTTTTGAGGTGACATGCACCTACACAATCTTGATCATATATGTAAGCATTGGTGAGCTGGGATCAATAGAACTTAAAACATGGGCATGAAAGATATAATCATGACAATAAGAACTTAGCAACCATGTTGTAAACATGTAAATGAACACAAACAAAAGATCATGATAATGAAACAATGAAAGTCAAACGTGTGTTCAAATCATATGGAAAAACATACAAGTGGTTTTCAGCTTGTCCTTCAAAGAGAGCAAAACATAAATGCATAGGACACCTCAAAGTTTAAGAGGGCGACTAGATACAAATAATTTAAGAACAAGTGAAACCAATCATCATGAGTCAATCAATGAACTTTGGGACAATGCATATCACACTAAGAATGACAACTATGCTCTCTTAATGGTGCATAAAGAAAGAAGGTGGTGACTCAACATAAAAGTAAAAGAAAGGCCCTTCGCAGAGGGAAGCAGTGATTGCTCATGTGCTAGAGCTTTTCATTTGTAAAACAGAGATAAAACTTGGGTTTTGAGAGGTGGTTGCTTTTGTCAACGACTAGCAATGGGGTTCTTACTATCTTCCATACAAAAATGAAGCAAGTTTTTGAGAGAGAGATTGGCACTTTTGTGCTCTTTTTATAAAACTTGGCACTCCTCCCCACCTTTTTCCTTTCACATACCATGGCTAACCGATTCCATCGGGTGCCCACCAACATTCACATTCTTTGGAGGAGTGCCTTTTTTTCTTTTTTTTTTTCTTTTTTGGAATAAGCAATATGGAAGATAGCAAATCCGACCACTACGTCCCCATGAGCTGAAAACAGTGTCACAAAACGAGAAGTGTTTTGAAAGTTTTTGAAAGGTAGCACATGAAAATTTACTTTGGAATGGCTTACAAATACCATGCATAGGAGTTTATAGTGGACACAATGGAAAACTTTGGCTTTTAGGAGTTGGATGCACGAGTAGAGCTCATACTCAGTACAAGGTGAGGGCTAGCAAAGGACTGGGAGCGACCAACTAAGAGAGCAATAATGGCCATAATCATGCAAAGCGACAAAGCGACATTAAAAGAAGCATAAGATGGCATCAAAAGTCAAAAACTAAATGATCATGAAGGCTATTGGCGACTTTGTAAGAGTCTAACATGTGTGAGCATGCGCCAAGTCAACCCAAATAAAGCATCAAGGAGAAAACCAAAATAATGCTTCCATACAATAAAAACAACGCATGATTTTTTCAAAGGCTCATTAAGCAATCTCAGTTATTTGAGACAAGTCATGTTACAGCAAAACCACTAAGCATACTATCAAAAAGACATCAAGCATGACATGAAAAAGCCTAAGCCGCAGTCTACACAAGCTCCTTCTTGTACCACTATTTTGCATAAAGCTTTTTCTCTTTTCCAACACCATTTGAAATTTTTATAAACACCTCTTTTGATGAAAACCAATAAAGATCAGAGGCAAAAATACACCTTGATGAAAAGATATGACAAGATCTGAATGCAAATCAAGGCGAAAACGAAAACCAAAAGCAGTAGCAGAAAAAGAAGAATGCTCGATTTTTAATAAGAGTGAAAACTAGAGCATTCTTTGCAAATGAAAACGAGTACATCTCCTCCAAAGGAAATTTGTTGGGGTCCAACCATTTATTGCAGCAAACAAACAAACTAAACCAACTAAGAAAACTAAAACAACTGACGCTCCAAGAAAAACACATAGTGCATGAAGCAATAAAAATATAGTGTTTTGAAAGGTGACCTGATTTTTGCCGATGAAGAAGGGGTGCCTCGGGGGCATCCCCAAGCTTTGATGCTTGTACTTCTTGGATATTTATTGGGGTGATGCATGGGCATCCCCAATCTTGAGCTTTTGTCCATTCTTCAACTCATCTCATCATTCTCCAATCCCTACACTTGAAAACTTCCTTCATACAAAACTCAACACAATTCTATTAGCAACATTAGTGTAAGCATAAAATATATTCAACCTCTTTTAGCTTCAGGTTTCAACCCAAAACCACCACATATAAAGTATATATTACTGTAGCAACTTCCACAAGAGTTCCATGATCAAAAAGAACTCAAAAGAAAGCGATAAAGTGGCAAAAACAAATATTGGCAGAAATCTGTCAAAACAGAACAGCTGACAAAGGACGAATTTTTGAAAGGTTTTCTGTTGCTCAAATAAAAAAGTGTTCAAATAAGAAAAGTTTGGATATAACCTGGGGCATATGCACAAGAAATCGCAGGTCCAAAAGATAAACAGAGAATTTATACGAATTTTTACGGTGCAGCACCAAAAACAGTTTCAGGACAGCAACATCCCCAAATCTTTACCTCGCTCAAATTAGAGGCTTCTCTTGGCACAAAAACGAAATAAACAAGATAAGGAGCGGTCATTACAGTAGTAATGACTTCCAAGACTCAAATAAAAGAAAAAGTACTGAAAAGAAAACATTGGGTTATCTCCCAAGAGTGCTTTTCTTTAACGTCTTTGAGCTAGGCGCAGAAAATTGCGAATCAAGTAATATCAAGTGATGAAGCATCAAGCTCATAATTTGCTCTAAGAATAGAGTCAAAAAGTAATTTCTTTCTTTTCCTAGGGAAGTGTTCCATACCTTTCTTTAGTGGGAATTGATATTTGATGGTGCCTTCCCTCATATCAATAATGGCACCTACAGTTCGAAGAAAGGGTCTTCCCAAAATCATAGGACATGAAGCATGGCATTCAACGTCCATAAAAAGAAAATCAACAGGAACAAGGTTATTGTTAACCACAATAATAACATCATTAATCCTTCCCAAAGGTTTCTTCTTAGCAACATCAGCAATGGGAACATCAAAATAACACTTTTCAAGCGGTGGTAAATCAAGCATGTCATAAATCTTTCTAGGCATGATAGAAATACTAGCACCTAGATCACATAAAGCATGGCAATCATAACCATTAACATGCATATCAATGATGGGTTCCCAACCATCTTCTAACTTCTTGGGAACAGAGGCATTTTGCTTCAACTTTTCATCCCTAATCTTTATGAGAGCATTGGTAATATGCTTAGTAAAAGCAATATTTAAAGAACTAGCATTGGGAGTCAAAGCAAGCTTTTGCAAGAACAAAATAACTTCAGATATATTGCAGCCATCAACATCAAAATCATTAAAGGAAATAGAGCTATCATCTCCCACACTCCGAAAAATTTCAGCACTCTTTTGAGAAAAAGTTTTGGCAGTTTTAGGCTTTTAAACACAAGGAGTGGGAGTTTTCTCTACACCAATCAAAGTAAGAGGGTTGCTATCAGTAGGAGCAACATCATTAGAGGTAGTAATGGTACATACCTTCATCTCTCTAGCCATCTCATCTTCTCTTTCCCACCTGGCATGCAATTCCGCTAACAATCTAATATTTTCATCAATTCCAACTTGGATAGCATTAGCGGAAGCAACAACATTGCTCACTTTCACATCATTAGGAAACAATTTTAATTTCAGAAGTTCAACATCATGAGCAAGGCTATCAACCTTAGAAGCAAGAATATCAATTTTGCCTAACTTTTCCTCAACAGACTTATTAAAAGCAGTTTGCTTACCGATGAAGTCCTTGAGCATTACCTCAAGCTCGGAGGGCGCGGCCCTAGTGTTGTTGTAGGAGTTACCATAAGAATTACCATAACCATTACCATTGGTAGAAGTCTACGGCCTATAATTGTTACTAGCAAAATTGTTCCTATAAGCATTGTTGTTAAAATCATTGTTTCTAATGAAATTCACATCAACTTGCTCTTCTTGAGCAACCAAAGAGGCCAAAGGAACATTATTAGGATCAACATGAGTCCTATCATTAGCAAGCATAGCCATAATGGTATCAATCTTATCATTCAAGGAAGAGGTTTCCTCAACAGAATTTACCTTCTTACCTTGTGGAGCTCTCTCGGTGTGCCATTCAGAATAATTTACCATCATGTTGTCGAGTAACTTTGATGCGGCGCCCAAGGTAAGGGTCATAAAAGTGCCTCCAGCAGCTGAATCAAGTAGGTTCCTTGAAGAAAAATTCAGTCCTGCATAAAAAGTTTGGATAATCATCCAAGTAGTCAGTCCATGAGTGGGGCAATTCTTTACCATAGATTTCATTCTTTCCCAAGCCTGAGCAACATGTTCATTATCAAACTGAGTAAACTTCATAATATTGCTGCGCAAAGCTATAATCTTAGCAGGAGGATAGTATCTACCAATAAAAGCATCCTTACACTTAGCCCATGAATCAATACTATTCTTAGTCAAAGACAGCAACCAATCTTTAGCTTTTCCTCTCAAAGAAAAAGGAAACAACTTGAGCTTAATAATATCACTATCAACATCTTTATATTTCTGCATCTCACATAGCTCAACAAAATTGTTGAGATGAGCTGCAGCATCTTCAGTACTAGCACCAGAAAATTGCTCTTTCATAACAAGGTTCAATAAAGCAAGCTTAATCTCATAAAAGTTTGCAGCAGTAGCAGGTGGCGCAATAGGAGTGCAGATAAAATCACCATTATTTGTGCTAGTAAAGTCACACAACTTGGTGTTTTCAGGAGTGGCCATTTCAGCAAAACGAAAGTAAACAAGTAAAAACAGCTACCAAGGATTCTAATTTTTTTGGGTTTTTGATAAGAAGCAATGCAGGTAAAATAAATAAAGTAAAGCAAAACAATAACAAAGTAAAGAATGTGTGTGCGAAAACTCCCCTCGCAGAAGTCTTCTCTTCCTCCCCGGCAACGGCGCCAGAAAATAAGCTGCTACTCGGTGATGGCGCCAGAAAAGAACTGTGGCGTTTAGTTGACGTGGAGCAGTAAGTCCTTGTGCGTGGTGAATGACCAGCCCGTTGGGAACCCCAAGAGGAAGGTATGATGAGTGTAGCGGCTAGTTTTCCCTCAGTTAAGATACCAAGGTTTATCGATCAGGAGAGGAGAGACGGTGACGACTGAAGGTGTTATGGAACCTGCACACACACAACCAAGTACTTTGTTCCCAACTTGCGATGAGGTTGTCAATCTCACCGGTTTGCTTGAAACAAAGATTATGAGCGTATCGAGTGGAAAACAATATAGTATGCGAGTAAAGTAAACAGTACGGGAAAAGTAAACAGGTGATTGCAATATGATTAAAATAGGACCGGGGTCCATAGTTCACTAGTGGTGTCTCTCCATAGATAAAATAACACATGCTGGGTAAACAAATTACAGTTGGGCAATTGATAGAATAAAGATAAACGTGATATGTCAAGAAGATCACTATGAGATTTACTCTGGGCATTACAACAAAATACATAGACCGCCATCCAACTGCATCTATGACTAATAATCCACTCCCGGGGATATCAATCCGAACACCCCAGTAGTATTAAGTTGCGAACAACAGATAATTGCATTAAGCAAAGTGTGTAATGTAAACAAAGCATATGCCCTTGAGCATATGAATGTTGTTTTCTCCCTAGTAGCAACAGCACATCTACCACCTTAGAGGTTTCTGTCACTCCCCCAGGTGAAATAGAGACATGAACCCACTATCGAGCATAAATACCCCCTCTTGGAGTCACTAGCAACTACTCGGCCAAGATAGCTACTAACAACGGAGAGCATGCAAGATCATAAACAACATAGAGATAACAAATGATATAATTCAGTACATCAACTTAATCATAAACACCAATATTCATCGGATCCCAACAAACCAACATCATAGAATTACATAACGGTGATCTCAATCATGTAGGGCAGCTCATGAGATCTAAACATGAAGCACATAGTGGAGAAGACAACCATCTAGCTACTGCTATGGACCCATAGTCCAAGGTAGACTACTCACTCATCGCTCCGGAGGCAAGCATGGCGATGAAGAAGACCTCCGGTGGCGATTCCCCTCTCCGGCAGGGTGCCGGGAAGAGCTTCTGGACCCTCTCGATCTTCGGGTCGACGGTGGCGGCGGATCGCGATGTGTTCTGGAAATCTGATCGGGTCCTTAGGTTTTTTCCGTCGGGGGGTCTTTATAGGCGAAGGGGCGATGTCACAGGTGGAGCCAGGCCCCCTCACACGGGCCCGGCGCGGCCAGGGGTAGGGCCGCGCCACCCCTGTGTGTGGGGCCCTGGTGGCTGTAACAACTCAGAATTTGTAACCCAACTCTTATTAAATAAAGAGTCAAAAATTGGACCCAAATAAAACTTTTTCTTCAATATTGCATGCACACATGCATTCTCTTTATTTATATCTCTATGATTTTATGTGTGTTCTTTTGCTTGAGCATTGGTTAAACAATTCTAAGTGAACCAAGAGAAACAACTAAGAAAGATATTAGGAACCAAAAGAACCAAAAATAAAAATAGGTAAGAAAGAGATAAAGTTAATATGATCTAGAAACTGTTAATGACTACACCACTTTGAGCCCTTATATTAAGAAATCGGCAGCTCACCTTCTTGTTTGGCCAACTAGTTGAGCTTAACCAAGTTATGGACTAACTCAACCAACAAAGATCTACCAAAATTTCAAACCAGAACACTACTCAAACTTGAGCCAAAGTTTGAATCTGAAACAGAAACCATTTCAAATTTGAAATATAAATTTTTGCAAAACTCATTATTTCTCCAGAACAAAAATATGCCTGGGTACCTTATCCAATATGATGAGCACCCAAAGTGGCAAATTTGAAAAATTCGAATTTTTAGTTCTTGTAAGCATTTCGTCGAACACCTGCAGAAGAAAATCAAACCAAATCCAACTTCACTGTGCTGCACTGTGCTAGCTCGCTGCAGCCCTGTAGCCATGCCCCCTGGCCGCGCCTCGATCGATTCCAGCCCCCTCTGCCCCGACCCAAGCCATGGAAGAAGGAGGAGAAGAGGAGAAAACGCCCAGGACCCCCTCCCAGGAACCCACTGTCCCGCGCGATGCCGACCAACGTGAAGGCGCCAGAGGCGACCCACAGCGCCCCGCAGCCGAGTCGACACCAGCCCAGCACCACCCCGAGGCCGCCGTGACCGGAGCGAGCTTGCAACGCCGCCAGGACCCCCGCAGCGTCGAGCTTCTGGCCGCGCTTGTCCCGGCCACCTGGGCCTATATAAACCCCCGGCGATCAAACGAAGCAACGCACCGCACTCCCCTCTACCTCCCAGACATCGCCGCTTACTCCCTCGTGCCCTAGTTCGCCGTCGCCAACCCCGCCGGCGCAGTACTGGACGGGCGGAGCGCCGCCGCGTCCGACCACTTGGAGGCCAGCTTCTGCAGGGAATCGGAGGAGGAGGAGCACCGCAGCCGATCCCGAGCGTCGCCGTCGAGTTTCGTTTCCTCTACGCCTCGCCCTCGCCGTCGAACACTCACCTCTGCGCGCAGGTGAGCCCCCGCTGTGACTGAGGAAGAAGACGATCGTGAACCGTTAGATCGCGATCCGACGGTAACTTACCGATTCGGGTTTCGTAATTAGATCTGACATCGCGACCCCACCTGTCAGTCCCGTTTTTATTTCTCCCCAGCCGCGCGAAACGGTATCGGGCCGGCCCGTTCGGGTTTGTTCTGAATTGGGCCCAGCTCATTTCGAATACGGTCCGATTCGTTTTTAATTAATTCCCGCCCTTTTCTTTTATTTCAAAACTGTTTCAAATGATATTTTCAAATTCAATTTCCTAGAGTTTTATAAGTCCAAAGTTAGCAAATAAATATTCGTTGGAAAGCTTAGAAAATACTCTATCCAATAGTACTGGTTAGATTTCAATATCAGTTAAGAATAAAAATGGATATGAATAGTGTGACCATAGCTTGTGAATTAATGAAAGATTTCTAGAAAATTATTTAAGCCATCAATAATCTTAAAAATTAAAATGTGGACTTACTAATGACCCCCATTACTGTTAGTCAACACTAATCTACCCAAACCATATTAGTGTGACCATTTAGATCCTAACCCAAACCTATTTGTTAGCATAAAATGATAGAGCCCTAATGCAAACTTAGAATTAATTGCCCTCTTTACAAATCCACTTAGTGAACCCATTCCCCTTAAACTTGTCTTAGTAACCCCAAATCACCTCCACTGCTGCACCAGTGAACCACTTATGCTACTTAATAGAGTAACTAGCTTGCACACTTGAAGAAAAAAAAACTTAGAAGGAAAACTTACCATCCAACCCCATAGCAATGCAACCTAAGTGCTTGGTTAGCAAACAAGAATGTGTGCTTGGTGTGTTGTTGGTTTGGTGAAGTGATGGTGTGCTTTGTGTTTATTCGTTATTAGACGCTAGTGTTGCCGAGGAGGATATTGGAGGGGATTATTATTATCAAGAAGAAGAAGAAAACCCCGGACACTTTGCCAACCAAGGCAAGCCATCTTTTGATTCATACTCCCACTACCTAGTTTTAATACTGCATTCTACTTGTTTTAAGTAAATTGCATGATTGAATTGCTAGAGTAGAATGATAGAAGCATATTGATGTCTTGGTTAACAAGAGCATCAAGCTGAGTTTATCCAACCATAGTAGTAGTACTATCACTCAATGTAGTTGCTTAGTCGCTAATAAAAGTTGAGGCTATCTCTGGAGGAACCCCATTGGAAAGGTGGTGACTTGACATTGAAACTTGAAATGGGAGATTGCTCCTACATGATGGCTTTATGAAAGAAAATAATCTGGACTAAGAACTATGAAATGTATTTCTCAAATGACAACGAGTGATGTACATGGGTGCCAACTATACCGTACAACCACGTTACCCCTATATGGGAAGGGGCTTAATCCGTAGTTTGTTGATCTTAGTATGGGAGGTCTTGCATAAAATCTTCATGGAAGGACTCCACGGGCGGATACTTCTTGACCAAGTGGATTCCACTAACCCGGTCTCCGGGATGGGCATAACTAGAGGCGCCGGAGCGGGAAGTCCGTATCCCGGGCTCTAGGGAAGGATCCTATACTAGGATGAGCAAGTGAAAGAATTTGTTTGATTATCTGAAAGCCGCATACCTTTGTGTATAGCGAACCGTGGATTTCTCCCGGCAGATGTATCGAATCTTGTGGGTAAAGTGTACCCCTCTGCAGAGGTTTTCAAACTATTCGAATAGCCGAGTCCTCGGTCATGGACGGTTGGCAAACTCTACCTGGCTTTTGTCAAGAATAAAAAGAACAAGGGTGAACCTGGTGAATGACATGAATTTGAATTGACATGACTTGACCGGGATCTTGACACATTGAAGTTCCTCTTTAGAATGAACTTAGAGAACTAAACCTCTTTTCTACAAATGAGCATTCTTGGGAAATAAAACTAGCTTTTGCAAACCAACTTAGTGCTTAGTCCACTATACCCAACCTTGCATATCTACTTCATCTCTTCATTTATAAGATGGTTTGCGAGTGCATCCAATGTACTCACGGCTGTGTCCCTGGCTATCAACTTGGCCAGACTATGGGGAGGAATACCAGGAGGAAGGGTATGAAGAAGAGTTCCAGAACTAAGCTCGTCTCCGTGAGTCGCCAATTGCCTGTAGGGAGAAGGCATGGGCCGAAGACGGTATTTCCGCTGCTATATTGTGTTGTAATATGACTTGGTCTATATGACCATTGTATTTGAATCACCGTATTGTAATGTCTATGGAACTGGTTACCAACTACGTTATGTATATCGCAACAATGATTCTGGGATTGCGGTGGAATACATAACGGGCACTTCGAATTTGTTATCAAATTTGAGGTCGTCACAAGTTGGTATCAGAGCCTAGGTTGACCATAGGAGACCTTAGTTAGAATGGGCGTTAAAACAAAACCTTGTTAAAAGAAAGATACAAGAACGGTTGCAAAAATTGCTTAGTCTTTCCTCTCTAGTTACAAAGTTTTATACATACTTCAGTTTTAGCTTACTTAAAATTTTGCACACTTGAGTTGATCACTAACTTGAACTAATTTAAAATTTTGTAGATGGCCCTGGTATTCACTGAGCAGTACCAGTTGGGCCAAGGTGGCAGCCTTTGTTTCGAGCGCGACCTCACCACTTTGACCTTGTTCCTGAACCGTTTGTACCCGGAGTTCAAGGGAGCCGTGCTCAATGAGCACCCGGATGGAGAGCTACGGTGGCTCATCCGAGCTAGTTGCCGTGGCAAGAAGGGGATGTTGGGTTCTCCAAGGGTCAAGTTTGAGCTTGTGGAGAACACTTGGGCCGATGGTTTGGTCCGAGCGATGCAGGAGATGCACGCCCGCTTATGCGGACTGCACGTTGAGGAGGTTCAGGGAGGACGCTTCAAGGACTTTGCTCGGCGTGATGCGGATGGGCGTCCCGCAAACATGCCCGGGCAGAATGAGCCGAGTACCTACATCGACCACATGGACTTCTTGCTGTACTCCACTCAGCAGGAGGCCGACCGTGCCCGTACTAGGGCCAACCTCGAGCACGTTGCACTGGTGGAAGCGAGAAGCACCATCAGGATTCTTGCGAAGGAACGCAAGAGCCTTCGTCGCCAGCGCGATGAGAAGGAACAGGACCTTGAGGAGTTGAAGGCCAATGTGGCGGAGTTGACTGCGTACATTGAGAGTCTTGAGGATCACCTTGGTGAGGAGGAAGGCATTGATCTCCGCAAGGAGGATAATGCCCTCATTAGTGATGAGGATGACTTCATGGAGGACCTCGATGATCCGGAGGATGGTGGTCACAATGGATTCATTGTGAGCGACGAGGAGGAAGACCCCGAGGAGCCCGCTGTTTAAGTCCGAGATCCACGTATTACCTAGCTATGAGTTCCACTTTATGATCACTTCGTGTAGGTGTGAGTTGTATTCCCCTCTCTAGTAGACGAGTCGCAATGGTTTGATGTAAACCATTTGTAATGTGTGAACTCGTATGTATGATATGTTTGATGAGTGATGAATGAAATTTGAATTTGGCCTCTAAGGCCTTAGTAAAACAAAATTGCATCATCCATGTACCTTTAAATCTTAGCAAATTAGCTTTTCCCTCTTATCTTACACACCTTATCTTCAGATGCCGCGAGCACCCCCACCCCCGAACCCGGAAATGGCCGAATTGCTAAGATTGATCATGGAAGACCGGGAAGCAGCCCGAGCTGAGCGCCAAGCCAACTTGGCCACTCTTCAGCAGTTAACCCAGATGGCAACGAACCACAACAATGGCAATGGCAATGGTGAAGGAGAAAACCATGGCAATGGAGAGCACCGATCCAAGTTAAGGAGTTTCCAGAACACCAACCCTCCTATATTCACTAAGTCTGAAGAGCCCTTAGATGCCGATGATTGGCTTCGTACTATGGAGAACAACTTGGCAGTCGCCGAAGTTGGGGAAAACGAGAAGGTCTTATACACCACCCACTATCTTGCTGGAGCGGCAAGAGCTTGGTGGGACAGCACCCGTGCCATGCAAGTCCCAGGGTATGTGATGCCGTGGGAAGAGTTCAAGAGCAAGTTTAGCAAAGCCCATGTCCCCAAGGGATTGGTAAAACGGATGAGAGATGAGTTCAGAAATCTGAAGCAAGGTTCTATGTCGGTGGTGGATTACCGTGACAAGTTCCTTACCTTGTCTAGATATGCCCCAGATGACACCAACACCACTGAGAAGAAGCAAGAAAGGTTTCTGGATGGACTTCATGATGAGATGCAATGTGTCTTGGTCAGCATTCCTTTTGCCGACCTGGAGTCATTGGTTGACTCTGCCATTCAGATGGAAGGTAAACTCAAGCAAGCTACCGAGAACCGCAAGCGCCGTATGATGTATCAAGGCAACTCGAGCAACTCGCAGAAGCCAAGGGGAAATGCACCAATGGGTTTCATCCCTAGACCAATGAGGCAGTCTGCACCTGCTCCGCGTCCCAACTATCCTAACCGCCCACCCGGCAACAACTTCAACCGTGCACCCCCAAGACCTAGTGGCAACAACTTCAACACCAATACTCCAAGGCCAAATGGCGCCCCTGTGTTACCCAAGCCTGGTGACAAGTCTGGTGTTACATGTTATGAGTGTGGACTAAAAGGGCATTACTCCAATGAGTGCCCCAAGAAGCTGAATGATGCATCCAAGACTGCTGCCCCTGCTCAGCAACAGCGTCGTGTGGGAAATGGCAAGAACTATCCACCTAGGAACCAGCCTCACTCTCGGGGCCGTCTGAATCACATGAATGTTGAAGAAGCTCAGGAAGCAACCGACGTGGTGCTTGGTATGTTCCCTGTTAACTCAGTTCTTGCAAGAGTCCTGTTTGATTCTGGAGCTTCACACTCATTTGTTACCCAATTATTCGTTGATAAAAGTGGACTTCAACCCACACCCTTGAAAGATGTCATGTCTGTGCAAATTCCCGGGTCAGTAACAAAAGCTAGTTGTACTTGCTTGGCAGTGCCCATAGAAATCCATGGGATAGCTTTCTTAGCCGATTTGATAGTGTTGGGAACCAAGGGTTTGGAAGTAGTTCTTGGTATGAATTGGATGTCTTTTCATCAAGGAGTGATAGATTGTGCCAAAAAGACCATCACCATGAAGAGTAGCAATGGAATCATAGTCAAGCATGTGTCCGTAAAACCACCCCAAACCACCAGATATCATAAGAGTATCTCAGGACCGACTTTGGAGCAAGTCCCCATCGTCTGTGAATACCCGGATGTCTTTCCCGATGAGTTACCCGGAATGCCACCGGATCGGGATATTGAGTTTATCATTGAGCTTATCCCCGGAACTGGATCAATAGCCCAACGACCTTATCGTATGAACCCAGCTGAATTAGTTGAGTTGAAGAAGCAATTGGATGACCTGTTGAGTAAAGGATTAATTCAACCAAGTTCTTCTGCTTGGAGATCACCCGTTCTGTTTGTGGATAAAAGTGACGGTTCTAGCCGACTGTGCACTGATTATCGCAAGCTTAACGATGTGACCATCAAGAACAAGTATCCTCTCCCGAAGATTGAAGATCTGTTTGACCAATTGACTGGAGCACGAGTATTCTCGAAGATAGATCTTAGAACTGGATACCACCAACTGAAGATCCGTGCAACGGATATCCCCAAAACAGCCTTCACTACCCGATACGGATTGTATGAGTACACCGTAATGTCATTTGGATTGACCAATGCCCCTGCTTATTTCATGAATCTCATGAATAAGGTTTTTATGGAGTTCTTGGATAAGTTTGTTGTGGTCTTCATTGACGACATTCTTATCTACTCCAAATCCGAAGAAGAGCATGCAACCCATTTGAGATTAATTCTAGAAACCCTAAGAGAGCATCAGCTGTATGCTAAGTTCAGTAAATGTGAGTTCTGGTTGAAGGAAGTTGGATTCTTAGGCCATGTGCTGTCAGCAGGAGGAATATCGGTAGATCCCAAGAAGATCAAATCAGTCCTGGAATGGGAAGCCCCTACCACTCAAACGGAAGTTAGAGGTTTCCTCGGATTAGCAGGATATTACCGCAAGTTCGTCGAAGGATTTTCCAGTATTGCTCGTCCAATGACCCAATTGTTGAAGAAGGACAAGAAGTTTGAATGGACCCCTAAGTGTGAAGAGAGTTTTCAAGAGCTCAAGAAGCGATTGGTGACCGCCCCTGTCCTAACCATGCCCGATATCACCAAGAATTTTGATGTCTATTGCGACGCTTCCAAACTTGGACTTGGTTGCGTACTGATGCAAGAAGGAAAGGTCATAGCCTACCTCTCTAGGCAGCTTAAACCTCATGAAGAGAATTATCCAACCCATGATCTAGAGTTAGCAGCCGTGGTTCTAGCTCTGAAGACTTGGAGGCATTATTTGATGGGCAACCGTTGTGAGATCTATTCTGACCACAAGAGTTTGAAGTATATATTCACCCAGAAGGAGTTGAACATGAGGCAAAGGAGATGGATAGAGTTGATCAAGGATTATGATCTGGAAATTCACTATCACCCTGGTAAGGCCAATGTAGTGGCCGATGCGTTGAGTAGAAAGCCGTGTTCGTTGAATATGAGGATCAAGGAAGAGCAACCTATGTTGCACCAAGAGTTTGAAAGATTTGGATTGGAACTAGTCAGTCAAGGATTTCTCGCCAACCTTGAGTTTCAACCCACCTTGATGAGCCAAATCAAAGAAGCCCAGAAGGGAAATGAGAGTATTGAAGGAATCAAGCGCAGAATTGGTTCCGGCAAGGTGCCAGGATTTGAAGAAGATGATCAAGGAGTTCTTTGGTACAAAGGCCGTATTTGTGTGCCCGCTGACTCAGAATTGAAGGAAGTAATTATGAAGGAAGCCCATGAGACACCTTACTCCATCCACCCTGGTGGAACTAAGATGTACCAAGATTTGAAGGAACAATTTTGGTGGCATGGAATGAAGCGCGAGATTGCATCGTTTATATCCAAGTGTGATATCTGTCAAAGAGTCAAGGCTGAACATCGACGTCCTGCTGGTTTGCTGCAACCTTTGCAAGTTCCGGAATGGAAGTGGGATTCTGTTGGAATGGATTTCATCACTGGATTTCCAAAGTCTAGCCGTGGAAATGACTCTATTTGGGTCATTGTGGATAGACTAACCAAAGTGGCCCACTTTATTCCTGTCAAGACCACTCATCGCTCAGATCAGCTAGCAGATCTGTATCTATCCAGAATTGTCAGTTTGCATGGAATCCCTAAAACCATAGTTTCTGATCGAGGAACCCAATTCACCTCGAGATTTTGGAAAAGCTTACATCAAGCTTTGGGAACCAAGTTAGCCTTCAGCACAGCTTACCACCCTCAGACTGATGGACAGACTGAAAGAGTAAATCAAATACTTGAAGATATGTTGAGAGCCTGTGTTCTAGCTTATGGAACGAAGTGGGAAGACTGTCTGCCTTTCGCGGAGTTTTCGTATAACAACAGTTATCAAGCCAGTTTGCAAATGGCCCCATTTGAAGCTTTGTACGGAAGAAAATGTCGTACCCCTCTGAATTGGTCAGAAACCGGAGACAGCCAGATTTTTGGACCGGATATTCTGCAAGAAGCCGAGGAGAAAGTTCGCATGATTCGTGAATACCTCAAGGCAGCCCAATCAAGACAAAAGAGTTATGCCGACAAGAGACGTCGAGAACTGACCTTCCAGATTGGAGACTTTGTTTATCTTAGAGTATCACCTCTCAAGGGAATGCAAAGATTCCAAGTAAAAGGAAAGCTTGCCCCAAGATATATTGGACCCTTCAAGATACTAGACCGCAGAGGAGAAGTGTCTTATCAGTTGGAAATGCCCCCTGAATTGTCTGAAGTACACGATGTCTTTCACGTGTCGTTACTTCGGAAATGTCTTGAAATTCCGGAGAAGCCCGAAGTCTTCAAGAATATTGATCACCGTTCTGTGGACATCAACAAGGACTTGACCTATCGTGAAATGCCGATCCGTATCCTTGAGGAAGCTTATCGAACCACTCGAACCCGAAGCATCAAATTTCTGAAAGTTCAGTGGAGTAATCACACCGAAGAGGAAGCCACTTGGGAACGAGAAGATTACCTTCAGAAAGAATTTCCCAATCTTTTCAGTTCTTAATTAGTGAATCTCGGGGACGAGATTCTTTTTAAGGGGGGAAGATTGTAACAACTCAGAATTTGTAACCCAACTCTTATTAAATAAAGAGTCAAAAATTGGACCCAAATAAAACTTTTTCTTCAATATTGCATGCACACATGCATTCTCTTTATTTATATCTCTATGATTTTATGTGTGTTCTTTTGCTTGAGCATTGGTTAAACAATTCTAAGTGAACCAAGAGAAACAACTAAGAAAGATATTAGGAACCAAAAGAACCAAAAATAAAAATAGGTAAGAAAGAGATAAAGTTAATATGATCTAGAAACTGTTAATGACTACACCACTTTGAGCCCTTATATTAAGAAATCGGCAGCTCACCTTCTTGTTTGGCCAACTAGTTGAGCTTAACCAAGTTATGGACTAACTCAACCAACAAAGATCTACCAAAATTTCAAACCAGAACACTACTCAAACTTGAGCCAAAGTTTGAATCTGAAACAGAAACCATTTCAAATTTGAAATATAAATTTTTGCAAAACTCATTATTTCTCCAGAACAAAAATATGCCTGGGTACCTTATCCAATATGATGAGCACCCAAAGTGGCAAATTTGAAAAATTCGAATTTTTAGTTCTTGTAAGCATTTCGTCGAACACCTGCAGAAGAAAATCAAACCAAATCCAACTTCACTGTGCTGCACTGTGCTAGCTCGCTGCAGCCCTGTAGCCATGCCCCCTGGCCGCGCCTCGATCGATTCCAGCCCCCTCTGCCCCGACCCAAGCCATGGAAGAAGGAGGAGAAGAGGAGAAAACGCCCAGGACCCCCTCCCAGGAACCCACTGTCCCGCGCGATGCCGACCAACGTGAAGGCGCCAGAGGCGACCCACAGCGCCCCGCAGCCGAGTCGACACCAGCCCAGCACCACCCCGAGGCCGCCGTGACCGGAGCGAGCTTGCAACGCCGCCAGGACCCCCGCAGCGTCGAGCTTCTGGCCGCGCTTGTCCCGGCCACCTGGGCCTATATAAACCCCCGGCGATCAAACGAAGCAACGCACCGCACTCCCCTCTACCTCCCAGACATCGCCGCTTACTCCCTCGTGCCCTAGTTCGCCGTCGCCAACCCCGCCGGCGCAGTACTGGACGGGCGGAGCGCCGCCGCGTCCGACCACTTGGAGGCCAGCTTCTGCAGGGAATCGGAGGAGGAGGAGCACCGCAGCCGATCCCGAGCGTCGCCGTCGAGTTTCGTTTCCTCTACGCCTCGCCCTCGCCGTCGAACACTCACCTCTGCGCGCAGGTGAGCCCCCGCTGTGACTGAGGAAGAAGACGATCGTGAACCGTTAGATCGCGATCCGACGGTAACTTACCGATTCGGGTTTCGTAATTAGATCTGACATCGCGACCCCACCTGTCAGTCCCGTTTTTATTTCTCCCCAGCCGCGCGAAACGGTATCGGGCCGGCCCGTTCGGGTTTGTTCTGAATTGGGCCCAGCTCATTTCGAATACGGTCCGATTCGTTTTTAATTAATTCCCGCCCTTTTCTTTTATTTCAAAACTGTTTCAAATGATATTTTCAAATTCAATTTCCTAGAGTTTTATAAGTCCAAAGTTAGCAAATAAATATTCGTTGGAAAGCTTAGAAAATACTCTATCCAATAGTACTGGTTAGATTTCAATATCAGTTAAGAATAAAAATGGATATGAATAGTGTGACCATAGCTTGTGAATTAATGAAAGATTTCTAGAAAATTATTTAAGCCATCAATAATCTTAAAAATTAAAATGTGGACTTACTAATGACCCCCATTACTGTTAGTCAACACTAATCTACCCAAACCATATTAGTGTGACCATTTAGATCCTAACCCAAACCTATTTGTTAGCATAAAATGATAGAGCCCTAATGCAAACTTAGAATTAATTGCCCTCTTTACAAATCCACTTAGTGAACCCATTCCCCTTAAACTTGTCTTAGTAACCCCAAATCACCTCCACTGCTGCACCAGTGAACCACTTATGCTACTTAATAGAGTAACTAGCTTGCACACTTGAAGAAAAAAAAACTTAGAAGGAAAACTTACCATCCAACCCCATAGCAATGCAACCTAAGTGCTTGGTTAGCAAACAAGAATGTGTGCTTGGTGTGTTGTTGGTTTGGTGAAGTGATGGTGTGCTTTGTGTTTATTCGTTATTAGACGCTAGTGTTGCCGAGGAGGATATTGGAGGGGATTATTATTATCAAGAAGAAGAAGAAAACCCCGGACACTTTGCCAACCAAGGCAAGCCATCTTTTGATTCATACTCCCACTACCTAGTTTTAATACTGCATTCTACTTGTTTTAAGTAAATTGCATGATTGAATTGCTAGAGTAGAATGATAGAAGCATATTGATGTCTTGGTTAACAAGAGCATCAAGCTGAGTTTATCCAACCATAGTAGTAGTACTATCACTCAATGTAGTTGCTTAGTCGCTAATAAAAGTTGAGGCTATCTCTGGAGGAACCCCATTGGAAAGGTGGTGACTTGACATTGAAACTTGAAATGGGAGATTGCTCCTACATGATGGCTTTATGAAAGAAAATAATCTGGACTAAGAACTATGAAATGTATTTCTCAAATGACAACGAGTGATGTACATGGGTGCCAACTATACCGTACAACCACGTTACCCCTATATGGGAAGGGGCTTAATCCGTAGTTTGTTGATCTTAGTATGGGAGGTCTTGCATAAAATCTTCATGGAAGGACTCCACGGGCGGATACTTCTTGACCAAGTGGATTCCACTAACCCGGTCTCCGGGATGGGCATAACTAGAGGCGCCGGAGCGGGAAGTCCGTATCCCGGGCTCTAGGGAAGGATCCTATACTAGGATGAGCAAGTGAAAGAATTTGTTTGATTATCTGAAAGCCGCATACCTTTGTGTATAGCGAACCGTGGATTTCTCCCGGCAGATGTATCGAATCTTGTGGGTAAAGTGTACCCCTCTGCAGAGGTTTTCAAACTATTCGAATAGCCGAGTCCTCGGTCATGGACGGTTGGCAAACTCTACCTGGCTTTTGTCAAGAATAAAAAGAACAAGGGTGAACCTGGTGAATGACATGAATTTGAATTGACATGACTTGACCGGGATCTTGACACATTGAAGTTCCTCTTTAGAATGAACTTAGAGAACTAAACCTCTTTTCTACAAATGAGCATTCTTGGGAAATAAAACTAGCTTTTGCAAACCAACTTAGTGCTTAGTCCACTATACCCAACCTTGCATATCTACTTCATCTCTTCATTTATAAGATGGTTTGCGAGTGCATCCAATGTACTCACGGCTGTGTCCCTGGCTATCAACTTGGCCAGACTATGGGGAGGAATACCAGGAGGAAGGGTATGAAGAAGAGTTCCAGAACTAAGCTCGTCTCCGTGAGTCGCCAATTGCCTGTAGGGAGAAGGCATGGGCCGAAGACGGTATTTCCGCTGCTATATTGTGTTGTAATATGACTTGGTCTATATGACCATTGTATTTGAATCACCGTATTGTAATGTCTATGGAACTGGTTACCAACTACGTTATGTATATCGCAACAATGATTCTGGGATTGCGGTGGAATACATAACGGGCACTTCGAATTTGTTATCAAATTTGAGGTCGTCACAGTGGCCCCTCTCCGTCTCTCCTTCGGATGTCTGGAAGCTTCCGGGAAAAATAAGACTTCAGGAACTTGTTTCGTCCAATTCCGAGAATATTTCCTGTGTATCACTTCTGAAACACAAAAACAGCAGAAAACAGGAAACTGGCACTGTGGCACTTGTTAATAGGTTAGTTCCGGAAAATGCATAAAAATGCCACTAAGTGTAACGAAACAATAGGCAAATGGTGTAAAAACAAGCATGGAGCATCAAAAATTATAGATACGTTTGAGACGTATCAATGATCTCTTGGAAAATAGGTGTACCCTTCTGGAAAAATTGGCCAAAACTCATATAAATGAAAAAACGTAGTTATAACATTTAGAACAATTGTCACATCTGGGAGTTGTCCATCCCAGAAGTTCAACTTTGTGTGAAAATTGTAGTGGTGTCATTTTGCATCTTATTTGTGGTAGCTCCTTCACAAAAAAATCTATTTAAACCCATTTTTACACAAAAAATGGAAATTCATTTTTTTCTACCAAAAAGTTGAATACCCTGTTTGTCAATATTGTTTGTCATGCCAAAATACGCCTCAGTTCAAATATGTGGTATATTACCATGCACCATGCCATGGATGTAGTCATCCCTTGGTCATTTGGCTTGAAAGTCAAGATAAGGCATGCATGGTACCATTTTTGAAGAATTTTTTAAAACTCAGAACATGAGTTGGATATTGTTCCCGAGCGCTAATTTGGTACAAGAGGACAATTTTTGCAAGTTTTCAAGTTCTGATTATTTTCATTTTATTTAATATTTTTTAATGGGTTCAAAATTGTCTACTAGGTGACTCAAATAAATTGGTTAAAATTTTCAACTATCAGTCTAGCAAATGCATAGAATCCAACTTGGGTACCTTAAAATGATTTTTTTTTGCCAATTTTAACCACAAAAAATATTGCACACCTATAGTTAAAATTTGAATTAGTTTTGGAAATCAGCCAAGACTGATTTAAATGGACAAATGTAGTTAGAAATCAAAAAATCATATCCAAGAATTGGCCATACTATATGTTCTACTTTATGTGAAATTGGAGTGGTGCCACTATGCATCTTACTTTTGGTAGCTGCTTAACAAAAAACATATAAACCCATTTTTGGCTTTAAAAATTAATGGAGAAACATTTTTTGTAACAGAATGTTGGAAACTACCTTTGAAAATATTGTATGCTAAGATGCATCTATCTACAAATTTGGGTACATTCTCATGAACTATGCCATGGATGTAGTCATCCCTTAGTCATTTGGCTTGAAAGCCAAGATGAGCATACATGACAATATTTTTTATGAAGACTTGTTTAAAAAGTGTCATAACTCAAGCTTTTTTATTTTGTCTTTCATATTTTTCATTGAAAGGACAATTTGTGCATGATTTTCATAGAAAGAAACTAAGCTCAAATTTGATATGTACTCTCTCCACTTGGCAAGGGCTCTTTGCACTGGTCTTGCAATGCTCCTCTCTTCCACGCCGCAATGGATCTTTAGAACACGTCCCACATATATATGCCGCCTCAACGCCTCCACTCTCTCCTAAGTCCTACCGCCAATTCTCTCCTATCCTCCTCTCCCACATCATCTTGTTTGGATGAACCTCTTGTCTCCAGGGCAGGAAAGCCAGTCAAAAGGAGTGGGAAAGGACGCGAGAGGGAACGTGCCACCTGTTGGGGATCGAGGCTAAAAACAAAAAAATTATAGCTACGAAAACCCGAATTGCCCAAGATCTATCTATTAGTAATGCTATAACAATTAGGGATTTTGATGATGTACCCTCGTAGACCGAACGCGGGGATTACGCTCCCGCATAAGCGTTGATGATGAAGCCGACGTAGCCGACCTCAAGGTCGTGTAGATCCTGGTGCAACGAATATGGTGCCACAAAAGGCAGCGCCTCCGAGTACTCGCACATGTACGGTGATCGACGATGACCTTTGGATCTCTGATCCAGCCAACATTGTGGAAGTAGATCGGTTTGGATTAGATCCGGAGTTCCCGCAGCACGACGGCTTGTAGCGGTGGAGTAGAACTTCGCTCCTACATGGCCCTTCAAGGAGCCGCACGGGAGGGAGAGCTAGAGAGAGGGGATGGAGGCGCAGGAGGAGAGGAGAGCTCTAGGCTCATGGGCTGTTATATGTTCCTCCTCCCTTTGGGGCTCTACTATTTATAGGTGGGAGGGGGCAGCTTACCCCTCCCTCCCCCCACCAAGCCAAGTAGGGGCGGCCAAGGTGGGGCTAGGTGGCCGGCGGCCAGCCCTAGGGCGCCCCCACCAACCCTTATCCAATAAGGGGGTGCCTTAGTGAAAGATCATATCGAGCCCCATGTGTGGTTTTGGTAATTAATGACAATCCCTATGGACTAATGGTTGCATTGAGTTATATGTGTAGGACTCGTCCATAGACAATGCTTGAACCATTTGTTGGAGTCAAGGTTGTAAGAAGAAGATTATGTGTTGACCAAGGTGTTATTCAAGGAGTGATCCAAAGATTGGTCTTAAGGGAGTTGAGCTTATGTTAAGTGTGTCTTGAAGAATAAGATTGAGTGAGCTCTCATGTGTATCCTCAAGACACCATCATTATGGAGAAAGATGATTTGATTCGAGGATTGATCAAGTCAAAGCGCAAGTTCAAGATGAGCAACTAGAAGAGAACATATGCTTGAAGCTTGCCATCTATATTGTGATCATGGATATGTGAAGATATGCTTAAAGAGAGTCTCTTCCATAGTAGAGTATGGGGGAGCAATCCGCAAGACTTCACCAAGCAAGCTCAATCAAGAAAGGTGGTCCAACTTGAGAAGATCAAGATCGTCTTTATCCACCTCAAGTGGAATGCTCAAGGCAAAGGTATGATAGTGTTAGGGTTTCTTTCTTACCGGTCTCATGGTGTTTGTTGTGAGACCGGGTTATAGGATCGGTAGCCGTACTATCAAGAGGGGCTCTCGAGTGAGTAACCTAATTGTATCGTTCGGAGAGAGCTCAAACCTTTGCATACTTGGCATCATCTTTCTTGGTTCTTATTTGGGTTTTATCCATGTGAGGTTCTAGAGCTTGTGGTTATTTCCATGACAAGCTCTAGCTCATCAAAAACGGATTTCGCATGAAGCTCTTATTGCGTTTTTGATGTTTGGAGGTTTTACTGGTTTGCCTTCAAAGAGAGGTCAAACCTTTCATCATTTGGTTTTATACTCCCTTGTTGGACTATGATGTTTCTATGGATGAAGTTGTAGAGCTCGTTGTGGTGATTCCAACGAGCCCAAGATCATCGAAAACGGAGTCCGGATGAAAAAGTTATCACCGTTTTCGTATTGCAGTTTCTGCTCGGCGTCACCCAGTAAGGGGGGCGGATATTCCGGCCCAGGGGGGGCGGATAATCCGGCCTGGGGGCGAAAATTTCGTTCCGAAATTTCTGCTAAGGACCAGAGTCGGCGTCACCCAGTATGGGGGGCGGATAATCCGGCCTGGGGGCCGGATAATCCGGCCAGACGGATATTCCGGCCATATTTTGGCCGGATAATCCGCCCCTAAAGTCCTGCAACGGCCATATTTCGTGGGGGGGTATAAATACCCCTTCTTCCACCTTGGGCTGCACACGTTTTTGGGCTCTCTCTCCTCCATTGTTGACTTTGCAAGCTTGCCCTTCCTCCTCCATTCCTCCCATGATTCTTGGATATTTTTGAGGGAAAAGAGAGAGGAGATCTAGATCTATATTTCCACCAATCACTTTCTCCTCTTTGTGAGGGGAACCCATTGAATCTAGATCTTGGAGTTCTTTGTGGATTTCCTTTGTTCTTCCTCTCATATCTCTCCATAGCATTAGTTGCTTTGGTAGGATTTGAGTGAGAAGGATTTGAGCACCTTGTGTGCTCTTGCCATTGCATAAGTTGCATCGGTTTGAGTTCTCCCCGGAGATTCGAGTAAGTGAAAGTTTGTGAGCTTATTACTCTTGGGTTCTTGGAACCCTAGACGGCTTTGTGGCTTTGTGGTGCCTTTGTGGCTATTCTTGGGAGCCTCCAATTAAGTTGTGGATGCGTGCCCCAAGCTTTGTGTAAAGGCCCGGTTCCGCCTTGAGGAACCCCTTAGTGGAAGAGTGAGCTAGGCCTTTGTGGCGCAAGCTCACACCGGAGAATAGGGTGAGGCCTTTGTGGCGTTGGTTAGGCCTTTGTGGCGATACCACACCCCTCCAACGAGACGTACTCCCTTTTAAGGGAGGAACTCGGGAATACATCATCGTCTCCGCGTGCCTCGGTTATTTCTATACCCGAGCTCTTTACTTATGCACTTTACATTGTGATAGCCTTCGTGCTTGAAGTCATATATCTTGCTATCACCTTGTTACTTGTATTGCTTAGCATAAGTTGTTGGTGCACATAGGTGAGCCTAGTTTATTTAGGTTTTATGTGCTTGACAAAATAAACGCTAGTTTAATTCCGCTTTTGTTCAAGCCATTCGTAAAATTTGATATCGCCTATTCACCCCCACCCCCCCCCCCTCTAGGCGACATCTGTGTCCTTTCACT
Source organism: Dactylis glomerata (assembly GCA_007115705.1). Taxonomy (NCBI): domain Eukaryota; kingdom Viridiplantae; phylum Streptophyta; class Magnoliopsida; order Poales; family Poaceae; genus Dactylis; species Dactylis glomerata. Next base: position 807,227 of record QXEO01000235.1, on the reverse strand, counting down.
TAGGCCTTAATGAGCCTCCTTTCGGAAGGTGCCCATTAAGGTGGGATTATTTTATTAATTAAATAAATAGATTTATTTAATACTAATTCAATTAATTAATATTAATTACTTATTATTTAATCCCGTTGCTCTAAACCTCCTTCCGGAACACTCTGAACACCTTTCGGATCAACGCGGAACTTTTCTATCTCTCTCTTATCAATACTCTGACAATTCCGCATATACCAAAACCATCTTACAACATCATCGAACCCTTTAAGTGTGTTACCCTACGGTTCGAGAACACTCCAGACACCACTGAGACACCTCTTAGGTGAATGATCATCAGCGGGATCGGGATGACCATAATGGTCCCTGTGTGTTTAGGAAGATCTTTGTCGTTGAACTGTAAACGTTGATGTCCTATTCCCTTTGTTTCATGATACTTGCCATGTCCAAGATCCGATCGTCGGTATCATCATACCTAGTTTAATCTCGATACCGACATGTGCTACTTTACTCGTTCCCATGATATTTCATCCCTGTGACCTAGTCACATGTTGCAGCTTTGGATGTGATCTCACTTAGTGGGTCCAGAGTATCTTTTTGTAAAGCGGAAGAACAAATCCGACTCTTGATCCATACACCTCAACCTTCTCCATTGGAATACCTAATAGACACCTTTTTAGTCACTGTTTTACGGAGTGACAGTTAATGCAGTCAAGGCAGCCTCCGGAAGTAGTGATTAGATATGATCTCACGGTCTAAGTATTATCTTACAACGCTTCTTATTATCGTAACATAAACATCATGACATGATCATGTTGCAATACTAATATTTGGTATGTCCATCATGGCATCCACCTGATGGCATGATCCTATTATCAATTGACATAAATGTCACATGATCGAGATCCTCGATCATCAATTGACCAGTGAGCTAGTATTAGCACAGTTTTAAACTTATTATGAACTGATGATATATGGAAATAAACTCTTCATTATTTTCCTCTGGGGCATTTATCCAACACCACCACCATCAACTAACAACGACATTCTTTGTTCTCTCTGCTTACTCCAGGAGATGCCTGAACAATGTTGTAGTTTGAATAAGCTCATGGATGGGCAGAATCATCAGAAGTGTTGCCGCATGCAACATCCATCACAACCCAGACATCCCTTCTCCCCTTTCCCATGCTCTTAACAACTACCAACACAATTCATTGTTCTCTCCAGTCACTCCAAGAAAGATGTTGCTGGTGTTGGTGTTTGAAAGAGCACGAAATGGACAAAACCACCAAAAGCAAGTGCGAACGAAGCCATGCAGTTCTATGTTGCCACTATCGTCGTTGCAATTTAGTGTTTGGTCATCGCGGTAACCGCCGCCACACGCCAGAACCGAGGGCGAAGAAGAGGAGGACAAGGTACTAGGAATGAACTGTTGGAGTTTTTGTTAGTTTAGGTTTTCAATAGAGTTTAATTCCTTTTATCTTTAATTAATCATGTCACAATTTGTTTGAAATAGAGTTTAATTAAGTTCATATTTTTATGGAATCCGGCTTCCTTTTTTGTTAATTCCATGGAAACACGTAAACAATAATTAAAAGATAATACGAGGAGGTCAACATAGTTAACAAAGAGTAAAATGCCCCTTCGAGGCGTAAGTCGAACATAATTAGTCCCACATGTAAGAGTTAAGTGGATCCCACACATGTAAGGATGTCAGTCCACGAACGGTCAAATGGTGTGGACCGACAAAAAATACATTGTTTGGTTGTTTTGCGAGGCTGGTTTCCAAGAAGGAGGGAAAAGTGAGGATAGTTATCCACAGTCGGAAAACTAAGTAGTACTAAGCTATGCAGGGCATATAAATAGTGAGACCAATTTTTTATGATGGTTTGAACATTGGACCGATGTCACCATGTCATAACCCTCAAATGCTAGAAATTATTGTAGCACAATTTGATAAGTATTGAGTTGATGAACCCACAAAGAGCTGATGGTAAACTATTATTCTCTGAGTTTTTGTAACCCTCTTATATGACCATTCATGCAATGCAATAAAGTAAAAGATGCAAGATTTTATTTTCTTAACACTACCAACTAAAAAAACTGGAAACTACAAATCTTATACTACTTAAACTAGAAAGGTTGTTTTCAAATGTGCGAGAAAGGTGTGAGCACGTGGTAACCCAAAGGAGTAAATGTACATCTTGGTTTTCCAATTATCAAATTTATTTTTCGAGCATCGTGATTACTCGCATAAGCTTGGAGCATCATCTATCTTACATTTATGTCATTTTGCATATCTATTTTTGTTTTGAAGACCAACATGAATAAATATGATGTTGTTATAAAATAAATAAAATCAAAAGATGATCACGGTCATGTAGAAAAATAAAAAAGGCCAAATGATGTATTAGAAGAAAAGTAGCTATTGGTCGAAGTATGATCACTTCTAGTTTATGCATTATTGTTTTGTTTTGGATATATAGCATTAAGCAGGTGTCATATTTAGGACTAGCTTTCATTAGCCTCACTTTTTAAGAGCAAATTTCTCACTATGCTAGCATTTCACAAACTAAGTATGATATAGTGCTTGTGGATCCAAATCTCCTCAACCAAGTTATTTTCTACATGTGCCCACCATATACTGATTATGCAGTATTTCACCGCCATTCAAATAAATTTTCATGTGCTAACTAACACTTTCAATTTTTCATTTTCGTGTTTTGCTCAGAGCTCATGGGTAAGCTGAATAAGTGGGTGGCCACGAGCTAGACTTGCTAGCCCATTTACCTTCATTGCTAGCCCATAGATTCAGTAGTGGGCATGAATAATGTGCTCGTTCTTTCAAATCCTTGAGCCAAAATATCTTTTCCATTTGAATCCAAATAATCATTATGGGATATAAGTACTTCCTCATAACTGATAATCAAGGCGGCCCGGCCTCACTAAAATTTGAAAACTAGTCATAACGAAGCACAATCCTCTCGTTAGAAATGAATGTTAGAAGGCACCCGAGGATTCGGTTAGTTATTAATTATATTTGTATGGTAGACACGAGTGTTATCTTTTAAAAACAAAATATAATAGGTATAGTCAGCAAGCTATAAGAATTTAAATACTATATTTATACTGAGATGGATGAGAGAGAAAAAGAGAGAGAAGAGGAGCTGGTTGTAAAATAAGAGCCGGCTATAGCACGGGCTCCTAGATACTTTTTAACAATGTGATGATGTGGGCTAGCCATTCATAAAATAATATAGTATAAATTTATGTCTAACTATTATACATGTTAGCTATTAAACCAGCTATAATTAGCTATAATTATGAATAGCGTGGCACTACTTAGACTAGTCATAGAACTAGTATCATAGCTAGTATCATGCAAATAAGGCCCATAAAAATGCTGACATGGCAGCTAATTAATAAAGAGAGAGGAAATTAGAGTATCATAGTAGATATTGTATCATAGCGTAGATTATGAGAAAAATTAATGCAAAGTAAATCTTGTACACATATTTGCATTGAGATACTACAAATCAATAAATTTAACAAATATATAATACTACTCTATGATACCATGCATTATGGAGGTAGTATCATATACAAGTATCATATGCATGATACTAAGATATGATACTACCCACTATAACTTGAGTGGTAATCACACATTTCAAGATAAAATGGTGACATGGCATATCATTGATTGAAGAAAAAGAAACTTGTGGTAACTAGCTATGTTAGTGTAATATCACATATCCTAAAGCAAAATGAGTCTACATTCTAATAAATGACATCTTGCATGACACCACATATAAGTTACTACACACTATGAAGATAGTATCATATACTAGTAACATGTGCATGACACTACTCTAAGTTACTGTCCACTATGAGCAGCCTTATAGCGAACTACAGTTTCTTCTATTAACCATGCTCTAAAACAAACAAAGAAAAAAGTCACCAGGCAACAGCGCTCAAAAAAGTTGTGCCAGTCTCCTATCATGAAATTCTGATTTTCTATAATGTCACCAGGGAAGGTGCAAATTGAACCCATCGTCGTTATCAAAAGTCGGCGCACGACAATTGTCGGCTTCCTTCTGCTAAGAGCCTTTAATTTTGTTCTTTCTTAGTGAACAGATGAATTTCTCTTAAAATTATTTTTTAAGACAAAAACTTAGAAAAATTATTTTATACATGAGCTTGTCTTGCCTAACTCTTTCATCTTCGCATGCACTCGCTTCTAACTTTGCTACACACTGCATGATATAGTAATTGAGTATATGGTTTCTTGCTACTTTTCATTCATGAAGATAATGTTAGTGGGAATGCACTTCTGATCCTGGTACTTCTTTTACCTGGAAAACAAATTTTAAGATGTTAAAAAATAGGAAAAAAATAGTTCATGTATATGCTCACATAAAAAGCGCCTATTTTTAGTGAAAAATATATATTTTTTGTGACCTGTGAAAAAAGACAAAAAAAAGTCTATTTTAGTACCAAATTTTATTATTTTTTACATAGGTCACATAAAAAGTTATTTTTTTCTTAAAACCACTTCCTGGGCATGTAGGACATGGAGACGACACATCATTTTTGTTTAATATTTTTAAGCATGTTGAAAATGCATTTCAAATAAAGGAAGCATACGCGGAGCCAAAACGCCATGTCCGTGTGGTCTGTTACAGTTTTTTCACAGAAAATATGGAAGAAAGTCGGGAAGTAATCCGTCTAAGCTCACAAAGTCACAATACAGATGTACAAAACCAAAAAAGAAAACTAGGATGTACAGTAACATATATAACCCTTAAGTGATAGAAATCGAAGCCAATGGCAGGCAAACAGCGGTGACACCTTGCGCTTGATAATCCAGGAGAAATATAACAAGTCAGGCTTCATGGTAAAAGATCAGTTCGGTACATCAATGTATAGAAGTTCCTCTAATCTCAAAAAGTAAACAAGCAGCTATCGTCAAGATTTTCCCGAATTCACACGCAGCCCCTCAACATGATCAACAAACTCATGAGACTATAATCCAAAATTGCCATTCAACTACAAAAAAAGAACGTCTGTTTTCCTCATAGAAAGGACTAAAAAAATAACCCTGCTACCAACGTTACAAATAAGGACTACAAAATGAAGGGTGTGTAGAGTACTACAAAAAACTACCATATAAACTGCTTCAACTATGCCCCGAGCAAGATCGGCCTGGATGGATCTTGTGGTGTCCGGTACTTCGAAGTACCTGGCAATTGAGTTTATCAAGCAAAATGATTATGAAGAAACACGCATGTCTTCTTTATATGGGTACTTACCTCCTTAATTGAGTGTAGTATCTCCAACACCTCTGCAAAGGTTGGTCTAAGGGCTGGATCTCTGTGCCAGCATTTCTGGAGTAGACCCACAAGCATAGGATGAGTATTAGCAGGAATGGTAGGTCTCAGATCCTGCAAGGAGAATAGCTGATCATGTTTGCGAATTTCCTGCTAGATTGCATTTGATCTACCAATCATCCCTGTGTTTCCTCCTTTCTTTAACTTGGGAAATGGAATTTTACATATTAACATTTGTTAAGTAATATATACCTTTTGAACAACCGCAACAGCTGCTTGAAGAGGTGTCATGTCTTCATAAGGAAGCTGAAAAACAGCAAAAGGAACAGTTCAGTTCAACTGCTACTTGTATAGCATATCCTGAAAAATAGACAAGAACCTTTCCAGTCATCAACTCCCAAAGAACTATCCCGAAACTGAAGACATCTGCCCTGTGGTCGTAGGGCGAGTGCTCAATCACCTGCAAGCAATAATGCTAGTCAAGAAAACAACTCAAAACAGAGGCGGTCTTTGCTCGTAAGAGGCAAAATGATCAACTGCATATTAAATATGGCGCAGGTATGCAACAAATATTGCAAGAATCATAAACCCCAACAAGAAAAGGGGCTTGAGGTATTTGCAAGGATTCACTATGTCAAGAAACCATCTGATATGTTTTACTTTAGTGATTTGAATATTCTCAAAGGAGCTAAGACCAATAGAATCAGGACCAGATAAGAGGCTCTTAGAATTTTTCTCAGTACTTTCTGGTATTACAAGAAATTTGATTCTTTGGTTCTTTAATCGACCATAGGTGGGAACATAAAAACACACTGCAGACAAAGTAAACAACTATACTCGGCCAACATAGGAGAAAAGACAGAAGGACTTGCATCATACGGTCCAGACATCAAGTACACAACCAGCTGAACTGAAGCTACAGTTAAGCAATGAAACCACAGTTCATGTAGGGTTAAGCAATGAAACCACAGTTCATGAACTGAAGCTACAGTTAAGCAATGAAACCACAGTTCATGTAGGGTTCTTTCATAGAAAAGGAAAATTAACCTCAGGGGCCATCCATCGGTAGGTTCCTGTTTCTGCAGTCATAACTCCTGACTGGTCTTTGACCCTTGCTACCCCAAAGTCTGCAACCTTAACAACCTGCAAGGTTATGAGCGGTCTGTATGACAAAATGCAGGACCGACAAACCATAAGAAATCATGAAGGGTCCTAATATATATAGTTAATTTAACTATTCTGTGAGCAAGCTCAGAATAACATAGGTTCAGGGGTTGCATCTGCAGAAACCCCAGAGAATTTATGCCTTGTAGGCTTCTGGCTCATAACCCAGTTCTACACCATATGGTTTAAGATAGCCCCAATTCCCACCCATGCTGACATGCCGTTCAATGCAAGTGAATGAGCAGTTTTATGCTTGTTATGTGTGGGCCAATATTGCCAACAGTACACATAGTGGTGCAGCAGGTGGGACCAGCATGCCAACTTCAACGAGAATTAGCTAGAGCGGGGTTTCCAGGGACAAGCGATATCTCACAGGGTTTTCTGCAACTAGAACCATAATAACATCTGGATTTTCCAGAATTTACTCGTTTCTTTATTTGCAATATGTATGCATGTTTAGGGGAATGAACACAACCACTTCAACTTAGTAATAAATCGTGCAGAAAATATGTCATGTTACAGTCTACAGATTCAGGGATCCATGATTTGGTTCATTCTTCAGTACGAAGTTCGACAAAAAATTGCTGTGAAGTGTCAGCTTACATCTATATTAGCAACAGAATGAATTGGCTGTCGAATTCATCAGCAACCAGGAGAGAAGAACATAAAATAACCTGGGCATATATGGCTTCTCCCAAGCATTTCACGTATGTATGGGCTTAGACCCATTATATAATATCTGTGCAACACCAATATGAACACAACAACCACTAAGCCTAACTGTCCATGATTTCTTTTAGAGTATATTCACATGGCCAGGATATCAGTATAAAATAGTTAATACTGACAAACTAAAGATCCTTACTGTATCAAATGGGAACTGTAGTAGAGTTCTACTTTATTGACAATGAAGTTTGCATGACAAGTCAATAAAATATCATAAGCAGGTACCTGATCATCCATGAGAAGATTTGCAGTCTTCAAGTCCCTGTGGATAATGTTAATTTGATGTAAGTAGCTCATTCCCTTGGACACGTCAGATGCAATTCTTAGCACATCTAACAGCTGAAAAGTGCCTCTATGGTTGTAAATGTAGTCAAAGATACTCCCTCCACGCATGAACTCTGAAAGTGAATTGGACATAACTAAATATAACATGAATGGCTCCAAAGTTCTGTTACACGAAAATATAAATGAAGCATTCATAGATTAAGGCCTACTCTGCACAAGTTTTATCTCGAATTAACCTGCATACCTGTTACTATACACATAACTGGTGGTCTGGTGCATGCACCAATAAATTGCACAACATTCTTGTGACGAACCTTCCTGCAAAAATAGAAATAAATAAAGTAAATGAAGCAGTAACACAGCATGCCTCGTCATCTTGAGACGGACAGGTTACCAGTCAATGAAGAAAACTTTTAGGCCAATACTCTTATTCATTTATTGGAGCAATGTTCTGAGCTGCCAGTCCCCTATTCCAGTAATTATCATCTACATTTGATAACATTTTACTGAGATCTATTGGTAATTTTGACCTGACTAGCAAATCCTAAATTATGTGTAACTATATCTTGCTTAAGTACAAAAACATGCTACAATCTTGGACCTGCATATTATTACATCGAGTCCAATTTCATTTGAGTTATTGTACATTAGAAAGGTACATAACCCTAAGATATTGTACTTCATCGCAAAAGGCCAATAGTCACTGAAATAGGGTATTTTTTGTGAGGGATTGAATAAGCTGTCGACAGAAGAGATTTAGAATATGTAAATCTGATCACTCACTTCATTATATATACTTCTTGTGCAAACTCACGCAGCATATCAACGCTAACCCTCTCAGGCTTGAGTACTTTGATTGCTACATCTTGGCTACAATATGACCCATGGTATCTGATGATCAAATAAACAAAAGTAAGTAAGAAAGAGACTAAGGAAAAGTGTTACGTACACTATGGAGCCTAGGCACCCAACTCAGTATGTGCATTGAGTTCGCAACATTTGGTCTGGGTATCTTTTAATACCCATACAAGATGTATTTATGATATCAAAATAAACACACTAAATTCATTTTGATGTAAACTAGTTTGATTTAGTATGCAAAAATCATTGTATTAACTACAAATGCCAAACTAAATAATGTGTCACTACGTTGCAAACTCACTCAGCATAAAGAATATAAAGTATATAAACATCACAGCGAATTTTGAATTCCATATCTATCATATACAAAGATGTTTCTTGGTGTGGGTGCCTAGACTCCCCGGAGCCTCAAGTAATTTACCCAAAGTGGAATCGGTACTTCAGTTTATAGAACATACAGATCACCAAATGACCCAGCTGCTAATTTTCGTTCAAATTTGAGAAGCCTTGGGTCAACTTCCCAAACATCAGTTGAATCAGCTGGTATCTGGACACAATCAGCTGGAGAAGAATCCTCCAATAGCTGATGGCCCATGCTAAGAGGCATGGAATGAACCAGTGGCCATGCTCTGTACTGCATTAGTAGGTACAAGAAAAACTTAGAACGTGAACATATGGATAACAACGACTTAAGATCCTAAACTGCACATACCAGCACAAGTAGTGATTGTGTTGCATCATTTAAATAAATTGTACTTGCTAAAATTATGTTTTTACTTAAGTTACATGTTTTCTGCACTTGCTAAAATTATACATCATAACAATTAACCATTAAACAACAAATGTTTCTTTCCCTTATCAAAAATGGCTTGGAAAAACTTCACGATTTGCATTAAAGAATGTCTTTGGTAAATGCTCGAGAGGGTTAGGACTCTTGGAGATTTAATTTGGAGACAGATTTATCCTCAACTAAATGGCCCACTTGGCTCTTTCATGGAATATTACATCTCACCAACATTTGGATGGGTTCGGAAAGAAAAACAAAGTGTCCTTATTGATACTATTGCATGGAAAACTAATACACTAAGTTTGATGTTTCAGAGAAACTCCCAAGTACGTACAGTCAATTCTTAATTGTGTTACCGCGATGATCAAAATCATGGAGAAGTAATGCGGCATTACTTCACTAATGCTGCTATGCTCTAAATGCCAATGCCGCAAGTAACGTCAGTGTTTGACCCAAATTTTCTAGGACACCATCTAAATGTGAATCATTCTGCGTTAAATATATGCAAACCAAGAAAAATATTATTTTTTTAAGAACCACGCGAATAAGCATAGAGAGAAAAGGACATTTTTGTAGGACGTGGAATGGGTAAAAGGAATTTCCTCTAATACGGAGGATGCTTTAATATGGTTGGGCAGAAATAGTTTCCTTCTAATTTTGCATGTACCAGACTTGTATTTTTATTTAGAACTAGGTTCATGGTGGATGTATGTTGGATCTTGTGGATCCTCTATTATACTATGTATTTCAAAAAAAAAAAACCAGTCATGTTATTCTGCGAAAACCAATATTCAACAGAGCAACTATTTTTCATTAAAAATGTGAGACAGTAGATTAGCTCAGCAAGCTCTCAACCCTTGAGGTCTAAGCTAATTATCCGTTGTAACAAACTGATAAATTTGTAAACAAAAGAATTAAGATAATAGACTTAATAAATGCCAATAGTTTGTATGTTTTTCTTTAACGGATAAAGTTTTTATAATAAATAAGCACAATCACATTTCAGCAAGAGCATTGCTTCATCTTGTTACCTTTATTTCTTCAATTCCCCTGTTCAATGTGTTTCGTAGAACATCAACCTGGAAATTTCAAGACAAAGTTCAACATAACAGCAAAATAAAGAAGGTAAGCACAAGCAGAGAGTTGTGATTAAGTGGAGAATATAACTTTTACTTCACTACAATTATTAAGCCTTGTTAAAAGCCGCGGCAATAGAAAATGAATGCCTACAGGCGCAGTACTCTGTACTGTAGGAGAATGTGCATACATCTCAGGGCACATTAAATGATTAAGATAGTAGTATCATTGTATCAATGTACTACCCACCAAAGTAAGCACAAAATCCAGTCCCTTTAGAATGTCTAAAACATATTGAATTTTTTAACATAATTCAGATTTCACAACATTTTGACTATGTAATAGAAAACCTGTTTTTTTCTTACTCTTTAGAATTTTTTAGGCCTATTAGACTTCCTGGAATAATTTTGATTTTCCAAATCTTTTCAATTTGGTCCGGTCAATATTAATGCAAGGCACTCACGTGGTATGAATCCAGCTACATCCCCAAAATAAAAATCCACATCTATAATTAAACAAATGAAGATCTTACATCTGAATAATTTTGTTTTACCTTTTGGTAACCATTGATTATTGTCATTTCAGATTAGATGCCCTCATGTTCAAGACAACTAGGCAATAAGCTAATCTTGCTACCAAGAAAGGAGCTAATTCTCTCTTTATTATGAAGGAAACAGAAATATTGATAAAGGTTAATTACCTCATGCATCCAACCATCGACAACAAAAATATCCAAGGAATAGCCATCACTTGTTGAAAATGCATGAGCTTCTTGGATATTAAGACCAAGCTCCCCAAGTAGAGATGTTAGCTACATGAAACAAGAGTCCATTTCATATATTGATCCAAAATGAAACAAAACAACTAGCCAAAAGCATAGCGTAATGGTCCTCGAGTACAAGAAACAGGCAAAGCTAGGGACAACCAATATAAAGTACTCCTTCCGTCCCAAAATGTAAGGTGCCTAAGGATTAGTCAAAAGTCAACATTTTCTAAGTTTGACCATGACTATACACAAAAATATGAACATTTATAATACTGAAACGATATCAATAGATTCACCATAAAGTACATATTTTTAATATATCCATTCAATATTGTAGATATAGATATTTTTCCTAAATATTAGGTCAAAATTAGTAAACTTTGACTTTTGACTAATCCTTAGACGCCTTATATTTTGGGAAGGAGGGAGTATATGTTGTTGAATATAAACAGGTCAGTGTTTTCTTTCTCTCGGTTCCTTGAAGCAGAAAAAAAGATTGTATTACAATGATTATTTGCAGCAAGATTAACTGCTATTATGATTTCACTACAAGAATTATAAGAGAATATAGTCTGGACGAAGATGTGGTGGCAGTTCCGCATCTAACTGGATCTATGCTACTTGTCTGTTATATATCCATGCGTAGCTGAACAAGGGGTTTGAGTTGCATATAACATAAGTACATAATCAACAGGTCCAACAATTTTTTTTGTGGGGCAGAAACCATCCAGGTGCTATAGACTATTTTTCTGCAGTATTGCACATATCAATATGACCATCATCTTTCCTAGTGAACCTACTAAGTCTCATGCAGAGGGTACTGGCGCTGTGCAACCTTATTCATCAACAGGGGATTCGCAAGTTTAAATCACGTGCCATGATATACAAGTTGGTCTATCCATCCAGTGCTCAGCATACTTTTGCCTGAATATGGTCAAGGAGATCCAAACTGAGACTATCATGGAATATTTCAACAACAATAACAGACCAGCCTATAACACTGACACACCACACTAGACATATCAGGAGACCACTTGATTACCCAGTTGGAATCGAGACATTATATAGTACTCCCTCCAGTTCATAAAAAGATGGCATCCTCAACATTAGCCTAGACAAACTTCCAAAACTTTGACCACCTATATTTCTCCTTGATTTTTCTCTATCTAGAAGTGGAATAGTTGACCAGACACTTGAGAATCATGTGTGTCGATTTGTCTTGTAATATACTTTCGTAACATCATAATTTATTTGATTTATAAATATGATATTATAAAATTTGCGATCAGAGTTGAATTTCAGAGACCATGTCAATGCCCAAAACATCAGTTTTCCATGGACTGGCAGGAGTACATACACTAGTCAACCTCGCTCAACGGCAGGAGGCACGAGTAAATGCATGTTAGTGTTGTCATCTCTAGATCAGACTGAACACTCTATGCAAGGAGCATCCATTTAGACTACCAGATTTGTCATCAAAGCATACCATTGACAAAAGGGAAAATAAAACTCGCGAAGCATAAGTGTACAGAACAAAGCTAGAGCCTGGTATACCAGACAAACAGATCACATGCTGGCTGCAAACTACATATGCAAGAAGCAATTTAACCCTCAGTGCATTAGCTTCACCATGCTTGTTAAATTTTCAAAAAAACTGGAATATACAGAATTAGTACAGAAATTTTCAAGAATTTTTTTTGTAATTTGCAGGGGAATACCATAGCACATGAATATGCTACTGCTGTGTAAATGATAGTTTCCATCTCAATAAAAATGGTACTTTTACCTGACTAAGAAGCTTTGGCTTATCGTCACATGCAAATATGACTTCATACAAAGGCCTGTATTGGCATTAATGTCAGAAAATATTGGCCCTCTTAACACATTGTTAGCAAAACGTAGGCCCCACAAAGAACAAAAGGAAATGCAGCAAGACAAGTTTGCTTAAGTACTTCCAAAAGCTTCACAAAAATATATATAAATTATATTATATTCTAAATAGAAAGTAGGGTACGACAATAGCTATCATTATATTGTACTATGATGCAACTAAGAACAATTTTGTAAGGTAACTGCAGTATTAGAGAAGCTGAAACCAATATCACCTTTGATCACTGGATGCAAGTGCTGAGCATTGAGGATCTTGTTCCTCTTGCTTAATGGAAGTTGCTGAGTCAACTTCAGTGCTACCGTCAACTGTAACAATCTAAAACTGAACTTGTTAACATAATAAAGGTGCAGGTCATGAAGTTAATTTAAATAAAATTCTCTCAAGGATCTTGCTCCTCTTGCTTAATGGAAGTTGGTGAGTCAACTTCAGTGTTACCGTCAACTTCAGCAATCTAACTAAACTTTTGAACGTAATAGAAGGTGCAGGTCATGAAGCTAATTTAAATAAAATTCTCTCGTGAAAGACTCTACAGTATCTTTGAACAATATATGGTCTAATAGATACCATTACAAGCAGAAAGTTTGTGTGTCTAATCTCCCTACGTTTGATCAGCAGTCTAAAAACTGACGGAACATTTTGATTTCTTAAGTGGCAGACAATCGTAGACATAGCTATAACAAATTATTAACTGTAAAAGCAGCCCATGTACACAATAAGTCAAAGGGTTTAATATTCTCAATGTTATGAACAATGTTATGTATAATCTAATACTGGAAGAACATAAGAAGTGCAGTTCATGAAGTCGATTTAAATAATATATTTCATGAAAGATACTGTAGTATGAACAATGTTATGTATAATCAAATACTCCTTCTGATCAGAAATAAGTGTCGGTGATTTTGTACTGACTTAGTACAAAGTTTGTACTAAGTCACCGACACTTATTTGCGATCGGAGAGAGTACTAGATATCATTAGAAGTAGGAAAAAATGTGTGCATCTTATCTCCCTATTTTAGCCAGGAGCTGAATTTTGAATCTTCAACTGCAGGACAAACTTAAACATAGCTAGAAGACCATGATAGCAACACACAAGGGAACCTGGCCGTTAACAGGTAGGGTACCCCAACAGGTATGGTGTAAAAGCATAGCCATGTGATGTGACCTGGTGAATAGTGATTTCCATGCAACGCATTAAAATTGGAAGAACTCTTGTGTATCATTTGTAATGGTAACGGCACAAGGTAGCATAATAAGCAAGAGCATGCAGCAGCAGCTAATGTCAAAACCTCATTATGTTTGTTGAGGCCTTAACCTAGATAGCAGCTCATTCAAGATGGATAAAATGAAGCACAGAGATCATCTTACAAGTTAATCACCTGTGAATGGCGAACATCAAAGACCAGCCCATTCATTGGTTCACGGGCTTCCTCAAGCAATCTCTTGTGCAACAGAACATCCTCAACCCGCTCGATATTCACATCCAACGCATACCTGTCCGAAGCACACACAGAGACCCGAAGCATGTCTAGGATTAGATCACATGATTTTACTCATACAACTCTACAAGAAATGAAGATATTTACGAATGGACCTACTAACCACACGAACAAGAACATAATCTCCTGCGTTACATGAACACAAATAAGCATATAATGCCCTTGCTAACTAAACAGCACATGAGGCCTGCAAAGCTTGTTTTTAGACGGGGTCCTTCTCTAATAAAGCATTCATTCGATTGATTAACAGAAAGAACGAGTTGTACTACGAGGTATTGTACTACTGCGTTGTAGTACAACTGTTTGCAGGACAGACAATCAGGTAGCATGGGCTGGGATAATCTAGAATTAATTAAGCTAACAAGGTAATTATGTCATCTAACAGATCGATAAGGGAGCGTTTTGTTTTGGACCTAGATAAGCGCATGTGCAAGTTTGATCGGCGGCGCAGAAGAGGCGTAGGCTGTACAATACTTAGTTAGCTACAGCGGCTACGGATAGCGATCCCGATCCACTGGACCCCCACCAGGCAACAGCAAAGCGAAGCAAAAAAACAAACACGTCCAGGGAAGAAATGTATGATCCAACACGGGTATCATTAGCTAAAAAAACAATACAATACTTACCAGGCTAGCTAACTAGCAGCTAGCTACTAGTTGGAGTAGTTAGCATAACGATCGAATCGAACAGTAACATACATGCTACCATCGTGCAGCTCATGCTTCCAACGCCTAGGCGTGAAAAAATCGCACCAGCCACGCAGATCACATGCCCGCGCGGGCGTACAAACCAGACTGGTAATTGAGACGAAGAGAATGGGAGTGAGAGAGCGGAGATGGTGCGCGAACCTGGCAGGGAGGCTATGGAAATGGGCCCAGAGCTCGTCGTCGAACCCGGGGCGGGCATCGGCCGCGCGACCTCCGCGGATCCGGCGGAGCACCTCGCGGTAGGCCTCCGCCTTCCGGCGCCTCCCGGCCGCGCCGCCGCTGGCGGAGGACGGGTGCAGAGGCGGAGGCGATGCGCCGCGGCTGCCGCAGGACTCGGCTGCCATGGACGGGCCGCTAGGGTTCGCGCGCGGCGGGGAGCCTGGGCGGGCGGCGTGGTGGATGGGTGGCGGGCTGTAGGCTGCTCATGGACGCGACCTCGCTGCCGGGGAGCGGCGCTTTATACGAGGAGAGAGAAGGAAAGGATGGGGGAGGTGGTGCTGAGTCATTGGCATTGCGACGGGGAAACGGGAAGCTGCTCGCCTGGGCCTGGATTCGAGGCGACACTTTCTCGCACTTCAGCCCCCTGCTTTTACCGTATTTTCTGTGCCAGCTACGCGAGTTACCTGTTCGAATATTCCCTTCTTCCGATGTGGAGTATTCGTCCTTTTAAAAGTTTGTTGAATTTCAGTTGAAGTTTATTAAATTTGCCTGACACTTTCATGGAATTGTCATCGTCGAATTTTACCAACGAGGACCAAGCACTAGACTTATATTTAGGCATCTTATTTCTTGTATCCAAGCCGAATAAACAACTCGGTTGCCGGGTTTTTTTATCATCATGAGGTCTAAAAATCACATAGACCTAGGTTTTCATCTTAGATGGACGGATCTGTGCGCTCCTAAGGACTTTGGGGGCATAGGTATTTTGGTCTCTAGACGTATGAATGTGGCATTAATGCTTAGATGAGTCTGGCGGATCCTCAAGGGGGATGGAGGCATTTGGCTACAATTAGTTAAGGCTAAGTACCTAAGGGGCCGCCCACTTATGGCGTGCGAGTGTTAGGAGGGGTCTCAGTTTTGGAGATCCCTCCAAGACATAAAGCATGAGATAAGGGCGGGATGTCACCTACTCCATATGTGATGGAGAAGGTACCCTATTCTGGCTTGACTCATGGCAAGGTGAGCGGCCCCTTAGGCATTTTGGTATCTAGACGTATTTTTTGAAAGGTCAACAGTGGGAGAGCATCCCACTGCAATTTTTCAATTTTAAAATAAATAAAGTGTATGTACAGTATATACAAGATCTCAAGTGAGATCAGTAAGGGAGAAAAAAACAAAAAAAAAGCTATACATTAATGTTGTGATTGCAACCAGATTCTGAAATTCTCAGCATATTTCTTTTTCATTCTACAGCTGAGCAATTGCATCTCTTGGAAGAAGATTGTTTTCCTGGCATTGAATCTGGGATTATGGTCATTGAAGATCTTACTATTTCTAACAATCCAGATACTCCAAGCTCCAAGGATTATTATATCCATCGAAAAGGGCAGATTTAACTTATCTCTAATTTCAGAGATACTTTCCAGGACTGATGGACATCCAATTCTTTGTGGACAAATATACTTCCAGCATCTTAAGGCAAAGGGGCAGGACCAGAAAAGATGGAAGAGAGTTTCTTCATGATTTGAATCACAGTTCACACAGATATATGATTGCAAAACAAAGTTTTTTCTTCCTAGAAGGTTTATTGTGTTTAATCTGTCATGCAGAAGAAGCCAGAAGAAAAACTTGTGTCTAGCCTGGCATGAAGATTTCCAAATCCAGGAGAAGTAGGGAGGAGTCTGATGTTCTCCATTCATTAGGAGATAGGCCTTTTTGGCAGAAAAAAGTTACTTCCCCAAATATAAGTCCATGAATCCAGATTACCCTGCTGGATGGAACTTTCAGAATTGCTACAAATTTCTTCCATATTCAGAAATTCCTCATAGGCTTGCTGAGATAGAGGAAGATGGAAAAGATCCTGCAGATATTCTTGACCAATAGCATCCTTAACTGAAATATTAAAATCCTTAGCATAAGTCACCAAGTGGGGAAATTTTTTGTGAAGACGGACATCTTGCCAAAGGTCAGTCCAGAACAGAACAGTTGAACCACTTCCAGCTTTACATCTAGCCATTCCTTTATAAAGGTCCAGAAGCTTTAAGTGAGATTTCCACCAAAAGGAGCCAACATTTAGCTTGTCAGGTAATTTTCCATTACTGTAGTAGGCCTCCCAAATTAGGTTAACCCAAGGAACATCATGTTTATTATAGAATTTATCCAGATTTTTTAACAACAGAGCTTTGTTCTGAATGGAGAGGTTTAGAACTCCAAGACTCCTTGATTTTTTGGCTTGCAAACTTTGTCCCAAGATATCAGAGCATTTCCTCTTGCCTGTACATCTTGGTTCTTTTTTCTCCAAAGGCAGTGTCTCATATATTTGACCATTTGCTCAAGAATTGTCACTGGAATTTCTAGAGTGTACATGTAGAAGATGGGGAGTGAGGAAAGCACTGATTTAACAAGTTCTAGCTTTCCCCCATAGTTTAGGAAATCAGCAATTCCACACAATCTTCTTTCCACTCTAGAGACCATGGGAAGAAAATACTCCAGAGTTGGCTTGGTAATTCCCAAAGGTAGACCTAAATAGGTGAAAGGGAAGCTACCAGCTTTGCAATTCAGAGTGCTGGCAAAGTGAGCTAATCTTTCTGAACTCATATTGATTGGGTACATGCTGGATTTTTTATAATTCACTCTGAGGCCAGTAGATTTAGCAAAAGTATGAAGAATAGCCTTCAAACAAATCAACTGCTTTGCATCTGCAGGAAAAATGATTAATGTATTGTCTGCATATTGAATCACTGAGAAATCTGGATAAGAGCCATAGCTCAGTGGTGCAGAAAAGTTTCCTTGCACCATTGCCTTGTTAAGAATAACTTGAAGCAGGTCAGCAGCCAACACAAAGAGTAGGGGAAAAGAGGGTCCCCTTGCCTTACCCCCCTTCTGCAATAGAATTTTTTTCCCGGCACACCATTTAGGAGAATAGCTGAGGTACCAGAGGAGAACAAGATCGCAATCCATTTGATCCATTTGCTCCCAAATCCTCTTGCTTTAAGAATATCCAAAATTGTAGTGTGCTCAATTTTATCAAAGGCTTTTTCAAAATCCAGCTTGAGCACCACAATCTCTTTCCTGGATTGGTGACATTGGAAAAGATATTCAAATGCCCAACCAAGGCAATCATGAATTGACCTTTTTTCAGAAAACCATATTGATTTTTGTGTACCAATTTAAGAATCACTTTTTGCAATCTGTTGGTCAATAACTTTGTTAAGATTTTGAGCACACTATTAAGAAGAGAGATGGGTCTGAAATCATTAGCTGAGGTGGGAGACTCAGACTTTGGAATTATAGTTATCAATGAATCATTTATACTTTCCAGACTAATCTTTTCCTCATAGAAATCCTGAATGAGACCTTTTATATCAGATCCAATTATTGGCCAGCAAGCCTTAATGAATTCATTGTTAAAACCGTCAAGCCCAGGAGATTTCTCATTTGGTAATTGCTTTATTGTTTCCTCAATCTCCTTATCAGAAAAAGGAGATTCCAAATTATCCAATAGTTGTCTATCAATGGAATCTCCAAAAATTTCATGTAATTTGAATTTCATGGACAGGTTATCAGTTGTACCCATTCTTTCTTTGAAGGCTTTCCATAAAATATCTGCTTTTCCATCATGATCAGTAATTTCATTCTCATTTTCTTTCAGCATGGCAATGTAGTTGTGCCTATAGTTTATGGTGGCCTTGGTATGGAAAAATCTTGTATTGGCATCACCTAACTTGACCCATTTGATTTTCCCTCTCTGTTTCTAGTAAGATTTCTGGTCTTGGAGAAGAGAGATGACATGAGACTTTAGAATATCCCTTAAATTCCACTCAATATCACTGAGAACTCTTATTTCCTCAAAGTTATCCAGCATTTCAATAACAGAGTTGACTTTTTCAATCTGTTTCTTAAGGCATGGAAGATTCCTTGACCATATCTTAAGAGCCCTTCTCACATTTTTGAAATTAGCATTTATCCTTTTTGCACTGTTGGTGAAGGACACAGGGATGTTCCAAGCAGTTTTGACAATATCTATGAAAGCACTGTGTTGAAGCCAATAATTTTCAAATCTAAAAATTTTAGCTCTTGGGATTTTAGTTCCAATAGAAATCACACATGGAAGATGATCAGAAGTTGGCTTCACCAGGGGGTAAACAAATGTTGAAGGGTATGAAATAGTCCAAGAACTAGAAGTGAAAAACCAGTCCAGTCTTTCAAGCAAAGGAATTTTTTGCATGTTACTCCATGTGTATTGCCTACCTTTGAGAGGTAATTCCACAATGCCAAGCTTACTGATTGCTTCATTGAACATGAACATTTCATTGACTTCTCCTCCTTCCCTGTTTCTGTCTGAGGGTTTTCTAATCAAATTAAAGTCTCTAACAATTAGCCAGTCCAAATCATCAGGCATATCTATGTTAGAGAACCAATCTATAAAGATAGATTTTCTATCAGCTTGGCAAGGACCATAAATATTTGTTATTATCCAGCTTTCAGCAGAAATGTTATTTGTGAATTTCACAGATAAAGAGAACTCATTTTGAAAAGTCAAATCCCCTTTGAAAATATTTCCATTCCAAATAATAATAGGGATTTCTATTTTCGTGCCCCTGGTTCGTTAGTTGTACTCAGTTTTCCCTAGCCGCTTAACTTTTCCTCAGTTTTCCCCTCCCTCTAGTTTGAAACCCCTCGCAGACGCTCGGACGGGAGGGTTGCCGTCTGGTCAGAGGCCTTGACCGTTACCGATGACGGCTAGGGAGCCGCGGTGGTTGTGAATTGACCATTGCTTTTGAATGGTGTTGACTGTTGACCCAATGAGACACGTCCGACTGGCGGTCTCTCACTCACCCAAAGCTTTCCCCTCCGGCCGAGACTGGAAGAGCTCACACACCGCCCCTCCGCCGCCACGCCGTCCTGCCCTCCTACCTTATGGCGTCGTCCGCCCCCGAGCCGCCCCCGCCCCCGCCCCCACCACCACCCCCGGGAGGCGGGGAGGGCTCCGCCTCCACTAGATCTACCCCTATCGCGGTAGAGTTTGTACAGCCGTCTGGTGTGCCGATTATGCCCCTCAACGGCGGAGAAGATTGGGAATCGGAGGGATCTAACGCATGGATTCCATCTGGGTAAGCATCGTCTGCCTATGTGAATTAACAGTAGGCAGTTTTTGAGCGCGAATCATTGTTGCTCAACTAACTGCGTTGCTTTTCGAATAGGATTGATCCAGCGCTGGCTTTTCGGCTGGTGGTTAGGCTGAATACTAGCTTTTTGCGTGATTCTGAACGCAATGTGAGCGGATTTTACATCCCAGCGGTGGTTGCAACCACCATCTCGTTGAGAGATTTAAAAGATAACATCTGCGCTAAGTACCCCTGGGGCTCTGGCGATTCAGTTGATTTCCAATATTTCAATAGCACGGAGGGAAGATATGTTCCACTAATTTCCGACGAGGATCTGGGAATTCTTTTTGCTT
This sequence comes from Dactylis glomerata, assembly GCA_007115705.1. Lineage (NCBI taxonomy): Eukaryota > Viridiplantae > Streptophyta > Magnoliopsida > Poales > Poaceae > Dactylis > Dactylis glomerata. Next base: position 786,528 of record QXEO01000235.1, on the reverse strand, counting down.
TAAATGATTCTTACCGTGTCGGTAAAATTCGTATCCATGTGAACAGGGTCCAGGCATCATCTGATGTAGGGGCATCATCACGTGGTCGGGCATCATGTCTCTCTACTGTTGCTGCCTCTGCTAATCGTGTGCGCCGCCCCGCTCCTTGTAGGTCCACAGCAGCACCATCTGTCCCCAGTGCTAGTGGTAGCCAGATCATTCCTGCGGTCGATGTGGAGGACGATGCAGAGATTGAGGATCCATCTTCTCAAGATGATGAGGATGAGTTGATGTTTCCTGAATTGGTAGATCGATGCAGTAAGCAGGCAATGGAGGATCAATACATGGAAGATATTGCACAAGGTGCAGGATTTGATGACACTGATGATGAAGAGAAGGATGATAACAATGACAGCCTCGTTTTAGCCGATTACAAAGGTGATGACTTGCCAACAATTGAGTGGAACAGGGAGGATCCTCAGCTTGCAGAAAGCACCATATTTCAAACAATGATGGACTGCCGTAATGCAATTACTACATATTGCATTCTCACCAAGAATGATTATGAGGTTATTAAAAGTGAGCCAGGTAGGTTCATAGTTAAGTGCCCATACAAGAGGTGTAGGTGGAGGCTGCATGCATCCACAATGCTCAGAAGCACCATGGTTCAGGTACTACGCCAACTAGTTGTGTATTTTAGATCACTGTGTAAAATTTGTTAACTATTACTGACATCCCTTATCATTATGTTTCAGATAAAGAAGAACTCGATCGACCATACTTGTCCACCTCGAGCGGGAGCGCCAGAGGAGAAATCAAAGCTAGCGAAGACTAGGTGGTTGGCAGATGCAATCATAGATTGGCTGAGAGAAACTCCATCACTTGGTCCAACAGCACTCATAACCAAGATATCTAATAAGTTTAATATAAAAATACCTTACATGAGGATGTTCTATGCAAAGGAAATGGCTCTTGACAGGATCAATGGTCCATGGAATGAAAGCTTTCAGTTGCTTTACACTTTCAAAGCTGAAGTGGAGATGGCTAGTCCAGGCAGTGTTGTAGCGATAGACAAGCATAGAGTTCCCTACAAATTGAAAAGCGGGAGGATAATGCAGAAGGAATGTTTTAGAAGGGTTTTTGTTTGTTTCAAAGCTTGCTGGAAAGGCTTTCTGGACGGTTGCAGGCCTTATTTGGTTGTGGATGCAACAGCTCTTCATGGCAGGTTTAAAGGACAGCTAGTTGCTGCTACTGCAGTTGATGGACACAATTGGATGTTCCCTGTTGCTTATGGAGTTTTGGAGGTTGAGTCAGAGGAAAGTTGGACTTGGTTTCTGCAGAATTTGCGCAACCTTATAGGTCATCCACCAGGACTTACTATCCACACAGACGCTTGCAAAGGTTTGGAGAGTGCAGTAGAAGCAGTATTCCCTGGAGTGGAGAATAGGGAATATATGCGATACTTGGTACAGAATTTTACAAAGAAATTCAAGGGTAAAGTTTATACTGACAACCTATGGCCAGCTGCATACACATGCAGCATTAGGAAGCATCTGTTTCATTTGGATGTGTTGTATAAACAAAAACCTGGGGTGAAGGAGTACTTGGATGAACATCATGATAGGGTGTGGTCAAGAAGCCAATTCAATGAAATTTGCAAGGTAGACTATGTAACATGTAACCTTGGGGAGAATTTCAATGCAAAGGTCAAGTCATTGAAAGGGCTTATGTTGTGGCAAATATTTGATAAGATTAGGCAGATGATCATGATAAAGATCGATCTGCGTCAAAGAATTGCAGCCACAAAATATCTTGGCCATCTCATGCTCCCATCTTTGATTAAGTCTTTGCATGCCAGGGCAAAACAATTGAAGATGAAATGCATCAGAAAAGGAATGGAGGCTGAGGTAACCTACACTGACAGTAAAAATAGGCAGTGGAGGTATCCAGTGACTTTGGTTGATAGGACATGCCATTGTAGGCGATGGCAGATCCGTGGGATACCCTGCATACACACATTGTTTTTCATGAGTGTTATAGGGGGTGCAGAAGGTAAACTTGATCAGTATGTGTCAGAGTATTTCTCTGTTGCCAAATTTAGGGCTGCATATGCTATGAATGTTCCTACCTTGTTGGGAAAAGACCAATGGATGAAAGTCGATCCAGGCTTCAAATTGTACTCTCTAGTTTTGACTAGACCGGCAGGTAGGCCGAGGAAGAATAGGATCAGAGATAGTGCAGAGGGTGGTGCACCGATTCGACGACGTAAGTGCTAACGTTGTGGAACCCCTAGACACATTGCTAGGCTTTGTAAAAATCCAGTTGACCCAGCTTTTGGAATGGAAGATCAGGCGGGAGCAGCAAATGCAGAGGAGAATGAAGCAGCAATTCAACATGAGGAGATTGAAGCAATGAATCGAGAGCTGCTTGAACCGATGGATCGAGAGCTGCTTGAACCGATGGATCGAGAGCAGATTGAACAGATGAATGGAGAGCTGCTTGAACCGATAGATCGAGAGCTGCTTGAACCGATGGATCGAGAACAGATTGAACAGATGAATTGAGAGCTGCTTGAACCGATGGATCGAGAGCAGAGGGAATAGATGGATCGAGAGGCCGTTGAAGCAATGCATAGACAGCTGACTGAAGCAATTGATCGAGAGCTGGGTAAACCGGTGGATCAAGAGCAGATTGTAGAAGCAAGGAAAGAAAATGCATTAGAAGAAAGAGCACAAGCTTCGTATGATATGGTTGTCTCGGTCTTGGCACAATCCGAAGAGAAGAAGAAGAACAAGAAAGAGGGCAAAAGGAAGGTAGACACCGGTAATATCCCTGGTAGGGTTACCCGGAGTAAGGTGGTGGACCCAGTGAGTCACACCAGGAGCAAGAGGAAGATTTTATTTTGAACAATTAATTTTAATTTGTATGAACAATTTGTATTGGGGATCCCTTTGTATTGAATTCGAACTAGTGTGATGTTCCCAAGTTTGTATGTTGAATAATCACAATAATGTATGTGTTATTGTAAGTTTTCTATGGTCATGCACCTCGAATAAGTTCATCGCTTAAGCCACATTTATCATTTTCTAAGTGACTAAACTCAAAAAATATAGTTTTGGGTTTAGTTTAATTCAAAATAATTCAAAACATGGTGGAACCTTCCCATGGAGTCTTGTTACGTTACCTACAACCTAGAGAAATAATAATGGAAAAGGAAATATAGAGATATGAAGTTTTTCCTAAAACCACTTCCTAGTCCATGAGCTACTAGCTATGAAGATGCAGGGCTTTCTACTCAACACACCTCCCAAATACCCACTATGCTTACAAACTTTGTCCAAATGAGTCCAAATTCATCACACTTGTGTATCTTTGAATTGCAAACAATATCACATCGGCCAAAATGTACTATATTGTTCAAATAACACAATCTAACAATTTTTATGCCAAAAGCTTCAATTTCCCTCACTCCCTTTATTATTTGGGTGCCCCTGTTTTACTTAGTTTTACTCAGTTTTTCCTCTCTTGGTCCACGTATTTTACTCAGTCCTACTCAGTTTTGCCCTTCCGATAAATATTTCCTCAGTTTTCCCCCTCTTAGTTCTACTAAGTTTTCCTCACTTGTACTCACTGGCTGATCTCTGATTGGTCGAGATGTATGTCACACGGATCTTGGTTGGTTGATAGCTCAACGTATGCTTGCACCGTTGGATCATTTATGATCGGACAGCCTGTATATCTCTCTACCTCGATGGACGTATACGGAGAGAAGAGCAGAGCACATACCTACCAATCCTGACAGTCGCATATTCTAATCGCATCTTCCTCTCTCCTATTTCCTCTCTTACTCTGGCGGTCGCGGCGGCGCGGAACTGCATTGTGCGTGCGGCGGTGCGGATCTAACCGTGCGTGCGGCGGCGCGGATCTAACCGTGCGTGCGGTCACGCAGAACTGCAGCGTGCGTGCGGCGGCGCGGATCTAACCGTGTGTGTGGCGGCGCGGATCTAACCGTGCGTGCGGCGGCGTGGATCTAAGAGTGCCGGTGAGGATCTAACCCTCAGAAATAGTTGAAATGTCTCTCTCTGTCTCACTTTCGTTTCTCTTCTCAGATCTGTTGATGATGAAGAACACCAAGACGGTAGCCGTGCCGACAGTGGTCATCGATACCAAGATCATTGAAGCTATCGCCTACAACATCACTGCGACGGCGCAGATCCAGCCTTCAATGACGGAGTCTGCTGATGTCTCACTTCCATTGCCCTCCTCAGATCCGTTGCTGATGAAGGACACCAAGACGACGGCCGTGCCGACAGTGGTTATCGATGCCAAGATCATTGAAGCCATCACCTACAACATCGCTGCGACGGCGCAGATCCAGCCTCCGATGTCTCACTTCTGTTGCCCTCCTCAGATCCGTTGCTGATGAAGGACACCAAGACGGCGGCGGTGCCAAGAGTGCGAATCGATGCCAAGACGATTGAAGCCATCCTCTACAACCGCGCTGCGAAGCCACCGATCCAGCCCTCCTCAGATCCGTCGCTGATGAAGTACACCAAGACAGCGCGCGGTGCCAAGAGTGGTTACGAAGCCGCAGATCCAGCCTCCTCCATGTCCGAGTTTGCGGATGGCGCAGATGACCACCCCTCATCCGCCCGTCGTTTTGGCCCTTCTAGCCCATCGCTGCGCGGCCGTGTTCGACGCCGCAAATTGGGATAAATTATGATAAATTTGTATTTTTCAATTTCAAATTGGGATAAAATTGTTCGAACTACTACCTCCATCTCAAAAAAAGCTTCTCCACTTTCTCGATGTGTCCATGTACATCCGTATGTATGATTTGAATTCTATCCCAACTTGATTGGGAAGATTGATATGTATTTGATCCGAGAGGCTGGTACATGCTTTCACTTTTGGGATCCCTTCACTTTTATAAGATGTTCATGCATGCTAAAATTATCGCGCGCATTACTTAGCACAACTAGGAAATTGTATGCCAAAATACAGTGGTTAGAGCCACACCAAAATACAGTGGTTAGAGCCATCTACTGAATAACAATTCTATACTATCTAAATCATCTACCACGACCACATAACTGCTAGGACAGGGATGACACCTAATAAAACTACCCAGATGAATCTACTTTTCTCCTCTCCCATCACTTGAAGTTCATGTTCTAGATTTTCTACCACTTGATCAAATACCGCAAGATCTGTCTCAAGTATCAACTTCTCCTTGCGAATAAGCTCTGAATTCTTCTTTTCTTCCTCCACAGTACGCTCCAGCTCAAATATCATCAGGTTTTTATGGGCCAATTCATCACCTAAATTGGCCACCTTCTCCTCCAAATCCATCCTCTGGCTACACCACTGGGTTGATTCATCTTGGTATGCAATGTACCACGGATCATCGGCTTGCCTGGCAAACTGTAACAATAATGGAAAAAAGAACAACTGAGATCACTCCAACAGGCCATGGCGGCACTTCAAATTCAACGGTAGTACAGAGAGCAGAAGCTAGATACCTGCACTTCCGACGAGGTAGGAGAAGTAGAACATGGCCACGACATGATCGAATCCCCACCCTCGCCGGTGTACCCGCTACGACCAGACATTGAGGACTATTTCGCACCTGCAAACTCCAATAAATTACGGGAACCGAATCGATTAGGGGGCGGGGAAGGCAGAAGCGGAGGTCTTACCAAGCTATACTACCAATTGGTGCGCGGAACAAATCCCGGTCATCGTGGGCGGCGGATCTGCTTGCAGCGGACTTTCCTATGGTGGGTACAATGCGTGCGGACAAAACAAGTGCTGGAGCCGTGGTTGACATGCAGCGCCGCAGTCCGTCCGATGCCGCCGGGGGACAGAGCCGGCGGCGCAACGAGGCGCCGGCGATGGCTGCTCCGTCTGAGGGTGGGGAACGAGGTGCCAGCGGTTCTCCGATGACTAATGAGATACACAACACTAGGTCCCAGCCATGTTTAGCATAAGATTCACTTTAGATTAAGCTGTCAAAATAGTCACCTACTGGGTCTAGCTTAAGAAATATTAATTAGCGAACTTGTTGCTTCTCTCTAACTAAAAGCAGGGATATATGCCTTTTCACTAGGGATTTTTATTTTCGTGCCCCTGGTTCGTTAGTTGTACTCAGTTTTCCCCAGCTCGTTAGTTTTTCCTCAGTTTTCCCCAAGCCGTTGTCTGAAACCGTCACCAGTGCTGGAACGGCCGGTTGCCCGACGGTTGAACACCTTTGACCGTTAACTGCTGACTAGTGGGGCCACGTAGAGCCCGCAAAGACACGTCAGAGCATCCATCGTTGTTTGACCGTAAGCATCGCCGTATCCCTGACCAAAACGCGGACGAGTGGGGCTTCGGTATATCGAATGACAAGTGGGGCCATGACGCTGATACAAGGGGCAATACATGGGTAGGATTAGATTTTTAAACGGAGCTCTACAGCGATGGCACGGAGGAGGTGGCCTGCGGGGTGCCGAAATGAGATCGACGTCCACAAAGAACTGCATGAAGCGAGACCAGACGCATTAGATAGATATGATCTGGACGCGTTTAACCATGCAAAGAAGAGAAGAAATGGTCGAGGACATCGACGACGACCTCAACACTTTGACTGACGGTGTCGGACACGAACGCGAGCAATGTAGAGAAAACTAGTGTCTCTCCTTTCTGGCGTGTATAGATAGGTGCTAGGGGAGTGTGGTGGCGAAGGGAAAGACCTCGCGGTGGTCTGTGGCGTCCAGCATAGCGGGGCGGCGTGGCCGTGCCCACAGCGGCGTGCATGTTCGGCATTGGCATCAGCATGTACGTTCGTCATTGGCCTCGGCGGTATCTCTGGTTGTGTCAGTGATCGAATGAGGGGACGGGATTGAGGGTGCATCCCGACGGTGACCTAGCAGTGGCGGCGAGCATGCATACCCGTTCTGACCATGCCGATATCGGCATCGGCATCGTTTGGAGGCTGTGGTGCTCGAATCATAGTGAAAATTGCGATTTCCTATTATTTTTACATGCATAATATATAGAAAATAGCTAGATCTATAAATCGATGCATATGAAGCTACATATATATTCTTGGTCATAATCCCCTTAGATGCATGGCTTCACGTCGTCGTCGCTTTCATCGTCAGTATCTTCGTCGTCCGTGTAGTAGTACTTCCTGCACATTGTTCCGTCGAACACCTTCACTGTGAGCACATAATCGCCTTCATATTTGAAGTGTAGGAAGCAGCCAAAATCCACACCGTGCGCGATGGCGAAATTCTCCCAGCCCTTGTCGAGGTACATCCGGCCTTGTCCGTCAAATATGACCTCCACGGTCCAGAGACGAGGACCGCAGTCAGCTGCTCGCAGATACACCTTTGCGGGCTCCTGGCCGTCAAGATAGTCCGCAAACTTTTGTGGGAGTGCCTGCAAAGAAATTAAAGGTTTTTTAGAACATGCACATAATTAATCACATGCATCATATATGTGGGAACGCGTACGTACCTTCTTGGCCAAAGGGACTTCATAGATGGTGATGAAGAACTCCTCTATGATCAATGGCAGTGTTGACGGTGGTGGTGGCAATGATGATGATCCACCACCCCGGCCGCCCCTTCCCCTTCCCCTTCCCCTTCCCCTTCCGGTCGGCGTCCGAGACGTGGAAGCCATGGCAATGGATCAAGTGTATGTGAACAAAGAAGAGAGAGGCAGAAACGAAGAAGAGAGAGGCAGAACCTATTGACATGAGGGATGGCCGTTGTGGGGGTTTACAAGGGAGAGATGACCATTGTGGGATTTACACCATAAATTAAGGTAGAGATGACCGTTGTGGGGTTTACACAATAAATTAAGGAGGAGATGACCGTTGTGGGGGTGGTTTATATCTCAACAAAAAAAGTAATGCCTAAAAGAAATGGAAATTCGTGAAAGTTCATCATTTTATCGTGAAAAGTAAAGCCTACAAGAAATGGAAATTCGTGATAGTTTATCATTTCAGCGTGAAAAGTAATGCCTACAAGAAATGGAAATTCGTGATAGTTTATCATTTTACCGTGAAAAGTAATGCGTAAAAGAAATGGAAATTCGTGATAGTTCATCATTTTACCGTGAAAAGTAAAGCCTACAAGCAATGGAAATTCGTGATAGTTTATCATTTCAACGTGAAAAGTAATGCCTACAAGAAATGGAAATTCGTGATAGTTTATCATTTTACCGTGAAAAATAATGCCTAAAAGAAATTCGTGATTACCCAACTTGTTGAATCCGGTGGCAAACTCGTCATTTAGCATACATAGAGGGGTAGTAGTTTGCCACCGACAGATAGAGAGAGGGTGGCACGATCCTGCCCGTTGGATCATAGGATCGACGGTAGGTGGGCACGATCCGTGTGACAACAGCTCGACCAATCAGGCCAAGTTTGGGCTTCTGTGAGAAGGGAGAGGGTAAAACTGAGTAGTATCAAGGATACAAGGGCAAGTAAATAGTAAACAGGCTAAGGAATTCAAATAAGAGATTTAGAAAAAGAAAAACACATGTTTTGTACAATGAAACCCATGTTGGCCTACCTCAAAGTATTAGCAATTCAAATATACATGAGTGTAAAAATTATGGCCTCATTCAGACAAACTATGTTTTGGGTATAGATGTTTTGAGAAGGGGTTTGAGTGGAAAGCCATGAACCTTCATAGCTACTAGTGATTTCAGAAGTAGCCATTTGTGTGAAAACTTGATTTATATATGTTTGTTATGATTTTATTTTGCGCATGAGTTGGAGGCACTATGATTTTATTTTTTTGATTTTTTTTGCGCATGAAATGACTCAATTAGATGGCTTAATCCCATCTGTTGACTCTCTGTTGACCAGCCACTTGAGGGTAAAACTGAGTATATTGCACTAGGCAGTATTAGTACTCGAGGGGAAAACTGAGTACAAATATTTTTCCAGTGTAAGATTCGAGGGTAGAACTGAGTACACGTAACGGTGCTGACGTGTAGTCCCACGGACGCGTGTCGCGGTGAGCAGCGGTTAGCCGCGCGGTGCGCGTGTTGAGACCAAAACGTCAACTGCTGAGACGAACCGTCACTTTGCCAGTACAGAGCCCCTCTCCCTCCCTCTGCACACAGTCTCATCATAACTCACGCACGCAACCACGCCTCTCACGTCCCATCACCTTCTCAAAAAAACCCCAGCCGCCCTACGCGCGCTCCCCTGCCGGCGATGGAGAAGAAGAATGCGCCGGCGGCCGTCGCCCCCGAGCCTGTCGCCTCCGAGCCCATCGCCTCCGAGCCCGTCACATCCGAGGGCGGCGCATCCAAGCGCGGCGCCTCCGTGAACTGGGCCTCTCTTAAGGGTGACGGACCACTTCACAAGATCGGCGACTGCTTACTGGCGAACGAGGAGTACGTGGACACCTACGCTGCTTTGAGGCAAGTTTGTACAAATTGGTGCTCAGATCTACCTGAGCCCAACGTGCACCTGCACGAATGGATCGTGGTAGAACACGCCCTTCCACGCGCCGCTGAGTTCTCCTTCCTCAACCTCCGCACATCCCGCTACGTCACCATCGATCTAACGGAAGTTCATGCAAGGTTCAAATTCCTCCATATCTATAGAGTTAATCTATTTTTATTTTCAATCGTAAACATCTTAGTGCTGAATGTTATCTTCATCAACTCCCTTTTAGATACTACTTCGTCGGCTTTTACCGTGGCGTCATCGTGCTTGCCCAGAGGAACCAGCCGCACAAGATACGGCTTCTGAACCCACTCACAAAGACATTGAACGCTACGTTTGAGGCGCAGATGCCATCTATGATTGTGGAGTCAGTCGCTGTAATGAAGTCCCCGACTATGGTCTTCATTTGCACAGGTTACCCCAATGAAATTGCTTGGGTCGATGAGAGCTCTCCTACTAAGGATATAGATGTAGAAGATTGGGGAGAAGGAAGATTTTCGATCGAGGAAGATTGTCTCAGTTGCCTTACCCCGTTCAATGGTGAATTGTATGCAATAGCTGTGAACAATTTTGATGTCGGAACATTAGTGTGCACCAACAATGTCCAGTTGGAGAAGCGCGCGAGCACTATCAACATGGAGACACTATTTTCATTTCCAGAACTTGGAACTGACAAGTTCTACCTTGTGGAGTCTGATGGTGATCTGCTGCTTGTGTTGTTCGGCGGCAGCCCTGGCAACAGGTATTTGGAGGAAGGTCAACCATTGGTGTACCGTGTGGACACTGAGAGCCGCTCTCTCCATGCCGTCAACATTGGCAGTCGTGCCTTCTTCGTCAGTTATAAACGGTGTATCTCCGTCGACACCAGAGTGCACCCGACAGTTCGACCTGGCTGCATCTACTACGAGGGCGGTTATATCAGACAGTACTTTGATGATAGAAAGGCCTGGGATGAGTGGCCACGACTTGTGGATAGATTAGATTCCGACGGTATGAAAATAGAAAGGCCATACCTTTTGGAGGATCTATTGGCTGCACACTGCAGACGGAAGGAGTTCAGTCAATATTTTTTTCGTCTCATGGAATATAGCGACTCCGAAATATATGATGAAGAATGAAGAACCTTCATGTTGGGCATACATTGCGTCTTATATTATTTTCAGCTTAGTTTGTCGTGAATATTAACATCGTTATTGGCTTCTTTTGGCTGCTGTATGCATTTTATGTATTATACTATACTAGCTTCTAGATTAGCTTCTAGATTTGTTACCATATTGGGCAAAAAACGAGGGCCAAAAGGCAGCAATCATTGAAGAAAGACAGAAATAGAAGCTTCTCTAGATTTGATACTAATTTGGTGAAAAGAGAGAGAACTGTTTACAGAGAGAGAGGGGAAAAAGGCGCTCAGAAAAGGCGCTCTGAAAAGTCAATGCCAATTTGGCTCGAGAGAGACAGAACCGAGCTCTCACGTACAACCAAACGCGGTCTCGTCCTGTCCCACGCGGTCCCTTTCTACCAGCCCCACGCGACGCGGCCCCACACGACGCGGCCCCACACGTCAGCACGGAAACGGTCAACTTAACGGGAATCCTCAAGTCCGAGCTCCTTGAGGGTTTCAGACAACGGCTTGGGGAAAACTGAGGAGCTGGGAAAAACTGAGTACAACTAACGACCTGAGGGCACGAAAATAGAAATCCCTTTTCACTAAGGGCAACCCCAGCAGTCATTGGCTGAGGCGGCCCCACAGAGCGGCTCTATATGATTTTCTCTAAATAAATAGACGACCCCAGCGGTCATTGGCTGCGGAGGCCCCACAGAGCGGCAATATATGATTTTCTCTAAAAAAAATAGACGACCCCACTAGTCATTGGCTGCGACAGCCCCACAGAGCGGCAATATATGTCTTTTCCTGAAAAATACAGGACCCCACTGGTCATTGGCTGCGGCAGCCCTATAGAGCGGCCCTATTTGTCATTGGCAGCACCGCGTATACAATCAGGAAATAAAATGGCCCACATGTCAGCGATAGATGGATGGCTGCTCCGACGTGTCTCCTGACCCTACCCGTCAGCACCATTCAAAAGCAACGGTCAATTCACAACCACCGCGGCTCCCTAGCCATCACCGGTAACGGTCAAGGCCTCTGACCAGACGGCAACCCTCCCGTCCGACCGTTTGCGAGGGGTTTCAAACTAGAGGGAGGGGAAAACTGAGGAAAAGTTAAGCGGCTGGGGAAAACTGAGCACAACTAAGGACCCGAGGGCACGGAAATGGAAATCCCATAATAATAAGTCCTCCAGAAGCACCAACTGAGGGAAGAAATTCAAACTTATTGAATTATCTGGGGCAAAATTTCTTCATGTAATCCAAATCAAATGATTCCCTCTTGGTTTCTTGCAAGCAAATAATATCACAACCAGATTCAACAATTTTACTGGATAAAGCAAGCCATTTCTTTTCAGAATTAATTCCTCTCAAGTTCCAGTTCAGAATTTTCCAAGATCTATTTAAATCCATTTAACCAGTGGGTATAAACCCTCATAACATTTGAGGGGAGATTGCAACAAAGATCACAATAATACTCATTTAACATAATATCTTGAAATAAACAGTCTTCATAGATCTTATGACAAACCCAGCAGGAATTCAACTTATTACAAAAGTTTCCAAAAATCAAGGTGGACCACCACCTGATAAACAACTTCTTAAAGCAATACATGACAACCACTAGGCTTTCTTCTTTCCATGCTGGGCGCTAGCTCTAGCATCTTTCTTTCCCTTGCTTTTGGAGACTCCTTCCTTCACAGAGCCTTTCCCATTTTTCTTGCTTGGGCCAGGAGCAGCATCTTCTGCTCCCATTCTTCTGCTCTTGGAGGGTTTGAGGATCCTCTTGTCCAAGCCATCCTCTTTTACCTTACAAAATGAGATAGCCAAATTCTTAACAAGATTTGATTTAAGACTTGGTGGTGCAGAATTACAAGGAAGGCAATGCTTATTATTGCAATTTGAGTGATCTTTAAAACCCTCATTTAGTTCAGAAATCCTGGGACTTCTTCTCACCTCACTTTCAACCAAATTTACATTTGCTCTTCTCTTTTTCTTGGGAGCATCAGGAGTGACATTGTGCAGAACTTGATCAGCATTTTCAACCTCCTTATTAGAAAAAGACTTGATTATGTCCAAGCACCTTTCTTCATCAGCCAACTCTGAGATTTTGCAAGTAGGCTTCTGCTGCACACAACATTTTTCAGGGATAACAAAAGTCACAGAAGCTTCATGATTATCAGCTTCAGAAAGAATATTCCAAAGAGGGGAGAAGAGAAAGCCTTTTGCCCAGTCAAATTTTTCAGGGGATAAAAGCATAAGAGTTGTAAAGTTAAACCAACTTACAGGAATCTGGAACACATTTGGCCCATTGGTGCTTGCATCTTTTGCACAATGAGGGGCAAAATATTTATCCCATAGTTTCATTCCTTCTTCAGAGAATTCAGAGAATAATTCTTGCTTATCTAGAACTGGGAAGAAATGAGTGTGGACAAAACCCATCTGCAGGTGAGCCACTTCAGGTGGAACCAAGTCATTGGCATTGTTGATATCCATGAAATTTTCCATCTCGATGTTATCATTCAAGATGTCATCATTCTGATGTTCAGCATCAATGTCTTCATTATCCTCCATATCAAGGTAAGCTAGCATTATGTTCTGGACTCCCTCTCCTAGCTGAATAAAGTTATCAAAATTCAGTCCCTGTTCATTACCATGCACAATGACTGGGCCTGGAATGCCTTGAGGAATATTATCATCTACAGGGACTATCTGTAGCTGGTTTACTTCTTGGTTTTGTATGAAAGCAACACGATTGTTGACAGAATTGACTCCTTCAGAGAAAGGAGCAGTCAGAGTGATACTGCTCTGGTTATCATTGGCTTGCTCAGCATTGTTGGCTTGATTGAGGATAGGAAATTCAGCTTCCATTTCCATTGCATTTATCAGATCATCTATAGCATTATTCTGATTCTGAGCAATACCTTCTTGCTGAACAAATGGCTCCACCTTTTGATTTTCCCAAGCATTGACATCAGGCTCTTGCACAATAGGAGGATGAAAAGGTTGTACAGGTAAAGGATGGGGGTCAATGCCATCATCAGGAATAGGGTCTTCATCCTGGGGCCCAGCACCCAGCAGGGTTTGGGACAGCACCTCACCTTAAAGCTTAGATGGGTCTAGCGGATCCTCAAGGGGTGGAGGCATTTGGCTACAATTAGTTAAGGCTAAGTACCTAAGGGGCCACCCGCTTATGGCGTGTGAGTGGTAGGAGGGGTCTCGGTTTTGGAGATTCCTCCAAGACATAAAGCATGAGATAAGGGCGGGATGTCACCTACTCCATAGGCGATGGAGAAGGTACCCTATTTTGGCTTGACTCATGGCTAGGTGAGCGATGATTGCTGGTTGATGGCGCCAGAAAAGAGTTGGTGCCTAGTTGAATGTCCAGTCTGTTGGGAACCCCAAGAGGAAGGTGTGATGAATACAGCAGCAAGGTTTTCCCTCAGTTAAGAAACCAAGGTATGTCAATCAGGAGAGGAGAGACAAACGACTGAAGGTGATGCTTGCAAGCTTCGCGATAGCTCCGGACAATTTATATATGGCGCCTCGTCCAAGCTTTGCTTTGCTAGCAGCAACATGGAACCTGCACACAACACAACCAAATACTTTGTTCCCAACTTGCGATGAGGTTGTCAATCTCACCGGTTTGCTTGAAACAAAGGGTATGAGCGTATCAAGTGGAAAGCAATGAAAGTATGCGAGTAAAGTAAACAGTGCGAGTAAAGTAAACAGGTGATAGCAATATGATGGAAATAGGACCGGGGTCCACAGTTCACTAGTGGTGTCTCTCCATAAGATAAATAACACATGCTGGGTAAACAAATTACAGTTGGGCAATTGATAGAATAAAGATAAACGTGATATGTCAAGAAGATCACTATGCGATTTACTCTGGGCATTACAACAAAATACATAGACCGCCATCCAACTGCATCTATGACTAATAATCCACTCACGGGGATATCATCCGAACACCCCATGAGTATTAAGTTGCGAACAACAGATAATTGCATTAAGCAAAGTGTGTAATGTAAACAAAGCATATGCCCTCGAGCATATGAATGTTGTTTTCTCCCTAGTAGCAACAGCACATCTACAACCTTAGAGGTTTCTGTCACTCCCCCAGGTTAAATAGAGGCATGAACCCACTATCGAGCATAAATACCCCCTCTTGGAGTCACTAGCAACTACTCGGCCAAGATAGCTACTAACAACGGAGAGCATGCAAGATCATAAACAACATAGAGATAACATACGATATATTTCAGTATAGCAACTCAATCATAACACCAATATTCATCGGATCCCAACAAACCAAACATGTAGAATTACATAACGGTGATCTCAATCATGTAGGGCAGCTCATGAGATCTAAACTTGAAGCACATGGTGGAGGAGACAACCATCTAGCTACTACTATGGACCCATAGTCCAAGGTAGACTACTCACTCATCGCTCCGGAGGCAAGCATGGCGATGAAGAAGACCTCCGGTGGTGATTCCCCTCTCCGACAGGGTGCCGGGAAGAGCTTCTGGACCCTCCCGATCTTCGGGTCGACGGCGGCGGTGGATCGCTATGTGTTCTGGAAAAGTGATCGGGTCCTTAGCTTTTTTCCGTCGGGGGGTCTTTATAGGCGAAGAGGCATCGTCAGAGGTGGACCGAGGCGTCCTCACACGTAGGGGGGCGCGGCCAGGGCTTGGGCCGTGCCGCCCTAGTGTGAGGGTGGCCTGTGGCCCCTCTCCAACTCCTCTTCAGATCACTGGAAGCTTTCGGGAAAAATAAGACTTCAGGAACTTGTTTCGTCCAATTCCGAGAATATTTCCTATGTAGCACTTCTGAAACACAAAAACAGCAAAAAACAGGAAACTGGCACTGTGGCGACTTGTTAATAGGTTAGTTCCGGAAAGTGCATAAAAGTGCCACGAAGTGTAACGAAACAGTAGGCAAATGGTGTAAAAACAAGCATGGAGCATCAAAAATTATAGATACGTTGGAGACGTATCAAGCGACCCTATAGGTTGGACGTCCCGCAACTATTTGCCATCTGTGACGACCCAATGTTCTTGGTGGCCACAGCGGGCCATCAATTGCGGAAATCCTATTTTAGCGGGCTTTTGGTCCGGAGGAAACCATAGCATGGGAGGATCTACAAGCTCGGCTTTCCCTCATGCTTGCAGACTCTCCAGATAGTATCTCGTGGCGACTGTGTACTTCAGGGTTCTTCACGGTTAGGTCCGCTTACCGGGCCCTATGTAGAGGGCCCTCCCTAACTTGGACATCACCATTGTGGAAGGCCCCGATACCCCTTAAGACCAAGATCTTTGTGTGGTAGTTGCTTCGGGATCAGCTACCCTCGGGGGTGGAGGTGGCCAAATGACATGGGCCAGGCAATGGCCTTTACCCCATGTGCAATATCCCTGAGTTGACACACCATATTATGTTTGTATGTCCTGCTGCCCGCTTCTTACGGAGCTAATTTGTCTCTAAGGCCCTAGGACCTGAGTGGTAGGCCCTAGACCTAGGCAAGTTCCTAGAGGAGCATGCAAACTGTACTGGTAGAAGGAGGCGCCTCTTCTGGTTAGTGTTTGCCGCGATGACCTGAACTTTATGGACTATCCGTAATAAGATGGTTATTGAACATATCTTCTTAAGGCGGGCATCTGATTCTATCTTTAAGTCTTGGCTTTTCTACAATAGTAGTACCTACTCGGTAGGCAACGGGACATGGAGCAGCTGGACAACATGCTGGAGGACCTTCTTGTGGTGGCTCGTCACCTATCTTCACAGTCCGGCCGCTGATGTGCTCTACCGCCTTGTGATAGAGTTGTATATTTTCTTTTGGGCTTGTTTGTGTTGTTGCCCCAACATACTTGTTCTTGTTTGCTTTCTCTTTTCTGACACTTGAACTCGTTGTATGATTATGGTTGATTTATTTATAAAGCGGGTCGAAAGCCTATTTTGTGGGATAGTTAATACTCTCTCCAACTCATATTACTTATCTCTAATATTAATGTATCTAGATAAAGTGATAGATAATATGGATCAGAGGAAGTACATAAGTACTCGACTAAGCACCCAACTTGCCACAACAGCGAGACATCATGTCACATGGTTTAATATAATTGATAGAATACTTGTGACAATAAGATCTTATTTTGGTAGATTAAAAGCTGGTGCAAAAATTAGCATCATGTACAAGTAAAGTGTGACGTAATTAGTTAATATGTTAGGTACACCGTTTTATGGCACCAAAATTCGTCACAATCAATGCTAAAAAATCAATTTGTTCATTTCATTGATATCATAAATTCGAATTCATTAAGATATAATACTCCATTATACTACAATGCTCAATGGAGGATCTTTCAGCTATTTCTACAACTACTCTAGCTTTTCATTCTAAATGAAAATAAAAGGGAGTTTTGTCTCCATTTAGCAAATTTAAATATGAAATTAGAGGTTCGGCCACTTCTTGGCGAAGTTTACTCATAATTAGGGAAAATCCCCTATTTGTATCTAGAGTTATTCAGTGCTTATATGTTCATGACGGCTTTGTCATCACATCACATTGATACGTCTCAAACGTATCTATAATTTTTGATGCTCCATGCTTATTTTACACCAGTTGCTTTGTGTTTTGTTTACATTTTGTGGTATGTTTATGCATTTTCCGAAACTAACCTATTAACGAGATGCCACAGTGCCAGTTCCCCGTTTTTTTTGCTATTTTTGTGTTTCAGAAAAGTTACATAGGAAATATTCTTGAAATTGGACGAAATGAAAGCCAAAGTTCCTATTTACCTGACACGAAGACGGAGTCCAGAGGAGAGATGGAGACGGACCAAGGGGCAGCCGCACCATAGGGTGGCGCGGGCCACCCCCTGGCCGCGCCACCAGGTGGTGTGACCAACTGATCCACCTCCTGACATCGCCCCTCTGCCTATAAATTCCCTTCGACGGGAAGACCCTAAGGGGACGAACACTTTTCTAGAAAACATACTGCAAGCCGCCGTTGTCGTCATCCCGAGAACGAGAGGGTCCACAAGCTCTTCCCGGCACCCTGCCGGAGAGGGGAATCATCACCGGAGGCCTTCTTCATCACCATGCCTGCCTCCGGAGTGATACGTTAGTAGTATACCTTGGACTATGGGTCCATAGTAGTAGCTAGATGGTTGTCTTGTCCTCCATGTGCTTCATGTTTAGATCTTGTGAGCTGCTGTCGGGGGGATGACTTATGGGGCATGCCACGTGCCGAGCTATTTGCCGGCTGGCGTCCCAGGAGTCTCCACGGCTCAAAGACTAGAAGACCGGCTTGGCGCGGAAGGCCGGCTGTGCCAGCAGCCGGCTGGCGATTCCACCGAGGAAGACCGGAGCCGGGCGACGAAGACAAGAACCCACCAACGGCAGTTTCGCCGAAAGTGGGCTGGCCCCGACAGGAGCGACAGAGGCCGAGGACGGGATGACGCCTGCCACGACCGGCCTCAGCCAATCAGAGATCGAAGGCCCTTCCCCACGACGGGATCCGAGGCAAAAGAGAAGGGATATGCCTTCCAGATGCTGGCCCGGGGGAAAGGCACTTTATAAAGTGCCTTTGTCAGAGCAGGGCCAGAGGATCACGCCAAGGACGCCGCCGCCGAGGAGCCGGCAGCCGGCCGAGTCGTTACCTAACCTGTAACCAGGCCCCCGCCTATATAAGGGGGCCTGGACCCTTAGTCTGGAGAGATCGAATCTTCTTCTTCCTCCTCTAGCCCGAACAGCTCGAGGAGCATTGTAATCGATACTGTCTAAGCAATACGAAGCAAGCAGGAAGTGGGTAAACCGTGGTGTCTCAGTAGGCATAATCCCGAGCCGGGCCCCTCGTCTCCACCGTCGTGCCCCTCCGATAAGCCTACCCATGGCTACTGTCTCTAAATTCCCATGACAGTTGGCGCCCACCGTGGGGCAAAGCGCGGCGGCGAGCGGAGTCAAGTTCCGGCCGGGACCCTCATCGGCTCTCGGCGAGAAGGTCGCCTCCGACCTTGTCTGGAGGTTCAGCACCTTCGACTGCGTCGACGACAACTTGGCCTACTTCAAGAACGGCCTCGGTGACAACGGCTCCTTCCTCGACGTCGGCAGCCACCGCTTCTACGTCGCCAAGCCCTTCCCGGAGGAGGTAACCGATGTGCTTGACCCTCTCTGTGACGCAGACTCCGAAGACGGCGAAAGCAGCGACTTTTGCAGCATGGTTGAAGTGCTGGCCCTGGAGGAGGATGGTGGCGGCGGCCCATCGTGCTCTGCGCGCCCACCGCTCGAACGCTCACCTCCACCGGAACATGGTCTTCAACCTCCAGAGCGGGACGTGTTGGACGCAGCCATCACGGACCTGCGCGCTCCACTCGACATCTCTGCGGATCCGGTCAAGGTCTCCGAGGATCTGGAGCGGACACGCCTCAACCTCCATAAGGAAGCGGTCGACGTCGATGACACTTGTCGGCGCGTCCTCTCCACGATCAACGAGTACAACGTCGCCCACGGCTTCACTCCGGCTGGAGATGGCCCAAGCCGGGCGGGACAAGTTCGTCAACGAGGCCGCGAGCTGGGCGCGGAGCTAAACCAGGCAGCGCCCTCGGCGAAGCTACCTCCGATCATCAATAAGCCGACCTACAGCACGCCCACAAAGAACCTCCGCGCCACGCGCTACATCACCTCTGAACTGGATGGATTGCAAGGCGAGGACTTGCGGGAGAAGCAAGCTCGGATCCAGGAACTCCTGAATGCTGCCGATCTACAGCAGCAGGCGATGGAGCCGCGCGGAGAGGCAAGCGGCACATGATACGAGAACCATATCGTCGTGGCCGGCCAGGACAAGTCGCAAGGACAAGCTTCGTCGCCCAACCATGGCCCGGCGGAGCACAGCCGGAGCAACCAAGCTCCTGGCAAAAGCGGTGGAAATCACCGCACCCAGCACTCTGGCCATCACAACCGGCAGCCTCGAGATCCGGCTGCGGTCACTAGCAAGCCGCGTCACCTTCCTCGAGCGGATGTGGTGGAGCCGGCGCGCGGCAAGTCTGGGGCGCTAGCCCAGCCGGCTCAGGGAGCCGGCCGAGGCGCTCAAGGTCATTAGCCAACTCGCTCGCACGTGAGCCAGAGGATCGGGGAACGCATCGATCCGCCGAAAGACGACGCACGCCATCAGCTCAACCTCCTGGCAGATTCCAAGTTCGACGAGGAGGAATCTTCGGCGGGGCCGGTCTACTTTGGCCCTCGCATCCGCAACGAGCCTTTCCCGGCCAAGTTCGCGCTCCCGCGCGACATGCCTAAATACACCGGGGCGGTGAAGCCGGAAGACTGGCTATCGGACTACGTCACCGCCGTCGACATCGCGGGTGGCAACAAGAGGACAGCGGTGCGCTACGCGCCGCTCATGCTGACAGGATCTGCCCGGACATGGCTCAACAGCCTGCCGGCTCTGCAGATCAACTCCTGGCATGATTTCCAGGAAGCGTTCATCAAGAATTTCACGGGAACCTACAAGCGACCGCCCCGCTCGCGACAACTGGCCCTCTGCAAGCAAGGCCCAGATGAGCCAGATCGCGACTACCTCACAAGATGGTCCGAGTTGCGCAATTCATGCGAGGGGGTGGGCGAGGAACAAGCCATCGGCTACTTCACGGACGGATGCAGAGAAGGAACCCTACTGAAGCACAAGCTCCACAGAGCCGAGCCGAAGTCAATGGCGGACTTCATGGCGATAGCGGACAAGTACGCTTCCGCCGACTCTGCTGCAAGGGTACAATGCGTTGAGCCAGCGCCAGCTGGAGGCCAATCTCAGCCGGCAGCCGGCCAAGGAGGACATCACAACCGTGATCGGCACGGCAAGAGGAAAGATGAGCGCCGTGACAACAAGTACGGCTCTCAGCAAGTGGCTGCTGTTCAAGGAAGCCCGGGGGCTACAGGTGGAAGCCAGAAGCGCAAAGGAGACAAATTCAGCAAGGATAAGTACACCATCGAGGTGATGCTAGATCAACCCTGCAAGTTCCATAGCGTTTCAGGCAAGCCGGCAGTGCATACCACCCGCCAGTGCAGTTTCACCAGGGATCTGGAGCAGGGCGGCCACCAGTTGCCTGGCCCACCCCCAGGCCTGCCGGCCGAAGCACAAGGAAACAAGAATCGGCAACCGGCCAAGGTAGTAGGGGACTACCCCGAGGAAGCAAACGTGGAGCAGTATCACGTGTTCACTTCCCAGATGGAGGATCCAAAGGATGAGCCGTGGTTTGGTGTCGAGGTGAATGCAGTCATACAAGTTGGACCGCAGTACATGCATTGGTCTGATGCGTCGATTACTTGGCGACGCGAGGACCACCCGCCACTCATGCCGAGGCCCGGGGGCTACGCACTGGTCTTGAACCCAATCGTGTTCTCAGAAACACATACCTGCCGATTCTCACGTGTACTCATCGATGGAGGCAGCAGCATCAACTTGCTCTACCGCACTTCGATGGAGAAGCTCGGGATCCCAGAGATCCAACTGAAGCCAACCAAGTTCACCTTCCATGGGATTGTGCCGGGGCACTCCTGCACGCCAATGGGAAGGATCGAGTTAGAAGTGCTGTTTGGCGAGAAGGACAATCACCGTCGCGAGCCGATCTGGTTCGAGGTGGTAGACCTCAACAGCCCCTACCATGCGCTGCTTGGTCGGCCGGCCTTGGCCAAGTTCATGGCAGTTCCGCACTACGCCTACCTAAAGATGAAACTCCCAGGCCCCCGTGGGGTGATTACTGTCACCGGATGCTACAAGAAGTCAATAGAGTGCGCAAGAGCCAGTTCCAAGCTGGCGGAGGCCTTGGTCATTGCTGAGAAGAAGCGGCAACTGCTGTAGCGGGTGGCGGCAGTCCAGCCGGGCCGCCAGGAATCGGGACTGCCGGCTCCACACCTCAAGCTGGCAAGCCTCCCCAAGGAAGTCCCGCCCGAAGCGGGCAAGGTGGCAGAAGCTCTTGTCTCGGGGGCTGGCCCCTCCTCCAGGTAGGGGGGAGCGCTTCGCAGCTTCGCCTGAGACAAGCCAAAGATCGCTTAAGACCTTCGGCTGAGCCAAGGCAAAAAACCTTGTATCCCGAACAAGTGTCGTTGAATAAAAGAAAGTTGGGTGGCATACGGCCGATCCCTGGAAAGAGTGGTCCAAAGTGCCTTTTACCTTTCTAAAGCGTTATTCACGGGGGCTGGAGACCGGCTCCAAACGGGAGCCGGCAGCCCCAACCCGACGAATCGACCCTCCTGTCAGACGAACGAGTACTGTGTGTGGACCGGACCTCGAGCCCAATCTCCACCCCGCGCCGCGTGGGATGGAGCCGGCAGGTCACCCACCTAGGAAAATCGCTAAGAGGAAACGCCCGCGACCCGACAAATCGAGTCCCTTGTCAGACGAACGAGTACTATGTGTGGATCGGACCCTGTGCCCAACCTTCTCCCCAAGCCGCGGGCGATGGAGCCGGTAGGCCACCCACACTGGAAAATCGCTAAGAGGATAGAACGCGAAACCGCCAACGGGCATTCACCCAGAAACCGCGCGCGTTGGCTAATAGTTGTGCGTGAAGGAAATATGCCCTAGAGGCAATAATAATATTGTTATTATCATATTTCTTGTTCATGATAATGTTTATACTCCATACTATAATTGTATTAAGCGGAAACATTAATACTTGTGTGGTTTATGAACAACACTGTGTCCCTAGTACGCCTCTACTAGACTAGCTCATTGATTAATGATGGTTAAGGTTTCCTAACCATAGACATGAGTTGTCGATTAATAATGAGGTCATGTCATTAGGAGAATGATGTGATGGACAGACCCAAATAAAGCACAACAATTAGATCGTGTCATTGTGTTCATCTTTGCGAAGCTTTTTCCTATGTCAAGTATTGTATTCCTTAGACCATGAGATAATGCAACTCCCTAGTGCCGGAAGAGAGCTTTGAGGTTATCAAACGTCATCCTATGAATGGGTGATCATAAAGGTGTCTCTCAGGTGATCGGAAAGTACTTGTTGAGTTGCATGTATCGAGATGGAATTTGTCCCTCCCAAGTCGGAGATATATACTTTGGGCCCACTCGGTAATCGATATCAATACCGCTTGCAAGCACGTGGTTAAGGAGTTAATCACAAAGTGATATTGGATTACGGAACGAGTAAAGTACTTGCTGTGAACGAGATTGAACTAGGTATGCCGATACCAACGATCGAATCTCGGGCAAGTAAAATATCGCGAGACGAAGGGAATACATATACGGGATTAATTGAATCCTGGCATCGTGGTTCATCCGATATGATCATCGATGAATATGTGGGAGTCAATATGGGTTTCCAGATCCCGCTATTGATTATTGATAGAAGATCATGTCTGCATATTCTCGAACCCATAGGGTCACACACTTAACGTGCATCGACGCTAGGATAGAATGGATAATTGGTTATTGAGTTTTTCGTTCAGAGTCTCGGATGATATCCCGGACATCACGAGAGGTTCCGAAATGGTCTGGAGAATAAGATTCATATAATGGAAAGCAGTTTTTGGGTTTCGGAAAAGTTCTGGACTTTTTCGGTAGAGTATCGGAATGTTCTAGAAAGTTCCAGAGGGCTCCATGGTGGGGCCCACATGCCCCAAAGGGTCCACATGGACCAAAGGGTGATGCCTACATGGGCCTGGTCGTCCATGCCCACTTGTCCTATGAGGCCAAGGGAAAAACCCTAGGGTTTTCTTATGGGCCAAGGCAAAGGAAACTTAGGGGGCAAGTTTTCTCCCTGGGGGCCACCGGCTTGACTTGGAGGCCAAGGCAAAGGAAACTTAGGGGGCAAGTTTTCTCCCTGGGGCCACCGGCTTTCTTATGGGCCAAGGCAAAGGAAACTTAGGGGGCAAGTTTTCTCCCTGGAGCCACCGGCTGGACTTGGAGGCTAAGGCAGCCCCCTTGGCCGCCCCCCTTGACCTATTTAAAGGGGAGGGGAGGGCTGGGGCGTGCTCACCTAGAAACCCTAGCTGCTAGCCCAACTGTTGCCCTCCAATCTCTCTCTCTCTCTCTCGCGACTGCGCGTAGGCGAAGCCCTGCTGCAGAAACTCTCCACCATAAGCACCACGCCGTCGTGCTGCAGATCCAATCTATCTCTCCACCATACTTGCTGGACCAAGGAAGAAGGAGACGTCGTTGCACCGTACGTGTGCATCTCTCAGAGGTGCCACCACTTGCGGCATAGGATCGGATCGGATCGCGGGGAGGAGACGGCTAGTACGACTACATCAACCACGTTCTGTTGAACGTTTCCGCCGTGCGATTTCTTCAAGGGTATGAAGATCTCATCTACCTCTCTCGTTGATTACATCTCCTAGATTAGATCTTGGCTTTCTTGTTCGCTTCCGTAGGAATTTTTTTGATTTACTATGCTGCGAAACCCTTCAGTGCGTGGACTGGACCAAGCCAGATCTCTTATACACCAAAGTACTACTCCTCATCCCGCGGCACGCTCCCAGCCTAGACCGGCATTCGGCTGTCGGTCCGAGGCAATGATTTTTAGCGAAATTCATTTTTGAGGCAGCTGTTCCTACGGCTACCTCGAAACTCGGGGGCTAGGGCGTATGGTGAAATGGGCCACAGAGCTGTAGGCCATGTCTCTCAACCAACAGAAGAAGCCAGAGGCTGATGGCGCGGTACTCACTTTGGTCGTCTGTATAGCATCGAGAAGTTGGAAGCCGATGTTCTGAAGCGACTCCTTGACCACGGAGAACTGTTTGTCCAGCTCCGCCAGGTTTGGCTTGCTGCCCTGGACCTTAAGTTTTCCTCCAGCATCGGCGCTCGAGGCAGTGTCCGCCCACTCCTACTGAAGCTGGCTGGCAGAGCTCAAACTTCCAACGCCGGACCCAGCCACAGCGGCAGGAGCCTTTCCACTGGAGGCACCCTTGGTCAGAACCTCAGGAGCTGGCGAGTTGTTATCGCGTTCATTCCTCGTCACCCGAGTG
The DNA here is from genome assembly GCA_007115705.1 of Dactylis glomerata. Taxonomy (NCBI): domain Eukaryota; kingdom Viridiplantae; phylum Streptophyta; class Magnoliopsida; order Poales; family Poaceae; genus Dactylis; species Dactylis glomerata. The sequence continues at coordinate 762,008 of QXEO01000235.1, read as the reverse complement.
GCGAGGAGTCCTTGGGAAGCTTCGCCAGAGCTGGAGGCCAGCCTGAAGAGCAGGGAACCAGCAGTCGCGCCAACCCCTGTCCTAGCTACAGGCACCGTAGCCTGCACGTTCAACACAAGCCTGGGGCTAGAAGGGGTCCCGGCAGCCGGTTCCGGGGGCTCCAGTAACCCCGCGCCCACTGGGGTCTCTTTTGCTGCTTTCATCGCGACCTCGCGCGTACCCACTTGGCTAGGTGGGCCAGAGGACGCGCAGGCAGCAGCGTCGTTTCCCATCGCGACACCTTCAGTAGCAGGAGGCAGGGGCGCGGCAGCCCCAGCTGGAGCAATGTCCCCGGTTGGCGTGGAATCAACCTCAGGCGCAGCAATCGGGCTGGAAACAGCATCCATAGACACCTCCAGGCGGACAGGCTCCTCCGCCCTAGTTTCGCTCGCCACAGGCTCCAACCGCGGGGAGTGGCGATCATCTTCAATGCGACCCGAGTCGCTGCCAACCTCATCCCTGCGTGCCCTCTTGTGGCATGAGGGGTCGGGAGCCGAGATCACGGTTCCCCCGGAAGAAGGAGCAGGGGGAGGTTGCGTAGCCAAATCAACGGAAAGGGGAGACCTATAAAAAAGGCGCCCCATGATCGAGTCAATCAGAGCTGCGGCGGTCAAGTAAGGACAAGAAGCACGGAGGCGGGAAGCTTACCCGGCTACGGCGGTAGCTCACCGTTTGGTCACCTTCTTCGTCTTAGGACGGCGCAGGTTCTTCGCCGCCGGCTCCGGTTTCTTGCTTCTCGGCTGGCACGTTCGGAGCCGGCTGAGCCCTTCTCTTGGCACCAACCGGCTCGCCTCCAGCCTCTTCATGGTCTGCCGGCTCTGGAGCAACAGGACGTTGCTCTGGAGACTCTGGCAGATCCACGATCGGGGGAGCTTGAACTCCAGCAGCGGCTGCGGTGGCTACATGAAGAGCTACGCCCCCGAGGGTAGCAGTTGATCCTGCATCATCATCGTCACCCTTGGACCGATCTCTTAGGAGAGAGGGACCGGGGAGCTTACTGGAGTGATCGAGGGGTTCACCCGAGTCTACGAGCTCATCATTCCCTTCATCGCCATGAGTGGCGCTCGAGCTCTCGACGGCGGCCTGGGAGCCAGCATCCTCCATCTCCTCGGTGTCGTCCCAGATGACCTCGTCATCCAACTCTGCTCTGTCAGCGGCGAAGCCGGCCCGGCGTTGGGCCGAGTTCTCCGCGGCCTGCAGGGCAAACAGGTTCTGCACGGGCCAAGTGGACAGAGGTCAGATGAGCGGAATTGCAAAGGAGGGAGCAGCGAAAACCAGACCCGGCAAGCTTACCTCAGCAATCGGGTTGTCTCGGTCGTGAGGTTCCAGGCCCCATGTCCACGAGGCTTGAAGCTTGACGTCAGCGATACGGTTCACTTTCCGTGCCACCTCCAGTGCTGACAGCGCCTTGGAGGAGTGTCGAGTGGGATCCCTGGCGGATCCCAGGAAGCACATCTTGTGCGAACGGCGCTGGAGTGGCGACACACGGGCAACCACGAAGGCGAGCAGGAGGTCAGCCGGCTCCAAGCCGCCCTCCGTCTGCATAGTGGAAATCCGCTGAAGAATCTTCTCCATGTCCGGCATGGGATGGGGAAGAGAAATACTCCAGCTGTCCCGCTCGGGCCCGCTTGCATCGAAGGGCAGCAGATTGATATGATCCGCGCCCTCCTTCAGATTCTTCACATAGAATAAGGAGCGCTGCCATTTCTTGCAAGATTCCTTCCCCTTTATGCTCGGGAAGTCCGCGGTCTTGCGCGCATAAAAAGAGGCGGTGCCGCATATCACTGGGATGGTCTCTGCCGTCTGGGTCTTGAAGTAGATCAGCCGACGGAATAGCTCGACGTTGGGCCAGATGCCCAAGTATGCCTCGCAAAGGGCCGCAAACGCGGCCAGTGTCATCATCGCATTCGCCCCGAGGTGGTGCGGTTGCAGATGGAAATGATCTAGGAACTGGCGCATGAAGCTACTGGCGGGCAGCGCAAAGCCCCGGGGGAAATGGTCATAAAAGACCACCGCCTCCCCGAGCTTCGGAGCGGGGATGCGCTCTCTACCAGTGGGGCGGCAGCCCACGAGATCCGCGGGCGGAAGCACCCGACCTCGGCGCAGTAGCTCGATCTGCTTCTCCTTCACCCAAGAGCCTTCCCAGGATCCCTTCGGCAAAGCGGGCGGATCGGCGTCCTTGCCGGAGGCCGCCCGCTTCCCTTTGGGCCGGGACGCTTTGGGAGCCATCCGGGTGCGGATCTGGATGAGCGGAATGGTGGCGGAGTGGATGAGAAACCCTAGTCTCGTGGGGACGAAGCTAGGAAGCGGAGGACCTCGGGTGGAGCGAATGCCGAAGGAAGAAGAGAAGCGGGCAACTGGTGCTCGGCTTCAGAAACGGTCCCCGGTTTAAAAGCGAGGGGGCGGGTCAGTTGCCTATTTCACCCACGATGGGCTGGCAACTGACCCCTCTCATCACGAGCCACGACCGCGTAGAGATCGGGCAACCGCCGTGGTTGCCGCAAAAGATCGTGGGCCGGGGCCGATTGGGCGTGACGCGATGGCGCGCAGACAAGTGGAACCACGGTCCAGTCCCTGAGGGAGCAAGTCCCAAGGAATCAGACCACGGCGGGCGGCCGCGTGGCAGTCGCCAGCCGGATCGGTCTCGGAACCGGTTCGTCCCGAGACGGCTGGTGACACTCCACAGGACTTGACCTCGAGGCCAATCGCTTCCTAGTCAAATAAAGAACCCTGGGACTCTGACAAGAGCGAGCAAGACTTCGGCGAGAAGAGCAACCCGCCGAAGCCCCATGCTAGCCCATGAGACTTCGCCAGTTTCGGGGGCTGTTGTCGGGGGGATGACTTATGGGGCATGCCACGTGCCGAGCTATTTGCCGGCTGGCGTCCCAGGAGTCTCCACGGCTCGAAGACTAGAAGACCGGCTCGGCGCGGAAGGCCGGCTGTGCCAGCAGCCAGCTGGCGATTCCACCGAGGAAGACCGGAGCCGGGCGACGAAGACAAGAACCCACCAACGGCAGTTTCGCCGAAAGTGGGCTGGCCCCGACAGGAGCGATAGAGGCCGAGGACGGGATGACGCCTGCCACGACTGGCCTCAGCCAATCAGAGATCGAAGGCCCTTCCCCACGATGGGATCCGAGGCAAAAGAGAAGGGATATGCCTTCCAGATGCCGGCCCGGGGGAAAGGCACTTTATAAAGTGCCTTTGTCAGAGCAGGGCCAGAGGATCACGCCAAGGACACCGCCGCCGAGGAGCCGGCAGCCGGCCGAGTCGTTACCTAACCTGTAACCAGGCCCCCGCCTATATAAGGGGGCCTGGACCCTTAGTCTGGAGAGATCGAATGTTCTTCTTCCTCCTCTAGCCCGAACAGCTCGAGGAGCATTGTAAGCGATACTGTCTAAGCAATACGAAGCAGGCAGGAAGTAGGGGTTTCACCTCCACCCGGGAGGGCCCTGAACCTGGGTAAACCGTGGTGTCTCAGTAGGCATAATCCCGAGCCGGGCCCCTCGTCTCCACCGTCGTGCCCCTCCGATAAGCCTACCCATGGCTACTGTCTCTAAATTCCCACGACAGCTGCCTATCATGATCAAGATCATCGTTATGTAATTCTACATGTTGTGTTTGTTGGGATCCGATGAATATTGAGTACTATGTCAAGTTGATTATTGATTTATCATATCTATGTTATTTATGATCTTGCATGCTCTCCGTTGCTAGTAGATATCTTGGCCGAGTAGATGCTAGTGACTCCAAGAGGGAGTATTTATGCTCGATAGTGGGTTCATGCCTCTAGTAATCTGGGAGAGTGACAATAACTTCTAAGGTTGTAGATATGTTGTTGCTACTAGGGAGAAAACAACAATATCTTAGTCAAGGAAATTTGTATTATTTACATTACACACTTTGCTTAAGGCGATAATCTGTTGCTTGCAACTTAATACCCAATGGTTATTCGGATGCTATCCGGTGGGTGGATTATTAGTCATAGACGCAGTTGGATTACGGTCTATGTATTATGTTGTAATGCCCAAGTGAATCTCATAGTGATCCTCGTGACATGTACATGCATTGCTATGCATTCTTTATTTTGTCAATTGCCTAACTGTAATTTGTTTACCCAGCATGTTATTTATCTTTATGGAGAGACACCTCTAGTGAACTGTGGACCCCGGTCCATTCTTTTACATATATTACTTTCTAGTGCAAGCATTGTTTACTTTCCGCAATTATTATTTACTTACTGCAAACAAATATCATTTTCCACAAGATACGTTTAATCCTTTGTTATTAGCAAACCGGTGAGATTGACAACCTCACTGTAAGTTGGGGCAAAGTATCTTGGTTGTGTTGTGTGCAGGTTCCACGTTGCTGCTGGCGGAGACACCGCGCCACCGAAGAATCCTTCTGGCGCTGTTGCAAAGTCAGCTAGCAAGAACCTTCGGGAGTGATTTCTTTCTCCTACTAGTCGATTAAACCTTGGTATCTGATGGCGCGGCGATGATGATGTGAGAGCTTCTTCTTCTATCCCCGGCAACGGCGACAGAAAACTTCTGGTGCCAAGTTGACGTGGGAATGTGTAGTAAATAACCGGCCAGTTGGAAACCCCAAGAGAAGGTTTGATGAATATATCAGCAAGTTTTCCCTCAGTTATGAAACCAAGGTAGTCAATCCAGTAGGAAAAAGCCAATACGACTGAAGGTGATGCCCGCTAGCTTCGCGACAGCTCCGGACAATTTATAGGGCGCCTCGTCCGAGCTTTGCTTTGCGAGCGGCAATGTGGAACCTGCACACAACACAACCAAATACTTTGTTCCCAACTTACGATAAGGTTGTCAATCTCACCGCTTTGCTTGAAACAAAGGAATGAGCGTATCGAGTGGAAAGCAATAGTAGAATGCGAGTAAAGTAAACAGTGCGAATAAAGTAAATAGGTGATAGCAATATAAAGGAAATAGGACCGGGGTCCACAGTTCACTAGTGGTGTCTCTCCATAAGATAAAATAACACATGCTGGGTAAACAAATTACAGTTGGGCAATTGATAGAATAAAGACAACGTGATATGTCGAGAGGATCACTATGAGATTTACTCTGGGCATTACAACAAGGTACATAGATCGCCATCCAACTGCATCTATGACTAATAATCCACTTGTGGCGAATCAATCTGAGAACTCCACAAGTATTAAGTTGCGAACAACAGATAACTGCATTAAGCAAAGTGTGTAATGTAAACAAAGCATATGCCCTTGAGCATATGAATGTTGTTTTCCCCCTAGTAGCAACAGCACATCTACAACCTTAGAGGTTTCTGTCACTCCCCAAGATTAAATAGAGGCATGAACCCACTATCGAGCATAAATACCCCCTCTTGGAGTCACTAGCAACTACTCGGCCAAGATAGCTACTAACAACGGAGAGCATGCAAGATCATAAACAACATAGAGATAACATAAGATAAAATTCAGTACATCAACTCAATCATAACACCAATATTCATCGGATCCCAATAAACACAACATGTAGAATTACATAACGGTGATCTCGATCATGTAAGGCAGCTCACAAGATCTAAACATGAAGCACATGGTGGAGAAGACAACCAACTAGCTACTGCTATGGACCCATAGTCCAAGGTAGACTACTCACTCATCACACCGGAGGCAAGCATGGCAATGAAGAAGACCTCCGGTGGTGATTCCCCTCTCCGGCAGGGTGCCGGGAAGAGCTTGTGGACCCTCCCGATCTTCGGGTCGATAGCGGCGGCAGATCACAATGTATTCTGGAAAAGTGATTGGGTATTTAGGTTTTTCCGGTCGGGGGGTCTTTATAGGCGAAGGGGCAGCGTCAGAAGTGGCCCTGGTGGGGCTCACCACAGGGGGGCGCGGGCCAGCCCTAGGCCGCCCCCCTGGTGGTGTGGCCCACCAGTGGCTCCTCTCCGTCTCCTCTTCGGTTCTCTGGAAGCTTCGGTAAATATCTGGACGTCTGGCTTTTGTTTCGTCCAATTCCGAGAATATTTCCTGTGTAAATTTTCTGAAACACAAAAACAGCAGAAAACATGGAACTGGCACTGTGGCATCTTGTTAATAGGTTAGTTCCGGAAAATGCATAAAAATGCCACGAAGTGTAACGAAACACTAAGCAAATGGTGTAAAAACAAGCATGGAGCATCAAAAATTATAGATACGTTGGAGACGTTTCAGGATCCCCAAGCTTAACTCTTGCTCGTCCTCGAGTAGGTAAGTGATAACAAAAGAAATAATTTTTGAAGTGACATGCACCTACACAATCTTGACCAACTATGTAAGCGGTGTGTGCTAGGATCAAAAGAACTTAATACATGGGCATAAAAGATATAATCATGATAGAAGAAACTTAGCAACCATGTTATAACATAAAAAGAACACAAATTAAAGATCATGAAAATGAAACAATGAAAGTCAAACGTGTGTTCAAATCATAAGGAAAAACATACAAATAGTTTTCAGCTTGTCCCTCATGGAGTAGCAAAACATAAATGCATAGGACACCTTCAAGTTTAAGAGGGCGACTAGATACAAATAATTTGAGAACAAGTGAAACCAACAATATGAATCAATCAATGAAAACTTTGGGACAATGCACATTATACTCAGAATGACAACTATGCTCTCTTAGACGGTGCATAAAGGTAGAAGGTGGAGACTCAACATAAAAGTAAAAGAAAGGCCCTTCGCGGAGGGAAGCAGTGATTAAACATGTGCTAGAGTTTTTCATTTGTAAAATGGAGATAAAAATTGGGTTTTGAGAGGTGGTTGTTTCATGTCAACGACTGACAATGGGGTCTTACTATCTTCCATAATAAACAAGTGAGAGCGGTTCCGAGTTCTTTGAAAATTTGGCACATTGGTGCTCTTTTATAAAGCTTTGGCACTCCTCCCCACCCTTTTTTCCTTTCTCAAACCATGGCTAACCGATTCCATCGGGTGCCCACCAACATTCACATACCATGGAGGAGTGCCCTTTTTTATCTTTTTTAGAATTAGATTGCAATGCTCTGACCAGCTCTCATGCAAAATTAATGACGAGCAGATGAAGCTGCCTAGTCGAGGGGTACTTAATTTAATATGGAAGATAGCAATTCCGACCACTACGTCCCCATGAGCTAAAAACAGTGGCACAAAACGAGAAGTAGTTGAAAGTTTTGAAAGGTAGCACATGAAAATTTACTTGGAATGGCTTACAAATACCATGCATAGGAATTTATAGTGAACACAATGGCAAACTTGGTTTTTAGGAGTTGGATGCACGAGTAGAGCTCATACTCAGTACAAAATGAGGGCTAGCAAAAGACTGGGAGCGACCAACTAAGAGAGCAATAACAGCCATAATCATGCATAGCGACAAAGCGACATTAAAAGAAGCATAAGATGGCATCAAAAGTCAAAAACTAAATGATCATAGAGGCAATGGCAACTTTGAATGAGTCTAACATGTGTGAGCATGCGCCAAGTCAACCCAAATAAAGCATCAAAGGAGAAAACCAAAATAATACTTCCAAATAATTAAAACAACACATGATTTTTTCAAAGGCTCATTAAGCAATCTCAGTCATTTGAGACAAGTCATGCTACAGCAAAACCACTAAGCATACTATCAAAAAGACATCAAGCACGACATGCAAAAGCCTAGGCCGCAGTCTACACAAGCTCCTTCTTGTACCACTTTTTTGCATAAAGCTTTTTCTCTTTTCCAACACCATTCAAACTTTTTATAAACAACTCTTTTGATGAAAACCAACATGGACCAGAGGTCAAAACACACCTTGATAAAAATATATAACAAGATCTAAACACATATCAAGGTGAAAATCGAAAGCTAAACGTAGTTCTAGAAAAAGAAGAACACTCGATCAAGTCCGTTTTTCACTCTTATCGTTCAACGAGTGTTCTTGGCAAATGAAAAGCAAGGCAACTTCTCCAAAAGAAATTTGTTGGGGTACAACCATTTATTGCATCAAACAAAACTAATCAAAACTGAAAACTAAAAACAACTGACGCTCCAAGAAAAAAGCATAATGCATGAAGCAATAAAAATATAGTGTGTTGAAAGGTGACCTGATTTTTGCCGATGAAGAAGGGGTGCCTCGGGGGCATCCCCAAGCTTTGACGCTTGTACCTCTTGGATATTTCTTGGGGTGACATGGACATCCCCAAGCTTGAGCTTTTGTCCATTCTTCAACTCATCTCATCATTCGCCAATCCCTATACTTGAAAACTTCCTTCATACAAAACTAAACACAAATCTATTAGCAACATTAGTGTAAGCATAACATTGAATCAACTCTTTTTGCTTCAGGTTTCAACTCAAAACCACCACATATAAAGCATATACTACTGTAGCAACTTCCCCAAAAGTTCCGTGATCAAAAGAACTAAAAAAGAAAGCGATATTGGCAGAAATCTGTCAAAACAGAACAGCTAATAATGGTCGAATTTTTAGAGGGTTTTATGTTGCTCAAATCAAAAAGTGTTAAACTAATGAAAGTTTGGATATAACCTGGGGCATATGAACAAGAAATCGCAGGTCCAAAAGATATACAGAGAATTTTCACGAATTTTTACGGTGCAGCACCGAAAACTGTTTCAGGACAGCAACATCCTCAAATCTTACCTCACTCAAATTAGAGGCTTCTCTTGGCACAAAAACGAAATAAAAAGGATAAGGAGAGGTTATTACAGTAGTAATAACTTCCAAGACTCAAATAAAAGAAAAAGTACTGAAAGTAAAAACATTGGGTTATCTCCCAAGAGTGCTTTTCTTTACGCCTTTGAGCTAGGCTCAGTAATTCGAGAAGATGCTCACATAAGAAATATGAATTGAAGCAAAAGAGAGCATCAAGGAGCAAATATAAAACACATTTAAGTCTAACCCACTTCCTATGCATAGGAATCTTGTAAGAAAATAAATCAAAGAAGCACATAGTCACAAATATGGGTATATAAAGCAAGAGCAACTTCGGAATTTTGAATATAAAGAGAGGTGTTTTAGTAACATGAGAATTCCAACAACCATATTTTCCTCTCTCATAATAATTTTCAGTAGCATCATGAAGAAACTCAACAATATAAATATCACACTCATCCTCCTTTGTTAAGCATGGAGGGCTATCAAATAAGGTATTAGTTAAAGAGTTACTCTTATTGGGAGGTAGACAGGGGTAGCTCCATTCTTCCTCCTCTTGATCATCACTCTCCTCCTCTTTTTCATCCAATGAGCTTCCAGTTTCAGCAATTTCTTCTTCCATAGGCTCCTTCAAGGCATTAGTCTCTTCCGTTGGAGAGCATCTATCAAGATATTTGAGAATATAGCCATTTTCTTCCTTGTAATTATCAAAGCAAAATTTAAGTATATCATAAACCTCATATTTATAAGGTGCATCATTAGTATTTTCAAGCAAATAGGCAAGTTCGACTGCACCCTTCCAAGCAATAAATTCTTCAATTTGTTCCACATCATAAAAGTCATAACTTCCATTAATATAAGCAGATATGGTAACATCATCATTATACTCACATTGAAAAGGGAGGTGTTTATACCTCCTACAGCAACAAGATCTATCAAAGCAATAAGTAACATTATAAGTAGAGCACATGTTTCTAGCAATGATATACAATCTATTGATTTGTTCCCATAAGTGTTTCCCTTTTTGTGACAAGCGGTGTTCCTCATAATAATTTTGCTGCTCTTCCGTGAACCCACCTTGCCAAAAAGAGTTAGTTTCAAAGAAACCAACCATTGATAGAAAGCATGATAAAGCAAGACAATAACAGACCAACAAAAATAACAACTATAGTAGGAACTATTTTTTTCTATATTTTTGATAAAACAATGCAAGCAAAAATAAAATAAAGCAAAACTTAAAACAAAGTAAAGGATGTGCGTGCGAAACTCCCCTTGCAGAAGTCTTCTTTTTCCCCGGCAACGGTGCCAGAAAACTTGTTGATGGCGCGGTGATGATGATGTGGGAGCTTCTTCTTCTCTCCCTGGCAACAGCAACAGAAAACTTCTGGTGCCGAGTTAACGTGGAAATGTGTAGTAAATAACCGGCCAGTTGGAAACCCCAAGAGAAGGTTTGATGAATATAGCAGCAAGTTTTCCCTCAGTTATGAAACAAAGGTAGTCAATCCAGTAGGAAAAAGCCAACACGACTGAAGGTGATGCCCGCTAGCTTCGCGACAGCTCCGGACAATTTATAGGGCGCCTCGTCCGAGCTTTGCTTTGCGAGCGGCAATGTGGAACCTGCACACAACACAACCAAATACTTTGTTCCCAACTTACGATGAGGTTGTCAATCTCACCGGTTTGCTTAAAACAAAGGAATGAGCGTATCGAGTGGAAAGCAATAGTAGAATGCGAGTAAAGTAAATAGTGCGAACAAAGTAAACAGGTGATAGCAATATAAAGGAAATAGGACCGGGGTCCACAGTTCACTAGTGGTGTCTCTCCATAAGATAAAATAACACATGCTGGGTAAACAAATTATAGTTGGGCAATTGATAGAATAAAGACAACGTGATATGTCGAGAGGATCACTATGAGATTTACTCTGGGCATTACAACAAGATACATAGACCGCCATCCAACTGCATCTATGACTAATAATCCACTTGTGGCGAATCAATCCGAGAACTCCACAAGTATTAAGTTGCGAACAACAGATAACTGTATTAAGCAAAGTGTGTAATGTAAACAAAGCATATGCCCTTGAGCATATGAATGTTGTTTTCCCCTAGTAGCAACAGCATATCTACAACCTTAGAGGTTTCTGTCACTCCCCCAGATTAAATAGAGGCATGAACTCACTATCGAGCATAAATACCCCCTCTTGGAGTCACTAGCAACTACTCGGACAAGATAGATACTAACAACGGAGAGCATGCAAGATCATAAACAACATAGAGATAACATAAGATAAAATTCAGTACATCAACTCAATCATAACACCAATATTCATCGGATCCCAACAAACACAACATGTAGAATTACATAACGGTGATCTCGATCATGTAAGACAGCTCACGAGATCTAAACATGAAGCACATGGTGGAGAAGACAACCAACTAGCTACTGCTATGGACCCATAGTCCAAGGTAGACTACTCACTCATCGCGCCGGAGGCAAGCATGGTGATGAAGAAGACCTCCGGTGGCGATTCCCCTCTCCGGTAGGGTGCCGGGAAGAGCATCTGGACCCTCCCGATCTTCGGGTCGATGGTAAATATCTGGACGTCTGGCTTTTGTTTTGTCCAATTCTGAGAATATTTCCTATGTAACTTTTTTGAAACACAAAAACAGCAGAAAACAGGGAATTGGCACTGTGGCATCTTGTTAATAGGTTAGTTCTGGAAAATGCATAAAAATGCCACGAAGTGTAACGAAACACTAAGCAAATGGTGTAAAAACAAGCATGGAGCATCAAAAATTATAGATACGTTGGAGACGTATCAGTATCATAAGTGAGGGAAGATTTATTGATGTACTCATCATACCTTCCTCTTGGGGTTTCCCAACTGGTCCTGTGAGACATCACACATGTCCATGATCTATGTGGTGTTGATGACCTTAACACATATCTCCATGACATCGGCGACCTCGTCTTGGATCTATGTGCCATCCACCGCCTTAAGCCGATGACCTTTCCACATATCTGAAAAACATATGAGCAACTAAGATGAGAAAGATAAACCAAGATCAACATGGATCTATGCATAGGATGCAGAACATACATGTTGGTTGGGAGGATCGATGGGGGACTACGACACAGCTTTAGGAGCCACAATCGATGGAACGTGAGATATCATCTGATGATGACAGTCTATCGGTCCCCGGCTTGTGCAACATCTCCTTCAAGGAGAGAGCGGGGATCAGAGGGGAGTAGGGAGTGTAGCTAGTAGCAGGGAGGGGAGTGGTGTGATCGAAGGTTTTCGTGGTAGTCATATGGAGTGCACCTTGTGTGCGTAGTTGGATTAGGGGCAAGGGTTCCCCTATATTGTATAGAAAATAGGAGTGGGAAGTACGAAGTGGGGGTTGGGGTTTGTTTTATGCGCCCTTGAACAAGTGCGGCTAACTATGTGGGCCAAGTTTATAGAAACGGCCCATAAAGGTGTGCCCATTTTTTTACAATAAATAAGCTATAACATAAGGTGCATACAAACTCATCATCTTAAAGATCAAATAAACATGCTTTTGACTCATAAACATGCGTACTAGTTAAACATACTTGTTACTCATATTAATGCTAATAGATAAGCTATCTAATATAACCCTAAGTGGCTCCGGATATAACCCTCGTAAGTTTCCTGAATCACTCTAGTGAAAGGGCAAGATCTTATTTGACTTCCTACCTTTGCTTTCCCCTGGTCAAAGAAATCTCACCCTTCTTCCTTGAGGATTTCGTTCCACGTTAAGACCAACGTGCGATATACTTTTGAGTGGGATCGATCCTTCCATTCTTAGTATGGGCACCTCGGGGTTGCGAAGTGGCAACAATAGAAATTGTAGTTGGTGTGCTTGCTTGTGAACGAACGTGACGAGTATGCGCAAGAATCTATTACAAAAATATCCTCTTTTGTAGCAATAAATCATAAGGATGTTGTTCCAGTTTAGATCACAGATCTACCGTAGCACTACTCGGCCTAAGAGAACCCCCAAAATGTGTTTAGGTCGACTAAAGTGTTGGAGTTTGATAGAAATAACAAAAAATTTATTTCCTACGCAACCCCGAATTGCCCAAAGATCTATCTACTAGTAATATTGTAATGGTAAACTGGTGTTCGGTGACATACCCTTGAAGACCGAATGCGGGATTAACGCTCCCGCACAAGCGATGTTGATGAAGCCGACGTAGCTGACCTCAAGGTCGTTGAAGAACTTGGGTGCGACGACTCCGGTGCCACAACGAGCAGCACCTCCGTGTACTCACACGCGTACGGTGATCACGATGACCCCCGGAATCCCCGATCCAGCCGAGATTGTGGAAGTAGATGGCTTCGGACGGGATCCGAAAACTCCACAACACGGTGACATGCAGCGGTGGTGTCATCTCGCTCCTACGCAGTCCTTAGGGAGGCCACACAGGAGGGAAAGAGAGAGGCGAAGATGGGCGGTGCACCAGGTAGAGAGGAGAGGGGACACGTGGGCAACTGTGATGTTGTGTGTTCTCCATCTCTCCCGGGGGGCCTTTATATAGTGGGGAGGGGTTGCACCTTACCCCTTCCCCAAGCCACCAAGGGCGGCGGCCAGAGGGTTGGGTGGGGCTAGGCCGGCCGGCCCCACCTACCCCCAAAACCCTAACCCTAGCCGTCTTGGGCTAGGGCCAAGGGCCCAAGGCGTCCCCTTCTCCTTATCCAATAAGGGGGGCGCATGGTCTTAGTGGGCTCCCTCTCTGGGAGGGGCCCATTTAAGTGGGCTGCACTTTTTTCTTTATTTAAATAATATATAATTAATATTAAACCAAATAATTAATATCAATTACATTATATTTATCTCCCCGCTACTCCAAAACTCTTCTGGACTCCGCCAAATGATTTTTGGACTTTATCAGAATGATTCCTTCTCTCTCACATCAACACTCGGTGTTTCCGAATATAACCAAAACCATCTCTAGCATCAGTGACCCCTTAAGCATGTTACCCAATGGTTCGAGAACACTCCAGACATTGTCGAGATCTCTCTCTGGTAAATGATCATAAAGGGGATCTAGAGATCCATAACGATCCCTATGCATTCTACAAAAAATTTTTAGTCATTGAACCATAAACATCGATGTTCCTTTCCCTTTGTTAAACTGATACTAGCAAAGTCTGAGATCTGACCGTCGGTATCTCCATACCTTGTTCAATCTCCTTACCAACTATTGCTACTTAACTCGTACCGCGATATTCCATCCTCGTGACCTAGTCACATGCTGCGCAGCTTTGGATGTAATCTCACTGAGTGAGCCTGAGTATCATCTCCGTCATGGGGATGAACAAATCCCACTCTTGGTGCATACGCCTCAACCTACTCCATTAGAAAACCCGATGACACCTTTTCAGTCACCCTATTAAGGAAGAGATGGTGATGCAATCAAAGCTTCTGTCGGAAGTAGTGATTAAATATGACCCTCACGGTCTAAGGATTAGGTTACAATGCTTTCTTATTGTTGCAGCATCAACATCATGACACAACCGTGTTGCAATACTAATATTTGGGTATATCCACCATGGCATGATCTCATTGTCAATTGGCATAAATGCTCCATGATCGGGAAACCTTGATCATCAGTTGCACAATGAACTAGCAATTAGAGGATTACTAGGGACTCCGTTTCATTAATACTACACTTCTATCAATGTTTCTAATTTACATAGTTATAGCATAGCATTAAACTTATTATGAACTACATGAAATATGCAAATAAACCATTTATTATTTTCATCTAGGGCATATTTCCTTCATGAAGAACCAAATTGGCATTTAGAGGGAAAAGACCCAAATTGAATTGAGCCGAAAAAATACATATCGGCCCAAGTCTGAATTTCCATCTTTGTGTAACTACTGGGCGCCTCGACAATCACCGCCATTATCGCCGCTCATTATTGCCTCGGTCGCCTGGCCCTAAAGATTTCCCAAACAGGTCTAGGGTCTCGAAGTGTAGTGTGAGATACAAAGGCGCGACTTGGTGCTGATGGGACACACTAGTCACCAAGACAAGTTCATAGGATGTGCTTGACCATCCTCTAGCGTGGGACCCACAGTAACAACTAATACCTCAATTTCCCTGAGTGCGGCATTAGAAAGCTCCGCTCTTGTGTGTCACCTACCATGACACCGTTATGTGCCGGTATGGACTAGAGCATGGTGTATACTTGTTTGCATGCTTTGTTAGTCGCCATGAAAGGTCGATATGCCCAGCAAAAAACTTTTGGAGACAATTTTTGGGATGTGTTGTCAAAAAATCCACTTGATATGCCATATATTTTGTAGTGCCAACTGATTACCATCCATCTAGATTAACTTTTAGAGGAATGATGGTTGGCCCCAGCACAAAACTTGACTATAGATCATCAAGAGGTGATGCGTGGTACTACAATCAAATTGGAGAATCTCATTTCCACATAGGGGAGCCAAATCCACTACATGCAAAAAAATCTATCGCCGTCACCTACCATTGTTGTCAAACCAAACCGACCACTCCAAGATCCTTATAAGTAGGATGTCCACCAATTATAAGCATGACACTGCCTTGGATCACCTGCCCTACGTCCACACCTCTACGCATCCCACTTGACACGTCAAAGAAATGTTAGGAGAGATGTTGGCGGCAACTAGAGGTGGGGAAGAATAGTCCTTAATGTACCCATGGGCTGATAGGGACGTCAGTTCCTGGTGACACTGTCTCTAACGTATCTACAATTTTTGATGCTCCATGCTTGTTTTTACACCATTTGCTTAGTGTTTCGTTACACTTCGTGGCATTTTTATGCATTTTCCGGAACTAACCTATTAACGAGATGCCACAGTGCCAGTTCCCTGTTTTCTACTATTTTTGTGTTTCAGAAGAGTTACACAGGAAATATTCCCGGAATTGGACCAAACAAAAGCCAGAAGTCCAGATATTCATAGGAGCTTCCAGAAGACCGAAGAGGAGACGGGGAGGGGCCATAGGTCACCCACACCACAGGGCAGTGCGGCCTAGGGCTGGCTCGCGCCCCCTAGTGGTGAGGCCACCCTGGTCCACATCTGACGCCGCCCCTTCGCCTATAAAGACCCCCGACGGGAAAAACCTAAATACCCAATCACTTTTCCAGAAACACATCTCGATCCGCCGCCGTCGTCGACCCGAGATTGGGAGGATCCAGAAGCTCTTCCCGGCACCCTGCCGGAGAGGGGAATCACCACCGGAGGTCTTCTTCATCGCCATGCTTGCCTCCGGCGCGATGAGTGAGTAGTCTACCTTGGACTATGGGTCCATAGCAGTAGCTAGATGGTTGTCTTCTCCACCATGTGCTTCATGTTTAGATCTCATGAGCTGCCTTACATGATCGAGATCACCGTTATGTAATTCTACATGTTGTGTTTGTTGGGATCCGATGAATATTGGTGTTATGATTGAGTTGAAGTACTGAATTTTATCTTATGTTATCTCTATGTTGTTTATGATCTTGCATGCTCTCCGTTGTTAGTAGCTATCTTGGCCGAGTAGTTGCTAGTGACTCCAAGTGGGGGTATTTATGCTCGATAGTGGGTTCATGCCTCTATTTAATCTGGAGGAGTGACAGAAACCTCTAAGTTTGTAGATGTGTTGTTGCTACTAGGGGGAAAACAACATTCATATGCTCGAGAGCATATGCTTTGTTTACATTACACACTTTGCTTAATGCAGTTATCTGTTGTTCGCAACTTAATACTTGTGGAGTTCTCGGATTGATTCACCACAAGTGGATTATTAGTCATAGATGCAGTTGGATGGCGGTCTATGTATCTTGTTGTAATGCCCAGAGTAAATCTCATAGTCATCCTCTTGACATATCACGTTTTCTTTATTCTATCAATTGCCCAACTATAATTTGTTTACCCATCATGTGTTATTTTATCTTATGGAGAGACACCACTAGTGAACTGTGGACCCCGGTCCTATTTCCTTTATATTGCTATCACCTGTTCACTTTACTCGCACTGTTTACTTTACTCACATACTATTACTGTTTTCCACTCGATACGCTCATTCCTTTGTTTACAGCAAACCGGTGAGATTGACAACCTCATTGTAAGTTGGGAGCAAAGTATTTGGTTGTGTTGTGTGCAGGTTCCGCGTTGCAGCTGGCAAAGCAAAGCACTGGATGAGGCGCCTTATAAATTGTCCGGAGCTGTAGCATCACCTTCAGTCGTTTGGCTTCTTCCCCTTTGGATCGACAAACCTTGGTTTCTTACTGAGGGAATACCTTGCTGCTATATTCATCATACCTTCCTCTTGGGGTTCCCAACTGGACGGTGCTTTACATCATCAACACCATGCCGCATCAAGCTCTTTTATGGAGCCGTTGCCAGGGAGGAAAAAGAAGACTTCTGCAAGGGGAGTTTCGCACGCACATCCTTTACTTTATTTTAAGTTTTGCTTTACTTTATTTTTACTTGCATCGTTTTATCAAAAACACAAAAAATTAGTATCCTTGATAGTTGTTTTTACTTGCTTGCTTTTAGTTTTGCTAGAATGGCTACTCCTGAAAACACCAAGTTGTGTGATTTTACTAGCACTAATAATAGTGATTTTATCTGCACTCCTATTGCGCCACCTGCTCCTGCTGCAAATTTTTATGAGATTAAGCCTACTTTGTTGAACCTTGCTATGAAAGAGCAATTTTCCAGGTGCTAATACTGATGATGCTGCAGCTCATCTCAACAATTTTGTTGAGCTATGTGAGATGCAGAAATATAAGGATGTAGAGAGTGATATTATTAAGCTTAAGTTATTTCCTTTTTCTTTGAGAGGAAAAGTTAAGGATTGGTTGCTGTCTTTGCCTAAAAATAGTATTGATTCATGGGCTAAGTGTAAGGATGCTTTTATTGGTAGATACTATCCTCCTGCTAATATTATAGCTTTGCGTAGCAATATTATGAAGTTTAGTCAGTTTGATAATGAACATGTTGCTCAAGCTTGGGAAAGAATGAAATCTATGATCAAGAATTGTCCCACTCATGGACTGACTACTTGGATGATTGTCCAAACTTTTTATGCAGTACTGAATTTTTCTTCAAGGAACCTATTGGATTCAGCTGCTGGAGGCACTTTTATGTTCCTTACCTTGGGCGCCGCAACAAAGCTTCTCAACAATATGATGGTAAATTACTCTGAATGGCATACCGAGAGAGCTCCACAAGGTAAGAAGGTAAATTCTGTTGAGGAAACCTCTTCCTTGAGTGATAAGATTGATGCTATAATGCTTATGCTTTCTAATGATAGAACTCATGTTGATCCTAATAATGTTCCTTTAGCCTCTTTGGTTGCTCAAGAAGAGCATGTTGATGTAAACTTCATTAGAAACAATAATTTTAACAACAATGCTTATAGGAACAATTTTGCTAGTAACAATTATAGGCCATATCCTTCTTCCAATTGTAATGGTTATGGTAACTCTTATGGTAATTCCTCCAACAACACTAGGGTTGCGCCCTCTGAGCTTGAAGTCATGCTCAAGGACTTCATCGGTAAGCAAACTGCTTTTAACAGGTCTGTTGAGGAAAAGTTAGGCAAAATTGATATTCTTGCTTCTAAAGTTGATAGACTTGCTCATGATGTTGAACTTCTGAAATTAAAAGTGTTGCCAAATGATGTGAAAGAGAATAATACTTTTGCTACTGCTACTGCTATCCAAGTTAGAATTGATGAAAATGTTAGGATGCTAGCAGAATTGCATGCCAGGTGGGAAAGAGAAGATGAGATGGCTAGAAAGATGAAGGTATGTACCATTACTACCTCTAATGATGTTATTCCTAATGCTAGCAATCCTCTTACTTTGATTGGTGTAGAGAAAACTCCCACTCCTTGTGTTAAAAAGCCTAAAACTGCCAAAACTTTTTCTCAAAAGAGTGCTGAAATTTTTCAGAGTGTGGGAGATGATAGCTCTATTTCCTTTAATGATTTTGATGTTGATGGCTGCAATATATCTGAAGTTATTTTGTTCTTGCAAAAGCTTGCTTTGACTCCCAATGCTAGTTCTTTAAATGTTGCTTTTACTAAGCATATTACCAATGCTCTTATGAAAATTAGGGATGATAAGTTAAAGCAAAAAGCTTCTGTTCCCAAGAAGTTAGAAGATGGTTGGGAACCCATCATTGATATGCATGTTAATGGTTTTGATTGCCATGCTTTATGTGATCTAGGTGCTAGTATTTCTATCATGCCTAGAAAGATTTATGACATGCTTGATTTACCACCACTTGAAAAGTGTTATTGTGATGTTCCTATTGCTGATGTTGCTAAGAAGAAACCTTTAGGAAGGATTAATGATGTTCTTATTATGGTTAACAATAACCTTGTTCCCGTTGATTTTCTTGTCATGTATGTTGAATGCAATGCTTCATGTCCTATTATTTTGGCAAGACCCTTTCTTCGAACTGTAGGTGTCATCATTGATATGAGGGAAGGCACCATCAAATATCAATTCCCACTCAAGAAAGGTATGGAACACTTCCCTAGAAAGAGAAAGAAATTAATTTTTAACTCTATTCTTAGAGCAAATTATGAGCTTGATGCTTCATCACTTGATATTACTTGATTCGCACTTTCTGCGCCTAGCTCAAAGGCGTTAAAGAAAAGCACTCTTGGGAGATAACCCAATGTTTTTACATTCAGTTCTTTCTCTTTTATTTGAGTCTTGGAAGTTATTACTACTGTAATAACCTCTCCTTATCCTTTTTATTTCAGTTTTGTGCCAAGAGAAACCTCTAATTTGAGCGAGGTAAGATTTGGGGATGTTGCTGTCCTAAAACAGTTTTTGGTGCTGCACCGTAAACATTCGTGAAAATTCTCTGTATATCTTTTGGACCTGAGATTTCTTCTGCATATGCCCTAGGTTATATCCAAACTTTCATTAGTTGGACACTTTTTGATTTGAGCAACAGAAAACCCTCTAAAAATTCGACCTTTTCAGCTGTTCTATTTTGACAGATTTCTACCAATATTTGTGTTTGCCGCTTTATCGCTTTCTTTTTTAGTTCTTTTGATCACGGAACTTTTGGGGAAGTTGCTACAGTAGTATATACTTTATATGTGGTGGTTTTGAGTTGAAACCTGAAGCAAAAAGGGGTTGATTCAATGTTATGCTTACACTAATGTTGCTAATAGATTTGTGTTTAGTTTTGTATGAAGGAAGTTTTCAAGTGTAGGGATTGGAGAATGATGAGATGAGTTGAAGAATGGACAAAAGCTCAAGCTTGGGGATGCCCATGTCACCCCAAGAAATATCCAAGAAGTACAAGCGTCAAAGCTTGGGAATGCCCCCGAGGCACCCCTTCTTCATCGGCAAAAATCAGGTCACCTTTCAACACACTATATTTTTATTGCTTCATGCATTATGCATTTTTCTTGGAGCGTCAGTTGTTTTTAGTTTTCAGTTTTGTTTAGTTTTGTTTGCTGCAATAAATGGTTGTACCCCAACAAATTTCTTTTGGAGAAGTTGTCTTGCTTTTCATTAGCCAAGAACACTCCATTTTTTACTCTATTCGTTTCAACGAGTGTTCTCTTTTTTTAGAACTGCGTTTAGCTTTCGATTTTCGCCTTAATTTGTGTTCAGATCTTGTTATATCTTTGCATCAAGGTGTATTTTTTTGCCTCTGGTCCATATTGGTTTTCATCAAAAGAGTTGTTTATAAAAAGTTCGAATGGTGTTGGAAAAGAGAAAAAGCTTTATGCAAAAAAGTGGTACAAGAAGGAGCTTGTGTAGACTGCGGCCTAGGCTTTTGCATGTCGTGCTTGATGTCTTTTTGATAGTGTGCTTAGTGGTTTTGCTGTAGCATGACTTGTCTCAAATAACTGAGATTGCTTAATGAGCCTTTGAAAAAATCATGCATTGTTTTAATTATTTGGAAGCATTATTTTGGTTTTCTCCTTGATGCTTTATTTGGGTTGACTTGGCGCATGCTCACACATGTTAGAATCATACAAAGTCTCTATTGACTCTATGATCATTTAGTTTTTGACTTTTGATGCCATCTTATGCTTCTTTTAATGTCGCTTTGCATGATTATGGCCATTATTGCTCTCTTAGTTGGTCGCTCCCAGTCTTTTGCTAGCCCTCATTTTGTACTATGTATGAGCTCTACTCGTGTATCCAACTCCTAAAAACCAGGTTTTTCCAAAGTGTCCACCATATATACCTATTAGCAATTTGCTATTCCAAGTACATTTGACTTGCTTTTATCTATCCTTCAAATTAAACTCTTTTTGGTGTTATGCAAAAATTGGTCAGTAAAGCTCTCACGAACCTGATGGCACACTTTACTTTTCTTGTTTTAAAATTTTGACATTGTGGCTCTCTTATGTTGAGTTGTTATGCTTGCAAGTTGTAAGTTGGAAATTAGCCCAGCCATGCCATCATGGGGCAAGCTTTCAACATTGCACTATCTTTCATTTGAGTTGATATCGTGATCTTTTGTTTATGGATACTCGCGATGTGAAATAAGTTGGGAATCTTGCGGGATCATGGAGTTTTTATATGTGTTAGGGAAACGCCTGGGCCGCTAATCTATACCATGCATCATTCATGGTGGAAATTTATAGCATGCCCATAGTGGACATTCGACGACGCATCTCAAAATAAAAAGCTATACCAATGGTAAATAAAAGAGATGTCGAGGTGTTCATTGTCTGTTTGTCTTGTCATTTTGATGTGGGCTTGTTCCATGTCATCGGGCAGGAGGTACCCCGTTGGCGGTTCTCGATGATACACATATATTTACAATGACAAGAGCTTGCTTGGGACTCTAAGTCGAGTAGCATGAGGTTTGGGTATTCGTACTTCACGGGACACGAGGTTTTCAACTTATGATTTGTCAAGCATATGCACCATAAGTGTTTTCGCATTAACTTTAATCATTCAAGATGCCTATGATGGGGGCAATGAGAGCTCAAAGCCGGTAAGTACCATAATTTTTGAAGGTTTATAAAACTTGCAATCTCTGCTTCCCTCCACAAAGGGCCTTTCTTTTACTTTTATGTTGAGTCACCACCTTCTATCTTTATGCACCGTCTAAGAGAGCATAGTTGTCATTCTGAGTATAATATGCATTGTCCCAAAGTTTTCATTGATTGATTCATGATGTTGGTTTCACTTGTTCTTAAATTATTTGTATCTAGTCGACCTCTTAAACTTGAAGGTGTCCTATGCATTTATGTTTTGCTCTCTCATGAAGGACAAGCTGAAAACCATTTGTATGTTTCTCCTTATGATTTGAACACACGTTTGACTTTCATTGTTTCATTTTCATGATCTTTTGTTTGTGTTCATTTTCCTGTTATAACATGGTTGCTAAGTTTCTTCTATCAAGATTATGTCTTTCATGCCCATGTTTTAAGTTCTTTTGATCCCAGCGCACAACGCTTACATATATGATCAAGATTGTGTAGATGCATGTCACCTCAAAAATTATTTCTTTTGTTATCACTTACCTACTCGAGGACGAGCAGGAGTTAAGCATGGGGATGCTGATACATCTCTAACGTATCTATAATTTTTGATGCTCCATGCTTGTTTTTACACCATTTGCTTAGTGTTTCGTTACGCTTCGTGGCATTTTTATGCATTTTCCAGAACTAACCTATTAACGAGATGCCACAGTGCCAGTTCCCTGTTTTCTACTGTTTTTGTGTTTCAGAAGAGTTACACAGGAAATATTCTCGGAATTGGACAAAACAAAAGCCAGAAGTCCAGATATTCACAGGAGCTTCCAGATGACCGAAGAGGAGACAGAGAGGGGCCACAGGGCACCCACACCACAGGGCGGCGTAGCCTAGGGCTAGCCTGCGGCCCCTGGTGGTGAGGCCACCCTGGTCTACCTCTGACGCCGCCCCTTCGCCTATAAAGACCCCCCGACGGGAAAAACCTAAATACCCAAGCACTTTTCCAGAAACACATCGCGATCCGCCGCTGTCATCGACCCGAGATCGGGAGGGTCCAGAAGCTCTTCCCGACACCCTGTCGGAGAGGGGAATCGCCACCGGAGGTCTTCTTCATCGCCATGCTTTCCTCCTGCGCGATGAGTGAGTAGTCTACCTTGGACTATGGGTCCATAGCAGTAGCTAGATGGTTGTCTTCTCCACCATGTGTTTCATGCTTAGATCTCGTGAGCTGCCTTACATGATCGAGATCACCGTTATGTAATTCTACATGTTGTGTTTGTTGGAATCCGATGAATATTAGTGTTATGATTAAGTTGAATTACTGAATTTTATCTTATGTTATCTCTATGTTATTTATGATCTTGCATGCTCTCCGTTGTTAGTAGCTATCTCGGCCGAGTAGTTGCAAGTGACTCCAAGAGGGGGTATTTATGCTCGATAGTGGGTTCATGCCTCTATTTAATCTGGGGGAGTGACAGAAACCTCTAAGGTGGTAGATGTGCTGTTGCTACTAGGGGGAAAACAACATTCATATGCTCGAGGGCATATGCTTTGTTTACATTACACACTTTGCTTAATACAGTTATCTGTTGTTCGCAACTTAATACTTGTGGAGTTCTCGGATTGATTCGTCACAAGTGGATTATTAGTCATAGATGCAGTTGGATGGCGGTCTATGTATCTTGTTGTAATGCCCAGAGTAAATCTCATAGTGATCCTCTTGACATATCACGTTGTCTTTATTCTATTAATTGCCCAACTGTAATTTGTTTACCCAGCATGTGTTATTTTATCTTATGGAGAGACACCACTAGTGAACTGTGGACCCCGGTCCTATTTCCTTTATATTGCTATCACTTGTTTACTTTACTCGCATACTATTACTGTTTTCCACTCGATACGCTCATTCCTTTGTTTACAGCAAACCGGTGAGATTGACAACCTCATCGTAAGTTGGGAGCAAAGTATTTGGTTGTGTTGTGTGCAGGTTCCGCGTTGCAGCTGGCAAAGTAAAGCACTGGACGAGGTGCCTTATAAATTGTCCGGAGCTGTCGCAAGCTAGCAAGCATCACCTTCAGTCGTTTGGCTTCTTCCCCTTTGGATCGACAAACCTTGGTTTCTTACTGAGGGAAAACCTTGCTGCTATACTCATCATACCTTCCTCTTGGGGTTCCCAACTGGACGGTGCTTTACATCATCAACACCATGCCGCATCAGTGATCTAAGCAGTTTTACTCATCTTTGTTATCTTGTAAAGGCTCATTTCATTTTCAATGGAGTGAGTTGACCGCATGATCACTAACCGACGTTCAAAATTAGTTGTAACAAAAGTTCGGCGTTTTAGCCCCCCGGATTTTGGAAAATCAATCTTGCAGTTCTAACCATCACCACTTAAACTAAAAGGTATGTTCCTTTGGTCCAACCTTCCTAATATTTACAGCAAAAATACCACTCTAGGGAAGATCCGATTCATATCAAGTATTCCAACAAAAAATCCTCACTATGTGCAAAAAAAATGCTTTTACACCAAAATCGTTGCAACAAATTTTTACAAAAAAGTGGTTTAACGACAATCTTTTCTGCAGACTGACTTGCAATAAAAAACAAATAGTTCCAACAAAAATTGTAAGCGATTACAAAAAAAACCCAGTTTACAACAAAGGTGGTTGAGCAACAAATTTTGTTGTATATTGATTTGGAACTAAAGAAATCAACTATTTCAAGAAAAAATCACAAAAGATTACAACAACAAATATCATGTGTTTGGAGCATATTAAAAAGAACATAAACATCATTCGAGGAAACACACAACTTGTAGCAAATACCCAGAAAATCTAACAATATCTGGCGTTTGTTTTCACATAAAACTCATACAAGTTTGGTAAAATCTAGGGAAAACACAAACTAGTGGCAAACAACCATGTAAATATTGCAACATCTCGTGTGTCTTTTTGCTACAAAACTCACACGTGTTTGTTATGAAATTATAGAACATATGCAACATGAAAAATTACCAAAAAACATGGATGTATCTTCGTCCATGGCGAACCAGATCTTGCTGATTCGATGACTCCCGGCCATGAATCCATATCGCAAAAGCCCCGTCGGCACTGGAGAAGACGACTACAGACCCATTTCCACTGACTCCTCAAAATTTAGACTCGGGCAATAGAATGCCTTGTATTTGAACCTTCTTCCATGGCCATGGTCATTAATGAGCTTGACATCTAGGACTTGCACGTATAAAAAGGGAGATAGGAGTAAAGGGTCGACGACTACCAAGCAAGGATCAGCGCGCATGGCGGTGGCGGAGCAGTTGGGTAGCGAAGCTAGTGGGAACGATGAGGAGAATCATAATGACGCGAGCACGGCGAGAGCGATCGACCAATCACAAGTGTTTTTCATACTTTTTTCCGATGATGTTCGGTATGAGCAAGTTAAGTGAATATGTGAGTAATAATATGCATGGTTTGAAAAACCGTGTATTTATTACTTGCATGACGTCTTTATACCTATTCAATTAGTTTGCACTTTGAAAACATGCGCCCAAGTGCTTACACATGTTAACAGTTTGATCACGCAAAAATGAAATGTATATTTATCTTTTGTTTAGTTTTTGTACTATATCTTATACTCCTCTTCTCTTCTAGTGCAATGAAAATTTTAAAAAATCTCAAAGGATCCTAGCATCTCCTCTCTGAGATCCGGCAATATTCGAAGGACCTTTCATGCATCTCCTCTCTGAGTTCCGAGAGCAGTTCGTTGTTGTCCGTGTAGAGTAGTACCGATCAGTGAGTCGCAAATAGCCAAAGACACACCAGACAGATCAACCTCGTGGCCGTCTGGCAGCTGGAAACAAACACCAAAAACCCTTGTAGCTAGAGTTCTTGTTGTTCCTCCTCAGATCATCTAAAGGTATAATTCATGCATAGACAGCTCGCCTCCACGGTGATTAGCCACTCTGGGCCGTCCGATCGCCGTCCCGGGAGCATCTCGGCCGTCCATTCGTGTTCTGTTTTTTTTCCTGGGTGCTACAGTGTTTCTTTTTGCACCGGATGTTTTAGCCAGTAAGTCAATGACAGGTGGGGCCAAATTCTTAGGGCCCAATGGTCATAGGGCAGAGCCCTTCCCACTTGCACAAGTGGCCGGCGCCCACTTGCGCACCCACTTGCGTCTGACAGTGGGCCACGGCTTTATCTGTCGAAAAAAATCAAAAAAATCTCTCACAGAGACAAAATCGTGCCCCCCAATCCCGTTCTGGGAACCCTAGCCCCCAATCCCTGCACACCACGGCCCCCATGGCGGCTGGCTTCCTTCTCTTCTTCCTCCCTTCGCCTCCTCCTCCTCCTCCTTCCTCCCCTCGTCTCTCTCCTCTCACCCCGAGCGGCGGGGCGTAGGCGGCTGGAGCTGCGAGGCGCAGGCGTCCAAAGCAGCGGCGGGGCGCAGGCGTCCGGAGCGCGCCGCTCGCCGGCGGGACGCAGGCGGCCGGGGGCAGGCGGCGCGGAGCAGTAGCGGGGCGCAGGCGGTCAGAGCAGCGGTGGGGCGCGGGCGACGGCGCGGGCGGCGCCGGCGACCAGGCGCCGAGCGGGCGGCTCGAGCGGCGCGTGGGCAGCGCAGCAGCGCCGGCGGCTAGCACGCCCAACCCAGCCGTGCTCCGCCGATGGGAGGAGGACGGGAGGGTGCTGCCAGCTCTGCCATGTCTTCCTTCTCCTCTCCCTCTCCCGTCTGGCTCTCTCTCTTTGTCAGCAGCATGGAGGCAGAGCAGGCGCACGCGGGGCTGGTGGCGCTCCTCTCCCTCTCCCATCTCCACCCCTCCCCCTTTCTCTCTCTCATGCTCTCTCTCTCTCTCAGCAGCCAGCATCAAGGGGGACGATGTGGCGCACGGGAGGAGCAGCGGCGGCGCCCAGGGAGTCCTCGTGGAGCAGCCAGGAGGGCAAGCAACGAGCACCACCAGCATGGTGAGTTTTTTCTTTGCCCAATTGATTTTTCTTAGCCCGATTTTCCCTAGACTTTAAAGATGTCTTCTCTTGTGCAACCAATGTTGTTGGTGATTCGTGTGAAGGGGATGAAGAAGGGGCTAGGGAGGTGGAAGAGGAGGCAAAGGATAAACACAGATCTATTTTGTTTAGTTCTATTTTGTAGCAGTGCAGATACATGCTTAACACTATACAGGGTATGTGCATGTGCACCTAATATTCTTTGCCTTTGCTAGATATACATGAAATGCTCTGTCTTTGCTAGATCTACTGGAGCTAATATTCTTGTTTTTTTACCATGATGGTTTCTAAAAATCGGATGATCCATTAAATAGATTTCATTCATGAGATCGAACACAGAAATATTACTAGCTCTTTCTAGGATTTACCTTCCTTTCTTAGATACTAATCCCTTAGGTTGTCATGAACACAAGTTTTGCATATTGGTCATATGTGCAAACAAACGAGTTGGTCCGTAGCAAGATGTAATGTTCTTCTGAACACCATTAATGTGTTGCTCTCATAACACTAAACCAGTATGGAGGAGTCCTCTTTTCCTCATTCCCCATTATATCATGTAGATCTTTCAGATGATTTGGATTTTTTTTCTATGTTAGATTCTTGATTTATGTCACTTGATCATGATCTAATTTCTTTTAGTAATGATGGAGTGTTGAAGGATGAGGAGGCAGAAACAAACTTTTACTGGCTGCCAGTGTGGGTGTTTATAAAGATATTAAAGGTAAAGTCAAATCCTACTGGTTCTATGTTTCCTTTAATTACCGATGGACATTACCTGGAAGTGTTGTAAATAAATTTTGATGTTATATCTGCATTTGCATTTAATGTACCTTGAAGTATTATACTTTGTCTCTGAATGGTGGTGCTTTCTTTGGATGTTTAATCTGTGTGGTACACTACTTTGGAGAATGACAACGTTGTTTCTATCTAAATTATTACAAAAATCTGTAAATTTTAGGTGACCAGGTCATAAACAATTTCTTATCTTTGATGAATTTATATTGGAAGAAGTCATGCCTCAGTTTATATCGGTCATGTATTGTGGTGGTGATTGTCCTCAAAACTTTTTTATTATTTAAACAAGCAGTATTCTCACCTGAAACTCAATATTTAATAGTAACAACTTGGGAGGATATGTAACCTGAGAAATATATTTGTTTATGTAGAAATTATGTAATATACTGCCCTAGAAAGTACAAGCAAGCTGAATAGTTACAATTAATTACCTGTTAGGATGCATATGGTGTACATGGAGGGAGATCTGGCCATTTCAGCAAGTAATGATGGCCACGCCTAGCTACTTCAAGATCTGCCTCTGCCATAAAAAGGTCATCAATGCTCATAAGTGGATTTGTTCTATCCATTTTTTTTAACACGGAATGTCGATATGTTGTTCATTCAGTTTGTTTTGTTACCATGATTTCACCTATTGCATGAAGCTCAAGAAGGATTGAGCAAAAAATGAGTACTTGTTGCGACTGATCGAGGGCTTGGCCAGCAAGGGCAGCAATAAGAATTGCAAGTAATAAATAGTCAGGTGACTATTTCTGTTGCACATTTGAATGTTATCTTATTATGTGCTATCCTGGAATTAGAAGGTTCTGTTTATGCCGCACTAGCTGAAAAAAATGTTCACTTCTTTCAAAACCTGGTTCATGTGGTAGCTTGGCTTGACCCTTGAAAAAGAGAGCAGAAAGAATTGCTTGTTTTTAGGGGAAGCTTGTCAAAACAATTTTGTTTTGGGTCTCCAATGCGTTTGTGTCTTTTTCCTGTGAGAAAAGGAGAGGGGATCCAGTGTTATTGTGCAGGGAAGAGAGGTGATGTGATTGATACGTCTCAAACGTATCTATAATTTTTGATGCTCCATGCTTGTTTTTACACCATTTGCCTATTGTTTCGTTACACTTAGTGGCACTTTTATGCATTTTCCGGAACTAACCTATTAACAAGCGCCACAGTGCCAGTTTCCTGTTTTCTGCTGTTTTTGTGTTTCAGAAGTGATACACAGGAAATATTCTCGGAATTGGACGAAACAAGTTCCTGAAGTCTTATTTTACCCGGAAGCTTCCAGAGATCCAAAGAAGTGTCGGAGGGGGGCCACCAGGGCCCCACACGCGTGGGTGGCGCGGCCAGCCCCCTGGCCGCGCCGGGCCCACGTGAGGGCGCCTGGCCCCTCCTCTGACATCGTCCCTTCGCCTATAAAGACCCCCCGACGGAAAAAACCTAAGAACCCGGATCAGATTTCCAGAACACATCGCGATCCGCTGCCGCCGTCGACCCGAAGATCGGGAGGGTCCAGATGCTCTTCCTGGCACCCTGCCGGAGAGGGGAATCGCCATCGGAGGTCTTCTTCATCGCCATGCTTGCCTCCAGAGCGATGAGTGAGTAGTCTACCTTGCACTATGGGTCCATAGCAGTAGCTAGATGATTGTCTTCTCCACCATGTGCTTCATGTTTAGATCTCATGAGCTGCCCTACATGATTGAGATCACCGTTATGTAATTCTATGATGTTGGTTTGTTGGGATCCGATGAATATTGGTGTTTATGATTAAGTTGCTGTACTGAATTATATCTTTTGTTATCTCTATGTTGTTTATGATCTTGCATGCTCTCCGTTGTTAGTAGCTATCTTGGCCGAGTAGTTGCTAGTGACTCCAAGAGGGGGTATTTATGCTCGATAGTGGGTTCATGCCTCTATTTCACCTGGGGGAGTGACAGAAACCTCTAAGGTGGTAGATGTGCTGTTGCTACTAGGGAGAAAACAACATTCATGTGCTCAAGGGCATATGCTTTGTTTACATTACACACTTTGCTTAATGCAACTATCTGTTGTTCACAACTTAATACTACTGGGGTGTTCGGATTGATATCCCCGGGAGTGGATTATTAGTCATAGATGCAGTTGGATGGCGGTCTATGTATTTTGTTGTAATGCCCAGAGTAAATCTCATAGTGATCTTCTTGACATATCACGTTATCTTTATTCTATCAATTGCCCAACTGTAATTTGTTTACCCAGCATGTTTTATCTATGGAGAGACACCACTAGTGAACTGTGGACCCCGGTCCTATTTCCATCATATTGCTATCACCTGTTTACTTTGCTCATACTGTTTACTTTACTCGCATACTATATTATTTTCCACTCGATACGCTCATAATCTTTGTTTCAAGCAAACCGGTGAGATTGACAACCTCATCGCAAGTTGGGAACAAAGTACTTGGCTGTGTGTGTGCAGGTTCCATATCACCTTCAGTCGTCGCCGTCTCTCCTCTCCTGATCGATAAACCTTGGTATCTTAACTGAGGGAAAACTAGCCGCTACACTCATCATACCTTCCTCTTGGGGTTCCCAACGGGCTGGTCATTCACCACGCACAAGGACTTACTGCTCCACATCATCTACACGCCACCAGCTTCTTTTCTGGTGCCATCACCGAGTAGCAGCTTCTTTTCTGGCGCCGTTGCCGGGGAGGAAGAGAAGACTTCTGCGAGGGGAGTTTTTCGCACACACATCCTTTACTTTGTTATTGTTTTGCTTTACTTTATTTATTTTACCTGCATCATTTTTTATATCAAAAACCCAAAAAATTTAGAATCCTTGGTAGCTGTTTTTACTTGTTTACTTTCGTTTTGCTGAAATGGCCACTCCTGAAAACACCAAGTTGTGTGACTTTACTAGCACAAACAATGGTGATTTTATCTGCACTCCTATTGCACCACCTGCTACTGCTGCAAACTTTTATGAGATTAAGCCTGCTTTATTGAACCTTGTTATGAAAGAGCAATTTTCTGGTGCTAGTACTGAAGATGCTGCAGCTCATCTCAACAATTTTGTTGAGCTATGTGAGATGTAGAAATATAAGGATGTTGATAGTGATATTATTAAGCTCAAGCTGTTTCCTTTTTCTTTGAGAGGAAAGGCTAAAGATTGGTTGCTATCTTTGACTAAGAATAGTATTGATTCATGGGCTAAGTGTAAGGATGCTTTTATTGGTAGATACTATCCTCCTGCTAAGATTATAGCTTTGCGCAGCAATATTATGAAGTTTACTCAGTTTGATAATGAACATGTTGCTCAAGCTTGGGAAAGAATGAAATCTATGATAAAGAATTGTCCCACTCATGGACTGACTACTTGGATGATTATCCAAACTTTTTATGCAGGACTGAATTTTTCTTCAAGGAACCTACTTGATTCAGCTGCTGGAGGCACTTTTATGACCCTTACCTTGGGCGCCGCATCGAAGTTACTCGACAACATGATGGTAAATTATTCCGAATGGCACACCGAGAGAGCTCCACAAGGTAAGAAGGTAAATTCTATTGAGGAAACCTCTTCCTTGAATGATAAGATTGATACAATTATGGCTATGCTTGCTAATGATAGGACTCATGTTGATCCTAATAATGTTCCTTTGGCCTCTCTGGTTGCTCAAGAAGAGCAAGTTGATGTGAATTTCATTAGAAACAATAATTTTAACAACAATGCTTAGAGGAACAATTTTGCTAGTAACAATTATAGGCCGTATCCTTCTACCAATGGTAATGGTTATGGTAACTCTTATGGTAATTCCTACAACAACACTAGGGCCGCGCCCTCCGAGCTTGAGGTAATGCTCAAGGACTTCATCGGTAAGCAAACTGCTTTTAATAAGTCTGTTGAGGAAAAGTTAGGCAAAATTGATATTCTTGCTTCTAAAGTTGATAGCCTTGCTCATGATGTTGAGCTTCTGAAATTAAAAGTGTTCCCTAATGATGTGAAAGAGAACAATGTTTTTGCTACCGCTAATACTATCCAAGTTGGAATTGATGAAAATATTAGATTGTTAGCGGAATTGCATGCCAGGTGGGAAAAAGAAGATGAGATGGCTAGAGAGATGAAGGTATGTACCATTACTACCTCTAATGATGTTGCTCCTACTGGTAGTAATCCTCTTACTTTGATTGGTGTAAAGAAAACTCCCACTCCTTGTGTTAAAAAGCCCAAAACTGCCAAAACTTTTTCTCAAAAGAGTGCTGAAATTTTTCGGAGTGTGGGAGATGATAGCTCTATTTCTTTTAATGATTTTGATGTTGATGGCTGCAATATATCTGAAGTAATTTTGTTCTTGCAAAAGCTTGCTTTGACTCCCAATGCTAGTTCTTTAAATATTGCTTTTACTAAGCATATTACCAATGCTCTCATAAAGATTAGGGATGAAAAGTTGAAGCAAAAAGCCTCTGTTCCCAAGAAGTTAGAAGATGGTTGGGAACCCATCATTGATATGCATGTTAATGGTTATGATTTCCATGCTTTATGTTTTCTAGGTGCTAGTATTTCTATCATGCCTAGAAAGATTTATGACATGCTTGATTTACCACCGCTAGAAAAATGTTATTTTGATGTTCCTATTGCTGATGTTGCTAAGAAGAAACCTTTGGGAAGGATTAATGATGTTCTTATTGTGGTTAACAATAACCTTGTTCCCGTTGATTTTCTTGTTATGGACGTTGAATGCCATGCTTCATGTCCTATTATTTTGGGAAGACCCTTTCTTCGAACTGTAGGTGCTATCATTGATATGAGGGAAGGCACTATCAAGTATCAATTCCCACTAAAGAAAGGTATGGAACACTTCCCTAGGAAAAGAAAGAAATTACTTTTTG
Organism: Dactylis glomerata; assembly: GCA_007115705.1. Lineage (NCBI taxonomy): Eukaryota > Viridiplantae > Streptophyta > Magnoliopsida > Poales > Poaceae > Dactylis > Dactylis glomerata. The sequence continues at coordinate 729,683 of QXEO01000235.1, read as the reverse complement.
ACTCTATTCTTAGAGCAAATTATGAACTTGACGCTTTATCTATTGATATTACTTGATTCGCAATTTTCTGCGCCTAGCTCAAAGGCGTTAAAGAAAAGCACTCTTGGGAGATAACCCAATGTTTTCTTTTCAGTACTTTTTCTTTTATTTGAGTCTTGGAAGTCATTACTACTGTAATGACCTCTCCTTATCTTGTTTATTTCGTTTTTGTGCCAAGAGAAGCCTCTAATTTGAGCGAGGTAAAGATTTGGGGATGTTGCTGTCCTGAAACTGTTTTCGGTGCTGCACCGTAAAAATTCGTGAAAATTCTATGTTTATTTTTCGGACCTGCGATTTCTTGTTCATATGCCCCAGGTTATATCCAAACTTTTCTTAGTTGAACACTTTTTGATTTGAGCAACAGAAAATCCCTCAAAAATTCGACCTTTGTCAGCTGTTCAGTTTTGACAGATTTCTGCCAATATTTGTGTTTGCCACTTTATCGCTTTCTTTTGAGTTCTTTTGATCATGGAACTTTTTGGGAGGTTTCTACAGTAGTATCTACTATATATGTGGTGGTTTTGAGTTGAAACCTGAAGCAAAAATAGGATTGATTATATGTTATGCTTGCACTAATGTTGCTAATAGAATTGTGTTTAGTTTTGTATGAAGGAAGTTTTCAAGTGTAGGGATTGGAGAATGATGAGATGAGTTGAAGAATGGACAAAAGCTCAAGCTTGGGGATGCTCATGCATCACCCCAAGAAATATCCAAGAAGTACAAGCGTCAAAGCTTGGGGATGCCCCCGAGGCACCCCTTCTTCATCGGCAAAAATCAGGTCACCTTTCAAAACACTATATTTTTATTGCTTCATGCACTATGTGTTTTTCTTGGAGCGTCAGTTGTTTTAGTTTTCTTAGTTGGTTTAGTTTGTTTGTTTGCTGCAATAAATGGTTGGACCCCAACAAATTTCCTTTGGAGGAGATGTACTCGTTTTCATTTGCAAAGAACGCTCTAGTTTTCACTCTTATCGTTCATCGAGCGTTCTACTTTTTCTTCTACTGCTTTTGGTTTTCATTTTCGCCTTGATTTGCGTTCATATCTTGTCATATCTTTTCATCAAGGTGTATTTTTGCCTCTGATCTTTATTGGTTTTCATCAAAAGAGGTGTTTATAAAAATTTCAAATGGTGTTTGAAAAGAGAAAAAGCTTTGTGCAAAATAGTGGTACAAGAAGGAGCTTGTGTAGACTGCGGCTTAGGCTTTTTCATGTCATGCTTGATGTCTTTTTGATAGTATGCTTAGTGGTTTTGCTGTAGCATGACTTGTCTCAAATAACTGAGATTGCTTAATGAGCCTTTGAAAAAATCATGCGTTGTTTTTATTGTATGGAAGCATTATTTTGGTTTTCTCCTTGATGCTTTATTTGGGTTGACTTGGCGCATGCTCACACATGTTAGACTCTTACAAAGTCGCCAATAGCCTTCATGATCATTTAGTTTTTGACTTTTGATGCCATCTTATGCTTCTTTTAATGTCGCTTTGTCGCTTTGCATGATTATGGCCATTATTGCTCTCTTAGTTGGTCGCTCCCAGTCTTTTGCTAGCCCTCGCCTTGTACTGAGTATGAGCTCTACTCGTGCATCCAACTCCTAAAAGCCAAAGTTTTCCAAAGTGTCCACCATACATACCTACTAGCAATTTGCTATTCCAAGTAAATTTGACTTGCTTTTATTTTCTCTTCAAATTAAACTCTTACCAGTGTTATGCGAAATTCGGTCAGTAAAGCTCTCACGAACCGGAAGGCACACTTTACTTTTTCCTGTTCTTAAAAATTTGACATTGTGGTCTCTTATGTTGATTTGTTATGCTTGCAAGTTGTAAGTTGGATTCTAGCCCAGCCATGCTGTCATGGGCAAGCTTTCAACATTGCACATCTTAATTGAGTTGATATCGTGATCTTTTGTTTATGGATGCCCGCGGTGTGAAATGAATTGGGAATCTTGTGGGGATCATGGAGTTTGTATATGTGTTAGGGAAACGCCAGGCCACCAATCTAAGCCATGCATAATTCATGGTGGAAATTTGCAGCATACCCATGGTGAATATTCGACGACGCATCTCACAATAAAAAGCTAAACAATATAGCAAATAAAAGAGATGTCGAGGTGTTTATTGTCTGCTTGTCCTGTCATTTTGGTGTGGGCTTGTTCCATGTCATCGGGCACGGAGGTACCCCATTGGCGGTTCTCAATGATATGCATATACTTACAATGACAAGAGCCTTGCTTGGGACTCTAAGTAAAGTAGCATGAGGTTTGGGTACTCGTATTCACGGGGCACGAGGTCTTCAACTTATGATTTGTCAAGCATATGCATCATAATTGTTCTCGCATTAACTTTAACCATTCAAGATGCTTATGATGGGGGCAATGAGAGCTCAAAGCCGGTAAGTACCATAATTTTTGAAGGTTATAAAACTTGCAATCACTGCTTCCCTCTGTGAAGGGCCTTTCTTTTACTTTTATGTTGAGTCACCACCTTCTTTATTTATGCACCATTAAGAGAGCATAGTTGTCATTCTTAGTGTGATATGCATTGTCCCAAAGTTCATTGATTGACTCATATTGTTGGTTTCACTTGTTCTTAAATTATTTGTATCTAGTCGCCCTCTTAAACTTTGAGGTGTCCTATGCATTTATGTTTTGCTCTCTTTGAAGGACAAGCTGAAAACCATTTGTATGTTTTTCCTGATGATTTGAACACACGTTTGACTTTCATTGTTTCATTATCATGATCTTTTGTTTGTGTTCATTTACATGTTTACAACATGGTTGCTAAGTTCTTATTGTCATGATTATATCTTCATGCCCATGTTTTAAGTTCTTATGATCCCAGCTCACCAATGCTTACATATATGATCAAGATTGTGTAGGTGCATGTCACCTCAAAAATTATTCTTTTGTTATCACTTACCTACTCGAGGACGAGCAGGAGTTAAGCTTGGGGATGCTTGATACGTCTCAAACGTATCTATAATTTTTGATGCTCCATGCTTGTTTTTACACCATTTGCCTATTGTTTCGTTAGACTTAGTGGCACTTTTATGCATTTTCCGGAACTAACCTATTAACAAGCGCCACAGTGCCAGTTTCCTGTTTTCTGCTGTTTTTGTGTTTCAGAAGTGATACACAGGAAATATTCTCGGAATTGGACGAAACAAGTTCCTGAAGTCTTATTTTACCCAGAAGCTTCCAGAGATCCGAAGAAGTGTCGGAGGGGGGCCACCAGGGCCCCACACGCGTGGGTGGCGCGGCCAGCCCCCTGGCCGCGCCGGGCCCACGTGAGGGCGCCTGGCCCCTCCTCTGACATCGTCCCTTCGCCTATAAAGACCCCCCGACGGAAAAAACCTAAGAACCCGGATCAGATTTCCAGAACACATCGCGATCCACCGCCGCCGTCGACCCGAAGATCGGGAGGGTCCAGAAGCTCTTCCCGGCACCCTGCCGGAGAGGGGAATCGCCACCGGAGGTCTTCTTCATCGCCATGCTTGCCTCCGGAGCGATGAGTGAGTAGTCTACCTTGGACTATGGGTCCATAGCAGTAGCTAGATGGTTGTCTTCTCCACCATGTGCTTCATGTTTAGATCTCATGAGCTGCCCTACATGATTGAGATCACCGTTATGTAATTCTATGATGTTGGTTTGTTGGGATCCGATGAATATTGGTGTTTATGATTAAGTTGCTGTACTTAATTATATCTTTTGTTATCTCTATGTTGTTTATGATCTTGCATGCTCTCCGTTGTTAGTAGCTATCTTGGCCGAGTAGTTGCTAGTGACTCCAAGAGGGGGTATTTATGCTCGATAGTGGGTTCATGCCTCTATTTCACCTGGGGGAGTGACAGAAACCTCTAAGGTGGTAGATGTGCTGTTGCTACTAGGGAGAAAACAACATTCATATGCTCAAGGGCATATGCTTTGTTTACATTACACACTTCGCTTAATGCAATTATCTGTTGTTCGCAACTTAATACTACTGGGGTGTTCGGATTGATATCCCCGGGAGTGGATTATTAGTCATAGATGCAGTTGGATGGCGGTCTATGTATTTTGTTGTAATGCCCAGAGTAAATCTCATAGTGATCTTCTTGACATATCACGTTATCTTTATTCTATCAATTGCCCAACTGTAATTTGTCTACCCAGCATGTTTTATCTATGGAGAGACACCACTAGAGAACTGTGGACCCCGGTCCTATTTCCATCATATTGCTATCACCTGTTTACTTTACTCGTACTGTTTACTTTACTCGCATACTATATTATTTTCCACTCGATACGCTCATAATCTTTGTTTCAAGCAAACCGGTGAGATTGACAACCTCATCGCAAGTTGGGAACAAAGTACTTGGCTGTGTGTGTGCAGGTTCCATATCACCTTCAGTCATCGCCATCTCTCCTCTCCTGATCGATAAACCTTGGTATCTTAACTGAGGGAAAACTAGCCGCTACACTCATCGTACCTTCCTCTTGGGGTTCCCAACGGGCTGGTCATTCACCACGCATAAGGACTTACTGCTCCACGTCAACTACACGCCACCAGCTTCTTTTCTGGCGCCATCACCGAGTAGCAGTGATACTGATGATTCCTGTCTTTTGGTTGTGATAGGTCCAGTGCAGTCAGGATTATGTTGCAGTCACTCAGACTTGCAAGGCCTCCCAAGGATCCAGTGCAGGTCTGTAATCATAAGTACATGGTTTCTACTGTCCCAGTCTTCTCTGCTCCTTTGACTATGTGGCATGCCATACAAAACATTTATTCGGTATATTTATGCTCCATCTAGGTGTTTGATGAAAATTCTTAATAAGGTGAACATCATTTCTGATGAAAAAACCTTGTGTGTTCATTATTTATTATTGTTGATTAATATTCTTAATAAGGTATTTCACTGCTATTATTGTATGCATTTTTTTGTTTGAACTGATGTGTTTCGGTGGCACGAAATATCATATTTGCTCTCTAAATAAAGTGCAAACACTTTCCATAAGCTTCCAGAAGCTTCATTTATGTTTTTTTCTTTGTAGGATGCTGCAAATAGTTACAAGATTAGTAGCAGTTACATGATTCAATTTTTATAGAATCTCATCAAACAGAGAGTTGCTAAAAGGAATGTTAAGTCACTGATCATATGCATATCTGAATAATGGAGCAGGTGCAACCAAGGCTCATTTTTGAAAATTATGCCTCATCTTGGTTGAAACAAGCTTGTGTTAGTGGCCTTCTTCTGGGCATACTATTGTTGTGGATTTCACAAAATAGTGTTTTTATATACCATATCCATATGTGAAATTTTCATTCACCAGTTTAAGGATCTGAAACTAATTTGCATTTGTATCTTATTAAATTATGACAACCAGCAACTTTTTTTGTATAATTGGATTATATTGTTACTCTTAATTTGCCTTCTGCCATTTTGAGAAAGATCTTTATCAATCGTCCTTTCTCTCATCTATTTTGTGCTTCACTAGGTTGCATTACAATAACTGATGCGTGTGTGGAGGTAGCTCTAATCATGCAGTTTTTTTCTCAACTTGTGACATGGTTTGGGTTTGCAGATGTACACGCCGGATATTTTGTATAAATGTCGGACACGAAAGACTATGGCTCTATGTAGCAGCTCCCAAATCAAAATCCCGTAACCTAGAAAACCAGGGGTGTTGCGCCATAACTATTATTTTGTCTTGCCGGATAAAATGTTCGCAACCTGAACAAATATGCAACTAATTCCTCACTGAACAATCAAGAGATCATTAGTATAAACAATGACCGCCATACAGATTCTCAATTTGTATGACGAAACGATTTTAAACCTCCACATAAGTGTTGCATTGTTGCCGACCAAGGATGCGGCAAGTTGTTGCTTTGTGGTGTAGAGGATAAAGTATGGGGTGCCAGGGTGGTAGGGATGCAGGATTTGGCGATGGATGCCTTGACCTGGGAACGGTTCTACCTCAGCGGCTGACTGCAGAAACCTGTATGTGTGTTGTGTTCCTCATTGCCTCGGTAGCATGATGAAGTATAAATACGGTTACGCCTTACTTGTTTTCCTGGTGATTGTTTAGGTTTACTCTTCATTCAACTTTAATGTTTTATACGGTTCTAGACATGTTCTTCTGAAAAGTTCAACTATCGTGTTTTGTTTATGTAGGTTCATGTTCTTGTGGATAACTGGCATATTTTTTTAGTCAAAATTCAAAACATATTAAGTATGATTGAAGATATACACAAAAGTATCAATATTTATAATGCTTGATAAATATGCTGAGAAAATACATTGTTTGGTGGATCTATTGATATAGATTTGGTAATGTAGATGTTCATATTTTTGTCTCTAAAATTAGTCAAATTAGAAAATGTTGACCTTTTACTAAATTTATATGGAATGGAGGTAGTACTTCGAAATGTGAAAATGGCATGCTTGTTTTGTCTTCTGCAAACTGAACCACAAAAGAATCATCTGTAGCAAAATGCACATGACCTATGTTTTGAGCTACATCATCAGAAGTCTTTGACACCATATGTTTATGACAACTATGAACTTAAGACAATACAATGTGTTGCTGGCACTTCGATGTTTGATTTGGTGCACCCTGCTGTAAATTTCATGTCAGGAAGATTGTGGAGGGTAGTTTCCAGCCATTTTTAATTGATGTACAGACCCCTCTTGCAAGAGTTTATTTCTGAAGGGATACTAAAGACGTCAACTTATGGACAGCAAAAGGCTTTCAAACAGGTCCTTATTTCTCTGTACTTGATTTTCAGGTTAGCTAAATTATATATATTTAGGTGTATCTGATTTTACTCTGTAATTTATTCGATGTAGGTGTATTATGAAGGAGGAAGATGAAGACATTGTCAAATTCTGGTTCACCCAATACTGATAAGGAAGGAATTTCCCATTTCGACTCTTTTGTGTCCTTTGTTTGGTACTTTTTGTGTATATATGATATATGATATGGCATAATATACTAATCTTTTACCATTTAGTTTAATTATATAGTTGGGGCATGATAATGTCACTCCTCAGCATTTTGGCATTTCCAGCTGTCTGATTGTGGTACCTTGCAGACATTGGCCGTTCGTTCTTGCTTGTGTTTGCCATGATCCTTTTTTGTTTGATCGTTGGTATCTGGTGGCGTCATCATAGGCTTGATTCTTTACCCTGCCAGTTTGCTTGATACAGCTATTGAGAATAGAGATAACTTTGATGTGCACCTTTACAAGAACATATATTTACTTTCAGAATTTAGTTGTTCCCTTTTCCCGGTGTTTAGATGAGATGCCTACATGCTTCGCATTTTTTGCATTGCTGTATGTAGGTTGTGATTGTTTTTTGGGCAACAAAAGGAATTGACAGATTGGTAATTTATCTCTCTAGCATGGAATTTATCTATAAATTGTGCAGCTGTTGTGAACTAACTTTTGTAGTTGCTGATTGTGTTAACTATTCACTGTTTGACTTATTACTTGAATCAGGTCAGCGTTGAAGATTGGGCCAAAAGGTTGTCTTCGAGCAAGTAAAGGTTTGATATTTATATTTATACCATAGTGTAAGTTGGGAATTTCTTGTTCATGTAAAATTGCTTGCAACTATACCCTCACACATTTCATTGTTTTTATGCATTACAGATTTAGCATGAACAACTATTTTCTTCCTTATTTTGGGTTTCCTATATTCTCTGCTGGTTGCATTCATGTTCTTACAAGCTATATCTCACTGCAATGTTCTCTGCTGGTTTTCTAATTTCCATCTAGATTTTCTGAGCTCACAGAGAAAATTTGGAACTCATTTTGACTGACAAAATGTTCAAAGCTCATATGGATGTTTGACGAGCTAATACACAAATGTTTATCTTGGTATTGTTTGAGATTCCCAGGTTCACTTTCTGCAGGTCAAACCCAGGTTAGCTTAGAGTGAATTTCCAATTCATATAGCATGTGTTCTAAATTTCACTGCTATTCATAACAGTTCTTTTGATATATGTATGTCGAGAGCAAATAGGAAAAGTAACTACACAGAGCTCCATATTGCTTAACTGAATGGACAAAAAATATTGACAGTCCTCCATACACTAAATAGATAGCACGTGTTTTCAATTTTGCTAATGATCGTAACATAGTATTTACAAATAGATGGTCGAAATTGCAGGATGAACTATGGTTATTAACTTGGACTCTCTGTAGCTGGTGATGTTGTGGTCTGCAAATCAGGTGAACACCACATGCTTCATCATTGGTTTAGGTGAGCTTCAAATTACTTGGACTCTCTCGGTTATGGTGGTCAATCGGGTTATATTTCTAGATTTGCATAAATTTTTACTTCCTGGCATGGGAAGCAAGTAAGCAAGAAGAAGTGCATCTATTATTCTGTGCACTGAATGAACTATCTGTGCTACTTGGTAATTATTCAGGATGGTTGTTGTTTTAACCTATTTTCAGCAGATAAAATCCTTGTTTGTGACAGCAAAGGAGAGGAACATCCAATATGTAAATCTGTAGGTATATAATTCTGGCCTTTCTAGATTTGTGTAATTTTTTTATGTAGATTGGTTTAGACTGCTATTTTCTTTTGTATTATGCAATAATTTTTTTACGATGAGTTACACAATTATTTGGTTCAGTCCACGGTGCCATTCCTTATGGGATCTGTTTCTGATTAGTATTGGGACCTTATTAGTTATTTTCTTCAGGTAAAAGGACTATGATGATAACCGGTGCAAACTCTTCCCCATTTCAATTATAGATAGAATAGTATTGTTCATTTTCTACACCTTTATTTGCTTATTTATTACAGTCGCATAATTTGAATCATGAACACTGGAAGTAAGATTATGAACTTTTATTTATGACAGCTAGAAAATCCAAAGGACAAGCTGTATAAAAATATTGTACTCCTTAGACATCGTCGAGATGCGCTATGAGGCTTGATCCAACGGTTTCAAATTCTTGCATTTTGACTATAGAGAATCTGTGTAAGGAGGTTTTTTTCTGTGCCATTATGTCGAGTTACATAATGGTAGCATGTTACCCCTAGATATAATTGCCAGCCTTAGATATAATTGCCAGGCCCTTTATTTGGGAGAGTGGCAATTTATCGAAGAGTTGTAGTACTGTTAGTTTCATGGTCCTTTGCGGCGAGTTGACTATGCCTCACGACTGAGGCTCGCTTCTGTGTTGAGATTTTTTAGTGTTCAGTGATATGGCCTTTTCCCAAAACATTAATTATGCATTCTAGAAAAATAACCTTAATTGTTGTCCCTTCAAGGACCACCTCTGCTATAAACTGGAGCATAGTTGTATAAACAAAGCTGAATGATTGGGCGGTATTGGTAGTGTCAAGCTTACAAGGAGAACAGATTTCATTTGGTGAGCTAGGATAAATTGTTAAAACAGAGAATAATGGGGGGTTTGAAAGAATTTGGTTTTCTAAAGAGGTTAGGTGTTCTGTTATACAAACTACATCTCCATTTATCAATTGATAGGTTCTGAAATTAATATGAGTTATGCTTGTGTGATGCGTAGGTCAGCTCTCCTTTATTTTGAAAATTCTTTACCAATTATGCTATTGTTAAATATAGAGTTCAGCACAATAAAGTGTTTGTATTAGCTTGCTAAGAAATTAATGAACAGCTAGGTACCGTTAACTACTACTTGATCTACAGGTTGCCAGGAAGGTTTTCATCTCACTCTATATCCTTCTCTCACACCCAGGGTTTATTCACGAACTCTTTCCACTGGTGACTAGAACCTGGAGCTACGGCATCGCCGGAGCAGCTCCCCTTACATAGGTAGCCAACTTGTGTGTTCATACATACAGAACGGTCAGGTATCAGTCTAACAAAGCCCTTTATTTTTGTTTTCTTGGGGAGTTGCTAAATTTACAGTTATGTGATTCAGTTTTATCATGATTTAAACAGGCCCATGGAGAGATACTCTAAATTATGGCCCAGGTTAGGGAGGTAATCCAGGTCCCAAGGAAGGCAAATAAAATGAGTATCCATCAGCTTTCTAGAAAGACAACCTTCACCAGGTCATTATCTTGAATATATTGCCATGTAATTAGCTTAAATTATTTTATTGCCATTGTGTATCTTAAATTCATTTTTTTGTTATCATGTACAACTTACCAAAATAAGTAGGCATGTTTCACTACGGAAACAGATGGTGTAGTTCACCCACAAGGGAAAGCAATATTTTACATGACTATACAATACCACATCTACTTATTTATAATTTATTTTTATACAAATTGCATAGGAAAATTTGCTATATGTATTTATTTGGAATTTTGACTTCTAAGTTGCTTCAGAGCACAAGGTGTTTATCCGCTTCAGTTTACATGAAGATATTGTCATACCGGACCATGCCCCTAAGTTACTTCTGACGGGAAGGATTTACTTAGTATTGGTGACCACAAACTGTTCCAAAAACTAAAGCTATATACTGAAGTTCATTAGCCTTAATTCCCTACAAAGCAGACTAGCATTTTCTTGCCATGAGATTTTGTTGCATCTCTTTTATAATTGTGTAGTACTGGTATACAGAGAATTATGCATATGCAAGGTCTAACTGGCCGAGAATTCTATTTCAATTATAAGTAGCAGAAGAGATCCCATAAAATGCACAATCGGCTTACCTCCAGTTTGCCTCGATCTTGCAGGCGAAGACAAGGCCAGCGACGAGCTCCTCAGCGATTCTGCCTTCTTGTCTATCTCCACAGTCGCCGACACCTCGCCCAACTCCTCAAAGCTATGGGAGGCTTGAGCACCTCTAAACCCCCGGGAGGCCCCTCCTCGCCGCCACGGGTAGCGACCATCACTAACCCTGGTCGGCCCCTCCTCCCTCTTCTCGCTGAGCATGGTTGCGCTCGTCCAGGTCAAGGCCAGAGCTCTGAGACGGAGGTGTATGGCAGAGCGGCGAGATCCGTTGACTACTGGGGTTGGAAGCCGGGTGAACGGAAGCACGACTAGCCTGGAGGTTTGGCCGGACAGCTCGGCTTCCACTGTTCGTCTTACTCGATTTCAGACTGGGATGTCATCGCACTGGATGAGAACTAGAGGACAGTGGGGAGGCAGAGAAGGGATGTCGTTGCACTGAATGAGAAAGAGCAAGCTTGTGAGGGGTAGTAGGGACTGATTCAGGTAGGGCAGTGGGCGGTGGGCTTGTCGCGCTCCAGCTGCATGCGTTGCGCATTGGGACTTGGGAATGCCAGGAATCCTTTTTTCCTTTCTTTGTCCATTAGTGATTGATCTGAGCTCTCTAAGGCGCTTAGTGGATACAATGATTTTAGTTATTTTTTGTTTGTCTAAGCGCTCTGCTACATGCCCTGATATTATCAGGTTAATAGTCTTGTGGCTTTTCAGGCTTACAGCTAATCAGCGTTTTTTACGTCTTCTTATTTTGAAAAACCTACCATTCTTAACATATGTTTCTTTGCTGACTACTTATTATCCATTTGTATAAGTGTTCAATTGATCGTTTTACAAAATATTTATTAGTACAGGGCACAAATAGTATTTTACAAACTGTTTATTTGATTAATCTGTGATTAATCTGTGTGTAATCTCATAATTGTTTTAGTAATTATATTTTTTTATGTTCTCTTTATTCTCTCAAATATCATATGGTAAAAAATCAGTGTAAAAGACAAGAGCTGCACATCTCTGTGATCATTTAACTCGGTTTGATGCTTTGTCTTAGGCACTCAGTTTGACTACTGTTATTTCATGATCATGCTTTTGTAAATCCTTTCAGTAGCTAATAATCCTTCTTATTTAGTAAATTATAACTTACTGTTGGCAATTTTTCTTTTCTCGCCAATCATCGATTTCTATATACATACTGTAACTAATTTATCTAAATGATTATTAAACCATTTATTAACGCAAAGGACAGTGGCCGCGTGCTAAATTTTAATTTTTGCAAATTCATATAATTTGTTAATATATGGCTCAAATGTGCTGTTAGGTTAGCATGACTGACATCATTCACTACTCAATAAGGACAGTGGCCGCGTGCTAAATTTTAATTTTTCAAAGTTATGCAAGAATATATTCTCTTGAGGCACTTTATATGAATCATGCCCAAGTTGTTTATTCTGCATTTTGTCCTATGAGTTATATATACATTTCACGCATCACTTATACAAAATTTAATCATTATATATACTTTGTATTGGCACAAACTTAACGGGATCGTGCGCCAAGGCGCACCCCTACATCTAGTATGTACAAATCTGAAAGCATGGATAGCGCTTATTCTCAGCTAACCTGTAGCGGGTCGACAGCAAAGCCATCTGGGAGAACCCGCGTGGCATCAAGCATTTCTTTTCTGGGACATCGCGTGGCATCTTGGCGCATATTCTGTGGCATATAGCGCAATGGCACGCTGATCTCGATCGCGTGTGCAAGGGAGTCACGGTGATCTCGCAGTGCCGCGTCATGCTATGGATCGGTCGTACCGCCGTTTGCACGCTACAACACCACATCGATCGATCCTAGCTATACATGCTTTTTTTTCAAACGAAAGTATGCCCGGTCTCTGTATCAAGAGATACACAATAGCCATTTTATTACAATATATTTACGATTTTAATAGTTTACAAATTATGGATCACTCAGTGTATATATAAAGATCAGCCAGCGCCATATGCGACGACCACATCCTACTCTGTCTTGAGGGGCGATTCATTCCCCGCTCCTCACTCTCTGTCCTCCTAAACAGTAACCGAAAGCGCCTTTGTCTCTTCGGCCCGATCACGAGCCTCTCCGACAGCGCTGCCGGCCGGAGATGGCGGAGGAGAGGTGCCAGAGTCGTAGAGTGGGTTTTGGGCTTTATGCCCAGTAGTTGAAGTGGACCGCCTTTTTTGCGGCCAGATCTAGAACGCTAGGGTTCTCTCGCCGGCGGTGTCTTCTCAGCTCACGCCGAAGGGGGCCGCCACTTCCTCAATACGGTCATCGTCCATGTCCTCCCCATGATGCACCATGGGGGCAAGGGGGCGCAACGGGTGTGTGGCGGCTTCTCTCCTGGCCGGCTAGGGTGGTGAGGAGTCTAGGCATCGGGTGTCCACTTTTGCAGCATGTGGGTGGTGGTTCGTGGTCTTCTTCACCGGCGAATGCGACTCATTGTTCTCCTTCTACGGTCGGCCATGGCGGCTAGAGGAGGCAAACTCTGTCGCGGCGTCTCTCGGGTGGAGAAGCGGTGCTGGGAGCTTTTCTCAGGTGGCTTTCGGTGGCTCGCTTCCGTCGTCCCACCAGACCAAAAGGTTGTTGGGCAACCGCTCTCCTTATTACTTCACCAAGCTCAGTGCTCCCACGGTCTCTTGTCCAAGGCTTGTCCCTGGCGGTGGTTCGGCAGGCCATGCTCATGGCGTCGTTGTCGTTTTGGTGGTGTTGGCAGATTTTAAGGACTTGATCGCGTTTTGCAGTTGACGAGGGTATGACCCCTCGGTCCTCGATATTTGCTTACCTGGTTCCTGCCAAGGAAGAAGCCCGCTCGAAGGATACACGAAGCCCACAAGGCCCAACACTTTGACTTGGAGTAGAAGGCAAAAAATACTTGTAAACCCTAACTGGCTGCATATATAAAGCCACCAAGGGCATCCCTAGACATCTCCAATCTCGCATAGACACCAGATCTCGCATAGATCCCACGCATAGGCTAGCCACGCCATCTTCTTCCACCTCCGCCAGATCTCATCTGTGCACCATTGTAAACAACTCTAACTATACAAGCAATACAAGGTCAGCAGTCTTTCAGGATCATCTCTATAAAATTGCAGGGCTGTTCTATAATTTCTTTTTTCATGAGGGTTTTCCTGTAATTGTTACCCACCGACGATAGTGAAAGCACTCTCGGCTCTTTCTAGACACCTCATCGGTTAAAAAATCCTACTTCGTAATGCTTTTCTCTACAAGTTAGTATTACTACATGATGTGTATTCTCTTCGTCCATAAAAGAGTGTACTTCCAACTTTCTTGAAGAGTCAAACTTTTTAACTTTGATCAAGTTTTCGCAAAAAATAACAATATTTACCAAACGAAAAAGCTATATGATGAAAATATATTTTATCATAAATCTAATGACACTAATTTGGTGGTTGTGCCTTATTATTTAAACACAATCAAACTTAATATAAAATTTGATGATCCAAGATAATTAAAAGTACACTCTCTTAAAAGAGAAAAGGAGTATATCATAATCTGTGCCGGCCGGATGAGCAGCTCATCACCGGACACCTACAGCTGGCTTCATGCTGTCTATCACGTGGCACACATGCACACAGGTTATCCCTCAGCATCGAGCGTGTCTTGGCGCACGTTGTCGCTCGCTCGTGTACACGACGCGCGCGTCTTCACGTCGCCACATCTTTGGCAAAGTTTGCATACGTGCCTTCATGCTTTGCTCTCCTGATTTCGTTCTTCTTTTTGCGGCGAATCGTCACCGTCAGGTGCTGGGTCGACCATGCAGGAGCGATGCTCAAACGGGGACGGTTCTGCTGAGGGCCTGAGGCATCGAACATCCATGTGCTTTGGTCGTTTGGGCTGCTCAGCTGGAGTCTTGGAGATAAGGAATATCTTTTGAAAACGGTTGGAGAAAAGAATAAGAACAAATCAGAAATTTGAATGATTTGGCTATGCAACAAAAAGTATTGCAACTTTTCCTCTTTCCTCCCACAAAAGAAACAGAGACAGCTGCTAGGGTTCACCCTAGCCATCGTCGTCATCTGCCTCGTTTTCACCGTCTATGTTTAGGAGTCGACAGGCCCCCGTCTTCTCAGCTTGCTTGGTGGCGAGAGGAGGTGGACCATGGACCTGCGTTTGACGTTGTTAAAGGGTTCTAAGAGTTTAGTCAACCGGTATCGTCGTTATGATGGTTATGACGGCGTCGTGCGGGACAAGAATAAGGTATTCCCATCTCCTCGTTCACCTCGTCGACGGCGATCTTGCCTATGGCATTAGGATGGCGGGGATTCGTCTGGTCGCTGCTTCCATGAAGTGGTGGATCTTGTCCAGTCTATTTTTTGACAGAAAGGATCTTGTCCAGTCTACGTATGTTACAAGTTTGATGTTAGAAGCTTCAGATCGATTCAAGGGTTCAACGGGGGATTCATCTGGGGCGCTAGTCCTTAGGGGTACATGCACGGAGACTTCCCGACTCAATAATGTCAGGCCGATTCTGGTATGGGAGCGACAACAGCGACACGTCGGCGGCTCGCTCCGATGGACGTAGTGGTCGTTAGGTGGTCCAATGACCTAAATGTAATTTTTATTATATTTGAATTACCTTATACTTTTTATGAACTTATGAAATAGATTCGGATATTTCTCGAAAAAACAAAAAATACTGCAGGACAAGAGGAAAGTATATACGTTTGTATTCAAAGAACAGATGACCAGTTAACGGATTTCCTGAGTGGTAACAAAAATGGCTAGATCAAATTAGACCCCCTACAAGTAGGATGGATTTCATGGTGATGCAATATAACCTTGACGGTGACTGGGACGGCTACACACGAGGTCAATGACGAAAAAATGGATGCACGTTGAAGAACTTAAGTGGAGTCAATTCCTGGTGGTAAAGTCTATTTTGTGATATGGTGATCCCTTCGCCCCCTCCCACCCCCCCAAGGGCGACAGGGCCTCCCACACCCCACCAGCGCCTCCTCCCTCCTAGCACCTTCCTCTGTCGCTGCCGTCGGCAAAGTGCGTCGGCAAAGCCCGGGCGACATCGGCGGTGGCGGCTCTTCTTTCCCCGCATCTTAGAGGGTGGGTCGGGGACCTCCCCTCTTTGGCGGCGGTGAACATTGGGCAGCTCTGGTCCGGCGTGGCCGGGTGACGCTGGCGGCGGTACCATCCTTCGGCGGTGAGGCTCGGCTGTAGGAGGCTCTGGCGGAGGCTCGTCCCTGGTCTAGGTCACAAGACCAGATGGGCTCGGGCGGGACCAGATGGGCTTGAGGCGTGCTGGGATCTGCAGTGGCATTGTTATCCTAGTGGTGGAGGCGATGACTTGGAAGGGTCCCAGGACGGCGGCTAGCCTATTGCAGCGCGGCGGTAGGAGCTTCACGGGCCCAGATGGGCCCTAGTCAGGCCTGACGGGGCCTGGTGTGCTCCCGCTGCTATGTCCGGTCAGTGACTGTCTCTCGGCGATGGAGGTGGGTTCTTCCCACGTGGCTGCGATGTTGTTGTTCCTAGTCCCAACGGTGTCATGTATCTATGTTGTTCAGGCCGCAAGCCAGTGTCACAAAGAAACTGGTGATGGTGACTTCAAGATCATGGTGGCGCATGCTGGTGGGTGGCGATGCTAGGTGGTGGTGCTCCGTTGTGTAAGGGTGCCAGTTTGTCTGGCCCTGACGCGGTGTCACCTTCGAGTGACACCATTCCTTCTTGGAGGGCGTCGGGGAATCCCCTGTACACTGTACTCTACGTACCGGGGAAAACCCTAGGACCAATCTACGGGCAGCAGTGCCGTATCAACGGTGTTTCCCTTTGAAAGGATCTTAAGGGCGACTAGAGGGGGGGTGAATAGGCGCTACACAAATTTTTTATCTTTTTCAATTTTAAGGCTTAACACAAAGTAAATTCACTAGATGTGCGACTAGGTGAATTTCCTAATAGTGACAAACAAGCAAGTAGGCGAGTAAGCAAGTAAGCAAGATACAAACAAGATGCAAGTAAGGGTAAGAAGTAACCGAAAAGCGGAGATCGGAGACACAAGGATGTATTCCCGTAGTTTCTTCCTTTTGAGGGGAAGTACGTCTACGTTGGAGAGGTGTGGCGACAGGGAGTCCACCAACGCCACAAAGGCTCACCTTGTTGTCCGGTGAGCAAGCCACGGAGGCTAGCTCGTTTCCACTAAGCGGTGGTATTGGGGGCACCGATTGGGGCACAACTCCACAACTCAATTGGAGGCTCCCAATAAGAAAACCACAAAGCTTTTACACGGAGGAAGCTTTGAGGTGACCTCTCTTGCCTAAGGCAAGTTCCACGGAGGAGGAGTGAAGCAAACACAAATCACTTCGGTAGGATTGTAGATCTAGGGCTCCTCTCCCAATCTACCAAATCTTGAGGGATTTGGTTGGCTAGGGAAGAAGATCTACGGAGTTGAAGCTCTGCATTAATGGAGGAGAGAGTGTGGATACGGTAGCTCAGATCTGAGGTAGGGGACGACTATTTATAAGCCAGCTTGAAATCAGCCCGTTGGAGGTAACTTACCCCAGAAATTCCGGCCTGGGGGCGGAATTTCCGGGGTTCACTTAGGGCGGAAATTCCGGCCCCCCGGAAATTCCATTCTAGAATTTCTGGCCAGAAATTCCGACCCCTTTAAAGAGAGTTGCACCATAACTCAAGATAAAGGACTTAGCAAAAAATCGCGGGGCCGGAAATTATGGAATTTCCGGCCCCTTACCAGAGAGTTGCACCACAGCCCTTTCTAAAGGACTTAGCCGAATTTTCAAGGGCCGGAAATTATGAAATTTCCGGCCCCCGGAAATTCTGCCAAACCAGAATTTCTGGCCCCTTTACAGAGCGTTGCACCACAATATTTCGTAAAGGACTTAGCCGAATTTCAAAGGGCCGGAAATTCTATGAATTTCCGGCCCCCGGAAATTTTGTCCAGTGGCGGAAATTCCGGCCCTAGGGCAGAATTTCCGGCCCTGAAACACAATTTCTGGCCCTGTGAAATACAGTCCTCTGGGTGATTTTAAGCCTTTCTACAGTAGTCCCCTTTTCCAAACTTCTCTTCAACATCCATCTTGTGCAATACCTGAAGAATCCCTGCAATGCTTAGCACAAGATTAATTTCTTATGTTGTAATCAAACACCCAAAAACGAAAGCTAGGAACATGTCCTTTCAATCTCCCCCTTTTTGGTGTTTGATGACAATACAAGGATTTGCAACAATAATACATATACACGAGCTCCCCCTAGACATGTGCGAGATATGAAATGAGCAACAAAAGCAATTGCACACACCAAGAGGAGATAAATAGATAACGAAGTTCTCAAGCCTATTACAATAAAGAGTTCCACCAAAGTCTCAAGCAGATAACACAGAGCAAATAAGAACACACCCTAAGAAGACCCGAAGCAAATCCTAAATAGAACTACTTCTCCCCCTTTGGCATCGAGACACCAAAAAGGGAGAAGAGCGATGCTACATGACCCAAGGAGATCACTCATCATCGTACTCATCCTCATCATCCACAGCATCCTCATCTTCCTCGGAGACCTCCTCAACACCAGCACCTTTGGAGAGAGCCTCCAACTGAGCCCAATCGACGCCATTGTCATCTTGCCACTGAGCATACAGAATGTAGGTAGGCTGTTCAGGAACAGGAGAGAGCTGAGCAGTGGGGTCTTGGATAAGCTGAATCTCACGGAATAGTGACTGCTGATTGTGAATGATGGCCTTCCTCTCTTCATACGCAGCATAGTTTTCCTTGTGGATGGCAACATTCATGCACAAGAGAGTGCGTTGCCACCAAGAGAGCTTCTTGCTGCGAGACGAACGAGCTGAGGAGGTCTTGCGCACGGGAGAGCTAGGGTCATCCATCTCAACATCATCATCATCTTCAGGAGCCTGCTTCTTGCCTTTACCTTTGGCACCTTTCTTCTCCTCCGTTGGCTTGATCACATTCATGCGCTTGAGCTTGTGCTCCGAGTTGCCTTTGGAGAAATCCATGTCTTTGACCTTCTCAAAAATGAGGAGCATAATGTAGGGAGCATAAGGTAGAGTACGCTTGGAGATCATGGCATCATGCATTTCATTGAAGATGTAGTGCATCACATCCAATCGGAAATCTTCATTGGGGTGACTTACAAAGCAGCGGTGAGAGAGGTACATAAGCTCAACATGAGCTGAACGAATAGCATCCCGATTGCCTCCAGAAGGTGAGATGTTTTCCCTGAACATGCGGAGCAGAATGTTGTAGAGAGGGAGGAAACCCTTGATGGTGCCAATCTTCCCCTTGGAAGTGTAGAGTGGAGCCAAACGATTCTTATCCGGATGGGCTCCATGCTGATGCACACGATGACTAACTGGCACACTAAAACTCTGAAAATCATAGTTCAAAAGCTTGGCAAACTCATAGAAGTTGGACTGACGCATGGTGTCTCCGGTCATCCACTTGAAGGTGATAGGCTCATCTTTCTGAAAGGAGAAAGTGGCATAGAACTGCTAGATGATCTTCTCATTATAGTGACACTGAATATCCATGAGGTGGAACAAGCCAAGCCTCTTCATAATCCCCAAAGTATCACCAAAGTATTCGGACTTCTTCCAAAGATGAGTGCAATCTAACACATGCATATAACACACCCTTTGAGACATAGTGCGATAAATATCTTCATAGATGCACTGCTGAGCAAAACACCAGAAACGGGGATCCTCAAGCTCTTCATCTCTTGCCACAGAATACCAGTCCAACTGCCTCAAAGCACTGTACTCCACAGAATTCATATTGTCATAGTTGACCCGAGGTGCCCTTGAGGGGTGGCGAGCAGCCCTCTTGGCCACCTTAGCTGCCTTCTCCCTTGCTGCCTCCTGAGCAGCCTCCTCTTCAGCTTGACGAGTCAAGAACTCATCCTCAAAAGTTCCTTCAGAGGCAAACCAAAAGTTCCGCTTGCGAACAGCAGAATGGCCATGCTAGTCACGATGAGGACGAGAACTAGAGCTACCTGTGAAAGAAGTAGGGGGAAAAGCATCAAGTTGAGAACACACAAGTCGAAAAGATAGCTAGATAGAACATAGAAGGGAACTAGATGGGTAGAAACACTCTAGAGATGATCCATCTATGTCGTATTAATCTCATCAGAGGGGGCGGAAATTCCGGCCAGAGGAGCGGAAATTCCGGCAAGGGGGCGGAAATTCCGGCCCGAAGGACGGAATATCCGGCCCCCGAAATTTCAGGCGCCAAGGGCAGAAATTCCGGCATGTTGAGAAAACTACGAAATAGATGAAAAAATCTCTGGAAAAAGTAGATCGGCACCAATCTAAGTTCAATGCTAGGTTCCCTAGTAAGGATACTACCTCTAGAAACATGCTCCTTTCAATGAAAAAATAGATCGGCCCAAACAAATCTAGAACTAGGGCAAGAGCACCTAGGGAGAGAGATTTGGGACAATACCGTCATCCATGGTGAAAATGACGTGGAGGAAGAGACTCCCCACGTCGAGAAGAGCACGGGCCGGCTATATCCAGAGATTCCGGCGGCTAGGGAGTCGCCGGAGAGGGGCTTGAGGAGGTGGCGACGATGGTTTGGAGAGAGGAGGTCGGGGGTGGAAGAAGATGCCAAGGGGTATCTTCACCCCGGCCCCCTGCTTTTATAGGCTAACCGCTGGGGGCAGAAATTCCGGCCCTGGGGCGGAATTTCCGGCCCCCGAAATTTCCAGGGTAAGTGATGGAATTTCCGGGGGTGGAAATTTAATGTTTCTGCCCAAATTTCCAGGGAAAATTTCCGCCCCATGTACTGGGAAGTGCACCACTTAGTGGAAGTACATGGAAGCAAGAAATTTTGCTAAGGAAATAAGGGTTTCCACCCTTTGGAAAAATTCTATCACTTGCACAAGGAAAGTCCGGCCATCTCATCAAGAACCAAGGTAAACCAAGAGGTTGACTTGTGTGTTAGAAAGAAGAGTTTGGGAGACGATGGGGGCTTAGGATAGACAAACAAGCATGGAGTGGTTCTCGGCACTTAATGTTGCAAGAAACAACAAAACGACTTGGTAAAAGCCAACATAAGTGCCTTCCCATATCAAAGAGCAACAAACCAAAGAAGGCTCAATAAAACTCAAAAATATTTTCAAGGAATTAACTCTTTAAAGGAAGAGGTCGGTGGCCGAAGCCACCATATATGAGTGTTTTGGCATTAAACCGCGAAGATATATCTTGGGTCCATAACCAATACTCATCATTGAAGCTCACATATCACAAAATGATATTAAGAGAATGATTTCATTACTTTCAGCATTATGGGGGGAGGGATAGTCCAATTAATTAGGACCGCACTCCCCCTATATCCATACCCACATCTAGATTAGAACATGTGCTATCGTATGGGAATGAGTGCACACTTTCAAGCCACATTGCAAGAATCAATGATATTCAACTCATGCCTCAACTCTCGGAATCTTGCTTCATCAAGGGGCTTCGTGAAGATGTTGGCGAGTTGATCATTTGTGCCTACATAAGATAGGTTAATATCACCTCGATTGATGTGGTCCCGGATGAAGTGATGCCGGATCTCAATGTGCTTCGTCTTGTTGTGTTGAACCGGATTATGAGCAATCTTGATGGCACTCTCATTGTCACACAAGAGTGGAATCTTGTCGCAATGAACTCCATAGTCCTTCAACGTTTGCCTCATCCAAAGGAGTTGAGCATAACAACTTGCCGCGGACACATACTCGGCTTCGGCGGTGGTGAGAGACACGCAATTTTGCTTCTTGGAAGACCAACTAACCAAGGACCTACCAAGAAATTGGCAAGCCCCGGAAGTTGATTTCCTATCCACTTTGTCTCCCGCCCAATCGGAATCTGAGTACCCAACAAGCTCGAAGCTTGATCCCTTCGGGTACCAAAGGCCAAAAGTTGGGGTATGAATCAAATATCGAAAGATTCTTTTCACAACCATCAAATGGCTTTCCTTTGGGGCAGCTTGGTATCGTGCACACATTCCCACACTAAGCATGATATCGGGTCTAGATGCGCAAAGATAGAGTAACGAGCTAATCATAGAATGGTAAAGCTTTTGATCCACCTCTTTACCATTAGGATCGAGATCAAGAGTAACCTTAGTCGGCATGGGGGTTTTGGCTCCCTTAACTCCGGAGTCCATGTTGAATTTCTTGAGCATGTCTTAGATATACTTGGCTTGATTGATGAAGGTCCCACCTCTCAATTGCCGAACTTCAAAGCCAAGAAAGAATTTCAACTCTCCCATCATGGACATCTCGAATTTGTCTGTCATTAGCTTTGCAAATTCATCATTGAAGATTTTGTTAGAAGAGCCAAAGATGATATCGTCTACATAAATTTGGCAAATGAAAACCTCCCCATTGACCTTCTTAGTAAAAAGAGTTGGATCAATGAGCCCTATTTCAAAACCATGATCTACTAGTAACTCTTTAAGATGCTCATACCACGCACGTGGGGCTTGTTTAAGGCCATAGAGCGCCTTATCGAGTTTGTAGACATGGTTTGGGAAATGAGGGTCCTCAAAGCCCGGGGGTTGCTTTACATATACTAATTCATGAAGAGTACCATTGAGAAAAGCACTCTTCACATCCATTTGATGCAACTTAAAATTGTGGTGAGAAGCATAAGCAAGGAGGATACAGATTGACTCAAGGCGAGCCACGGGAGCGTAGGTCTCCCCATAGGCAATGCCTTCAACTTGAGAGTATCCTTGAGCAACCAAGCGAGCCTTATTCCTCACAACGATCCCATTGGCGTCTTGTTTGTTCTTGAACACCCACTTGGTTCCGATGACGTTGCGGCAATCCTTGGGCTTCTCCACCAAAGACCAAACTTTGTTGCGCTTGAAAATGTTGAGTTTTTCGTGCATAGCTTCTACCCAATCCGGGTCTTCAAGTGCCTCAAACACCTTTTGGGGTTCCACACAAGAGACGAAGGCATGATGGATACTAAAGTTGGCTCATTGTCTTCTTGTAAAAACCCATTTCCTCACACTTCCAATCACACTATCCAAGGTATGGCTCCCCTTGCGAAGAGCCTCTTCCACTTTCCTTGCACGACGAGCTTGAGCTTCTTCAAAAGACTCTTGAGAAGCTACTTGGTCATCACCACCATTTTGGTTCTCGCCTTGACCTTCAACTTGAGCTTGATCATCAACATGAGCATGCTCATCATCTTGAGCTTGGCCTTGATCTACCATTGGTGAAGAATCACCATGTAGTGACCTCACCTTTTAAATATGACGATCCCTGTGCTTTTCAGTGCTAGTCCCTGAATCAAACGCTAGCACACACAGTTTAAGATGTAATATCAAGAAATAAAGGTCATTTTATTACATCGCATGATCCAGCAATTACATAAAGAAACTTTACAATACTCATAGCATAAAGCTTTCAGAGTTTACAACGAAATCAAAAAATAGCATGGAGTCCTTCTTCTTCATGTGCCACAGGCGAACATGCTGCGGATAGACTCGTAACCCTGTCGTACCTTTCTTATCGTCAAAACCTGCAACATGAAACGTTGCAGCCACAAAGGGTCAATACATTTGAATTGTATTGGCAAGATGTCACTTTTTGGTGGACACAAATGGAGTCCTAACACTTACATGAATATTTGGCTAAGTGGATCTTCAGGCTAAGCTTGCAGAAAAGCAATTGTTTATCCTACTTTTCAAAAGATCGTATTCCTCTTTTAAAACACTATTGGACACACTGGAATCCACCAGGTGGCTAAGTACTTAGTTTTTAACCCTCTGCAGAGGTGGTGCACTTTTCCCACAAGACTCAGTCAACCTCTTTTACCATGACGCTCATTTTGCTCAAATGGCCAAGTGAAGACTAAGACGATACTTTTCAGAAGCAATCCCTCAGACCAACCCGGACGCGTTCCATCCTACAAATCACTACCACCCTCTGTCCGTCTGGCTGAGTTCTTGCAACTTAGTTAGTCAAGACAGAGCCCATATGACTCGTGGTTGCACTGGAAGCTTCACGACTTGAACGTCTCCAATCTCTTTGTTCCTGGGTGGCCGTCCACAAGTGAGATACACACGACCGCCATAGAGATGGCTCCGGTGTAACCACTCAACATAAATCCATCTTACCAATTTCCACCCAGGTGTTTCATTAACTTAGTTGTTTTCTTAGTTTTTGCAAAACATAGTTTTCATCCTTAATAAAAGAACATGTGGAATCCCAACCATGAATTCTATAGCACAACTAAGCAATCTACACTTACGGTGTTTCCTCTAACAGGTAAATCAGGAAATCCAAAATAGGAGATAGCAAGCATACCAATCTAAACATGCATATTATTAAAAGAAAAGGAAACTCTACATGCATAGTAAAACATCATTGGGAATTTTATGAACAAGAGTGACACTTGCCTTAGAAATTTCTGAAGATTGTACTTCACTTATTCAACACACGTGGCTCTCTTTACAACTATAAGATAGAAAGTAACACAACATAAACACACCATTCAAAGCAACATAATCAACAAGACAACACAAGTGTTTATTTGTCTTAGCTTAGTCTTCAGTTGTCTTAGTGATAATTGGACAAAAGATTGGGGCATGAAGTTGACTTGATATGGATGGAGAGAATGGCTAAGTCAAGGACTTAAAGATTGATGGGGTTTTATAATTTGTTTAAGAAGTGTCAAACACTTAGCAAAATAGCTTAAGGGAGATATTAGGCTTGGTTTGAGAAGTTGGATGAAAAATTTCTAAGTCATGAGGTCTAACACTTTCATCTTCTTGACTTGGGGCTCTCTTCTCTTGATCTTCTTCTTTTGACTTCAACTCCTTGTCTTCTCTTCAACTTCTTATTTTGCCTTCAACTCCTTGTCTTCTCTTCAACTCCTTGATATGGGGAAACTTCTATGTCATAGTGTTGGAGGGGGTAGTCAAAATACTTAGAAGAATTTTGGGTAAGAGGGAATTGATAGTTTTGCACTTGGGTAAGAATAGAGAGTAGATTTTTACTAAGTCATGGTAGAATGGGATGGTTATTTAGGACTTAGGATTATTCACACCTTTGCAAGGTGGAACAAAGTCAAATAGCACAAAGTGCATGATAGGAAATTGGGACTTGATATTTGCAAGGTGCTCATATAACACCACTATATTTTGCAAAAAGATGAACTAATGGAGTTGACTCTTGGAAAAGTGTGAAAAATGTGTGTGAAGTATTCTAGTGGTTTTCTATTATCAAGATAATCAATTTTGCAAAAGGATTATGCCTAAAATATTTCTAGAATTAAATCTAGAGGAAAAATACTCAAATACTCAAATCCTCATTTGAATTTGAATACTTGATAAAATTGGTCCAAATAATTTGTGCAGTAGTTCTACTGGACAGAGGACAACAATATGATCCTATTGCAAAAAGAATCAACTGAAAAGGATTTATAGATTTTGAACTATATCAAAAACACTCAAACTCTCATATTTAAATTTGAATGTTTTCGAATAGTTGGAAAGTGAGATTTTATTTCCGAATTGTGTTCTACACATTTTTTGGAGTTCAGGGAAATATTATTCGCAATTTTTGGATCAGTGGATCAAAAGATATGATTTATGCAAGATTCAACTAAATTCAGATCTGAAATTTCTAATTTGTATCTGTTTAAACCTAGAGCCGACACGTGGCACTCTGTGATTCGCCGGTACCGGTTCGGTTGGATCACCGTTTTAGGCCGTTAGATCTTATGATGATTCGATGGTTTATATTGGCCCGTACCCCTTCGTTAAGTGATCCAATCTGGATCACTGGATTCAGATCTGACGGTTGGGATCAAAAGGGAGAGGGTTACCTGCTAGGGTTAGGTCTCCGGCGAGCAATCACCGGCGAGCACGTGCAGGGACCGAGCTCCGGAGATGCTCCGGTGGGTTCTAGTGCTAGTGAAGACGCGGACGGAGGTCAGTGCGACTCGGCGAGCTTGGGTGTGTGGTCGACGCACTCGATTGCGTCCCGGACTTGCGCGGAGAGGCAGCCGGAGCATAGATGGCGCCGGTGTGCTTCGGGTTCGAGGTGGCTAGCTTGATCTAGAACGAAATTGAGCAGAACAAAAATATCAGGAGGAGCGCCTGAGCAGAGGAAGAAGCTTGGGGGAAGAAGGGGGGCGCTGGAGTACCGGTCCTCGTCGGAATCGACGATCGGAGGTGGCAGCGTCTGCAGGAGTTCGACGAGAAATTCATCGGACTGGTGAGGTCTTTCGCGAGAGAGAGGAAAAGGGAGGGGAGAGGAGGTCCCAGGCTTTTTATAGGCGACCGATGCCTTGCGGGAGGGGGTAGGGTTAGGGTTCGGGGTGGAGATCGACGGTGGGGGCGTCGGGCTCGTCCTGGTCCGCTGCCAGAGGAAGAAGGAGAGTCAGTCACGCGGGCCCCAGACATCAGCGAGAGAGAGAGAAGAGGAGGAGCGTACCGGTTCGGGAAATCCCCTGGGTGGGCTGTGGGCTGGATTCGGAGCTGGGCCGAATAGGTCCCCGACGGCCTTTTATTCCTTTTCTGATTTTCTTTTCCCTTTTCTAATTTTCTGAATTCTATTTTAATTCAAATTCTTTGCAATTTGTTTCAAATTGATTCAAACAAATTCCCATATTATCCAAATATTCAACTCAACGTTTTAAAACAGTAATAAACAAGTTTTCAAAATAAAATATGTTTTTTTTTTGAATAAATCATTATATTTAAGCAAAGAAACTTTGCTTGCATGACATGAAATATGAATTAGGATTTGGAAAAATAACTCTTTGAAAATAGGAGAATAAATACTTTATAAAATAATGTTTTGAATAACTTTCAAACTTAGTTTTGAAAATGAAATCTTTAGCACATACAACACCTTTGTTATTCAACCCTTTGCAAGCAAGCTTGCATAGGTTTGAATAATTGAAAGAAAATAATATTTTGATTCTAGGTTTTTCTCAAAGAAGATCTTCAAGAATTTTAGAAAGTTTGAGATAGTTTTCTAATAAGGCTTTTAAATAACCCAAAAGTTTTAAATCCTTGTAAATTTTCAATCAACTCAAGCAAAATAAAAACAAAATGAAAATTCCCCCAAAATTTGATAAAATCTTGGGATGTTACAGACTACCACCCTTAAAAGAAATCTCGTCCCGAGATTTGGAGAGGCTAGAAAGAAAGTAGGGTTTAGGGTTATCTAGGTGGCTACCACCCTTAAAAGAAACTTTTGTAGGTGGTCTAGATCTTTTGGTTTAATCAGAAACACCTTGGTGTTGACTTGGCACTAGGTCATCTTTTGGCTTGACACTGGGTCGTCCTTTGAATCCCTAGATGGTCTTCATCTTCATTTCCCATAGGTGGGTGTCTATTCACAAGCTTGGGTATCAATCTTCCTCAAGGGTTGCTTGGGCAATACCTTGCTCCCTTGTAGAGCTTCTATCCGGTGGGGTAGTTGTTGAACTACTTTGGATATTGAGGAGTCACTCTTCGGTTCTATTGAACTACTTTGGACACTGAAGAGTCACTCTTTGGGTCAATCAGAAGACCAAGTTAAGGGGTC
Organism: Dactylis glomerata; assembly: GCA_007115705.1. Taxonomy (NCBI): domain Eukaryota; kingdom Viridiplantae; phylum Streptophyta; class Magnoliopsida; order Poales; family Poaceae; genus Dactylis; species Dactylis glomerata. Next base: position 702,418 of record QXEO01000235.1, on the reverse strand, counting down.
TCCTGTCTTTATTTCATCCTCTCAGTCGACATCCTTGGTGGTCCTTCATCTTATAGTTCATTCCTTTGTAAGCACTTTCGGTTCCAACAGAGTTATCCAGGTTGGCAAAACATCTTCCATTGCAAGTCTTCTTCAACGGTAAGCTTGTGGTTCATCCTCACCGGATTCCTATGTATTGGCAACACTTGCCTTTTATAAGGGTATAGTATCTTATCCTCCTAAGGTTCAGGCTTAACGACGTCGTCTCTCTTGTAGGTATGTCTCTCTAGATTTACCATTCCTCATATCAAGAGTGAACAATTTGAGTAGTCGTCATGGGGGCCAATCCATAACGCACCCAATCGTTACCTTGTATTTCAGTTTGGTACATCTCGTACACTAACTCTTGGTCAACCTCACTAGTTTGATAAAACAACTTTCATGGAGATTGAACCATTGTTCGAGTCCATTAGGCACACATTTTTTTTGAAACTTCTATCGAGTCCTGGGCTATTGTTTGCGTGAAAACTCCTATATGGTATTATCTCTCAAGTGGTAGAATCCTTCATTGATCTTTTCCGTGGCGAAATTTGCTTTCCATACAACTTCATATTATGGGCAATGATAACATTACTAGAGCGAGATTTGCATAAAAGATTGATTTGAAAGATACATGAAGATTTTCATTCCACCTATTACATCATGAGAGTACTACCCACACCACATAGTCTATTATTTCACTCCTTACAAATCCTTATGACATTTATTATAAAACAGCAGCTGCATACGACATCTTCTATGTTGGTTGCTCATCGATGTGCCATCATATCCCACTATAGTGTGTCATGCTTCAGTTGTCCTTATTTACTGGCACTCTGGGTACTTCTCAGGACACTTATTTGCATAATGTCCTTTGTCGCCACATTTGTAACAAGTGACAAGGCTGAGATCCTTTCCTACTTGGATGATACCTTTCTTCTTCTTTGGCTTCTCCAGGGCTAGAAGATCTTCCAATTCTTGCTTCTCATACTCCATCATGATTGTGGGAAATCTTTCCCTCTTCTTGCGGTTATTTTTGGTTACTCGTAGTCTTTCGCTCGGGTTGTTTCTCTTGGTGGTGACAAAATATTTCGGCTCCTTGGGCTCGAATTCAGCACCTGCTTTCCCGAGTGAGTGATGTAACTTCTGCTTGGCTTGTTGATTCACTTCATTCACCGTAGCGTAGAGATGACATTCTGCGAGGACGTGATCTGTTCCTTCACACAAAAGACACGTAACCCTCGACAAGCGGCATTCTTCATTACTATGATCTCTTCCACAGTTATGGCATTGCTCCTCGCAGTCCTTAGATATATGTCCTATATCTCCACAGAATTTGCAAGCTTGGTTTCTTGTCACAACATGTTCTTCGGGCTTGTCATTGCTTGGATCACTTGGTGATGCGTTGTTGTTGTTGTTAGTCATGATCCAAGACGCCATTTGCACAATGTGAGTATGTGCATCTAGCAGTTGTTGCACTCCTGGGGGTAACTCATTGCTCTTGCTGCTGATCATATTTTGGGTTACCACTTGAGTCAATTGGGTATGCATCTCTATCATCCTCTGCATCACTAAGTCCATATGAGAGTTGTTGAGGCTGTTCTGGCTTTGACGACACATCTGTTTAAGTTTTCGGGTAGGGTTTAGGTTTTTTTTAACAGGGAGAAGAATAGAGTGGAAAACTCTAAAGAATGTTCCTACCAGTTAACAACAATTCAAGGCAGTCACCTTACAATCAATAAACATTCAGCAAGCATTCAACTCATTAAGCAATCAAGTTTTAATACAAACGAAAAGTACAATCATTCCACAAGTCGGTATGATCATAAACATTTATTACAACGGTGTCGCTTATTAAAAGTCTTTAAGTGGAGGTCCAACTAAAGCTTCTTGGTCCCTTTTCAGACAGATCCATTGTTTTGGTCTATCTGCTTCTTCAAAGCTGCAATCTGATCATCCTTGGTGATGTTGAGATCATCTTGAACACTAAGCTTGAATGCAAGTTCTACCATGTTACCTTGAAGTTGGCTTATGGTTTCCTTCAGTTCAGTAGTATCCTTTTTCTTCTTCTTTGAGGTCCTTCTGAGTATTATAAAGTCTCCACTTGAGTCTCTCTCCAAGTTCTTTTATAGCTTTCCATGCAGCACATCTTGCAGAGTCAAAGAATGATGGATACATCTCGGAGTTGGTGAACATCCAGAGTCCCATCTTCTTGTGGTCATCTTCTTTGTTCTTGTATAGGTGGAGTTGTACCCACCAACACTCTTGACCTTCATCAATCACGGGAAATCCCTTGTAGACAGCTTCTCCTTGCATTCCCATGCTTAACATGAGGTTCTTCAATGCTTTGGGAAATTCAGTCTCACACTTCAGGGTCATGGTCATCATGGGTCCTTTCTTGACGGATTCGTTGATGATGGCCATCTAAAAGATTTTAAAACAACGGAATAAGTAGTGAAAGAATACTATAACAAGAAGGTATAACTTGGATAAATTTTTAAATTCTAGGGTACTTCCTAATCTCTCTCATCTTCTTTTGCTCATCTTGAACATGAACTTCTCTTCTTGTTCTTAGAATACCTTCTCCTTGATTTGGGCAAGTAGCTCGTCGTTTGCAAAACAGTTCTATTGTTATCAAGGTCCTTCATAAGAATTTCTAAGTCCTAGAACTATTGATGCATAGACTTCTTATTCTAGACTTCTTCAATTTGCTTCCTTTGATGATAGAGGTGGGTGGATCTTAAAGTCCTTTGAGTTGTTGAAGTTGAAGCTCTTTGTCTTGAGTTGGAATGAGGAGAAGTAGAGACGAAAATGACTAAGGGAAGAGTTTACGAGGTAATGACTGTGTAAATTTTTAACTTAGAAATAAGGCGACTCCTACATTTCTAAGGGGTCTTTGTCCAGTCCTAGGGTCACGAACCTAAGGGCAACACAATGCTCTGATACCATCTGTAGTGACCTCACCTTTTAAAGATGAAGATCCCTGTGCTTTTCAGTGCTAGTCCCTGGATCAAACGCTAGCACACACAGTTTAAGATGTAATATCAAGAAACAAATGTCATTTTATTACATCATATGATCCAGCAATTACATAAAGAAACTTTACAATACTCATAGCATAAAGCTTTCAGAGTTTACAACGAAATCAAAAAATAGCATGGAGTCCTTCTTCTTCATGTGCCACAGGCGAACATGCTGCGGATAGACTCGTAACCCTGTCGTACCTTTCTTATCGTCAAAACCTGCAACATGAAACGTTGCAGCCACAAAGGGTCATGATACGTCTCCAACGTATCTATAATTTTTGATGCTCCATGCTTGTTTTTACACCATTTGCCTATTGTTTCGTTACACTTAGTGGCACTTTTATGCATTTTTCGGAACTAACCTATTAACGAGTTGCCACAGTACCAGTTTCCTGTTTTCTGCTGTTTTTGTGTTTCAGAAGTGATACACAGGAAATATTCTCGGAATTGGACGAAACAAGTTCCTGAAGTCTTATTTTACCCGGAAGCTTCCAGAGATCTGAAGGAGAGTAGGAGGGGGGGCCACCAGGGCCCCACACGCAGGGGTGGCGCGGCCAGCCCCCTGGCCGCGTGGGCCCCGCGTGAGGGCGCCTGGCTCCTCCTCTGACATCGCCCCTTCGCCTATAAAGACCACCCGACGGAAAAAACCTAAGTACCCGATCAGTTTTCCAGAACACATCGCGATCCGCCACCGCCGTCGACCCGAAGATCGGGAGGGTCCAGAAGCTCTTCCCGGCACCCTGCCGGAGAGGGGAATCACCACCGGAGGTCTTCTTCATCGCCATGCTTGCCTCCAGAGCGATGAGTGAGTAGTCTACCTTGGACTATGGGTCTATAGCAGTAGCTAGATGGTTGTCTTCTCCACCATGTGCTTCATGTTTAGATCTCATGAGCTGCCCTACATGATTGAGATCACCGTTATGTAATTCTACATGTTTGGTTTGTTGGAATCCGATGAATATTGGTGTTTATGATTGAGTTGCTGTACTGAATATTATCTTTTGTTATCTCTATGTTGTTTATGATCTTGCATGCTCTCCGTTGTTAGTAGCTATCTTGGCCGAGTAGTTGCTAGTGACTCCAAGAGGGGGTATTTATGCTCGATAGTGGGTTCATGTCTCTATTTCACCTGGGGGAGTGACAGAAACCTCTAAGGTGGTAGATGTGCTGTTGCTACTAGGGAGAAAACAACATTCATATGCTCAAGGGCATATGCTTTGTTTACATTACACACTTTGCTTAATGCAATTATCTGTTGTTCGCAACTTAATACTTTTGGGGTGTTCGGATTGATATCCCCGGGAGTGGATTATTAGTCATAGATGCAGTTGGATGGCGGTCTATGTATTTTGTTGTAATGCCTAGAGTAAATCTCATAGTGATCTTCTTGACATATCACGTTTATCTTTATTCTATCAATTGCCCAACTGTAATTTGTTTACCCAGCATGTGTTATTTTATCTATGGAGAGACACCACTAGTGAACTGTGGATCCCGGTCCTATTTCCATCATATTGCTATCACCTGTTTACTTTACTCGCACTGTTTACTTTACTCGCATTGTTTACTTTATTCGCATACTTTTACTGTTTTCCACTCGATACACTCATAACCTTTGTTTCAAGCAAACCGGTGAGATTGACAACCTCATCGTAAGTTGGGAGCAAAGTATTTGTTTGTGTGTGTGCAGGTTCCACGTTGCAGCTAGCAAGCAAAGCTTGGACGAGGCGCCATATATAAATTGTCCGCAGCTGTCGCAAACTAGCAAGCATCACCTTCAGTCGTTTGTCTCTCCTCTCCTGACCGATATTAAACCTTGGTTTCTTAACTGAGGGAAAACCAGCTGCTATACTCATCATACCTTCCTCTTGGGGTTCCCAACGGGCTGGTCATTCACCACGCACAAGGACTGTTGCTGGGGGACGAAGAAGAATAATCTCCTTCATCAACTAGCCATCAGCTGTTTTTCTGGCGCCGTTGCCGGGGAGGAAGTAGAAGACTTCTGCGAGGGGAGTTTTCGCACGCACATCCTTTACTTTGTTATTGCTTTGCTTTACTTTATTTATTTTACTTGCATTGCTTTTTATCAAAAACCCAAAAAATTAGAATCCTTGGTAGTTGTTTTTACTTGTTTACTTTCGTTTTGCTGAAATGGCCAATCCTGAAAACACCAAGTTGTGTGACTTTACTAGCACGAACAATTGTGATTTTATCTGCACTCCTATTAAGCCACCTGTTCCTACTGCAAATTTTTATGAGATTAAGCCTGCCTTGTTGAACCTTGTTATGAAAGAGCAATTTTCTGGTGCTAGTACTGAAGATGCTGCAGCTCATCTCAACAATTTTGTTGAGCTATGTGAGATGCAGAAATATAAGGATGTTGATAGTGATATTATTAAGCTCAAGTTGTTTCCTTTTTCTTTGAGAGGAAAAGCTAAAGATTGGTTGCTGTCTTTGACTAAGAATAGTATTGATTCATGGGCTAAGTGTAAGGATGCTTTTATTGGTAGATACTATCCTCCTGCTAAGATTATATCTCTGCGTAGCAATATTATGAAGTTTACTCAGTTTGATAATGAACATGTTGCTCAGGCTTGGGAAAGAATGCAATCTATGATAAAGAATTGCCCCACTCATGGACTGACTACTTGGATGATTATCCAAACTTTTTATGCAGGACTGAATTTTTCTTCGAGGAACCTACTTGATTCAGCTGCTGGACGCACTTTTATGTCCCTTACCTTGGGCGCCGCAACAAAGCTACTCGACAACATGATGGTAAATTATTCCGAATGGCACACCGAGAGAGCTCCACAAGGTAAGAAGGTAAATTATGTTGAGGAAACCTCTTCCTTGAATGATAAGATTGATACCATTATGGCTATGCTTGCTAATGATAGGACTCATGTTGATCCTAATAATGTTCCTTTGGCCTCTCTGGTTGCTCAAGAAGAGCAAGTTGATGTGAATTTCATTAGAAACAATAATTTTAACAACAATGCTTATAGGAACAATTTTGCTAGTAACAATTATAGGCCGTATCCTTCTACCAATGGTAATGGTTATGGTAACTCTTATGGTAATTCCTACAACAACACTAGGGCCGCGCCCTCCGAGCTTGAGGTAATGCTCGAGGACTTCATCGGTAAGCAAACTGCTTTTAACAAGTCTGTTGAGGAAAAGTTAGGCAAAATTGATATTCTTGCTTCTAAAGTTGATAGCCTTGCTCATGATGTTGAACTTCTGAAATTAAAAGTGTTGCCTAATGATGTGAAAGAGAACAATGTTTTTGCTACCGCTAATGCTATTCAAGTTGGAATTGATGAAAATATTAGATTGTTAGCGGAATTGCATGCCAGGTGGGAAAGAGAAGATGAGATGGCTAGAGAGATGAAGGTATGTACAATTACTACCTCTAATGATGTTGCTCCTACTGGTAGCAATCCTCTTACTTTGATTGGTGTAGAGAAAACTCCCACTCCTTGTGTTAAAAAGCCTAAAACTGCCAAAACTTTTTCTCAAAAGAGTGCTAAAAATTTTCGGAGTATAGGAGATGATAGCTCTACTTCTTTTAATGATTTTGATGTTGATGGCTGCAATATATCTGAAGTTATTTTGTTCTTGCAAAAGCTTGCTTTGACTCCCAATGCTAGTTCTTTAAATATTGCTTTTACTAAGCATATTACCAATGCTCTCATAAAAATTAAGGATGAAAAGTTGAAGCAGAAAGCTTCCGTTCCCAAGAAGTTAGAAGATGGTTGGGAACCCATCATTGATATGCATGTAAATGGTTATGATTGCCATACTTTATGTGATCTAGGTGCTAGTATTTCTATCATGCCTAGAAAGATTTATGACATGCTTGATTTACCACCGCTTGAAAAATGTTATTTTGATATTCCTATTGCTGATGTTGCTAAGAAGAAACCTTTGGGAAGGATTAATGATGTTCTTATTGTGGTTAACAATAACCTTGTTCCTGTTGATTTTCTTGTTATGGACGTTGAATGCCATGCTTCATGTCCTATTATTTTGGGAAGACCCTTTCTTCGAACTGTAGGTGCCATCATTGATATGAGGGAAGGCACCATCAAATATCAATTACCACTAAAGAAAGGTATGGAACACTTCCCTAGGAAAAGAAATAAATTACTTTTTGACTCTATTCTTAGAGCAAATTATGAGCTTGATGCTTCATCACTTGATATTACTTGATTCGCAATTTTCTGCGCCTAGCTCAAAGGCGTTAAAGAAAAGCACTCTTGGGAGATAACCCAATGTTTTCTTTTTAGTACTTTTTCTTTTATTTGAGTCTTGGAAGTCATTACTACTGTAATGACCGCTCCTTATCTTGTTTATTTCGTTTTTGTGCCAAGAGAAGCCTCTAATTTGAGTGAGGTAAAGATTTGGGGATGTTGCTGTCCTGAAACTGTTTTCGGTGCTGCACCGTAAATATTCGTATAAATGCTCTATTTATCTTTTGGACCTGCGATTTCTTGTGCATATGCCCCAGGTTATATCCAAACTTTTGTTAGTTGAACACTTTTTGATTTGAGCAACAGAAAATCCCTAAAAAATTCGACCTTTGTCAGCTGTTCAGTTTTGACAGATTTCTGCCAATATTTGTGTTTGCCACTTTATCGCTTTCTTTTGAGTTCTTTTGATCACGGAACTTTTGGGGATGTTGCTACAGTAGTATTTGCTATATATGTGGTGGTTTTGAGTTGAAACCTGAAGCAAAAAGAGGTTGATTATATGTTATGCTTACACTAATGTTGCTAATAGAATTGTGTTTAGTTTTGTATGAAGGAAGTTTTCAAGTGTAGGGATTGGAGAATGATGAGATGAGTTGAAGAATGGACAAAAGCTCAAGCTTGGGGATGCCCATGCATCACCCCAAGAAATATCCAAGAAGTACAAGCGTCAAAGCTTGGGGATGCCCCCGAGGCACCCCTTCTTCATCGGCAAAAATCAGGTCACCTTTCAAAACACTATATTTTTATTGCTTCATGCACTATGTGTTTTTCTTGGAGCGTCAGTTGTTTTAGTTTTCTTAGTTGGTTTAGTTTGTTTGTTTGCTGCAATAAATGGTTGGACCCTAACAAATTTCCTTTGGAGGAGATGTACTCGTTTTCATTTGCAAAGAACGCTCTCGTTTTCATTCTTATTAAAAATCGAGCGTTCTTCTTTTTCTGCTACTGCTTTTGGTTTTCATTTTCGCCTTGATTTGCGTTCAGACCTTGTCATATATTTTCATCAAGGTGTATTTTTGCCTCTGATATTTATTGGTTTTCATCAAAAGAGGTGTTTATAAAAATTTCAAATGGTGTTGGAAAAGAGAAAAAGCTTTGTGCAAAATAGTGGTACAAGAAGGAGCTTGTGTAGACTGCGGCTTAGGCTTTTTCATGTCATGCTTGATGTCTTTTTGATAGTATGCTGAGTGGTTTTGCTGTAGCATGACTTGTCTCAAATAACTGAGATTGCTTAATGAGCCTTTGAAAAATCATGCGTTGTTTTTATTGTATGGAAGCATTATTTTGGTTTTCTCCTTGATGCTTTATTTGGGTTGACTTGGCGCATGCTCACACATGCTAGACTCTTGCAAAGTCGCCAATAGCCTCTATGATCATTTAGTTTTTGACTTTTGATGCCATCTTATGCTTCTTTTAATGTCGCTTTGTCGCTTTGCATGATTATGGCCATTATTGCTCTCTTAGTCGGTCGCTCCCAGTCTTTTGCTAGCCCTCGCCTTGTACTGAGTATGAGCTCTACTCGTGCATCCAACTCCTAAAAGCCAAAGTTTTTCCAAAGTGTCCACCATACATACCTACTAGCAATTTGCTATTCCAAGTAAATTTGACTTGCTTTTATTTTCTCTTCAAATTAAACTCTTACCAATGTTATGCGAAATTCGGTCAGTAAAGCTCTCACGAACCGGAAGGCACACTTTACTTTTTCCTGTTCTTAAAAATTTGACATTGTGGTCTCTTATGTTGAGTTGTTATGCTTGCAAGTTGTAAGTTGGATTCTAGCCCATCCATGCTGTCATGGGGCAAGCTTTCAACATTGCACTTCTGATTTGAGTTGATATCGTGATCTTTTGTTTATGGATGCCCGCGGTGTGAAATGAATTGGGAATCTTGTGGGGATCATGGAGTTTGTATATGTGTTAGGGAAACGCCGGGCCGCCAATCTAAGCCATGCATAATTCATGGTGGAAATTTGCAGCATACCCATGGTGAACATACAACGACGCATCTCACAATAAAAAGCTAAACAAAAGGCAAATAAAAGAGATGTCGAGGTGTTCATTGTCTGCTTGTCCTGTCATTTTGGTGTGGGCTTGTTCCATGTCATCAGGCACGGAGGTACCCCATTGGCGGTTCTCAATGATACGCATATACTTACAATGACAAGAGCCTTGCTTGGGACTCTAAGTAAAGTAGCATGAGGTTTGGGTACTCGTATTCACGGGGCACGAGGTTTTCAACTTATGATTTGTCAAGCATATGCATCATAATTGTTCTCGCATTAACTTTAACCATTCAATATGCTTATGATGGGGGCAACGAGAGCTCAAAGCCGGTAAGTACCATAATTTTTGAAGGTTATAAAACTTGCAATCACTGCTTCCCTCTGCGAAGGGCCTTTCTTCTACTTTTATGTTGAGTCACCACCTTCTTTCTTTATGCACCATTAAGAGAGCATAGTTGTCATTCTTAGTGTGATATGCATTGTCCCAAAGTTCATTGATTGATTCATAATGATTGGTTTCACTTGTTCTTAAATTATTTGTATCTAGTCGCCCCCTTAAACTTGAAGGTGTCCTATGCATTTATGTTTTGCTCTCTTTGAAGGACAAGCTGAAAACCATTTGTATGTTTTCCTTATGATTTGAACACACGTTTGACTTTCATTGTTTCATTTTCATGATCTTTTGTTTGTGTTCATTTACATGTTTACAACATGGTTGCTAAGTTTCTTATTGTCATGATTATATCTTCATGCCCATGTTTTAAGTTCTTATGATCCCAGCTCACAAATGCTTACTTATATGATCAAGATTGTGTAGGTGCATGTCACCTCAAAAATTATTTCTTTGTTATCACTTACCTACTCGAGGACGAGCAGGAGTTAAGCTTGGGGATGCTTGATACGTCTCCAACGTATCTATAATTTTTGATGCTCCATGCTTGTTTTTACACCATTTGCCTATTGTTTCGTTACACTTAGTGGCACTTTTATGCATTTTCCGGAACTAACCTATTAACGAGTTGCCACAGTGCCAGTTTCCTGTTTTCTGCTGTTTTTGTGTTTCAGAAGTGATACACAGGAAATATTCTCGGAATTGGACGAAACAAGTTCCTGAAGTCTTATTTTACCCGGAAGCTTCCAGAGATCCGAAGGAGAGTAGGAGGGGGGCCACTAGGGCCCCACACGCAGGGGTGGCGCGGCCATCCCCCTGGCCGCGCGGGCCCCGCGTGAGGGCGCCTGGCTCCTCCTCTGACATCGCCCCTTCGCCTATAAAGACCCCCCGACGGAAAAAACCTAAGTACCCGATCAGTTTTCCAGAACACATCGCGATCTGCCGCCGCCGTCGACCCGAAGATCGGGAGGGTCCAGAAGCTCTTCCCGGCACCCTGCCGGAGAGGGGAATCGCCACCGGAGGTCTTCTTCATCGCCATGCTTGCCTCCGGAGCGATGAGTGAGTAGTCTACCTTGGACTATGGGTCCATAGCAGTAGCTAGATGGTTGTCTTCTCCACCATGTGCTTCATGTTTAGATCTCATGAGCTGCCCTACATGATTGGGATCACCGTTATGTAATTCTACATGTTTGGTTTGTTGGAATCCAATGAATATTGGTGTTTATGATTGAGTTGCTGTACTGAATATTATCTTTTGTTATCTCTATGTTGTTTATGATCTTGCATGCTCTCCGTTGTTAGTAGCTATCTTGGCCGAGTAGTTGCTAGTGACTCCAAGAGGGGGTATTTATGCTCGATAGTGGGTTCATGTCTCTATTTCACATGGGGGAGTGAAAGAAACCTCTAAGGTGGTAGATGTGCTGTTGCTACTAGGGAGAAAACAACATTCATATGCTCAAGGGCATATGCTTTGTTTACATTACACACTTTGCTTAATGCAATTATCTGTTGTTCGCAACTTAATACTTTTGGGGTGTTCGGATTGATATCCCCGGGAGTGGATTATTAGTCATAGATGCAGTTGGATGGCGGTCTATGTATTTTGTTGTAATGCCTAGAGTAAATCTCATAGTGATCTTCTTGACATATCACGTTTATCTTTATTCTATCAATTGCCCAACTGTAATTTGTTTACCCAGCATGTGTTATTTTATCTATGGAGAGACACCACTAGTGAACTGTGGATCCCGGTCCTATTTCCATCATATTTCTATCACCTGTTTACTTTACTCGCACTGTTTACTTTACTCGCACTGTTTACTTTATTCGCATACTTTTACTGTTTTCCACTCGATACACTCATAACCTTTGTTTCAAGCAAACCGGTGAGATTGACAACCTCATCGTAAGTTGGGAGCAAAGTATTTGTTTGTGTGTGTGCAGGTTCCACGTTGCAGCTAGCAAGCAAAGCTTGGACGAGGCGCCATATATAAATTGTCCGCAGCTGTCGCAAACTAGCAAGCATCACCTTCAGTCATTTGTCTCTCCTCTCCTGACCGATATTAAACCTTGGTTTCTTAACTGAGGGAAAACCAGCTGCTATACTCATCATACCTTCCTCTTGGGGTTCCCAACGGGCTGGTCATTAACCACGCACAAAGACTGTTGCTGGGGGACGAAGAAGAATAATCTCCTTCATCAACTAGCCATCAGGTCAATACATTTGAATTGTATTGGCAAGATGTCACTTTTTGGTGGACACAAATGGAGTCCTAACACTTACATGAATATTTGGCTAAGTGGATCTTCAGGCTAAGCTTGCAGAAAAGCAATTGTTTATCCTACTTTTCAAAAGATCTTATTCCTCTTTTAAAACACTATTGGACACACTGGAATCCACCAGGTGCTCCTAGTTAATTATGCACACACAGGAATCCACCAGGTGTACATAATTATGATCACACAACAATCCCTTGTTAACCACTCAAGTTTTAATTTTAAAGAAGTTGGGATGAGGAGATCCTTGAACAGCTTCAAAATCATGTCGCTCAAAATTGTCCGTAACCGGGGACATGGCTAAGTACTTAGTTTTTAACCCTCTGCAGAGGTGGTGCACTTTTCCCAGAAGACTCAGTCAACCTCTTTTGCCATGACGCTTATTTTGCTCAAATGGCCAAGTGAAGACTAAGACGAGAATTTTCAAAAGCAATCCCTCAGACCAACCCGGACGCGTTCCATCCTACAAATCACTACCACCCTCTGTCCGTCTGGCTGAGTTCTTGCAACTTAGTTAGTCAAGACAGAGCCCATATGACTCGTGGTTGCACTAGAAGCTTCACGACTTGAACGTCTCCAATCTCTTTGTTCCTGGGTGGCCATCCACAAGTGAGATACACACGACCGCCATAGAGATGGCTCCGGTGTAACCACTCAACATAAATCCATCTTACCAATTTCCACCCAGGTGTTTCATTAACTTAGTTGTTTTCTTAGTTTTTGCAAAACATAGTTTTCATCCTTAATAAAAGAACATGTGGAATCCCAACCACGAATTCTATAGCACAACTAAGCAATCTACACTTACGGTGTTTCCTCTAACAGGTAAATCAGGAAATCCTAAATAGGAGATAGCAAGCATAACAATCTACACATGCATATTATTAAAAGAAAAGGAAACTTTACATGCATAGTAAAACATCATTGGGAATTTTATGAACAAGAGTGACACTTGCCTTAGAAATTTTTGAAGATTGTAATTCTCTTATTCAACACACGTGGCTCTCCGTACAACTATAAGATAGAAAGTAACACAACATAAACACACCATTCAAAGCAACATAATCAACAAGACAACACAAGTGTTTATTTGTCTTAGCTTAGTCTTCAGTTGTCTTAGTGATAATTGGACAAAAGATTGGGGCATGAAGTTGACTTGATATGGATGGAGAGAATGGCTAAGTCAAGGACTTAAAGATTGATGGGGTTTTATAATTTGTTTAAGAAGTGTCAAACACTTAGCAAAATAGCTTAAGGGAGATATTAGGCTTGGTTTGAGAAGTTGGATGAAAAATTTCTAAGTCATGAGGTCTAACACTTTCATCTTCTTGATTTGGGGCTCTCTTCTCTTGATCTTCTTCTTTTGACTTCAACTCCTTGTCTTCTCTTCAACTTCTTGTTTTGCCTTCAACTCCTTGTCTTCTCTTCAAATTCTTCTTCATGGTCTTGATATGGGGAAACTTCTGTGTCATAGTGTTGGAGGGGGTAGTCAAAATACTTAGAAGAATTTTGGGTAAGAGGGAATTGATAGTTTTGCACTTGGGCAAGAATAGAGAGTAGATTTTTACTAAGTCATGGTAGAATGGGATGGTTATTTAGGACTTAGGATTATTCACACCTTTGCAAGGTGGAACAAAGTCAAATAGCACAAAGTGCATGATAGGAAATTGGGACTTGATATTTGCAAGGTGCTCATATAACACCACTATATTTGGCAAAAAGATGAACTAATGGAGTTGACTGTTGGAAAAGTGTGAAAAATGTGTGTGAAGTATTCTGGTGGTTTTCTATTATCAAGATAATCAATTTTGCAAAAGGAATTATGCCTAAAATATTTCTAGAATTAAATCTAGAGGAAAAAATACTCAAATCCTCATTTGAATTTGAATACTTGATAAAATTGGTCCAAATAATTTGTGCAGTAGTTCTACTGGACAGAGGACAATAATATGATCCTATTGCAAAAAGAATCAACTGAAAATGATTTATAGATTTTGAACTATATCAAAAACACTCAAACTCTCATATTTAAATTTGAATGTTTTCGAATAGTTGGAAAGTGAGATTTTATTTCAGAATTGTGTTCTACACATTTTAGGAGTTCAGGGATATATTATTCGCAATTTTTGGATCAGTGGATCAAAAGATATGATTTATGCAAGATTCAACTAAATTCAGATCTGAAATTTCTAATTTGTATCTGTTTAAACCTAGAGCCGACACATGGCACTCTGTGATTCACCGGTACCGGTTCGGTTGGATCACCGTTTTAGGCCGTTAGATCTTATGATGATTCGATGGTTTATATTGGCCTGTACCCCTTCGTTAAGTGATCCAATCTGGATCACTGGATTCAGATCTGACGGTTGGGATCAAAAGGGAGAGGGTTACCTGCTAGGGTTAGGTCTCCGGCGAGCACGTGCAGGGACCGAGCTCCGGCGATGCTCCGGTGGGTTCTAGCGCTAGTGAAGACGCGGACGGAGGTCAGTGCGACTCAGCGAGCTCGGGTGTGTGGTCGACGCACTCGATTGCGTCCCGGACTTGCGCGGAGAGGCGACCGGAGCAGAGATGGCGCCGGTGTGCTTCGGGCTCGAGGTGGCTAGCTCGATCTAGAACAAAATTGAGCAGAACAAAAATATCAGGAGGAGCGCCTGAGCAGAGGAAGAAGCTTGGGGGAACAAGGGGCGCTGGAGTACCGGTCCTCGTCGGAATTGATGATAGGAGGTGGCGGCGTCTGCAGGAGTTCTACGAGAAATTCGTCGGACTGGTGAGGTCTTTTGCGAGAGAGAGGAAAAGGGAGGGGAGAGGAGGTCCCAGGCTTTTTATAGGCGACCGATGCCTTCCGAGAGGGGGTAGGGTTAGGGTTCGGGGTGGAGATCGACGGTGGGGGCGTCGGGCTCATCCTGGTCCGGTGCCAGAGGAAGAAGGAGAGTCTGTCATGCGGGCCCCAGACGTCAGCGAGAGAGAGAAGAGGAGGAGCGTACCGGTTCGGGAAATCCCCCGGGTGGGCTGTGGGCTGGATTCGGAGCTGCGCCGAATAGGTCCCCGGTGGCCTTTTATTCCTTTTCTGATTTTCTTTTCCCTTTTCTAATTTTCTGAATTCTGTTTTAATTCAAATTCTTTGCAATTTGTTTCAAATTGATTCAAACAAATTCCCATATTATCCAAATATTCAACTCAACATTTTAAAACAGTAATAAACAAGTTTTCAAAATAAAATATGTTTTTTTTGAATAAATCATTATATTTAAGCAAAGAAACTTTGCTTGCATGACATGAAATATGAATTAGGATTTGGAAAAATAACTCTTTGAAAATAGGAGAATAAATACTTTATAAAATAATGTTTTGAATAACTTTCAAACTTAGTTTTGAAAATGAAATCTTTAGCACATACAACACCTTTGTTAATCAACCCTTTGCAAGCAAGCTTGCATAGGTTTGAATAATTGAAAGAAAATAATATTTTGATTCTAGGTTTTTCTCAAAGAAGATCTTCAAGAATTTTAGAAAGTTTGAGATAATTTTCTAATATGGCTTTTAAATAACCCAAAAGTTTTAAATCCTTGTAAATTTTCAATCAACTCAAGCAAAATAAAAACAAAAAAAAATCCCCCAAAATTTGATAAAATCTTAGGATGTTACACACCACCGTCCACTTGGTCTTGATCTTGGCCTTGCTCGCTTGAGAGAGGGTCTAGAGCTTGTCTTTGGTTAGCATCAATCGGACCTTGTGAAGCTTGTGGAGCTTGTGAAGATGAAGGCTCCACTTGAGTAGAGCATAGTCCTTCTCCTTCCGCCAAAAGGTGTTCCTCAATGGGTATGAGATGACCCACACCCATTCTTCTTATGGCTCGAGGAGGTATTTCATCACCTACATCACAAACACCACTTTGCTCCACACGGGAGCCATCATTCTCGTCGAATCTCACGTTAGAAACTTCAACAACACGAGCGGACTCTTTGTCAAAGATTCTAAAAGCATGAGATTCGGCGGCATAACCAACAAAGATACCCTCAAGAGCTTTAGAGTCAAACTTGGACAAATGGACACCCTTTCTAAGATAGAAGCACTTACAACCGAATACTCGAAAGTATTTGATGTTAGTCTTGTTGCCGATGAGGATCTCGTACGGAGTCTTGTTCAAGCCCTTGCAAAGATATAACCAGTTAGAGGCATGACATGCGGTATTGATAGCTTCGGCCCAAAAGTTATACGGAGACTTAAACTCCGCTAACATTGTCCTAGTCATGTCCATCAAGGTCCGGTTCTTTCGCTCGGCTACACCAATTTTTTGCGGAGTGTAGGGAGTCAAGTATTGATGACGTATCCCCTCATCACTCAAGAATTCATTCAATGTGTAGTTCTTGAACTCTGTCCCATTGTCACTTCGAATCATCAAGATATCTTGGCCATATTGACGTTCCACTTCCTTGGTGAAGTCCTTGACGGTTTGTTGGGTCTCGTATTTGTGCTTGAAGAAGTAGACCCATGTATATCTTGAGTAGTCATCAACAATCACCAAGCAATACTTCTTTCCTCCTAGACTTGCGTGAGATGGAGGGCCAAAGAGGTCCATGTGAAGGATCTCTAAGACCCTCTTAGAAGAAATGATCGTCTTGCTAGGATGAGGAAGTTCATGCATCTTTCCTTCAATGCAAGCTCTACACACACAATCTTTGGCAAAGGTTAGATCGGTTAGTCCTAGGATGTGGTTACCTTTGTAGAGACTTTGCAAAGTTCTCATATTGACGTGGCCTAGCCGGCGATGCCAAAGCCATCCCACGTCAACTTTAGCCATTAGGCAAGTCGCGGCTTTAGTAACCTTCTCCGAGAAGTCAATCACATATAAGCCATTTTCGACATGCCCAACAAAGGCTACTTTGAGAGACTTGCTCCACAAAAGAACCACAATCCCAACATCAAAGAAAGTTGCAAAGCCCATATCGGCAAGTTGAGCTACGGAAAGTAAATTATAAGAGAGAGTCTCAACAAGCATGACATCTTCCACGGTAACATTTTGAGAGATGACAACTTTACCAAGACCCAATACCTTTGACCTTCAGGAATCTCCATAGGTGACGTAGCCCGCACTAGATGAACCGGTGCGAAGCTCCTTCACCAACTCTTTGCTTCCGGACATGTGATTGGTAGCACCACTATCAATTATCCATTATCCTGCACCGGAAGCAAAGCCCTACAAGAAATCAAGTCTTGTTTTTAGGTCCCTGTTTTTCAATGGGTCCTCTTTTGTTAGTGACAAGGGTCTTAGGAACCCAAATAGACCAAGCAATGCGTTCATTAGGTGAACCAACAAATTTGGCATATACATGCCCATCATAAGCACGGCAAAGAACATAGGAAGGGTTATATTTTACCGCAAAGTTGTTGTGATTGGGCATTGCCTTTTTAGCATTCCCAATCACCTCCTTCACTAGCTCCCCCTCCTCCTCAAAAACATTGCCATCCTCATCAAAGCATATGTCATTTGGGATGCGCTTCTTAGGAGGAGGAGTAGGGACAAGAAACTTCATCTTCTTGTTGTTCTTCTTCTTGTTCCTCTTCTTCTTAGACTTGGAGATGAAACCAAGTCCGGTCTTGTCACCATGTTGCTTTTGAGCACTCAAAAGCTCATCAAGCCTTGTGTCACCATTGGGGGAATCTTTCTCATAAAGAGGGTTAGTGTGACAAGTATTTGCAACAAAAGTGCTAGAAGGGAACTTGGTTGCTTCTTTAGCAATTATAAGATTAAGTTTTTCATTTTGCAACCTAAGTTCATTGGCAACGGATTGAGCAATGTCTCGATCAGTTTTAAGCCTAGCAATGTCCAAATTATTAGACTCTTCAAGACCCAACTTGGATGCCTCAAGTGCCATCCTTAGGTCTTGCTCAACCTCAAGGGATTCAGTGAGAGTGGCAATTTCATCGGCATACTCATGAGTATGCCCTTCTAGCTCAAAAATGCGTTCCTCATTTTTATCATTAAGTTGGAGAGACTCATTATATTGATCTAGGAGAATCTCAAAGCGAGCTTTGGTCTCCCCATGCAAGGTTGACATGAACATGTCCAATTCATTAGGCTCATCCTTATCATTACTAGCATCAACACAATCCATCAAAGATAAGCTTCTAGGTATGATGGTTGTGAAAGTAGGTGATACCTTTGTAGCGTGAGCCATTAGACATGTCCCCTTGAAGTTGGAGCACTTGGACTCGTTTGCGGAAGCGAAGAGGGATGGCGAAGAGGTAGGCTTGGCAATGGCGATGGTGACCTTTCCTACTTCTTCATCATTGCTTGCATCATCACCGGATGGATATTATTCTTGAGTCGTCAAAGCGTGAATTGGAACGGCTTTCTTCTTGTCGAAGTTCTTTGGAGGGTAAGACTTGGCCTTCATCTCCTTGAGGACGAGTCTTCCATTGTGATCCTCCACTCTTTCATAAGGACAATCCGCAATGAAGTGGTGTTGATTACCACAATTGTAGCAAGTCCTCACTCTATTTGTGGCTTTAGGCTTGGAGGGACTAGATGACTTCCACTTCTTCATGAATGCCCTTTGAGCGAGAGCCATGTGCTCGGCATGGGCATACTTCATGTCCTCGGGACTTCCACTCATTGACTCTTCCTCTTCCATCAAACTTGCTTCTTCATGAAGTGAGACTTTGGCCTTCAAAGCAAGGTTGGCAGCACGCACACCACATGCACGAGCTAAAACATCATCCGCATTCTTCTCGGAGATCTTCCTTGCCACAATCTCTTACAAGATGTCATGAGCGGTCATCTTCCTAAAGTTGGCATCTCCCTTGATAGAGTTCATTGTTTCTTTCATGAAGGGCAAGAGGGCTTGGAAGAACTTCCTCTTCATCCATCTCCCATCACATTGGGTAGAGCCAAGGTCGATTAGCTTCACTTGTAGTGCCGAGAGGCGCCTATGAAGTTCTTCGGGATATTCACCATCAAGCATGGCAAAGTTATTCGCTTCATTAGATGCTTCGTCAAACTTGGATTCTTGAATGCTCTCGTTTTCGATGAAGAGGTTCGTGAGAGCATCCCAAGCTTCCTTGGCAGAGGTGATGTTGCGGACAAACACCTTGTCCTTCTCGGTAAGAGACATGTGAATGATATGCAAGGCGGAGGCATTGAGTTGCTTGTCGATTTGCTCCCAAGGTAGCAAGTTGGTCAAGTCCTTGGAAGTTGGATGAAAACCCTGCTCAATGATTCTCCAAAGCTCAATAGTCACAAAGTTTATGTGAGAGCGCATGTTATCTTGCCAATTGGCAAAGCTAGAAGCATCAAGTGGTGGCGGTGGGCCGCATAAAGCAAGGTGTGGCATTTGAAGGTGTCTCTCGGAGACATAGCTCGTAGGATGAGGAACTTATGTGCTATGTCCCCGAGAGGTGTCATCTTTCTTGGGTGGGTCCTCGTTGCTCTCATCCCCATCCTTGTCCGGATCATCCTCGTTTAAGGATGGCTTATCCTTATCCGGGGTTTCAACTGGAGTTGGTGGAGTGGTACTAGACGTTCCACTAGTGAGGGCATCGAGTTGAATCTTTTGACTTTCGATGGCACCCATCATGGCTTCCATTCGCGCCATGAGGTGATTAAGATCCGCCTTAGTGGCGGGCTCCTCGTCGCCCATAATCTCTTAGGCGGTTAAGCCCAATCAAAGAGCCCTTGCTCTGATACCAATTGAGAGGATCTTAAGGGCGACTAGAGGGGGGTGAATAGGCGCTACACAATTTTTTTATCTTTTTCAATTTTAAGGCTTGACACAAAGTAAATTCACTAGATGTGCGACTAGGTGAATTTCCTAATAGTGACAAACAAGCAAGTAGGTGAGTAAGCAAGTAAGCAAGATACAAACAAGATGCAAGTAAGGGTAAGAAGTAACCGAAAAGCGGAGACCGGAGACACAAGGATGTATTCACGTAGTTCCTTCCTTTTGAGGGGAAGTACGTCTATGTTGGAGAGGTGTGGCGACACGGTGTTGGGGATATACCAAATGGGTATACCAGCGACGTAGTCCTGAACCAGCAAGCCAGGGTGGCCCATCAGGGTGGTATGGCGGATTGCCTACCGGGCGGCCCAGTTGCTAGAATCCCATGGCGGATACTGGACGCAGGAGCTCATGGCGGATCCAGAGACAAGCCCATGGTGGGTTGCCTTGTAGTACACGCATAGGACTTAGTCTAGGACTCCATATTGTATCCGCTCCGGTACCATCGTGATGCCCCCGCCAGGCGCCTTTATAAGCCGGCGTGGAGAAGCCCTCGAGGCACAATCTTAGTCACACGGCCAATCACATAGCGAAACAACCAACCTCATCATTGTAACCGAGCACTTGTTGCCATATAGTGAATTATAGCAGCACGTAGGGTCTCGCCACCATTGCGGGATCTGAAGCTAGGTAAACTCATGCTACCACCGTCTCGGATCGCTCCGCCGTGTTCACCCCCTTCCACAAACCGCCATACACCTACCCCTATGGCAGATCTGTTGACAAAACCACGACAGTTGGCGCCCACCGTAGGGCTCGAACCGACGACACACGGAGTCCACCAACGCCACAAAGGCTCACCTTATTCTCCGGTGAGCAAGCCACGGAGGCTAGCTCGTTTCCACTAAGCGGTGGTATTGGGGGCACCGACCGAAACCCTTACACAGAGGTTGGGGCACAACTCCACAACTCAATTGGAGGCTCCCAACAAGAAAACCACAACGCTTTTATACGGAGGAAGCTTTGAGGTGACCTCTCTTGCCTAAGGCAAGTTCCACGGAGGAGTGAAGCAAACACAAATCACTTTAGTAGGACTGTAGATCTAGGGCCCCTCTCCCAATCTACCAAATCTTGAGGGATTTGGTTGGCTAGGGAAGGAGATCTACGGAGTTGAAGCTCTGCATTAATGGAGGAGAGAGAGTGTGGATGAGGTAGCTCAGATCTGAGGTAGGGGACGACTATTTATAGGCCAGCTTGAAATCAGCCCGTTGGAGGTAACTTACCCCGGAAATTCTGGCCTGGGGGCGGAATTTCTGGGGTTCACTTAGGGCAGAAATTCCGGCCTGGGGGCAGAAATTCCGCCCCCCCCCCCCCCCCCCCCCCCCCCGGAAATTCCATTCTGGAATTTCCGGCCAGAAATTCCAGCCCCTTTACAGAGAGTTGCACCACAACTCAAGATAAAGGACTTAACGAAAAGGGATTTCTATTTTCGTGCCTTCAGGTCCTTAGTTGTACTCAGTTTTCCCCAGCTCGTTAGTTTTTCCTCAGTTTTCCCCAAGCCGTTGTCTGAAACCCTCAGAAGGAGCTCAGATGGGAGGATTCCCGTTTAGTTGACCATTTCCGTGCTGACGTGTGGGGCCGCGTCGTGTGGGGCCGCGTCGCATGGGGCTGGTAGAAAGGGACCGCGTGGGACAGGACGAGACCGCGTTTGGTTGTATGTGAGAGCTCGGTTCTGTCTCTCTCGGGCCAAATTGGCATTGCCTTTTTAGAGCGCCTTTTTCCCCTCTCTCTCTGTAACAGTTCTCTCTCTTTTCACCAAATTAGTATCAAATCTAGAGAAGCTTCTATTTCTGTCTTTCTTCAATGATTGTTGCCTTTTGGCCCTCGTTTTTTGCCCAATATGGTAACAAATCTAGTAGCAAATCTAGAAGCTAGTATAGGATAAATTCACAGCAGCATAATAAATCTAGAAAACTAAGTATAATACATAAACTGCATATAAGAGCCAAAAGCAGCCAATAACGATGTTAATGTTCATGACAAACTAAGCTGAAAATAATACAAGACGCAATGTATGCCCAACATGAAGATTAGGATACCCCAGGATGAATGAATATGTTCTTCATTCATCATATATATCTTCGTCGCTCCTTTTTCTGGTCTGAAAGAAATATTCATTGAACTCCTTCCGTCTGCAGTGTGCAGCCAATACATCCTCCAAACGGTATGGCCTTTATTCATCTTTCAGACCGTATTTTCCTAATCTATCCACACGTAGTGGCCACTCATCCCAAGCGTTCATATCATCAAAGTACTCTCTGATATAACCCAAATCCGCATAGTAGATGCAGCTAGGTCGAAGTTTCGGGTGCACTCTGGTGTCGACGGAGATACACCGGACATGATGGACAAAGAAGGCACGACTGCCAATGTTATTGACGGCATGGAGAGAGCGGCTCTCAGTGTCCACACGGTACACCAATGTTTGACCTTCATCCAAACGACCGCCCAACAACACAAGCAGCAGATCACCATCCAACTTCACAAGGTAGAACTTGTCATTTCCAAGTTCTGGAAATGAAAAAAGTGTCTCCATGTTGACATTGCTCGCGCCCTGCTCCAACTGGACATTGTTGGTGCACACTAATGTTCTGAACTCCAAATTGTTCACAGCTAGTGCATAGAATTCACCATTGAACTTGGTAATGCAACGCATAGAATGGTGCTCGATCGTAAATCTTCCTTCACCCCAATCTTCATCTATACCCTTAGTTGGAGTGCTCTCATCGACCCAAGCAATTTTCGCCGGGTAATATGTGGAAACGAAGAGCATAGTCGGGGACTTTATTATAGTGACTGACTCCAGAATAATAGATGGCATCCGTGCCTCAAATATAGTGTTCGATGTCTTTGTGAGTGGGTTCAGAAGCCGTATCTTGTGCGGCTGGTTCTTCTGGGCAAGCACGATGACGCCACGGCAAAAGCTGACAAAGTAGTATCTAAAATATATTGATGAAGATAACATTCAGCACTAAGATGTTTACGATTGAAAATAAAAGGATTAACTCTATAGATATGGAGGAATTTGAACCTTGCATGAACTTCCGTTAGATCGATGGTGACGTAGCGGGATGTGCGGAGGTGGAGGAAGGAGAACTCAGCAGCGCGTGGAAGGGCGTGCTCTACCATGATCCATTCGTGCAGGTGCACGTCGGGCTCAGGTAAATCTAAGCGCCAATTTGTACAAACTTGCCTCAAAGCAGAGTAGGTGTCCATGTACTCCTCGTTCGCCAGTTAGCAGGCGCCGATCTTGTGAAGTGGTCCGTCAGCCCTGAGAGAGGCCCAGTTCACGGAGGCGCCGCGCTTGGATGCACCGCCCTCGGAGGCGACGGGCTCGGCGGCGACGGGCTCGGATGCGACGGGCTCGGAGGCGATGGGCTCAGAGGTGATGGGCTCGGGGGCGACGGCCGTCGGCACATTCTTCTTCTCCATCGCCGGCAGGGGAGCGCGCATAGGGCGACTGGGGTTTTTTGGAGAAGGTGATGGGACGTGAGAGGCGTGGTTGCGTGCGTGAGTTATAATGAGACTGTGTGCAGAGGGAGGGAGAGAGGGGCTCTGTACTGGCAATGTGACGCTTCGTCTCAGCAGTTGACATTTGGTCTCAACACGCGCACCGCACGCCTAACCGCTGCGCACCGCGACACGCGTCCGTGGTACTGCACGTCAGCACCGTTACGTGTACTCAGTTCTACCCTCGAGTCTTACACTGGAAAAATATCTGTACTCAGTTTTCCCCTCGAGTACTAATACTGGCTAGTGCAATATACTCAGTTTTACCCTCAAGTGGCTGGTCAATAGAGAGTCAACAAATGGGATTAAGCTATCTAATTGAGTCATTTCATGCGCAAAAAAATTCAAAAAAATAAAATCATAGTGCCTCCTACTCATGGAGTCTTGTTACGCGACCTGCCACGTAGATAATCATATATAAATCAAATTTTAACACAAATGGCCACTTCTCAAATCACTACTAGCTATAAAGGTTCATGGCTTTCCACTCAAACCCCTTCTCAAAACATCTATACCCAAAACATAGTTTGTCTGAATGAGGCCATAATTTTTACACTCATGTATATTTGAATTGCTAATACTTTGAGGTAGGCCAACCTGGGTTTCATTGTACAAAATATGTGTTTTTATTTTTCTAAATCTCTTATTTGAAATCCTTAGCCTGTTTACTATTTACTTGCCCTTGTATCCTTGATACTACTCAGTTTTATCCTCTCCCTTCTCACAGAAGCCCAAACTTGGTCTGATTGGTCGAGCTGTTGTCACACGGATCATGCCCACCTACCGTCGATCCTATGATCTAACGGGCAGGATCGTGCCACCCTCTCTCTATCTGTCGGTGGCAAACTACTACCCCTCTATGTATGCTAAATGATGAGTTTGCCACCGGATTCAACAAGTTTGGTAATCACGAATTTCTTGTAGGCATTACTTTTCACGGTAAAATGATAAACTATCACGAATTTCAATTTCTTGTAGGCTTTACTTTTCACGGTAAAATGATGAACTATCACGAATTTCCATTTCTTTTAGGCATTACTTTTCATGGTAAAATGATAAACTATCACGAATTTCCATTTCTTGTAGGCATTACTTTTCACGTCGAAATGATAAACTATCATGAATTTCCATTTCTTATAGGCATTACTTTTCACGGTAAAATGATAAACTATCACGAATTTCCATTAATTTTAGGTATTACTTTTGTGTTGAGATATAAACCACCCCCACAACGGTCATCTCCTCCTTAATTTATTGTGTAAACCCCACAACGGTCATCTCTACCTTAATTTATGGTGTAAACCCCACAACGGTCATCTCTCCCTTATAAACCCCCACAACGGCCATCCCTCATGTCAATAGGTTCTGCCTCTCTCTTCTTCGTTTCTGCCTCTCTCTTCTTCGTTCACATACACTTGATCCATTGCCATGGCTTCCACGTCTCGGACGCCGACCGGAAGGGGAAGGGGAAGGGGAAGGGGAAGGGGAAGGGGAAGGGGCGGCCAGGGTGGTGGATCATCATCATTGCCACCACCACCGTCAACACTGCCATTGATCATAGAGGAGTTCTTCATCACCATCTATGAAGACCCTTTGGCCAAGAAGGTACGTACACGTTCCCACATATATGATGCATGTGATTAATTATGTGCATGTTCTAAAAAACCTTTAATTTCAAACGATCGGCGCTCGATCTCTTTGCAGGCACTCCCACAAAAGTTTGCGGACTATCTTGACGGCCAGGAGCCCGCAAAGGTGTATCTGCGAGCAGCTGACTGCGGTCCTCGTCTCTGGACCGTGGAGGTCCTATTTGACGGACAAGGCCGGATATACCTCGACAAGGGCTGGGAGAATTTTGCCATCGCGCACGGTGTGGATTTCGGGTGCTTCCTACACTTCAAATATGAAGGCGGTTATGTGCTCACAGTGAAGGTGTTCGACGGAACAACGTGCAGGAAGTACTACTACACGGACGACGAAGATACTGACGATGAAAGCGACGACGACGTGAAGCCATGCATCTAAGGGGATTATGACCAAGAATATATATGTAGCTTCATATGCATCGATTTAGAGATCTAGCTATTTTCTATATATTATGCATGTAAAAATAATAGGGAATCGCAATTTTCACCATGATTCGAGCACCACAGCCTCCAAACGATGCCGATGCCGATATCGGCATGGTCAGAACGGCTATGCATGCTCGCCGCCGCTGCTAGGTCACCGTCGGGATGCACCCTCAATCTCGTCCCCTCATTCGATCGCTGACACACCAGACATACCGCCGAGGCCAATGACGAACGTACATGCTGATGCCAATGCCGAACATGCACGCCGCTGTGGGCACGGCCATGCCGCTCCGCTATGCTGGACGCCATAGACCACCGCGAGGTCTTTCTCTTTGCGACCACACTCCCCTAGCACCCATCTATACACGCCAGAAAGGAGAGACACTAGTTTTCTCTACATTGCTCGCGTTCGTGTCCGACACCGTCAGTCAAAGTGTTGAGGTCGTCGTCGATGTCCTCGAGCATTTCTTCTCTTCTTTGCATGGTTAAACGCGTCTAGTTCATATCTATCTAATGCGTCTGGTCTCGCCTCATGCAGTTCTTTGTGGACGTCGATCTCATCTCGGCACCCCACAGGCCACCTCCTCCGTGCCATCGCTGTAGAGCTCCGTTTAAAAATCTAATCCTACCCGTGTATTGCCCCTTGTATCAGCGTCATGACCCCACTTGTCATTCGATATACCGAAGCCCCACTCGTCCGCGTTTTGGTCAGGGATACGGCAATGCTTACGGTCAAACAAAGATGGATGCTCTGACGTGTCTTTGCGGGCTCTACGTAGCCCCACTAGTCAGCAGTTAACGGTCAAAGGTGTTGACCCATCGGGCAACCGGCCGTTCCAGCACTTGTGACGGTTTCAGATAAGGGCTTGGACAAAACTGAGGAAAAACTAAGGAGCTGGGGAAAACTGAGTACAACTAAGGACTCGAGGGCACGAAAATAGAAATCCCTAACGAAAAATCGCGGGGCCGGAAATTATGGAATTTCCGGCCCCCGAAAATTCTGCTTCTCAAAATTTCCGGCCCCTTACCAGAGAGTTGCACCACAACCCTTTCTAAAGGACTTAGCCGAATTTTCGAGGGCCGGAAATTATGAAATTTCCTGCCCCCGAAAATTCTGCCAAACCAGAATTTCTGGCCCCTTTACAGAGCGTTGCACCACAACATTTTGTAAAGGACTTAGCCGAATTTCGAAGGGCCGGCCCAGAAATTTTGTCCAAGGGCGGAAATTCCGACCCTGGGGCGGAATTTTCGGCCCTGAAACACAATTTCCGGCCCTGTGAAATACAATCCTCTGGGTGATTTTAAGCCTTTCTACAGTAGTCATCTTTTTCAAACTTCTCTTCAACATCCATCTTGTGCAATACCTGAAGAATTCCTGCAATGCTTAGCACAAGATTAATTTCCTTGTGTTGTAACCAAACATCCAAAAACGAAAGCTAGGAACATGTCCTTTCACCCTTCTTAAAGGTGCTGCTTGGTACAGTGCGCTTCGGAATGCTTGGGGCGTGGTGGAAAAGACGAAGGGCGCAGCGGTTGTGGGTCATCATCGTTTTGTCACTTTGCTTTTGTTGTCATTTTTTTCTTGGCATGTTTGTGTTGTTGTCCCAGCATTCTTTTGATTTCGAACTCTTGTATCGTTGTGGTTTCTATATTAATATAGTGGGGAGAACGGACGTTCGGAGCTCAAAATTTAAACCTCTAAAATTTGAATTCAAACACTTTAAAAAATTCTAAAAAATACCATGGCGTAGACAATGTTCTATTCTATTAGTGTTTAATTTTTCAGAGCGAAATATGTTGTAATATTGCTCACCAAAAATGATCAATTGAGGTTTTGTCCTTGGTGAACAGTGATGAACACTAGACATAAAATATAATTTTATCTTCTTATGTGATTTTATTATTTTTACTGAGCAAAAAAATACAATGTATTTCGTTCTGAAATTTTACACAATTATAGAGTACAAAATTGCGTACATCTAGATAATTTTTTCAGAATTTTTTGTAGTGTTAAAATTCAAAATTTGAAACTTTAAAAAAGAAAAAAAAACAATAGGGTGCTCGGAGCCCGAGCTCCATTTAGAGTTTTCAGTCGAAAATCTGTTTCAAGGAGTCAATTCCTGGTAATTTTCAATATCATGATCACTCAAGAAAAAGATATCAACTGCAACTGCTGAATAAGTAAAATTTCATGTTCAAAAGGATCGGGCTGCAAAAGTGCCTTCACGTTCTCCCCCATGTTCTCTTCCAGCTTCGTTTTTTCTACAAAGCTTAAAATAACTTTGTTTTATCCGTCGATAACGTTCCGCCAGTACAGAATACCGAGTGCCGACATATATAATTCGCACCGCAGTACGAATATACTATATTTTATTGTGCAGGACAGGCCCTCATCTGGATAACATATTTTAGCTTACGAGTAGCTGTCCTTGTTTTTTAAGACTTCATCGTACGACTAGAGGAGAGATTATGGAGATGGCTCCCATGTATAGTTTGTAAGTCAGTGGACTTTCTTCCATATGAAAAGGCTGGATGAAGCTGTTTTTCCTTTCATTTTCCGCCGCTGACCATAGTGGATAACACTGCTAAATACTCCATCCGTTTCAAAATATAAGATGTTTTAGCTTTGTAAAGCAAATGTATTTAGACGTCTTTTAGTGTATAGGTTCACTCGAATACACACACTAAAACATGTCTAGATACATTTGCTCCACAAACCTAAAACATCTTATATTTTAAAACGGAGGAAATAGTAAATACAGTACTACTCATGAAATGTGGAGGAATAGGCTGTCCAGTGACCATACAAGGCGTGGGTATGATATTCTTCTCTTTCTTTTGCCTGCGACCTTTGGTCTGATCTGTAAATTATAGAGTGAATTCTATTATTTTACCCTGTTGTTTTACATTTGTGACAGAATTGTACCATATAGTGAAGTAATACTAGGTGTTAGTAGTATTATTTTTCTCAAATATCCGATCTTTCCCTGTCCCAACTAATTTTCTTCAAGGATACAACCCTGGCAGGTTATTTTAGAGTATCCTACATGATGATGTACATGGGAGATACGATCCATTACTTTGTCATCATGTTGTGCAGAAGTAGTAGGTGGGTGCCCAGTGTCAGCAATATCCTGATCCCGGACTCCGGGTTCCAACCGGGACACCTTTCCATCTAGGTTCAGCGTGGACATGGACATCCAATTAAGCTAAACAGCTAAACTATGCTATACGTGAGTGCTTTACCCTTGATCAGCTGATCTTATCCCTGATAATCCATCATTGCATGTACTATACCCAAAGATAGAATTAGCCGTCATTCGCAAAAACAATAATATAGAATTAGCCGTATGAATGAATCCACAAATAGGGAGAACGTACCGAGCATGAGTTTCTAAGGTAGGATTTTGATACTCCCTCTAATCCAATATACTTATGTGAATGAGCAAATCTACGCGCTAAAATGCTTATAGAGATATGCATTTTTAGACAAATATTTTGGACTGGGGGAAGTAGTTTTCTTACCGCAATATTCAGTTTCACCTCTCAAAAAATAGAGGGGGTCTGATAATATGCTCATTATGAGTATACTCACTCACCAACAAATAGAGGGGGTCTGATAATATGCTCATCGTGAGTATACTCACCAACAGTAAAATGGTAAATCTTCCCTTTTACAATCTGCACCGTTTTTTGCCTTTGGATATCAGTGCGGAAGAAATATATAATCATTAATTTCAAATATCATGAAATATATATACTTTCATGATAATTTATTTTGTTTAGACCAACATATTTTCATTAAAATTGATCCTCATAATATATACCCCCTCCGTTCCTAAAAGCATGTAGAAGATTTGTCTAAATTTGAATGTATCTATACACTAAATCGTGTCTCTATACATCCAATTTGTGAAAAATCTTCGACATCCTTTTGGGTCGGAGGGAGTATCACATTTGATGCTGCAACAATATCCTAAAAGACAAGACTTTTGAAACAGAATGCCATCTTCTTAATCTTGACAGCCAAGACTTATGAAATTATAGTAAACACTACAGGAATAGAAAGATATGTCAACGGCCGGCAGCCCTCGGCATAGGGCACAATGGCCGTCGGCATAGTCTATGTCGAGGGTTGTCCTCGGCGTAGCCCGTCGGCACAGATATCCCTCGGCGCAGTCCTGTTTGGCCGTCGACGCAGTCCTGTTTGGTCGTCGGCGTAGCCTTTGGCCCTCGGCGTAACCTATTGGCTCTGATACCATGTTAATCGTATTGCGGTGAATGATACCCCTGTTGAGGGGATTGGTTGCGTGTTATATTGCACGGGGATAGCCCCATGTAGCGTATACAAGGAGGATACGTATTAGGGTAGAGTACTACTCTATGCCTAATATGTATCGGTTACATTATGTCTAACACCCCCCTTAAGCTAAACCGGGGAGAGGTTTAGGTTACGCTTAAACTTATCTAACTTCCTTGAACATAGAGTCTTGGTAAAACCGTCTGCAATCTGATCTTTCCTTGAAATGAACTTGATATCAAGTTGCTTGTTAGCAACATGTTCTCTGACAAAATAGAAGTCAATCTCAATATGTCTGGTGCGAGCATGAAACACTGTGTTGGCAGATAGATAGGTAGCACCAAGATTATCACACTAGAGACAAGGTTTTTTTTAGAGAGACACCAAGTTCTCGCACAAGAGTTTCAACCCAAATGAGTTCAGCAGTGGCATTTGCAAGAGCTTTGTATTCAGCCTCAGTACTAGAACGAGAGACAGTGGGTTTTTTCCTGAAACTCCAATCAACCAAATTAGGACCAAAAAATATAGCAAACCTCCAGTTGAGCGTCGATCATCTAAGTCCCCTACCCAGTCGGCATCAGAATAAGCACTAAGAAGAGTCAATGAGGACTTCTGAAACGTAATACCAATGTTATGTGTTCCTTGTATGTATCGCAGCATCCTTTTTACAGCAGTCCAATATGTAGTAGTAGGAGCATGAATAAACTGGCATACTTTGTTGACTGGGAACGCCAAATCTGAACGTGTAAGAGTCAAGTATTGGAGTGCACCAACAATACTCATGTAACGTGTACTATCCTTAGAGCCAAGAGGTGTACCATCAGTCAAAGAAAGATTGTCATTGAGCGACAGTGGTGTAGGACATGATGTGCACTCATGCATACCAACACGAGCTAATAAATCTGTAGCATATTTGTCCTAATTTAAGAGCAGACCATTAGGCAGTTTGTGAACTTCAATTCCTAAAAAATAATGAAGAGATCTCCAAGATCCTTGAGAGCAAAATTTGAACTCGGGTTGTGAAGAAGAGTTGTAATTGCAGCATCTGAAGAAACTGGTCACGATAATGTCATCAACATAAATGGGAAGGAACATAGTGATACTAGACTTATCAAAAAGAAACAGTGATGTATCAGCTTTGATGGAAGGAAACCAAGAGAATGCAACTTTGAGCTAAGACGAGAGTACCATGCTCGAGGAGCTTGTTTTAGTCCATATAATGCTCGGTCAAGTTTGCAAACATAATTAGGAGTAGCGGAAGACTCAAAACCCGGTGGTTGTTTCATATACACTTCATAGAGTAATTTGGGACATAGAGTAATAAATATATGAGGAACAATGGAATATTTCAGCGATCTAAGCACGGTGTATTCCGGAGTCGGTTCCAAGTAGTGTCATGTCCTCTTTGCTATTTGTGATACCTCTAGATATACGAAAAAAATCATGTCAAGAAAAATGTGATTCATGCTATCACAACTATGATACTCATCTTAGAAAAATGCGCTGGTTTACTTATTACTAGTATGCATACATGTACAAAAACCTCTACTGAAACTAAAAATTTCATGCATGGGAGTGTGTCAAAGAGCAAATAAGCATATGTTGGTTTCATTGACACTTTAGTTGCTAAGCAGGGATCCACTCAAAACTAGGACGTCGCCGGCCTCGCCTCCTCCCTCTACTCGTGCAGGGAAGTAGGCACTTGCCGCGCAGGGGCGCCTGGAGAGGCAGCAGCTCCCGACGCACGCAGAGGCGGGATGAGGCGATGGTCGGCCTGGCGGAGGATGGTCAGCCGTGCACCGGAGATGCCGTCCCTCCCGTCCCGACGGTCGAAGGGCCGCCGCTGCTCACTCTCCATCATCACCGTCCCTCCCGTCGAAGGGTCGCGCACATGAACGATCAATCCTACTGTGGACATGCCGCCTAGCAGTCGGCGTGAACATTGACAGCAGCGAGGTCATCGGCCTCGGGGTGGCTCCTGCATCGAATTTAACCAGGCGAGGTCGTCGGTTTCGGGGTGGCTCCTGCATCGAATTCAACCAGACGACCTCCTAGCAGGGACGCAACTTCACGACGGCCACCTGTCGGCAAGGCGTGGTGCGGATGTTCGGCGCGCGTCCAGTACAAGCCATAGCAACGACCGGAGCGAGGCCGCCGCACTCGCACTGCGTTGTGCTCTAGGGTGGGGCTCATTCGAGCCAAGGAGTCACATGGCCATCGCCGTGAACAACACTGGTTCAGCCATGGCGGGCCTCCGCCGAGCTACTGCTTCCGATGGTAGAGAACAGAGATGAAGAGTTGATGGACGGGAAAGCTTCTGGATAGCTGTTGGGGTCTGCTCGTGTGGAGAATCAGAAGTGGGGATGCTGGGGTGCTTGACTGCTCCGCATGGTCATAGCCAGTCAGCCATAGCCGCACCGAGAGAGAGATTGAGACCAGAGAGAACATAGATTGGGGGAAGAATAGTGGGCCCTTCATGCCAGTGTAATTGATAAAACATAATTAATGAGTGGTTTACGGAAACTGTCGTAGAAGAGGAAAATCGCAGTGGTACTTCCCATGAATTTGGCCGCGACGATGGCCTAAATTTTCTTGTGGAGGGCGAGGCATCCATGAGCTCTGTCTCATGACTCACGAGGCTCTGCAATGGTGGTACTGAACTAGGAGCTGACATACTGTTTGATACACCCAACTCTTGTAATGGAAAGGATTTGATCAGTTCATAAATTTGGTCGTGGACAACACTGTTGAGGTCGAGATGAAAGGAATGACATAGGGATGATGGTGATTAATTCTTTCTTCCATTTGTTCGACATGCTTTGATCTAAATGTCCTGCTAGAATATCTTGGAAACTAAAAAAATTTAAGAATGATGTAGTCATTATATTTTTCTTACCAAGTATGTGTCTCCCTCGCGCCAACATCTTCAAGAGCTAAGTCAGGGCCTATTATTTGATTTAGTTGATGCTTCCATCAATTGAATTCAATTTTTTTTCGCTTGGTTCTGCTTGTTTAAAAATCTCGTGCAATTTACATGATGGTTGTATTATTAACCGTAGCAACGCACGGGTAAATATGCTAGTAAATATAAATACCATGCGGCCTACCAAAGCCCCTAACAGTTTATCTTTCATAGAGCTATTAGTCCACAATTAGCTCACCGGTTAATTAAGTTGGTATGCATAGACACTACAGCAGTTGAATTCTAACTGAGCTCGACGGAAAGCATAAAGCTCAATAAACTGCTCTGTGTCTCTGTTCGATATTTCTTCAGTACGAACGAACGATACAAATCATGTCCACAAACACTCCCTTTTATTAGATGTGCTACTAGTAGTACGCTTTGCTGACTAGGATCCGGACTAAGAGATTACACAACTCTAAGACCTTGTTTACTTTTCTGATATTTTCACCCCCAAAAGGTGGGGATATATGAGGATTTGGTGTTCATCCAATACCCTTAAATATCCTTCCTCAAAAATACTCTACTATAATGAAGAGTTTTTAATCTAGCCAAAAATACACTAGAGTAGAGGGGATTTGTGGGGTATCCTGGAATTATCCCCTTAAAAACCGGACTAGTAAACAATTTATCGGGGAAATTTTAGGAGCCTCCCATCCTCTCAAATACTCTAGAAATAAACAAGGCCTAAAAGGAGGTCAGCCGATGAATTGACTAAGCGGTGGGGACAGGAGATGATAAGATTGTTTAATCAGTGATCCTAATCCCACACTTTCGCGGCTTTCCCGAGGAGGTTAGCGACAAGATCAGTAGTAACTTGCGACGCGGCCAGCAGCAACGAGAAGGATATGCCATGCATCGTGCCGAGAGAAAGAGGAAAGGCCACATGGAGGAGCAGGTCTTCTCCGCACATAGTATAGTAAATCAAAAGTCAGATAGTGATGGAGACGAATCCACTTTGGCTTATAACGGGTGTAGATGTACTTATTCCAAAAAAACATATTTTAAAATGTCTCAAAAAATAAAAAATATCTTGGTGCACAGTCAAAGAGTTTTGCAAGAAAAAGACATTTTATTGCGACTTGTGCAAAAAGATAAAAAATACAAGGCAGAAAAAAATATCTTTTCTATGCAAAACTTTGTGAGTGAACATATAAGATTCGGATGTACACTTGAAAATTTTATCGTTTTTTTTTAAATTTTAAACTACAATTTTTATAATAGGTGTTTTATGAGCCAAAACAGCATATCCGTGTAGACGATGAATGTTGACAAACACGTTATTGACGTAAAGATTGAATCAGCATTCTTTTTATATTTGAAAAAACTCTGAGAAGCTCTCTCAATTCGAGAGACATTTAGCGGTTTAGGTCGATGCAGCCTCCGATCCTCTGTACCATCCCGATCTAGTATGATCGCCAGATCAAGGGAGGGATGACCTACGAGATCAGAAACGAGAGAGAGAGAAAGGCAGCGAGGAAGGTTTTCGTGTTTCAACACTCGAATTCAGTCATATCCTTTTTGGTTACAGGTTGATGGCTTATAAGCCCCAATCAACAGCTGGCACGCAGGCCACAACTTTTACATCTTGACCCTTGCAAGAAACAGTAACAACGGATCACACCTTGGTCTTGTTGGTGTCCAGTACCTCCTGCGTGATAATACCCCCCGGTGGAAAACTTGCTTGTCCCCAAGTAAGTACTGAAGGAAATCTCGTCGTGAGCACCGCCCAATCCTCCCAGGTAGCAGAATCTTCAGGAAGATGCGTCCACTTCACCAGGACCTGCACGATAGCCACATTGCCTTTTTTTACCATACGCCGGTCCAGAATCCTTTCTGGCGAAGTATCCACGATGTCCAGTGTGGGAAGTTTTGGAAATTCCGCAAACACCGGTGTATAGTCCGGCCAATGTTCCTTAATCTGCGAGACATGAAAAACTGGATGAACCGACGAGCCTGGAGGAAGCTGGAGTTTATATGCCACTTTGCCCACACGCTCTAGAATTTCATATGGCCCAAAATACTTGAATGTCAGCTTGGGATAACGACGACAGACAACCGACTACTGCACATAGGGTTGCAACTTCAACAACACTTTGTCCCCAACTGAAAATTCTTTTTCTGATCGATTTCTGTCCGCCTTAAGTTTCATACGATTTCGAGCTGCAGCCAGATTGGTTTTGAGCATGTCCAGCTGAGCTTCACGATGAGCTAACATTGCTGGAAGATCCATCGCATCCTCAGGTGCTGGCATTGCTCCCAGGTCTGGTTCATAACCATAGAGCGCTTGAAAGGCGACATGCCGATGGCAGAGTGGAAAGCAGAGTTGTACCAAAACTCAGCCAACGAGATCCATTGTTTCCACATAGGCGAGTTTTCCTGAATGGAACAACGCAAGTACATCTCCAGACACTGATTAACGCGCTCCATTTGCCCATATGTCTGAGGATGATAGGCCGTCGTAAACTTAAGCTTGGTGCCCAGCTTCTGGAAGAGCTGACGCCAAAAATGACTCATGAAGAGAGCGCCACGATCTGAGATAATCGACTTGGGCATCCCATGTAACTTGACCACTGAATCCACAAAGAAACGAGCAACTTGCGGTGCTGAAAAAGGATGTTTCATGGGAATAAAGTGGGCGTACTTTGTGAAACGATCAACCACCACCAAGATAGCATTAGCACCCTCTGACAAAGGCAAACCCTCCACAAAATCAATGGTAATGTCCTGCCACGCACCAGCTGGGGTCGGTAAAGGTTGAAGTAAGCCTTGGGGGTGCTGATTGAGATGCTTGGCATGCTGACACACCTCACATTGGCGCACAAACTCTTGGACATCAGTTTTCATGCCTTGCCAAGCAAACAGGCGCTTCAGATGTTGATAAGTGGCCTCCACTCTGGAATGGCCACCAACAGCACTCGCATGTAATGCAGATATAAGCTTGGTCTAGAGGGCTGAATTTGCCCCAATCCAGACACGACCATGCAGTTTGATCAGTCCTTGTTGTAGAGAATAGCCATTGTCGTCAGGACTAGACAGAGCCAATTGGGTCAGACGTTGTTGTGCTGCAGTATCGGTAGCACAAGAGTTTAAGACTTCCTGTAACCAAGCTGGTTGGACTTGAGTGCAAGTTTGAATGGCCATGAGATGACCCACTCTGGATAAAGCGACTGCTGCCAGATTCTCTACCCCTTGGCGATAGACAATGCGAAACTGAAGCCCCATTAGTTTGGACATCGCTTTGCGTTGTAAAGGCGATTGCAGCTGCCGATTCTCCAAGTAACAGAGACTGTGATGACCAGTTTTAATGATGAATTCACCATGTTGGAGATAGGGACGCCACCTGTCCACCGCCAGTAATAAGGCCAAGAATTCTTTGTCGTAGACCGACAGCTGTTGGTGAGTAACGCTCAATGGTTTACTAAGAAAGGCCAACGGGTGATGGTCTTGCATCAGCACAGCTCCAATCCCTGAGTCACAAGCATCTGTTTCCACAATAAATTGTTTAGAGAAATCAGGCAATTGCAGAACTGGTGTGGAGATCATTGATACATCTCAAACGTATCCATAATTTTTGATGCTCCATGCTTGTTTTTACACCATTTGCTTAGTGTTTCGTTACACTTCGTGGCACTTTTATACATTTTCCGAAACTAACCTATTAACAAGTTGCCACAGTGCCAGTTCCCTGTTTTTTGCTATTTTTGTGTTTCAGAAAGTTACACAGGAAATATTCTCAAAATTGGACGAAACAAAAGCCGAACGTCCAGAAATTCACCGAAGCTTCCAGAGAACCGAAGAGGAGACGGAGTGGGGCCACGAGGGCCCCACACAATAGGGCGGTGCGGCCTGGCCCCTGGCCGCGCCTCCTATGTGTGAGGGCGCCTCGGCCCACTCCCGACGATGCCCCTTCGCCTATAAAGACCCCCCGACGGAAAAAATCTAAGTACCCGATCACTTTTCCAGAAGACATCGCGATCCGCCGCCGCCATCGACCCGAAGATCGGGAGGGTCCAGAAGCTCTTCCAGGCACCCTGCCGGAGAGGGGAATCGCCACCGGAGGTCTTCTTCATCGCCATGCTTGCCTCCAGCGCGATGAGTGAGTAGTCTACCTTGGACTATGGGTCCATAGCAGTAGCTAGATGGTTGTATTCTCCACCATGTGCTTCATGTTTAGATCTCGTGAGCTACCATACATGATCGAGATCACCGTTATGTAATTTTACATGTTGTGTTTGTTGGGATCCGATGAATATTGGTGTTATGATTGAGTTGATGTACTGAATATTATCTTATGTTATCTCTATATTATTTATGATCTTGCATGCTCTCCGTTGTTAGTAGCTATCTTGGCCAAGTAGTTGCTAGTGACTCCAACAGGGGGTATTTATGCTCGATAGTGGGTTCATGCCTCTATTTAATCTGGGGGAGTGACAGAAACCTCTAAGGTTGTAGATGTGCTGTTGCTACTAGGGGAAAACAACATTCATATGCTCGAGGGCATATGCTTTGTTTACATTACACACTTTGCTTAATGCAATTATCTATTGTTCGCAACTTAATACTTGTGGAGTTCTCGGATTGATTCGCCACAAGTGGATTATTAGTCATAGATGCAGTTGGATGGCGGTCTATGTATCTTGTTGTAATGTCCAGAGTAAATCTCATAGTTCCTCTCATCATATGCACGTTGTCTTTATTCTATCAATTGCCCAACTGTAATTTGTTTACTCAGCATGTGTTATTTTATCTTATGTAGAGACACCACTAGTGAACTGTGGACCCCGGTCCTATTTCCTTTATATTGCTATCACCTGTTTACTTTACTCGCATTGTTTACTTTACTCGCATATTACTATTGCTTTCCACTCGATACGCTCATACCCTTTGTTTCAAGCAAACCGGTGAGATTGACAACCTCATCGTAAGTTGGGAACAAAGTATTTGGTTGTGTTGTGTGCAGTTTCCACGTTGCTACTGGTTGAAGACGCGCTAACAAGTAATCGTTAACGGCGCCCTTGTTAGAGCATCACGCAGCTAGTGGGCATCACCTTCAGTCGTATTGACATCCTCCTCCTGGACGATTAAACATTGGTTTCTTACTGAGGGAAAACCTTGCTGCTATATTCATCACACCTTGCTCTTGGGGTTTTCCAACTGGCCGGTCATTTACTACACACAATCAAGTTTTCTGACATCATCATCACCGCGCCATCAACAAGTTTTTCTGGCGCCGTTGCCGGGGAGGAAGAAGACTTCTGCAAGGGGAGTTTTCGCACGCACATCCTTTACTTTGTTTTAAGTTTTGCTTTACTTTATTTTTACTTGCATCGTTTTATCAAAATCCCAAAAAAATTAGTATCCTTGATAGTTGTTTTTACTTGTCTGCTTTTAGTTTTGCAAGAATGGCTACTCCTGAGAACACCAAGTTGTGTGATTTTACTAGCACTAATAATAGTGATTTTATCTGCACTCCTATTGCGCCACCTGCTCCTGCTGCAAATTTTTATGAGATTAAGCCTGCTTTATTGA
The DNA here is from genome assembly GCA_007115705.1 of Dactylis glomerata. Taxonomy (NCBI): domain Eukaryota; kingdom Viridiplantae; phylum Streptophyta; class Magnoliopsida; order Poales; family Poaceae; genus Dactylis; species Dactylis glomerata. The sequence continues at coordinate 664,296 of QXEO01000235.1, read as the reverse complement.
ACCTTGTTATGAAAGAGCAATTTTCTGGTGCTAGTACTGATGATGCTGCAGCTCATCTCAACAATTTTTTTGAGCTATGTGAGATGCAGAAATATAAGGATGTTGAGAGTGATATTATTAAGCTTAAGTTGTTTCCTTTTTCTTTGAGAGGAAAAACTAAGGATTGGTTGTTGTCTTTGCCTAAAAATAGTATTGATTCATGGGCTAAGTTTAAGGATGCTTTTATTGGTAGATACTATCCTCCTGCTAAGATTATAGCTTTGCATAGCAATATTATGAAGTTTAGTTAGTTTGATAATGAACATGTTGCTCAAGCTTGGGAAAGAATGAAATCTATGATAAAGAATTGTCCCACTCATGGACTGACTACTTGGATGATTGTCCAAACTTTTTATGCAGGACTGAATTTTTCTTCGAGGAACCTACTTGATTCAGCTGCTGGAGGCACTTTTATGTCCCTTACCTTGGGCGCCGCAACAAAGCTTCTTGACAACATGATGATAAATTACTCTGAATGGCACACCGAGAGAGCTCCACAAGGTAAGAAGGTAAATTCTGTTGAGGAAACCTCTTCCTTGAGTGATAAGATTGATGCTATTATGCTTATGCTTTCTAATGATAGGACTCATGTAGATCCTGATAATGTTCCTTTGGCCTCTTTGGTTGCTCAAGAAGAGCATGTTGATGTAAACTTCATTAGAAATAATAATTTTAACAACAATGCTTATAGGAACAATTTTGCTAGTAACAATTATAGGCCGTATCCTTCTACCAATGGTAATGGTTATGGTAACTCTTATGGTAATTCCTCCAACAACACTAGGGCCGCGCCCTCCGAGCTTGAGGTAATGCTCAAGGACTTCATTGGTAAGCAAAATACTTTTAACAAGTCTGTTGAGGAAAAGTTAGGCAAAATTGATATTCTTGCTTCTAAAGTTGATAGCCTTGCTCATGATGTTGAATTTCTGAAATTAAAAGTGTTGCCTAATGATGTGAAAGAGAACAATGTTTTTGCTACTGCTAATGCTATCCAAGTTAGAATTGATGAAAATGTTAGATTGTTAGCATAATTGCATGCTAGATGGGAAAGAGAGGATGAGATTGCTAGAAATATGAAAGTTTGTACTATTATTACCTCTAATGATGTTGTTCCTAATGCTAGCAATCCTCTTACTTTGATTGGTGTAGAGAAAACTCTCACTCCTTGTGTTAAAAAGCCTAAAACTGCTAAAACTTTTTCTCAAAAGAGTGCTGAATTTTTTCGGAGTGTAGGAGATGATAGCTCTATTTCTTTAATGATTTTGATGTTGATGGCTGCAATGTATCTGAAGTTATTTTGTTCTTGCAAAAGCTTGCTTTGACTCCCAATGCTAGTTCTTTAAATGTTGCTTTTACTAAGCATATTACCAATGCTCTTATGAAAATTAGGGATGAAAAGTTGAAGCAAAAAGCTTCTGTTCCCAAGAAGTTAGAAGATGGTTGGGAACCCATCATTGATATGCATGTTAATGGTTTTGATTGCCATGCTTTATGTGATCTAGGTGCTAGTATTTCTATTATGCCTAGAAAAATTTATGACATGCTTGGTTAACCGCTGCTTGAAAAGTGTTATTATGATGTTCCTATTGCTGATGTTGCTAAGAAGAAACCTTTGAGAAGGATTAATGATTTTCTTATTGTGGTTAACAATAACCTTGTTCCCGTTGATTTTCTTGTCATGGATGTTGAATGCAATGCTTCATGTCCTATTATTTTGGGAAGACCCTTTCTTCGAACTGTAGGTGCCATCATTGATATGAGGGAAGGCACCATAAAATATCAATTCCCACTCAAGAAAGGTATGGAACACATCCCTAGGAAAAGAAAGAAATTGCTTTTTGACTCTATTCTTAGAGCAAATTATGAGCTTGATGCTTCATCACTTGATATTACTTGATTCGCATTTTCTGCGCCTAGCTCAAAGGCGTTAAAGAAAAGCACTCTTGGGAGATAACCCAATGTTTTACTTTCAGTTATTTTTATTTTATTTGAGTCTTGGAAGTTATTACTACTGTAATAACCTCTCCTTATCCTTTTATTTCGTTTTTGTGCCAAGAGAAGCCTCTAATTTGAGCGATGTAAGATTTGGGGATGTTGCTGTCCTGAAACAGTTTTCGGTGCTGCATCGTAAAAATTTGTGAAAATTATCTGTATATCTTTTAGACCTGCGATTTCTTGTGCATATGCCCCAGGTTATATCCAAACTTTCATTAGTTGAACACTTTTTGATTTGAGCAACACAAAACCCTCTAAAAATTCTACCTTTGTCAGCTGTTCTGTTTTGACAGATTTCTGCCAATATTTGTGTTTGCCACTTTATCGCTTTCTTTTTTAGTTCTTTTGATCACGGAACTTTTGGGGAAGTAGCTACAGTAGTATATGCTTTATATATGGTGGTTTTGGGTTGAAACCTGAAGCAAAAAGGGTTGATTCTATGTTATGCTTACACTAATGTTGCTAATAGATTTGTGTTTAGTTTTGTATGAAGGAAGTTTTTAAGTGTAGGGATCGGAGAATGATGAGATGAGTTGAAGAATGGACAAAAGCTCAAGCTTGGGGATGCCCATGCATCACCCCAAGAAATATCCACTAAGTACAAGCGTCAAAGCTTGGGGATGCCCCCGAGGCACCCCTTCTTCATCGGCAAAAATCAGGTCACCTTTCAATACGCTATATTTTTATTGCTTCATGCATTATGCGTTTTTCTTGGAGCATCAGTTGTTTTTAGTTTTCAGTTTAGTTAGGTTTTGTTTTCTGCAATAAATGGTTGGACCCCAACAAATTCCTTTTGGAGAAGTTGCCTTGCTTTTCATTTGCCAAGAACACTCCGTTTTTCACTCTATTCGTTTCAACGAGTGTTCTTCTTTTTCTAGAACTGCGTTTAGCTTTCGATTTTCACCTTGATTTGTGTTCAGATCTTGTTATATCTTTACATCAAGGTGTATTTTTGCCTCTGGTCTATATTGGTTTTCATCAAAAGAGGTGTTTATAAAAAGTTTGAATGGTGTTGAAAAAGAGAAAAAGCTTTATGTAAAAAAGTGGTACAAGAAGGAGCTTGTGTAGACTGCGGCCTAGGCTTTTGCATGCCGTGCTTGATGTCTTTTTGATAGTACGCTTAGTGGTTTTGCTGTACCATGACTCGTCTCAAATAACTGAGATTGCTTAATTGGCCTTTGAAAAAATCATGCGTTGTTTTAATTATTTGAAAGCATTATTTTGGTTTTCTCCTTGATGCTTTATTTGGGTTGACTTGGCGCATGATCACACATGTTAGACTCTTACAAAGTTGCCAATAGCCTCTATGATCATTTAGTTTTTGACTTTTGATGCCATCTTATGCTTCTTTTAATATTGCTTTGTCGCTTTGCATGATTATGGCCGTTATTGCTCTCTTAGTTGGTCGCTCCCAGTCTTTTGCTAGCCTTCATTTTGTACCGAGTATGAGCTCTACTCGTGCATCCAACTCCTAAAAACCAAGTTGTTCCAACGTGTCCACCATACATACCTATTAGCAATTTTCTATTCCAAAGTACATTTGACTTGCTTTTATCTATCCTTCAAATTAAACTCTTTTTGGTGTTATGCGAAAGTTGGTCAGTAAAGCTCTCACGAACCGGATGGCGCACTTTACTTTTCTCGCTTTAAAATTTTGACATTGTGGTCTCTTATGTTGAGTTGTTATGCTTGCAAGTTGTAAGTTGGGAATTAGCCCAGCCATGCCGTCATGGGGCGAGCTTTCAACATTGCACTTATTATTTGAGTTGATATCGTGATCTTTTGTTTATGGATACTCGCGGTGTGAAATGAATTGGGAATCTTGCGGGATCATGGAGTTTGTATATGTGTTAGAGAAACGCCTGGGCCGCCAATCTAAGCCATGCATAATTCATGGTGGAAATTTGCAGCATGCCCATAGTGGACATTCGACGACGCATCTCAAAATAAAAAGCTATACAAATGGTAAATAAAAAAGATGTCGAGGTGTTCATTGTCTGCTTGTCCTATCATTTTGATGTGGGCTTGTTCCATGTCATCGGGCACGGAGGTACCCCGTTGGCGGTTCTCGAAGATACGTGTATACTTACAATGACAAGAGCTTGCTTGGGACTCTAAGTAAAGTAGCATGAGGTTTGGGTACTCGTATTCACGGGACACGAGGTTTTCAACTTATGATTTGTCAAGCATATGCAGCATAAGTGTTCTCGCATTAACGTTAACCATTCAAGATGCTTATGATGGGGGCAATGAGAGCTCAAAGCCGGTAAGTACCATAATTTTTGAAGGTTTATAAAACTTGCAATCACTGCTTCCCTCCGCGAAGGGCCTTTCTTTTACTTTTATGTTGAGTCACCACCTTCTACCTTTATGCACCATTAAGAGAGCATAGTTGTCATTTTGAGTATAATGTGCATTGTCCCAAATTTTTCATTGATTGATTCATATTGTTGGTTTCACTTGTTCTTAAATTACTTGTATCTAGTTGCTCTCTTAAACTTGAAGGTGTCCTATGCATTTATGTTTTGCTCTCCATGAAGGACAAGCTGAAAACCATTTGTATGTTTTTCCTTATGATTTGAACACACGTTTGACTTTCATTGTTTCATTTTCATGATCTTTTGTTTGTGTTCATTTTCATGTTATAACATGGTTGCTAAGTTTCTTCTATCAAGATTATGTCTTTCATGCCCATGTTTTAAGTTCTTTTGATCCCAGTGCACAACGCTTACATATATGATCAAGATTGTGTAGGTGCATGTCACCTCAAAAATTATTTCTTTTGTTATCACTTACCTACTCGAGGCCGAGCAGGAGTTAAGCTTGGGGATGCTGATACGTCTCAAACGTATCCATAATTTTTGATGCTCCATGCTTGTTTTTACACCATTTTCTTAGTGTTTCGTTACACTTCGTGGCACTTTTATACATTTTCCGGAACTTACCTATTAACAAGTTGCCACAGTGCCAGTTCCCTGTTTTCTGCTGTTTTTGTGTTTCAGAAAAGTTACACAGGAAATATTCTCGGAATTGGACGAAACAAAAGCTGAACGTCCAGAAATTCACCGAAGCTTCCAGAGAACCGAAAAGGAGATGGAGTGGGGCCACGAGGGCCGCACACAACAGGGCGGCATGGCCTGGCCCCTGGCCGCGCCCCCTATGTGTGAGGGCGCCTCGGCCCACTCCTGACGATGCCCCTTCGCCTATAAAGACCCCCCGACGGAAAAAACCTAAGTACCCGATCACTTTTCCAGAACACATCGCGATCCGCCGCCGCCGTCGACCCGAAGATCGGGAGGGTCCAGAAGCTCTTCCCGGCACCCTGCCGGAGAGGGGAATCGCCACCGAAGGTCTTCTTCATCGCCATGCTTGCCTCCGGCGCGATGAGTGAGTAGTCTACCTTGGACTATGGGTCCATAGCAGTAGCTAGATGGTTGTCTTCTCCACCATGTGCTTCATATTTAGATCTCGTGAGTGTAACGAAACAATAGGCAAATGGTGTAAAAACAAGCATGGAGCATCAAAAATTATAGATACGTTTGAGACGTATCAAGCATCCCCATGCTTAACTCCTGCTCGTCCTCGAGTAGGTAAGTGATAACAAAGAATAATTTTTGAGGTGACATGCACCTACACAATCTTGATCATATATGTAAGCATTGGTGAGCTGGGATCATAAGAACTTAAAACATGGGCATGAAGATATAATCATGACAATAAGAACTTAGCAACCATGTTGTAAACATGCAAATGAACACAAACAAAAGATCATGATAATGAAACAATGAAAGTCAAACGTGTGTTCAAATCATAAGGAAAAACATACAAATAGTTTTCAGCTTGTCCTTCAAAGAGAGCAAAACATAAATGCATAGGACACCTTCAAGTTTAAGAGGGCGACTAGATACAAATAATTTAAGAACAAGTGAAACCAATAATATGAATCAATCAATGAACTTTGGGACAATGCATATCACACTAAGAATGACAACTATGCTCTCTTAATGGTGCATAAAGAAAGAAGGTGGTGACTCAACATAAAAGTAAAAGAAAGGCCCTTCGCAGAGGGAAGCAGTGATTGCAAGTTTTATAACCTTCAAAAATTATGGTACTTACCGGCTTTGAGCTCTCATTGCCCCCATCATAAGCATCTTGAATGGTTAAAGTTAATGCGAGAACAATTATGATGCATATGCTTGACAAATCATAAGTTGAAAACCTCGTGCCCCGTGAATACGAGTACCCAAACCTCATGCTACTTTACTTAGAGTCCCAAGCAAGGCTCTTGTCATTGTAAGTATATGCATATCATTGAGAACCGCCAATGGGGTACCTCCGTGCTCGATGACATGGAACAAGCCCACACCAAAATGACAGGACAAGCAGACAATGAACACCTCGGCATCTCTTTTATTTGCCTTTTGTTTAGCTTTTTATTATGAGATGCGTCGTCGAATGTTCACCATGGGTATGCTGCAAATTTCCACCATGAATTATGCATGGCTTAGATTGGCGGCCCGGCGTTTCCCTAACACATATACAAACTCCATGATCCCTACAAGATTCCCAATTCATTTCACACCGCGGGCATCCATAAACAAAAGATCACAATATCAACTTAAATAAGAAGTGCAATGTTGAAAGCTTGCCCATGACAGCATGGCTGGGCTAGAATCCAACTTACAACTTGCAAGCATAACAACTCAACATAAGAGACCACAATGTCAAATTTTTAAGAACAGGAAAAAGTAAAGTGTGCCTTCCGGTTCGTGAGAGCTTTACTAACCGAATTTCGCATAACACTGGTAAGAGTTTAATTTGAAGAGAAAATAAAAGCAAGTCAAATTTACTTGGAATAGCAAATTGCTAGTAGGTATGTATGGTGGACACAATGGAAAACTTTGGCTTTTAGGAGTTGGATGCACGAGTAGAGCTCATACTCAGTACAAGGCGAGGGCTAGCAAAAGACTGGGAGCGACCAACTAAGAGAGCAATAATGGCCATAATCATGCAAAGCGACAAAGCGACATTAAAAGAAGCATACGATGGCATCAAAAGTCAAAAACTAAATGATCATGAAGGCTATTGGCGACTTTGTAAGAGTCTAACATGTGTGAGCATGCGCCAAGTCAACCCAAATAAAGCATCAAGGAGAAAACCAAAATAATGCTTCCATACAATAAAAACAACGCATGATTTTTTTCAAAGGTTCATTAAGCAATCTCAGTTATTTGAGACAAGTCATGCTACAGCAAAACCACTAAGCATACTATCAAAAAGACATCAAGCATGACATGAAAAAGCCTAAGCCGCAGTCTACACAAGCTCCATCTTGTACCACTATTTTGCACAAAGCTTTTTCTCTTTTCCAACACCATTTGAAATTTTTATAAACACCTCTTTTGATGAAAACCAATAAAGATCAGAGGCAAAAATACACCTTGATGAAAAGATATGACAAGGTCTGAACGCAAATCAAGGCGAAAACGAAAACCAAAAGCAGTAGCGGAAAAAGAAGAACGCGTCGATGAACGATAAGAGTGAAAAACTAAGCGTTCTTTGCAAATGAAAACGAGTACATCTCCTCCAAAAGAAATTTGTTGGGGTCCAACCATTTATTGCAGCAAACAAACAAACTAAACCAACTAAGAAAACTAAAACAACTGACGCTCCAAGAAAAACACATAATGCATGAAGCAATAAAAATATAGTGTTTTGAAAGGTGGCCTGATTTTTGCCGATGAAGAAAGGGTGCCTCGGGGGCATCCCCAAGCTTTGACGCTTGTACTTCTTGGATATTTCTTGGGGTGATGCATGGGCATCCCCAAGCTTGAGCTTTTGTCCATTCTTCAACTCATCTCATCATTCTCCAATCCCTACACTTGAAAACTTCCTTCATACAAAACTAAACACAATTCTATTAGCAACATTAGTGCAAGCATAACATATAATCAATCCTTTATTTGCTTCAGGTTTCAACTCAAAACCACCACATATATAGCAAATACTACTGTAGCAACCTCCCCAAAAGTTCCGTGATCAAAAGAACTCAAAAGAAAGCGATAAAGTGGCAAACACAAATATTGGCAGAAATCTGTCAAAACTGAACAGCTGACAAAGGTCGAATTTTTGAGGGATTTTATGTTGATCAAATCAAAAAGTGTTCAACTAAGAAAAGTTTGGATATAACCTGGGTCATATTTACAAGAAATGGCAGGTCAAAAAAATAAACAGAGAATTTTCACGAATTTTTACGGTGCAGCACCGAAAACAGTTTCAGGACAGCAACATCCCCAAATCTTTACCTCACTCAAATTAGAGGCTTCTCTTGGCACAAAAACGAAATAAACAAGATAAGGAGCGGTCATTACAGTAGTAATGACTTCCAAGACTCAAATAAAAGAAAAATTACTGAAAAGAAAACATTGGGTTATCTCGCAAGAGTGCTTTTCTTTAACGCCTTTGAGCTAGGCGCAGAAAATTGCGAATCAAGTAACATCAATAGATGAAGTGCTAGTTACCTCAGTAGGCTCTTTGAAGATTCCCGAAGATGATTCAACCTGCAAGTCACCCTTAGTGGAACTAAGAGTCTTACCAATTTTAAGAACATGTTGAGATTTAAGCGCAGAAACCTTGGGAACATACATAAATTTTTGCTCTTTTCCAACAAACACTTTCTCTTTCTTAAATTTAAGAGAAGAGAAGATTAAGCTAAGAGTTTCCATAGACTCCTCTAGTTTACCAATCCTTAAGTTTTGATTGTCATGAGTAGTGCTAGCCTCTAAAATGGTAATTCTCTTACCCATGTTTTCTATTAATTCACTAACGCGGCTAGCATTTTCTAGGATACTTGGCAAACTTTTCTCTAAAGAGCTGAGCTTTTCTACCACCTCCTCCAGGGTGGTCTCAGTTTTAGCAACATGAATAGGTGGTATTCCCACTAAACTTTCAATTATAGTGCATGCTTCTCCAGCGGGAGTACCCAGAAAATTACCTCCTGTAAGAGTATCAAGAACATACCTATTCCAACTAGATATACCAACATAAAAATTTCTAAGGAGGATCGTGGTAGAGTGCTTTTTGGTACACCTATGATGAGCATTGTTAATACGGTACCAAGCATCTTTTAAACTTTCCCCCCCCCTGTTGCTTAAAACTACGAACTTCTACTTCAGGATTACTCATTTTAACAAAACTAAAAGCAGATAAGTAAAAACAACTACCAAGGATTCTAATTTTTTTGGGTTTTTGATATAAAATGATGCAGGTAAAATAAATAAAGTAAAGCAAAACAATAACAAAGTAAAGAATGTGTGTGCGAAGAACTCCCCTCGCAGAAGTCTTCTCTTCCTCCCCGGCAACGGCGCTAGAAAATAGGCTGCTACTCCAAATGAATGTTGCTGCAGACAGTCCTTGTGCGTGGTGGATAACCAGCCCGTTGGGAACCCCAAGAGGAAGGTATGATGCGTATAACATCGAGTTTTCCCTCAGTTAAGATACCAAGGTTTATCGATCAGGAGAGGAGAGACAATGACGACTGAAGGTGATGCGGAACCTGCACACACACAAACAAATACTTTGTTCCCAACTTGCGATGAGGTTGTCAATCTCACTGGTTTGCTTGAAACAAAGGTTATGAGCGTATCGAGTGGAAAACAGTAGAGTATGCGAGCAAAGTAAACAGTACGAGTAAAGTAAACAGGTGATAGCAATATGATGTAAATAGGACCGGGGTCCACAGTTCACTAGTGGTGTCTCTCCATAGATAAAATAACACATGCTGGGTAAACAAATTACAGTTGGGCAATTGATAGAATAAAGATAACGTGATATGTCAAGAAGATCACTATGAGATTTACTCTGGGCATTACAACAAAATACATAGACCGCCATCCAACTGCATCTATGACTAATAATCCACTCCCGGGGATATCAATCCGAACACCCTAGAAGTATTAAGTTGCGAACAACAGATAATTGCATTAAGCAAAGTGTGTAATATAAACAAAGCATATGCCCTTGAGCATATGAATGTTGTTTTCTCCCTAGTAGCAACAACACATCTACCACCTTAGAGGTTTATGTCACTCCCCCAGGTGAAATAGAGGCATGAACCCACTATCGAGCATAAATACCCCCTCTTGGAGTCACTAGCAACTACTCGGCCAAGATAGCTACTAACAACGGAGAGCATGCAAGATCATAAACAACATAGAGATAACAAAAGATATAATTCAGTACAGCAACTTAATCATAAACACCAATATTCATCGGATCCCAACAAACCAAACATGTAGAATTACATAACGGTGATCTCAATCATGTAAGGCAGCTCATGAGATCTAAACATGAAGCACATGGTGGAGAAGACAACCATCTAGCTACTGCTATGGACCCATAGTCCAAGGTAGACTACTCACTCATCGCTCCGGAGGCAAGCATGGCGATGAAGAAGACCTCCGGTGGCGATTCCCCTCTCCGGCAGGGTGCCGGGAAGAGCTTCTGGACCCTCCCGATCTTCGGGTCGACGGCGGCGACGGATCGCGATGTGTTCTGGAAATCTGATCGTGTACTTAGGTTTTTTTCCGTCGGGGGGGGGGGTCTTTATAGGCGAAGGGACGTCGTCAGAGGTGGGGCCAGGTGGCCTCACACGGTGGTGGCGCGGGCCAGGGGCTGGCCGCGCCACCCCTGTGTGTGGGCCCCTGGTGGCCCCCCTCCTACTCCTCTTCGGATCTCTGGAAGCTTCCGGGTAAAATAAGACTTTAGGAACTTGTTTCGTCCAATTCCGAGAATATTTCCTGTGTATCACTTCTGAAACACAAAAACAGCAGAAAATAGGAAACTGGCACTGTGGCACTTCGTTAATAGGTTAGTTCCGGAAAATGCATAAAAGTGCCACTAAGTGTAACGAAACAATAGGCAAATGGTGTAAAAACAAGCATGGAGCATCAAAAATTATAGATACGTTTGAGACGTATCACTGCCTTACATGATCGAGATCACCGTTATGTAATTCTACATGTTGTGTTTGTTGGGATCCGATGAATATTGGTGTTATGATTGAGTTGATGTACTGAATAGTATCTTATGTTATCTCTATGTTGTTTATGATCTTGCATGCTCTCCATTGTTAGTAGCTATCTTGGCCAAGTAGTTGCTAGTGACTCCAAGAGGGGGTATTTATGCTCGATAGTGGGTTCATGCCTCTATTTAATCTGGGGGAGTGACAGAAACCTCTAAGGTTGTAGATGTGCTGTTGCTACTAGGGGGAAAACAACATTCATATGCTCGAGAGCATATGCTTTGTTTACATTACACACTTTGCTTAATGCAATTATCTGTTATTCGCAACTTAATACTTGTGGAGTTCTCGGATTGATTCGCCACAAGTGGATTATTAGTCATAGATGCAGTTGGATGGCGGTCTATGTATCTTGTTGTAATGCCCAGAGTAAATCTCATAGTGATCCTCTCATCATATGCACGTTGTCTTTATTCTATCAATTGCCCAACTGTAATTTGTTTACCCAGCATGTGTTATTTTATCTTATGGAGAGACACCACTAGTGAACTATGGACCCCGGTCCTATTTCCTTTATATTTCTATCACCTGTTTACTTTACTTGCACTGTTTACTTTACTCGCATATTACTATTGCTTTCCACTCGATACGCTCATACCCTTTGTTTCAAGCAAACCGGTGAGATTGACAACCTCATCGTAAGTTGGGAACAAAGTATTTGGTTGTGTTGTGTGCAGGTTCCACGTTGCTACTGGTTGAAGATGCGCTAACAAGTAATCGTTAACGGCGCCCTTGTTAGAGCATCATGCAGCTAGTGGGCATCACCTTCAGTCGTATTGACATCCTCCTCCTGGACGATTAAACCTTGATTTCTTACTGAGGGAAAAACTTGCTACTATATTCATCACACCTTGCTCTTGGGGTTTTCCAACTGGCCGGTCATTTACTACACACAATCAAGTTTTCTGACATCATCATCACCGCGCCATCAATCATTGCCTGTTTCAAAGCTTGAAAAGCTTGAGTAGCTTCTGTTGTCCAGTGGAACGCTTTCTTCTTCAGATGATTAGTAAGAGGTCTAGCAATAATAGCATAGTTTCGTACAAATTTCCTGTAGTATCCAGTGAGACCAAGGAACCCTCTGAGCTCAGTGACAGTAGTAGGTAAAGGCCACTTCACCATAGCTTCAGTTTTCTTGGGATCTGTGGACACCCCTTGAGCAGAGACAATGTGTCCTAAATACTCCAGACTACTGCAAGCAAAAGCACATTTACTAGCCTTCACATAGAGTTGATGTCTGTGCAGTAGGTTTAACACTTCTTGCAAATGCACCACATGAGCAGCAACAGAAGGACTATACACAAGAATATCATCCATGCATACTAACACAAATTTCCCGAGACAGGGACTTAGCACCTCGTGCATCACACATTGGAAAGTAGCAGGAGCATTGCAGAGCCCAAACGGCATAACTCTGAACTGGTAGTGCCCTTGATGGGTCTTGAAAGCAGTTTTGTGCTCATCAGCAGGGAGCATTCGGATCTGATGATATCCTGCATGCAGGTCCAACTTGGAGAAGATCTTAGCCCCAGCTAGCTCATCCAATAACTCATCTATAATGGGCATAGGAAAAATGTTTTTGACTATTAACTCATTCAAGCATCTGTAATCCACACAAAATCGCCAGGAACCATCCTTCTTTTGCACTAACCGGACAGGTGAAGCAAAAGGAGACATGCTATGCACAATAATGCATGCTTCCATCATTTCCTTGACCTGTTTCTCTATTTCATCTTTATGAGCCGGGGAATATCTATATGGCCTTGTGTTAACAGGTACAACATTGGGAGTCAAGGAAATGGCATGATCATATTGTCTTTCAGGAGGCAAACCAGAGGGGGTAACAAACACATCCTGAAAGGTGTGGAGAACTGCTTGTATTTCTAGTGGGACAGTGTCTTGAGTTAGTTGTTCCTCAGCAGTTACAATTGCTAGTGCCCAGACCTCATTCCCTTTATACCACTTTAACAGTTGTTCCACTGGTAACTCCTTGATGGACTCCAAGGGGGGAGCCAACACACCTCTGAGAGTGATAAATTTGTTGTTGTGTGAAAAGGCTAAGCAATGATTCTCCCAATCAGTCACCATAGGACTAAATTGTTTCAGCCAATCAATGCCCAATGTGGCATCATACGCTCCCAATTCAAGCACTCTCATATCTGCGGTGAATGTTTCCCCTTGACACCACCATGATAGCTGATGCACCACTTGATCGCATGGCATGAATTCCCCATTGGAAAGCTTGACCGATATAGGTGATGTTGTCTGAACAGAACACTCAATTCTGGACAGCATGTTAGCGTTAATAAAACTGGAAATGCTACCCGAGTCCACCAGTATCAGTAAAACCTAGTTACCCACTAATGCACGAAGTCTCAGGGTTTCTGCTCCATCAGTTCCATCTAAAGCGTGAATGGAAAGACTAAGTTGTTCTGCTTGAGCTATATCTTGTAATTCAAGCATCTACAACACTTCATCAGAGAGAGTGTCCAGAAGTTGTTCAGTGTGGACAACATGTAATTCAGCCGTGGCAGGTTTTGGACATTGGTGTGTAGTGTCATATTTAGCTCCACACTTGAAACACAAATTATTTGCTCGCCTATAGTCCCGTAGCTGCCGATCTTTCCAGAGCTCCCCGGTACCAATTTTCAGATGCTTTGTTGCATCAGATTTCCCTCCTGGAGCTTCTGTCGTGGGAATTTGGGGACAGATGCCATGGGGATGGCTTAACGGAGGGGCTCGACTGTGGTGACGATGGGTCTGGCTCGGGATTGTGCCAACGGAGACACCTCGGTTACCCAGGTTTAGGGCCCTCCGCGATGGAGGTAAAACCCCTACTTCCTGCCTGCTTTCTATTAGCTTTACAGTGGTTACAGTGCTCCTCGAGCTATTCGTCTAGAGGAGGAAGAAGGAGAAGGATTCGATCCCCTAGGCTAAGGGTTCAGACCCCCTTATATAGGCGGGGGTCTGGTTACAGGTTAGGTGGCCGGCTGCCCGGTTGCCGGCTCCCTGCGGCTACGTCTTCGGCGTGATCTCCTGGCCCACCTCTGTTCCCTCCTGACAGTTGCACTTTATAAAGCGCCTTTTGCCCCCTTGGACCGGCATCTGGGAGGCATATGCCCTCCCTTTTGCCTTGGATCCTTTCGTGGGGAAGGCTCCTGCTCGCTGGTTGGTGGAGACCGGTCGTGGCGGGCGTCACTCCCATCCTTTGCCCCTGGCGATCTTGTCAGGGCCAGACTGCTTTTGGTGACACAGCCGTTGAAGGAATCTTATCTTCATCGCCCGGCTCTGGCTCTCCTCGGTGGAGTCGCCAGCCGGCTGCTAGCGCAGCCGGCCCTTTAGCCGGAGCCGGTCTTTCTTACTTGACGCCGTGGAGACTCCTGGGACGCCAGCCGGCATACAGCGCGGCCCTTGGCATACCCCTGAAGTCATCCCCACGACACTAGCCCCCGAAACTGGCGAAGTCTCATGGGCTAGCATGGGGCTTCGGCGGGTTCCTCTCCTCGCCGAAGTCTTGCTCGTTTCCCTCGAAGTCCCAGGATTCGTCGTCCGGCTTGGAAGTTGTTGATCTCGAGGCCGAGTCTCGCGGGGCTTCATCGGCCGTCTCGAGATGCGCCGGTTCCAAACCGATCTGGTTGACGGTTGTCACACAGCCGCGAGCCGGTGGGTGGCCCCTTGGAACTTGTACCATTTCAGGCCCTGCCCATATGCCGTAGCCTGCGCAATCGTAACAGCGTCCTATCTTGTCATGTTGACTCTTCGGTCTCCGTAATGATTCCGGGGGACATCACGTGATGAGACGAGGCTTGCGTCAGGGACATGTCCCATCAAAATGCCACGCGTGCAATTTACTCGCATTAAACTGGCTCGGCTTTTCATGCCTCGCCGCCCTTTAAATCTCAGAGCCCTCGAGGGTTTTCCCCACTCCCGAGCGCCCTCTCTCTTTCTCTTCACCGAGCCGTTTCCCTCGCTTCTCCCCTTTAGCTCCGCCTCCTCCGATGTCGTCGTTCGGAGCCATCAGCGGAGCCGGGGCTGGAGCCCCCGGTGGGTCGGGCGGACGCAAGCGCGGCCGCCCGCTCGGGAGCCAGAACAAGGCGAAGGACCCGGCGGCGACGCCGCTGGTTCCTCGAAGGCGCGGCCGCCCCCCTGGCAGCCGCAACAAGAAGACTCTAGAAGCACTTGCGGCCGCGGCCACCGCGGAGCCCTCCGGGGTCGATCGCTCCACCGCCATCACCGCGGCCCCTGGAGGGGCCATTGCCTTGGCCGCCGCCAATGTCGCGGCTCCCGCAGGCGCGACCTCCGTCGCCGGCCTCACCGGGACTCCCCTGGAGGCAGCGGCAGCCCTCGTCGGCGCCGCGATGGCGGTCGGGGCTGCCCCTCCGGGTCTCGCTGGCAGGAGCGTCGGTGTCTCCTCTAGCGCGGCCGCCGGCAAGGCTCGCAAGCCCCGGCGCCCGCCGCCCGAGCAGCGGCTTTCCTACACCCCGAAGCACGGGTACACCACCTCCATGGTGCACCTGCTGGCCGGGTGCCAGGATCGCCTGCCATTCCCTGCCAGCTTCGTCGGCACGATGGGGAAAAACCCCCCGACGAGCATCATGGTGGAGGAAGGCAGCGGCGGCCAGCCCCTGTACCTCGTCGAGATCCTCCACGACGAGCAGGGGAAGAGCTACCTCACCGAGGGCTGGACGAAGTTCCTCGACGACGACGACCTGAAGTGGGGATGGTCTCTCATCCTGACCCACCACGCCGGGTCTCCCATTCTCTGCGTCCACGTTGTCGACGCCTCCAGCTGCGCCCGCGCCTACTCCCCCTGGCCGTGATCGGTGAGCACCCCCGAAGCCCCCTCCTTGACAACAGCATTGTCAACAGAGGTTCAGGGACTTAGGGGGGAGTTCTTTTTGTTGTCTTGGCCCTTAGCGTGGCCCACATTATGTAATCACCAGTTCGTATGTCTAAGAACTTATTTAGTTTCCTGCAAGTGTTCGCCCATCTTTCTTCATCTACTGTGTGTTTACTATTGCGTGAATGTCTTCTGTTTGCATTGTCGTGCGGTGATGATTTCCCAGCTAGGATTCTTCCTCCGATGACACCATTGCTGCGCGAATCTGTAGGTAGGGGCTACGATAGCCGCTAACTTGCTCAAATGCTTCTGGCGAGGCCCTCTAGCCTCGGCACGGAGGGGAGTAGTGCTTCTGTGGGCCGGCTTTAGGAGATGCAAGTTGGCCCCGGCTTGAGGGGGCTGGAGTGAGGTCCAGGTCCTGTGCCGGCTCGAGCGAGGCCAGAGCCGGCGTGTCTCCCTTCCCCGGTCCTTCGCATAACCTTTGCCGCGGCTGGAGCAAATCTCCAAGCTCCTGGCTTTAGCCATTTCCTCGCAGGTGCTGAGTTTCGATTTCGTTGCCCGTTTGCTAATCATGTCGCAGCGCCAACTGATCAGACAGCCGGTGAGGTACTGGAGCCGGCCCACTTTTGAGGGCCAATTCCCTTTCCCCCTAGCCCCCGAGTTTTGGGATAGCTGGACTGACAGCTGGCTCGAAACTAACCTGTCCGCATTCGGTGCCAACGCCGGGCGAGGCAGCTCTAGCTTCGAACCTCTTTGACGTGGCTACTCAGCCCAAGCGTCGAGAGACTGTGATCATCGATCATTCGCTGGCTTGCCTTAGTCTGGTTCCCTCAACTTTTTCCTTAATCTCCCCACCCGTCGGCCCTTCTACCCCCAACCGGCAGCCTGGTGCCGGTTGGTCTCCCTTGGGCCGGCAGTCGAATGCCGGCCTAGGGTGGGAGCGTGCCGCGGAGTGAGAAGTAGTACTTCAGTTTATCAGGCGCCCGACTCGTGCTAACCAACGCATGATTAACGAGCACTGCCTTCGACGCTTAGTTGAGCTATTTTCTATCGTTTACGGTTTTTCTCTGCGGTTTTCCTTTGTATGTGGCCTGCCAGCTCCTATCCGTCCGGCTGCGCGGAGCCGGAAGATGGAGGTTGGGCTCGAGACCTTCTTCATACGTAGTACTCATCTGGCTGATGAGGAATCGATCGTTTTTAGGGCTGCCGGCTGTGGCTCGGTGCCCGGAGCCGGCTGCCGGTCAAGTGAATAACGCAGGAAGCAAAACATACACGAAGTATTTTCCTCGAAGCCGGCCATAACTAGCCGCTCCATTATCCTTTATTCATTGACAAGTTTTTCGGGGTACAAGCTTTTGCCTTAGCAGAAGAAAGGTCTTAGGAGACTGACATTCCAGGGACGCTCCGTCTCCTTGTCAGAGTTATCTGCCTTGTTCTTCCTGGGCTCTTGTGCGTCGATGAGGTAATATACCCCATTGCCTAGCACCCGGCTGACAATGAACGGTCCCTCCCAGGGAGAGGACAGCTTGTGCATGCCCATGGTGTTTTGGACCAGCCGGAGTACGAGATCTCCTTCGCGAAACGCGAGTGGGCGGCGACTGTGGTATCGTCGCAGCTGCTGCTGATAGAGCGCTGATCTGGCCAAGGCCTGTTCTCGTGCCTCCTCGAGGAGGTCGATGCCATCTTCTCGAGCTTCTTTTGCTTACTTCTCCGTGTATTGGACAACTCTGGGCGCATCGAATTCGATATCAGTGGGCAGCACCGCTTCGGCTCCATAGACCAGGAAGAACGGTGTGAAGCCGATAGAACGATTTGGGGTGGTGCGCAGGCTCCAGAGCACTGAGGGCAGTTCTTTGACCCAACAGCCAGCTGAACGCTCGAGAGGCTCGACCAGTCTTGGTCTGATGTCGGCCAGGACCAACCCATTTGCCTTCTCCACTTGCCCATTGGACTGAGGATGCGCCACTGATGCCAAATCCAGTTGGATGCCTTTCTGGCTACAGTACTCTGCGAAGACTCCCTTTGCAAAGTTTGTCCCGTTGTCAGTGATGATGCTGTGGGGGACTCCATATCTCGTGATGATCTCGTTGAAGAACTTGATGGTGGACGAGCCGTCAAGTTTTTTGATTGGCTTTGCTTCGATCCACTTGGTGAACTTGTCCACTGCGACCAGCAGATGCGTCAAGCCCCCGGGTGCTGTTTTGAATGGTCCTACCATGTCCAGGCCCCAGACAGCAAATGGCCAAGTGAGCAGGATGGTCTTGAGGGCTGCCGCCGGAGTGTGTCGATGCTTAGAGAAGCGCTGGCAGCCGTTGCAATGCTTCACTAGCCACTCTGCATCCTTCAGGGCCGTCGGCCAGTAGAATCCATGGCGGAAGGCCTTAGCCACCAAAGCTCTGGAAGATGCGTGGTGCCCGCACTCCCCTTGATGTATCTCTCTTAGCAGCTCTATCCCTTCCTCCGGCTCGATGCACTTCTGGAAGATTCCAGACACGCTGCGCTTGTACAGTTCACTATTGATGATGGTGTACGCCAGCGCGCGTCGTTGAAGTCACCTAGCTTCCGCTCCGTCTTGAGGCAGGTCCCCGGTGATGAGGTAGTTGGAGAACGGCTCTGCCCAGGATGGTATCTCCCATATGTGGAAGACGCTGGCGACCAGGGGATCAGCAGCCCCCGGGTCCTCCGTCGTGCCGGCTTTGCTTAGTTGGCCAGCTGTGGGGGCTGGTCTGGAGACGGCAGCCCCCGAGTCCTTCATCGAGCCGGCCGCGCTGGGCTGGCCGGCTGCTTCCTTCAGCCCCGAGGCGACAGCCCCCGAGTCCGGTGGCGGCGCCTGGGCCGGAGTTGGATCTCCGGGCACGTAGATGGAGGTAGACTCCGGCGAAGGCTTGATGGATGGCTTGCGGATGATCTCCAATGACACCCCAGCCAGGACGCTTTGCCTGGTGGAGCCGATCTTGGACAACCGGTCCGCCTCGTCGTTGTTTGCCCTTGGGACGTGATGGAACTCGCTGCCCTCGAAGAATCCGCAGAGCTGCTGCACGTAGAAATGGTAGGAGGCCATGTTGGCGTCCTTGGCATCCCACTCCCCAGAGACCTGGTGCACCACCAGGGTGGAGTCTCCGAAATAGAGGATCCTCCGGATGCCGATTTCCTTGGCCAGCTTGAGCCCATGCACCAGGGCTTCGTATTCCGTGACGTTATTCGACGCACGGAAATGCATCTGCAGTGCATACTGCAGCTTGTCTCCCTTAGGAGAGGTGAGGACAACGCCGGCTCCCACGACATCAAGCATCTTGGAGCCATCAAAGTGCATGCGCCAGTGGGTGGAGTCTGGAGCCGGTGGCAGGTACTGGTGCTCCCCCCAATCGGCGAAGAAGTCTGCTATGATCTGGGACTTGATCGTCGTTCTGGGCTTGTATTGAATGGTGTGAGCTGCAAGCTCAATCGCCCATTTGGCCACCCTGCCGGTTGCATCCTTGCACCCTATGATCTCTGAAAGTGGAGTGGTGCTTACCACCGTGATAGGCTGCTCCTCGAATTAGTGCTTCAACTTCTTGGCCGCCATGTACACGCCGTAGGCGACCTTCTGGTAGTGCGGGTAGTTTTGCTTGGAGAGAGTGAGCACCTCACTCAAGTAGTACACCGGGCGCTGAACCGGCAGCTCCGTGCCTTCCTCAGTTCGCCCCACCACGATCACGACGCTGATGACCCGCGGAGTAGCTGCGATGTAGAGCAGCATTGGTTCTCGCGGAGCCAGCGCTGCCAAGATTGGCGCGGTAGACAAGGCTCGCTTGAGGTCGTTGAAGGCATCGTCAGCGCACTGGGACCAAACGAAATGGTCCGTCTTCTTCATCAACTGGTACATCGGCATGTCCTTCTCCCCGAGCCGGCTGACGAACCGGCTAAGCGAGGCCAAACAGCCAGCAAACTTCTGCACGTCCCTGAGCTGGGTGGGCGGCTCTAGGGCCTCGATGGCTTTTATCTTCGAGGGGTTAGCCTCGATCCCTCGCTGGGAAATGATATAACCTAGTAGCTGTCCAGCCGGCACACCAAAGGTGCACTTCTCAGGATTGAGCTTCATGCGATAGCGTCACAGGTTGGCAAAGGTCTCCTTGAGATTGTCCAGGAGCGTGCCGCTCTGCTTAATCTTCACCACCATGTCATCCACATAAGCGTGTACATTCCGGCCAATCTGCCTCCGTAGACACCGCTGCATGGTCCGCTGGTAAGTTGCTCCAACGTTCTTCAAGCCGAATGGCATAGTGACATAGCAATGAGCTCCATATGGGGTGATGAAGGATGTCTTGATCTGATCCGGTTGGTAGAGCGGGATCTGGTGATAGCCTGAATAGGCGTCCAGGAAGGACAGTAGGTCGCAGCCGGCTGTGGAGTCGATCACCTGGTCGATGCGTGGCAACGCGAAGGGATCCTTGGGGCATGCCTTGTTGAGGCTGGTGTAGTCGATACACATACACCAAGTGTTGTTCTTCTTCAGGACCAAGACTGTGTTCGCTAGCCAATCAGGGTAAAACACCTCCATGATGAAGCCGGCTGCGAGGAGCTGGGCAATCTCCTCGCCGATGGCTTTCCTTTTCTCTTCTGCAAAGCGCTGCAACGGTTGCTTGACCGGCTTGGCATCCGGCCGGACGTTGAGTGAGTGCTCAGCCAGCTCCCTCGGCACACCTGGCATGTCCTTTGGAGACCATGCAAAGATGTCCCAATTCACACGGAGGAAGCTGGTGAGCTCGGTTTCCTATTTAGCAGAAAGACCGGTGTCGATGATGACGTACTTGGAGGGATCGCTCTCATCCAGCAGGATCTTCTTGGTGTCGTTAGCCGGCTTGAACTGCTCCACCGGTGACTGGCGAACCGGCACATCTTGCTGGGCTAGCTCCACGCGATGTAGAAGCTGCCTCTTTTCCTCGGCGATGACCAGTGCCTCTGCTAGCTGCGAGCTCTCCTTGGCGCTGGCCAGAGACTTCTTAAAGCTTCCCGAGACTGTAATCACGCCTCTGGGCCCTGGGAGCTTCATCTTCAGGTAGGCGTAATGCGGCATCGCCATGAACTTTGCCAGAGCCGGGCGGCCAAGCAATGCATGGTAAGGACTGCTGATGTCCACCACCTCAAACCAGATGGGCTCGCGGCGGCTATTTCCCTTCTCCCCGAAGAGAACCTCCAGCTGCACCTTGCCCAAAGGGGTGCTCGAGTGCCCTGGCACGACGCCGTGGAAGGTGAGCCGGCTCGGTTTCAGCTGAGCAAGCGGGATGCCCAACTTCTCCAGTGAGCTTCGGTAGAGAAGGTTGATGCTGCTGCCACCGTCGATGAGCACGCGGGAGAACCGACATGTATGCGTATCGGAGCGTATGATGGGGTCGAAGACCAGAGCATACTCTCCAGGACTGGGCATCAGTCTCGGATGGTCTTCGCGTCCCCAGGTGATGGCCGCCTCGGACCAGTGCATGAACTGGGGCTCTGCAGGCATGACAGCGTTCACCGCTGCCTCATGCCAAAGGTCGTTCCTTTTGTCTTTGCCCGGGGTAGTGAAGATGTGGTATTGCTCAACATCTGCCGGAAAGTCCTCCTCGCCTTGATCCGGATCATCCGCAGCCGGCTCATGCTGCTGGTCCTCCTGACCTCCAGCCGGCTGCGCTTACAGGCCTCTAGGGAGCTGCCGAGCGCGCTGCTCCAGCTCTCTCATGAAGCGGCACTGACGCGTGGAGTGGGTCGCTTCCCTGCCGGGGGTGCTGTGGAACTTGCAGGGCTGGTCAAGTGCAGCATCGAGGGTGTACTTGCCCTCCTTGCGCCCCTGACCGCCGCCCACAGCCCCCGGGCCTCCTTGGTCGGTAGCCGCTCGCTTTGAGCTAGCAGGTCCCTTGGGAAGCTTCTTCATGTGGTCAAGCCACAGATGGATGTGCAGGACCGGCTGGTGAACCGGAGGCTCTAGCCTTGGCGTCGGCGCCGGGACTGGGCGCGGCCCTCTAGCTCCGCCAGCCTGCTGGACGCGGCATCCTCAAGTGTTACTGCTCGGGGCGCGGCCGCCCTGTCCGCGCCCTCCGAAGCTCGGGCTTGTCGATGGCGACCGCTGGACCTGGCTAGGGCCCGCGGTGTCAAGTCCATGGCCGCGCTGCTGGCCGCGGACGAGCTCATCAGGCGCACCTCCATGCGTGTCGTAGAACTCGCGGAGCATGGTGCTCATGTGACGCCGGGCCGCCTCCTCCCCGGCTGCCCTGCTGAGGAGAACGAGGCGCGTCCGCTCTAGGGCCTCCGTGACCCGGGCGGGGTCGATGACGCGGTCGAGTAGTGCGCGCAGGTCCACGACGGCGATGTCCGAGGTGTCCTGCTCTGGGAGTGGTGCATTCTGCTCCTGCGGAGGAAGGCATTCGAGCGGCGGGCGCGCGGAGCGCGGTGGGTCGCTGCCCTCCTCCTCTCCCAGGGCCATCATTTTGACCATGGCGCCAAAGTCACAGCTTTCGCCGCAACTCGAGCCTCTATCGCTGAGAGGATCGAGGACGTCGGTTACCTCCTCCGGGAAGGGCTTGGCGACGTAGAAGCAGTGGCTGCCGATGTCGAGGAAGGAGCCGCTGCCGCCGAAGCCGTCCCCGAAGCAGGCCAAGTTGTCGCTGACGCAGTCGAGGGTGCCAAACCTCCAGACAAGGCCGGAGGCGGCCCTCTCGCCGGGGATCGATGGGGATCCCGGCCGGAACGTGACTTCGGTCGTCGCCGCGCGTTGCCCCACGGTGGGCGCCAACTGTCGTGGGAATTTGGGGACAAATGCCATGGGGATGGCTTAACGGAGGGGCTCGACGGTGGTGACGATGGGTCCGGCTCGGGATTTTGCCAACGGAGACACCTCGGTTACCCAGGTTCAGGGCCTTCCACGATGGAGGTAAAACCCCTACTTCCTGCCTGCTTTCTATTTAGCTTTACAGTGGTTACAGTGCTCCTCGAGCTGTTCATCTAGAGGAGGAAGAAGAAGATGGATTCGATCCCCTAGGCTAAGGGTCCAGACCCCCTTATATAGGTGGGGGTCTGGTTACAGGTTAGGTGGCCGGCTGCCCGGTTGCCGGCTCCCCGCGGCTACGTCTTCGGCATGATCTCCTGGCCCACCTCTGTTCTCTCCCGACAGTTGCACTTTATAAAGCGCCTTTTGCCCCCTTGGACCGGCATTTGGGAGGCATATGCCCTCCCTTTTGCCTTGGATCCTTTCGTGGGGAAGGCTCCTGCTCGCTGGTTGGTGGAGGCCAGTCGTGGCGGGCGTCACTCCCGTCCTTTGCCCCTGGCGATCTTGTCGGGGCCAGACTGCTTTCGGCGACACAGCCGTTGGAGGAATCTTATCTTCATCGTCCGGCTCTAGCTCTCCTCGGTGGAGTCGCCAGCCGGCTGCTGGCGTAGCCGGCCCTTTAGCCGGAGCCGGTCTTTCTTACTTGACGCCGTGGAGACTCCTGGGACGCCAGCCGGCATATAGCGCGGCCCTTGGCATACCCCTGAAGTCATCCCCACGACAGCTTCTATACGAGCCTGGAACCCTTGTTTCGAGTGCCAAGGTTTTGCTTCTGCTAGGACCTCCTGCTGTACTAGGGCTAACAACATGGCACGCTCAACTGTTTTCGGCACTTGTGCTTCCACCATACCCCGGATTTCAGTCTTCATGCCCTTAATGAACTGAGAGACAAAGAACTGTTCAGCATAGTGTGGATTTTGAATCGATATCTGATAAGAAAGGGCCTCAAATTGCTGCTGGTACTCTTCCACTGTCCCTCGTTGTTTAAGAGCCAAGAACTGCTTCATGTATTTCCTATGGTCATCGGCTCCAAACTTCTCCAGGACCGCTGTCATCAGTGCTGGCCAAGAGGAGATCTCATGGCGTAACCGGTAGGCCTTCAGCCACAGAGCTGTGTTGCCCTCCATGTGAAGAGTGATTGACACCAACCAAAGTGACGGATGCACATTGAATAGACGAAAGTAATCTAAACACTTATCCTGCCAAATCCCCGGGTTCTCCCCATCAAATTTTGGAAATGACATTTTTAGATTATGCTTTGTCGCCTGATCTCATACTGAAGGTGTTCTACCGCCACCAGCGCCACCAGCGCCCCCGAGACCACCGCCACCAGCGCCGCCGAGGATACTGCCACTCGCCCCACTCCGAACCCCGCCGCCATGAAAACCAGCGCCTCCCGCACGAGATCCGTCCATACTTGGGTGTGGAGCAACAAGGTCGTCGGAGACATGTGCGCCCGCAGCCTGGGACGCGAATGACGCTCCTGGTGAATTCCCCGTCCAGGTCACCTGAGCGGGGCGCAGAGTCCCTTTCCCATGGACCGCACCGCCCACCGCATCCGGATCGGGATCGTCCTCTTCGGGTAGACGAACACGCAACCGCTCCATCGCCTGCGTCGAGGCGGTCAAACGCTCATCGAGCGAGGCGAAGTACCTAGCAGCCTCCGCATGTTTCGCCGCGCCATCCTTGACGGTGTCGAAGATGAGGCCCAGTTGAGCGACGAGCGACTGCTGGGTGGTGTCGATGATGGCCAGCCGCCCGTGCAGCAGATCGACTGCTGACCGGATCTCCTTGAGCGAAGCCTCTGTGGTCGTCGCGATCTCGCCCATCTTGTCGATGACGAGCACGATCTGCGGAGAAGGCTTGGACGGCGCCGTCGTGAGTCCTCACCGGCAGAACCAACAGATCGGCGGCGGCGAAGCGTGTGGATGAAGATCGTCGACAAATCGCGCCGCGTCACCGAATTTTACGGTCCTGGCGCAGCGAATTGGGAGCAGCACACCGTGTCCCCGCGAATCGGGCCTGGAATCTGATACCAATTGTACCACCCCGATCTGGTATGATCGCCAGATCAAGGGAGGGATGACCTACGAGATCAGAAATGAGAGAGAGAGAAAAGCAGCGAGGAAGGTTTTCGTGTTTCAACACTCGAATTCAGTCATATCCTTTTCGGTTACAGGTTGATGGCTTATAAGCCCCAATCAACAGCTGGCACGCAGGCCACAACTTTTACATCTTGACCCTTGCAAGAAACAGTAACAACGGATCACACCTTGGTCTTGTTGGTGTCCAGTACCTCCTGCGTGACATCCTCCGATGGAAGCAGCGATTTTATGGACTCCAAAAGCAGCCGCAGCACTGACACCTGCAACTAGATGTGTTAGGTTTTTTCGGTCCCATAGAAATCACGCTCGGGCATTCTGGGCGCAATCTGTCGCCTTGCTGGGTACCGGGCCGCCGCAGCTCAGCCCAAAACCTTTTCTCACACGCGGAGTCGCGGAGAGACCGCTGCGCAGCGCGCCGCCACGACATCAGCACGGCCGCCCGCCACAGCGCCGTCCATCTCAGCTCTTCCGTCCCCTTGGCGTCCGCCTCCGCCCAGCCGTCGCCCCCGTCTGCCCCTCCCACCGGGGACTGCCCGCCGTTCGTCGCCTCCAGCCTTCAAGCACGCCGGGCTGCTGCTCCCCGATTCAGCGACCCCCTGCCCCTTGCCGCTCGCCGACTTGCCGTCGCCGAGGTATAAGGTATTCTAGTTCACTACCGTGCGATGTTTCCGGCTCTAGTTTCTAGTTCACGCGCGCAAGCGACTTCCCCTGATTCTGTACTATACTACTTTGTATCCTCGTACAGTTACTTGCAGCTTCTGTCTAGCTCACGCACGCGAGCGAATCGGTGGCTGATTGCTACTTTCTTTCCACGGTTCGAATATTGCAACTTTTGATCCACCAAATTCTGTTTTCTCTGTTCTCGAATGACAAAATATGTTGGGTTTGGTTTCCATCTACAAACACTTACTTGAGTATTGTACCCGCTGTTACTTTAGAAAATGATACAATGTGGATATGCGGTTCTCAACTTTGGAGGTTCAATCTATTTCAAATATCTGATGGTTGCGATTTTCAGTTTTTAGTGATGCATAATTTCTGCCTGCAGCTTACCCAGGCTTTAATAGTTTCTTGGCCCCACCACTGGATCGACGTGACTGACACCGCGCAGCAGGCAGGATGTTCGTTCTGAGCCAAATTGAGCACGACCTGCCGATGCCGCCGCACTTGTTGAGCCGCCCTCTTGTCGACGCCATCAAGGCAGAGCTCGAGAGGCTCTTCCTGGATAAGGTAGATGGACCTTGCTAACAGTATCATTGGTACAAGATAAGCTTTTATTCACTCTTCTCGAAATCTGTTCAGTCCGCGGGTTCGTGATTGTTTGTGTCAATCTGCATTTGAACCTGCACTATAGGTGGTCGCAAATCTTGGGCTCTGTGTGTCTGTCTATGACATCCGCGCTGTCGAAGGTGGATTCATCTTTCCAGGAGAGGGCTGCTCGACGTATAAAGTAATGTGGGCTGCAGTTTTGTCATCCATTTTTGTTTGTCAAGGAATTGAAATGTTATTACCTACTCCGTCCGATTGGAAATAAGTGTCGGTGACTTAGTACAAACTTCATACTAAGTTAGTATAAAATCACCGACACTTAATTCCAATCGGAGGGAGTACTAATCATGTGTATTAATATGCTTGTTCAGTATGCTTGTAAGCTCTGTACAACGTGATTTTGTAGAAGGGTGACTACGATTGCCATTTCATGCTCTTTACTTTGCGCGGTTGAATTGAATACCTGAAGTTCTAATACATGTTTAATATTTTCCTGTGCAACGTGTTCATGAAATTACATGGGAGCTTTCGTAGTGCTTACCATGTGGCTGTTGTCCTTACAAATTGCTGAAACTTTTGGATTGATACAGTAGGTTGTCACTTACATGATTTGTCTCTTAGTCCTTTAAAATTTCTAGTAGCAGTTCTGAACAAATACAGTTCGAAAGGTAAATAGTTCCTCACAATTTAAACTTATTTAATTGATTATTTTGATGCCAATACCTGATTTTGCTCTTTCTAAGTCATAAACACTGATTATTTCTGCGACTCAAGTGGATAGTCTACTCTATTCCTAGCTCATGTGCTATTTGCTGAATAGCTCACTATGAATAGTATGCCACACTTTTTTATGGATACCCTTTCTTCTGATATTGCTTTTTTGTACCGACTACAAAATATGTGACCTCGATGAAGTTCTTTTTTGAGGTCTCATATATTTTACAAACTATTCTTAGATTCCCTTTATTTTCTTCATTTTGGATAGGTTTCCTTTAGGTTGTTGATGTTCAGGCCCTTTACCGGGGAGGTTCTTGTTGGGAAGATAAGTGGATATGACGAGAAGGGTTTACAAGGTGACTCAGTTATTTTCTGACTGACTTTTGGTTTGCAATCTCTTATGGCCCCTTGCTTGAATTCAGCTATGACAGTTTTCAGTACTTATGAGTTATTTCTTTAAATTTCAATACTTGCACCGCATGGAATTTCTGCAAATTTTCATTACCATATTATGGTCATTTCGATGCCTAAGCAGAAGATCAGAATTCTCCATGATCTCCATCATGCTATTTAAATTTAATTATGATTTTTTGTTCAAATAATAATTCAGGGCATGTTTGGCTGCTTTCAAATGCATTGTTATGTTTTTGTGCCACAAGTTGAGAGAGTCAATTGCTATACTCTACCACTAAAAAAAGTTTGCTAGGATGCCTCTCGCATTTTGGGCCTGGTCTAGAGACATAAAGCTGAAATGAAATTTTACAAATGCTTTAGGAGCAATAATCATGCTAATATGCTATATTGTTTGGATCACACAGAAGTTAAACCTAGATTACCACACTGTCTTGAGGGTTGTTCTCCTGCATGAAAGAAAAATTAAGCTTAGTATTTCATTGTAGATTCTTAGATTTTATTTTTAAATAAGCATGTACATTTAACTGATTCCTGCTCAGCCTGTTTCTTCCTCGTTTCTACTATGTTCGACTATTGGTACTTCATATGTCTGCAAGATGTCAAGATTTAACTGATCACTTCATGTTCAGGAAACTTAAAATCATAATGTTATCACTATGTAAGTTGCGTCATTGGAGTACACACAACATGATTGGTTTTAACTGGTATGCTGTTTTCCTTCCCCAGTTTCACTTGATTTTTTCAGCGATATATGCATTCCGGGGCACATGATGCAGGCCGGCACAGTGAGGTAACACACTGCTCTTTGTGTTATGTTGGTGTTGCTGTACATCAACCCCTAGT
Source organism: Dactylis glomerata (assembly GCA_007115705.1). Classification (NCBI taxonomy): domain Eukaryota; kingdom Viridiplantae; phylum Streptophyta; class Magnoliopsida; order Poales; family Poaceae; genus Dactylis; species Dactylis glomerata. The sequence goes on along the minus strand of QXEO01000235.1, from coordinate 636,211 downwards.
ATTGTTTGATAACTATTGAAGGGTTTTATATTCACCGAGGTTGTATTGAAGATATGGATTTTAATTCAAGATTAAAAATTTAATTATTCCTTTTTCACATTTTGTTTAATATGTGATTCAGCTAGTTAATTGTTATGGAAAACTACCCTCTTTGACTCAGTCTGAGTCAGGAGCAAACAACATGACAGAGACACATACAAAATGGCATGTTCTGGGGTATATGCACATCTGTTTTTGCAAGGACCAGTAGTTGTTAGGCTGTTAGCTGATGTGTCATGCAAAATGATCTTTTTTCTTTTTTCGGACTCATAACTAATTAGAAAAGTATTAATTGCACAACGACCTGTTATGTATTCAGTATTATGTGTACATCTCATTTCTTCATATATTTCCAGGGGGGAAGATGGTAGGTGGATCTGGAAGACTGAACATGGTGATGAACTTTATCTTGATATAGATGATGAGGTATTTTTATTTTTTAGTCAAAGCAATTACTGTTTCCCAATGTCACTGACTACATAAACCTTACGATTATTGCAAATCTCTACGCAGATACGGTTTTTGGTATCTAGCATAAAGTATCCAGCTATACCAGTTGAGCAAAAGGAGGATGACAAGCCATTTGCTCCAATGCAGATAAATGTATGTGTTCTTGTATGTCTTCTTATACGCATGGACAATTTGTATATTTTCATGTTCATGATCGTTCTTACTTATTCTAAGTTGGGTCAATATAATGCTTATCATATCTGTTTCACAAATATCTCATCATAGCTTTGAATCGGATCACCATCGGTTCATTATTTTTGGTAACATTTGCTAGCTATTTGCTTTTGATGTGTAAACGGGAAAGTTCCTGCCTACTTTCTCCTATCTTTCGAAGGGAAGATAACAGTAATTGGAGTAAATCCCTTGAGGTTTAGGCCCATAAAGCTTTTTCTTTGAATTGACATGGTCTTTTTGTCTCACACATTGCCACTTCACATGACTCTACAATTGTTTAAATAAGGGAAAAGGAAGGGCCATCTGAACCATATTATGGACGACGAATGAATGGTTAATGTTACAAATTTTGCGTGTATATCATGTGACTTGTTTCAGAGTCTTTCATAGCATTTTACTGTTCTGTGGGACCTTCCTTTTTTCCATGTAACCAGATGTAATGTGTTCCTGGAAATGACGGTAGTTTGCTCATCATTTGCATATTTCCTTATATTTCAGTTCTACAACCATCCTGTAGTTGTTAGCTTGTCAATCTAGAGGTCTACATATTTGGAGGAAATGTTTTGTAAATTAATGGACATTGGCTTTACTCCAAATAAAATATGCATTGTGGGGGCACAGGTGGTTTAGCATGTACTCAAGCCTAACCTTTGTTCCTATAGAGACTAGAGACCGAGTCTTGACCATCCCTTATCTATTCTCAGAGCCCTTAGTCCCTTCGGATATTTGGATTAGCACAACGTGATACAATGGTTGTGCAGCACCTGTGCCTATGAATGGGGTACTACCCATAGTCATCCTTAAGTATAATTCGTGGGAACTAGATTTAAACGCCACACTGGAAGGAGCCGAAGGTGCGGGCCTGGGTTCTGATTCCTTTTACCATAGTTTTTATGAGCCACTTCTAGTATGCAATGGTGCCAAAAGTGAGGAGGTTCAGTGGTTCAACGTGCTGAACAACCCTTCTGCACCCCTAACATCATTGAAGTACTAATTGCTTTGTCTTTATAATTACTATCTGTGGACTGTTTACCATGAAAATCTAGATATCTGTATTGCAAGTATGTCCGTTGTCTACCCTATTTTCGAAATAGGGCCTGCAAAATCAGCTTTTACCTGTGCTTTAATGCCCTTCTGCTGTTAACGCATGGCATATTTGTATGCCTCAAATGGTTTTTCTCTCTAAATCTTGTGAATTTTGGCCCTTCGAATCTATTTGCAGGGGAGTATTCAAGGGGATGGTCTGGGCCTTCTTGATTGGTGGGCGGCAGATGAAGAAGAGGCAGAGGAAGATGCAGAGGCAGAGGCAGAGGCTCAGGAAGATGCAGGGGCCGAGGAAGAGCAATAGCAGCTACAATTACTTCTGTGAACTTCTTTCTGCAATTAGAAATTTACCCCAATAGCTAGCATGTTAGAAGTGCAAGAGCTGTTAGGACTTCATCCTTGCTGTTAATATGCCGATGTGCGCCACGCCGCCACCCTAGAACCGATAGCAAAGAAGAAAATGCACATGGATAACATTATATGCAATCTAATTTGGAGAACTTCAGTTTACCTCTGCCAAATTTTGGTTATTAACCTGCAATAGCTATATCGGTAAAAGACCTGGAAGGGAAATCAACATTTGTTTGTTAGTCTGAAAGTGTGAAAGGTGGACAAGATGCAGATGCCACAGATATTTTGTATTTGTGGTGTAGCCATTTTCTCGGAAAATCGATGTCTGTGCGACGCTTCCTAGTTGAGTCTTGACAGATGTTTGGACAACTTCGGCATCTTGGCGATATTTCTTCTTTGTTCTTTTCTTGTGCTGCGTGTGGTCTCTGGTGAGATCATAAGTAGTTCATGGAACACGTTGGCCTCCAATAATCAGAACAATTTTTAAAATACTGAAACTGAAACTACAAGAAAATCTAAGATCTTTCTAGTTCTACACCCTTCAGGTACGAGTGAGAACTAATTCGTGTTTCTTGCAAAAATATGAAGTTACGCGAAAACAGGGCTTAAATTCCCATAAGATAACTGTAGGAAGACAACGCTCGACTATCACATTACATAGTTGTAGAAGTTGTAACTTGACACAAAAATTCTGCTACTGGTATAATCGTACATGATTGGCCAATCCCCGATAAAGATAAAACAGTGTCTAATTATCCACTACGACGTAGCATCGATTGATGCAGCAATAACATGAGTGTTCAGTGTGCACTCCTTTCCTTTCGCAAAATTCACAAGTATGGTAGAGAAATCAATCATCGTTTGTTTCAATCCAATGTGCGCAGGTGGCTGTGGGGGGTTTTCGTTCAGTATGTGACCCTGACGCCCTGGTATCTGAGGATCTCCCCGATGAGTTCCCCCTTGCCGGAGCCGACGTACCGGCCGACGATCTTGTTGTCCTTGATGAAGAGGAAGGTGGGCACCTCCACGACCTCCATGTCCCTGAGGAACTCCATGCAGGCGTCGTTCTCGTCGCCGTTCATGCGCGCGAACACGGCGGTGTCCGCCATGGTCCGCGACAGCTTCACCACGGTGGGGTACACCTTCACGCACGGCCCGCAGTGCTTGAGCCCGACGTCGAGCACCAGCAGCTTCCCGTCCTCGCCGCTGTTCTCCGCCATGAGCGCCTCCACGTCCGCCCGGTTGTGCAGCTGCACCACGCCGGCGTGGTTGTCGCCGTAGTAGAGGACGTCGCCGGCGAGCTGGTCGGGGCCGATCCCTTCCTCCTCGTGCACCTTCTCGGTGCCTTTGTAGAAGGAGAAGTGCGGCACCTGGGTGATGCCCTCCCGCTTGCACAGCTCCCGCGTCGCCTCCGACTCGTCGCCCATCACCAGCAGGAAGTCCACGTCGCCGCAGGTGCGGCTCAGCTCCACCATGCACGGGTAGATGCGGCTGCTGTTCACGCTGTGGCTCGCCGCGAACTCCACCACCACCAGACGGTTCTTCGCCGCCTGCAGCGCGCTGTCCAGCTCCTCCGCGCTGTGCACCTGCACCACGCGCGCGTCCTTCCCGCCCTTGTCGCCGGCCTCGGACGGCTTCGCCTTCTCTTTCTCCGCGCCGGACACCGCCGCCCGCACCACCATCGCGCGCCGCCTCTGCGCCGTCGCTGGCAGGAACCTGACCTTGCTGCTGCCGCCGCTGACAGGCGTGGCGCTCAGGCTGGCTGTGGCGGTGGAGCTGGCCAGGGTGGCCAAGAAGCTCGCGGTGGAGGCCATTGATGCTATCTAATTATTCGAGTAGCTGCGTGTGTGCTCCTGCTGGATGATTGCTGAGAGAGAAGGGGAGAGAAGAGAGAGGCGAAGGTGGACGGAATAAAAGGATTTGGAGAGTAGGATGAGAGGATTATCGGTCTCCAATCAAAATCCATCCACTCAAGATGGTTTGTGGCTGGTGTTTCATTCAGCTCAGATTTTTCTTTGATTTTTCGTTAAGTGCAGTTTTGTTGGTTTCTTGATCAGACCACAATCCTCAATCTGATTTTTTCCCCCACCTAGTTATGTACGGCACTCCGTCTGAACCGTGAGATGTCAAACAATTAAAGTACATACATAAGACTTATATTCAGGGTTGTACACAAATCATACAAGAATCGCCTGCGTGTAGCAGTTATCATAATTAGAGTAGTATGGTTACAAAAATGACTATCCTAGAAAAAAAAGGTTACAAAAATGACTAGTAAAAGTTTTACATGTTAGAGGTGTGTTTTCTTATCTGCATGAACCTTAACCAGGGTCGCAAGGTGCACGTTTTGGGGTGTTTGGTCAAAATTTGATCAAAACATCCATACTAGCGAAGAATAATATGGATCGGAGGAAGTATCAAACATCTGAGTGCAAAAAGGCTCATTTCCCCCTTCCCGTCTCTCTCCTAGCACCACTTTAAGAGTCACCCTCATCCCTCCGGCCCCTCTCATCTCCCTCTAACGTCCAACCATAAACACATTTTAGAGCTAGATACATCCATCCCGCGGTGGTGGTGGTGGAGCGTTGGACGGCCCAACACCGTCATCAGACCAGCGTGGTGGGCGGGAAACCATTCCGCGGCGGTGACGGCTCTCCTCCGACACATGCTCACGATGGCGGCGCTCGACGTCCTCGAGGAGGGAGGTGAAGGTGCGGCATTCCTCCTATCGCTGGGCCGATGCATCGAAGGATGGAAGAGGGTATCGATGCTCATGCCACTGGCGCTCCGCCACCACCGTCGCCAGGCCTCCAGCTACGTCCGCCTGGGCGAGGAGTTGCTCAGCCGCCGCCATCGCAACCCTCGTCGCTTCAATGTTGCGGCGATGGGCGTCGGCGCGGGCGGCAGCATGCTCGTCCGCCAGCCTAGCCGCCGCCGCCGCCCTCCTCTCGACGGACATGAACTCCTACGCCGACTGGTCGCGGCGCCGCGTCTCAAACGACGCGAGGATCGCCCTTTGCTCCACGGCGGCCTCCTCCGACTCCGCGTCCGTCGGCAGGTCGGCGAAGAACTCATCGCCGGAGTCCTCCTCCTCATCGCCCTACTGCGGAGCTGGTTCCTACGACGATGGCGACGGTGGAGGTGGGGGCGGTGGTGGTGGTGGCACGCCGATACCACCGTGAGGGAGCATGGCGTAGATTGTGATGAGGCAGCGAGACATTTTCTATCGGCGGTTGGAGGATGTGAGAGCCTAGTGGCGAGGCGCCGATCATTTTATAGCCGGAAGCGGGCAGGAAAACGAAGGAGAAGGGGCGGGAAGCGGCGAGATGGCATTCATTTTACGCTGACGCTTGCTCCGACACGACGGCTCGTTGCGCCGCTGCAAAGCTGCTGCCGTTTGCAGCGTCATTACTCGGCGCGGGAGATGAGGCGAGTGGAGACAATGAAGCGGTGAGGTAGTCGCTGACAGTGGGCCATGCGGTGAGTCACGCGCCCAGCCGGTGCCCCCGCTCGCCCTCCGTGGACAGGATTTAAATAGGGTACGCTGGATGAATAAACGCATCCCGCCGGATGAAATTTTGGTTTGTAGGGACGCGGGGCGAAATTTTCTGCGCCGGCACCCCAAAAGCCGTTTGGGGGGCCTTTAGGGGGTCAGTGGAGATGCTCTTAGAAGTTGTTTCTAGAACGGAGGCAGTCTAAACTACTTATGTGGCATGAAATTCTACTGGGGAAGAAAAATCTCAGAATGTAATAGAAAAATTTATTTTTGGTCTCAATGGCTGATGACTCCATCCACGGACCAACTCCATGGTCTCTTTGGCTTTTTGCTGTACCTTTCTTCCTCACGAGTCCCGCCCGAGCCCGACCCATACCAACCCAACTCAGCGCGGCTCTAAATCTCGCCTGTAGTCTACTACCGCGTGCCCTCCGGCTGCCGCTAGCGTCATCGCTGACCACCCCAATCCGCACCCCACCCCAGCACCCCCGCCTCTCCCGCGCGTCGCCGCCATCGCCGCTCCCGTTGTTCCTCATCGCGGAATCGCGTCCCTGCTGTCTCCACCTCGTCCACAATCTTTAGTCGTTGGGGTTTGAGGTATGAGCTTGTTTTCATCAGTAATTCTTGTATTCCACTAGCCTCCACAATTTTCTGGGTTTGCCGGTATACCCCATGTAGATCCGCCCCTGCCTAGGGTTAACTGATACCGTGCTGAATGATGTATACAGTTATTTGCCTCTTCCTTTTCCTGTCTGATATATGCACCTTTTACCTAGTTTGGCGCGATTGTTGCACTGGTTTGGCAATGTTAGCTGCTTTGGTTTCCCAATTCTAGCTGGTACTGAAAAAACATGTCTTTTCCAGAGGGGACGGTTACCTCCCACGAGTAGCAGATGGCGAGGATAAAGCCGAAGCAGCTGCTAATTCAGAGCAAGGCAAAGAAGAGTCCCAGTCGAATCAGTTACTCTAGTATCATCACTTGGAACCTCATCGTTGTCTTGGCTGTGCTATCACTCTATGCGACCTACAGGCATTGGCATCACAGGTTCGTGCCCTTTTTTTCTAAAGAATTTTTTGTTTTGTAATGCTGGACTGATGGTAGTCCTAGGTGTCCCGATGCACACTTAATCTAGCTACTAGTGCAACAGAACAACTCGTATAAGTTGATGTCGAGTTTTTTTTTTTTTTTTGCGTTGGTTGCTCATAAATTTCAACCATTTCCCTCTATTGATTACCGCAGGCCGGTCTTCGAGCCTGAAATGGATCTTCCTCAGGCTGAGGTACACTAGGCAATCTAGTGCATGATGCACATGCTCTTCTTGTGTTCCCAAATCTACAGTAGTTTTCTATTTTATGTTGATGAGGTGACATCAATCGTGAGCATGCTGTCTCTATATTTCCTGAATCACTTCCAAACTTTTATCCCTTTCCTTACGATAATCATAATACTTGCTGTTGATTTTTGTTTGTTCTGTAGTTCATATCCTACTAGCTGAATGCCTGTGTCGTACTGCGGATGAAATAAATAAATCATATGGCATGTTCCAAAACCTGTGAAAAAATATTTCATATTGATTCTTAAAAAGAAACTGGATGTGTCTTTTATGCTATATGGTTAAGTGTCAATACTTTGCATAGTAATATGATCAGTGTGTCCTCACTTTTTCTTACAAGAATCATTTGAAAATGTTAGCTTCTTCTTTGAATTTAATTTGACTTGCTTTGATTGGCTGAATTGTGGTTTCACAATGGAATGAAATTGTGCATCTCAAGGAATAAATCTCATCAGTAAAAGAATCATACATTTGGTACTTTGACATGTTGAAGTGACTATTTAAGTTCTTTCCATTTGTTCATCCTAACTTGTAGTAGAAACCATGATAAATCTTCTATGTAAAGAACACTATGGGGATGCATTTTGTTTCTTGTCCTAAATTTTCTGTCATCAAATAGTTCATTATTTATTTAGCTGTAGCAACCTTTTGTACATTATTTATTTCCTTGCAACTCTTAGAATTATCTTTACTCTGTTATCAATTGAAGGGTAGATTAGACATCAGACTTATTGCTTCTTTTGTCTTGTCTATTTTCATCGTGATTTCAAGAACGTAGAAAGATCTGAAGATCCAACAAAGTTAATTACACCAAACTATGCAGTAAGTTCTTTCCCTTATTCTCTGATCATAATTTCCAAACAATTTGGTTATATGTATGGGAGCATATTATGTGTATGTATTGGATTGATGTAGAATATATGTTCATATCTTGATTTGATTGTGTGGCTACTGACAGCTAAACCATGTTATTATTTCCAAAGAAAATTGAAGCATGAGACCATGACCAGCTTAAAGTATAGCTTGTTGTTATCCTATTCCATAAGCCACTTGTGTGCATAGCCATAGGAATAGGATGGCTCTGAAAAAAACACTGCATGAGATGCCATTTTGTTCTTAGCAATCTACCTGTTTTAATGTTTAATTATTCATCGACGCTTAAAATGTGCTCAGCATGTCAAGAGAGCATTATTTACCAGAATTCAGTACAGTTACTGTAGTTACAGTTCAGCAAGACCTCGAATGTATCAGTGAATGTAGTTGATAGTTGACCACTGAGATATCTGCACACAAGTGCTTGTAAGTACTTCTGAAGTTTGCTAAACACACAACTGATTATGTTTTATTCCGGTACCCTATGTTGTGTAGATGTACAATTTGGCATGATGTTTCAGTAATCGGCAATAAAATCAGCTCAAGAAGTAGAATGTATGCTAGCACATGCAAGTAGAACTTAACAGCATACAAGCTGGTCACATACATTCTGAAATTAATAATATGCTGTACCTGGTGAAGTGGTTTTATTAAATATGTTATGACCCTAGGTATTGCTGTAAAGCATATGTCAACTACAAAGAATATAATGTTTCTGCTTGATTTGTTGGAAGGTAATGGACACTGCGAAAGGCTCAATTACTATAGAAATATACAAAGATGCTTCTGCTGGTGTTGTGGACAGATTTGTCAAATTATGGTGAGCACTGGAATTATATTTACTGAATCTGTGATTTACATAGTATTACATGCAGTGATGAGGGCACTTCCTGTATACTTTATTCATTCAACGAAAGGGGATGCACTTTGATGGTTCTTTGTTCCACGTAACTCTTTCATTATTTGTCTCATACCCTGTTCCTTCCATTGGAAAGATGCTTCTTAGTCTATGACCCCCTTTCCCTGTGGTGTGGCTGCTTCCAAGGCTCTGCCACAGTGTATTATTCCAGAGCAACTAGTCCATGGCATCTTGATTAAAATCATTGTGAAATTTATGTCTAGTACCTGAAGAATTCGATTTCTATGAAATATGCTTTTGTACTGTCCTAAGTAAGGTTGTATGAGCCTTAGTGCAGACGATTCACAATCAATGAGCTCACATCCACATTTTAGTAAATGAAAAAATATTTCTATCATGGTAGCAAAGATTATCCTGTAGAATTCAAATCATTTTATGGAAACAGTACTTTATCCCGTCGCTGGAGAGCTATAATATTGCTAAGAATTCTTTTAAGAGAACTACCCATTTTATTTGCCTATTTTCTATCTTCTATTTCTTCTATGGCACAGCAAGAGTGATTATTTTAAAGGAATGCCATTTCGTCATGTCATAAAGAACTTTGTGATCCAAGGAGGTGATTTTGATTTCAATGGAGCTTCCCAAGAATGGATACTGAAAGCCAAAGCCAGTGGAGAAAATGCTCTCAGGTTTTATTTTTAAATATTTTAAGTTCCTTGGTATCTTTTGTTATGATAGGCATGATTTTGTTCTAAAAACCGTATCTGGGTTTATTAATTGTGCAGTCCAAAGCATGAGGCATTTATGATTGGGACTACAAAGAGTTCTGACAATAAAGGATTTGATATATTTATCACGACTGCTCCAATTCCTGACTTGAATGACAAGATCGTTGTGTTCGGGAGAGTTATTAAGGGAGAAGATATTGTTCAGGTATTTAATCTGAATTCTGTCTCAACCTAAGTATCAAATACAACCTTTTATCTGATTCATATTTTTTACTGAGTATTCCCGTTTTACCATATATACAAAACCTCACAACCATATATTCACGAGGGACAGTTGTGTTTACCTGAGTAGCAGGTGTCTGTTTATGTCAGTAGGTGAGAACCAAGTTATATACGAGTTTAACTTTGTACATTGATGATGAACATTATATAAACAAATGGTTATCTCATCTGGATATACATATGTGTACCTTTTCTCTAGTGTCTAGAGTAACCGTTCCTTGAATCTGGGGAATCACTGGGTAGCTCAATGGTAGGACACATGGTGTGCTAAGAAGCAAACCCGGGTTTGAATCCGACCTTCCTTTTAAGAATATTTGTGCAACGTATCCGAGAAATGCATAGGAGCTCTCGGGTGCTACACACCCCCATACTTGGAAAAATAAAAAAATAATTCAAAAAAAGGTTTTTAAAAATCGAACCTTTTTTGAAATCAAAGATGAATACCGGTACTGTACTTATAAAAATATTTCCCTGGGAAATTACTTTTATTTTATCCTGGGTAAAAATAACAAACTCGAAACGCCCCATGACCAAGTACTATTCGCTTTATATTTGTCAATTTTTTTTTGCCCAGGTTACAATGAAAGTAATTTCCTAGGGGAAATATAATACACAAGTACAATACCTGATCATCTTTGATTTCAAAAAAAGTTTGATTTTTTAAAACCTTTTTTGAATTATTTTTGATTTTTTCTAAGTATGGGGGTGTGTAGCACCCGAGAGCCAAAAGTCCGCGTTTACAACGTATCCTCCTTATTTGTTCTGCTAGTATCTGTGGGCCTCATCTCTAGTTGTAAATTCGTGTAATGTTAACTAAATATTATTGCCCATCTAATGAGATCAACGTCACTATCTTATTTGTTCTGCTTTTCTTGTTTACGCAAACAGGAGATTGAAGAAATTGATACCGACGACCATTACCAGCCCAAAACCCCTATAGGTATCATTAACATCACGCTCAGGCAGGAGCTTTGAGCTAAACCCCTGACCATGTATCAATCGTCGCATGTCTGACTCATAATCTCAAGTTGCTGTTGTATTGATTACGTGTGGACGCGATCCTTCCTCGAAGGATTGCAACGGAGGCGCTTTCTGGAAACTTGCCTGACCTTTGTTCCCGTTCATGCAGCAGTTGTGTATAAATTTGTCATTTTGTTTATTTGGCAGCGGGATACTTGCATCTGTGTTCCTGTAAATGTTGACCTCTTTTAAAAAGATGAATATGGCAGTGAGCTTATGTACCTTGTGCTAGGAATACACGGTCACACACAAATGAGTCAGGGCTGGTGATAGTTGCTTATTGGTCTCCATACATTTTTCCCAGTGCCTTCTATTCTCATAGCTACACATTACTCTTTTAGCAGTCAAGGATAGACAAATTTGTTCTTGATCATATCTCATAACTACCCACACAAATTCTATGTCTTAAATAAAGAACTGTTGGACCAACATACTAGAGTTCAGAGGTGAAGGTGAGGTAATCAATGTGTATGAATATATATTGGCACACACCTGTGTCTGACAAGAAGATGCATTGGTGTTTGTAGTCTGAGATGTTATGGCGATTGGATGTGTAGTTTATGTAAGATTGACTAGTATCAATATGCATAGGTGAGGGGCATTGGGTCCGAGATACCCACGGAGATATGGAGCCATGAAGCAGACCGTTAAAGGAAAAGTTATTTTCTTGTTAAATCAAATACAAAGATCTACTTAGCTAACTATACAAATTGAAATAATATATTTATAATAAGTTGGAGGGGAGAGCAGAGAAGTGGGCTTGAAAGAGCTAACTCACACGTTCTTATACACACTTTATGACAATGTAAAGTGTGATATGTATCAATAAAATATTTAACTTTGTACTTATTAGCTATAGAACTGGCTATATAAATAAAATGTCAATTTCTTATAGCCAGCAGTTGGCTCTACTATTGGACCTATTATTCGTGTTCTACGCTTAAAATGTTTGGAATAGGTGTGAGAATTTGGAGCTTCGTGTTCGTTCGTTTATCGTATTGCTTCAACTTCTTCACAAATATGGATCCAATAGATGGAAGTGATTTTTTTTAGATATACGGGTTTCAACCTGCATGGATGAAGAGGAGGATTTATCCCAAGACCTCACGTTAGCGGCCACACCAGTTATGTCATATGGATTTTGATGAATACTTTTCAAGGTATTTCTCAAGGTAGTTCAACAACATGTTCTGGATGCTATGTTGACTACTTCTCGAGCTTCCCAGATTTTCCATTACAGTATACACCACAATCTTTTCACCACTTCATGTAACTTTGTAACTACAGAGTGACATCTGTTAGATGTATATTGTATATTGTATTTTCCCCATCTATTAGGTTTTTTTTTGCATATTTGCGCCCTGTACATGTACTATATATGTGGCATTTGGCCACCTAATAATACAAGTTGTATATTCCTAACCTGGTATCAGACCTATTTTTTTTTTCTCTCCCGCACGCGCAACTCGTGCTTGATTCCGATCCATTGGGATCGATTTTGGTTCCGCTGCATCTCTTCCCCGATGGATTCCGGCAGTCCTCCTCTGATTCCGGTCAGCACCGTCTTGATTCGGCCACGTTCTGCTGGTTTGTGCTCCACTGGCCGCCGCCGCCCGATCTCCGGCCGGCGCTAGTCCGCCGCCCGATCTCCGGTCGACGCTCGTCTACTGGCCATCGCTCGTTTGCCGCCTGCTTGCCGGCCGCCGTTTGTCCGCCTGTTCCCCGTCCGTTCGCAGGCATCCTTGCTGTGGCGGCGCCTGTGTGTCGCGCGTGTTGCGGCGTTTCTACCTGCTAGGACGTGGGCTACTGGGCTTTCGCTGTTGGTCCACTGAATTTTTTCCTCCGTTGTTGTCTGATCTGGCTCTTTCCAGATTGCTTTTTCCTCGTTGACTCGTTCTCTCGCTGGGCAACCCGGCTTGATCTGGTTCACCACATTTGCTATTCCAATTCCCTGCTTGACTCGTGAGTAAAAAAAATAAATCAAAAAGAGAGAGAGTTTATGTCGTTGTCTTCCGGTGCTGTTTCTTCGGATGCTCCTCTCATGTGCTCGGGCCTTCCTTCATTGCTTGCTCCTTGTCCGTCGACATTGTCTTTGTCGGCGCGCCGCTCTACGTCATCCCTTGCGGCTTCTTCATGCGGTTGTGGCCGCCTTTCGCCGACTCCGTCTATGTCGGCTCGCCGTTCTTCGTCGACTTTTGCGGCCTCTTCCCGCGGTTCTGACCGCCCTTCGTCGACTCCGTCTACATCGGCTTGTCGCTCCTTGTCGACCTTCACGGTCTCTTCACGCGGTTATGGCTGCTCTTCGCCGCCTTCGTCTACATCGGCTCGCCGCTCCACATCGACTCTTGCGGCTTCTTCAGGCGGTTGTGACGGTCTTTCGTCGACTCCGTCTTCATCGGCGTGTTGCTCTCCGTCGCCACCTTTGGCGGCCTCTGTGTGTGTGGGTGACAGCTCCTCGTCGGCACCTGATTGTACCTCGACCTCTCCAGCTGTGCCCCTCTCTGCGCATGAGATAACGCAGCTTCGATGCCTGCTTGATGCTTGGGATTCTTCACCGACAGGTTCTGCTGGTTCTGCGACTGAGTTTTCTGGCATTGAGCGACCACCCCCTCCTTCTCCAGGTACATCCCCATGGCTTCTTGATACTGGAGCTTCTTTTCATATGACTCCTGATTCTTCCTTGTTGTATTCTGTTCGACCTGGCGACCCTCCTGTTCGTGTTCTTACTGCCGATGGTACCCCCTCCCAGTCATTAGTCGAGGCATTCTTAGTACTTCCTCGTTTCATGTTCCTTCTGTTGCGCATATTCCTCAACTTAATATGCAACTCTTTTCTGGTAGTCAGATCGTCGACTCTCGTTGTAGCATCACTCTCGACTTTGATTCCTGTTCCGTTCAGGATTGTCGCACTGGCACTATGCTTGTTGCTGGCCCCCGCCGTCATGATGGCCTCTGGGAGCTTCACTGGCTTCGTCTTCCTTGTGATGCCACCGTCGCCAGTTCCTCGACATCTGTAGCCGTTGCTACTAGCTCTTTTCAGCAGTGGCATCATCGTCTTGGACATTTATGTGGTTCTCAACTCTCATCTTTAGTTCATCGTGGTGTTCTGGGGTCTGTCTCCGGAAACGCTTCTTTGGATTGTCAGGGCTGTCGGCTTGGTAAGCAGATTCAGCTACCGTATCCTCACAGTGAGTCTATGTCTGAGCATCCTTTTGATCTTGTTCACTCTGATGTTTGGGGTCCAGCTCCCTTCCCGTCGAAAGGGGGTCATCGCTACTATGTTCTCTTTATAGATGATTTTTCTCGTCACACTTGGATATATTTCATATCTTCTCGTAGTGAGGTCTTGTCTATCTATAAGAAATTTGCTGCCATGGTTCGTACCCAGTTCTCCACTCCTATTCGTGTGTTTCGTGCAGATTCTGCTGGTGAGTATATCTCTCATTCACTGCGCGCTTTCCTTGCTGAGGATGGTACTCTTGCTCAGTTTTCTTATCCTGGTGCTCATGCTCAGAATGGTGTGGCTGAGCGCAAGCATCGTCACCTTCTTGAGACGACTCATGCGTTGATGATTGCCGCTTCTCTTCCGCCTCACTTTTGGGCTGAGGCTGTTTCCACTGCCACCTATCTCATCAATATTCAACCCTCTGCTGCTCTGCAGGGCGGTATTCCTCTAGAGCGCCTCTCTGGTCATCCTCCTGATTACTCGGCGCTTCGTTCGTTTGGTTGCGTTTGTTATATTCTTCTTGCCCCTCGTGAACGCACCAAACTGACAGCTCAGTCTGTTGAGTGTGTCTTTCTTGGATACAGTGATGAGCATAAGGGCTATCGGTGTTGGGACCCCGTTGGTCGTCGGATGCACATTTCTCGTGATGTCACGTTTGATGAGACGCGTCCTTTCTATCCTCGCCCCACCTCCTCGACCTATCCGATGGAGGATATATCCTTTCTACTTTTTCCTGACACACCTCCCTCTGTTCCTATTGATCCTCCTTCGGGACCTATTATTGCTGATGTCTCACCTTCGACCCCGTTGTCCTCCTCCCCACCTAGTTCTCCTCCTTCTTCTCCTGATCCTCCACCCACCTCACCGTTGTCTCATTTTCCCTTCCATTATTCTCGTCGCTCTCATGTTCCGGATCCTCCTCCTGATGTCCCTTCTTCTTCTTCTTCCGATATGTCTTCTTCTTCTGACGAGCTTCCCTCTCCTCTTCCGGCGACTCGTCTTCATCGTCCACATGATCGTTACTCTCCTAGTCAGTACGGTCTCTCTGTTGCCCTCGAGCCGACTTCTTATCGGGATGCTGAGCGTCATCCCGAATGGCAGCTTGCCATGGCTGAGGAGATTGCTGCGCTTGAGCGCACTGGCACCTGGGATCTTGTCTCTCCCCCTCCCGGTGTTTGTCCCATCACGTGCAAGTGGGTCTATAAAATTAAGACCCGCTCTGATGGATCTCTTGAGCGCTATAAAGCGCGTCTTGTGGCTCGTGGCTTTCAGCAGGAGCACGGCCGTGACTATGATGAGACCTTTGCCCCTGTGGCTCATATGACCACTGTGCGCACTCTTCTTGCTGTCGCTTCTGTTCGACACTGGTCTGTGTCTCAGCTTGATGTTCAGAATGCTTTCCTCAATGGAGAATTGAGTGAGGAGGTTTACATGCAGCCTCCTCCTGGGTATTCTGTTCCCGATGGGATGGTTTGTCGTCTTCGGCGTTCTCTTTATGGCCTAAAACATGCCCCTCGTGCCTGGTTTGAGCGCTTTGCCTCTGTGGTGACTGCTGCTGGTTTCTCTCCCAGCGCTCATGATCCAGCGCTGTTCGTTCACACTTCTCCTTGTGGACGCACTCTTCTCCTTCTCTATGTTGATGATATGATCATTACCGGTGATGATCCTGAGTATATTGCCTTTGTTAAGGCTCGTCTTCGTGATCAATTTCTTATGACTGATCTTGGTCCTCTCCGCTACTTTCTTGGGATTGAGGTCTCCTCCACTTCTGATGGTTTTTCTATCTCTCAGGAAAAGTATATTCAGGATCTTCTTGCTCGTGCTGCTCTTGGGGATGAGCGCACTATTGAGACTCCTATGGAGCTTAATGTTAAGCTTCGTCCTACTGATGGTGATCCTCTTCCTGACCCGACGCGTTATCGTCATCTTGTTGGGAGTCTTGTTTATCTTGCTGTCACTTGTCCTGACATATCTTATTCTGTTCATATTCTGAGTCAGTTTGTCTCAGCTCCTACCACTGTTCACTATAGTCATCTCCTCCGTGTTCTTCGCTATCTTCGTGGCACGATCACTCGTCGCCTTTTCTTTCCTCGTTCCAGCTCCCTCCAGCTTCAGTGCTACTCGGATGCTACATGGGCGAGTGATCCTACGGATCGTCGTTCACTTTCTGCTTACTGTGTGTTTCTTGGTGGTTCGCTCATTGCTTGGAAGATGAAGAAACAGACAGCGGTTTCCCGTTCGAGTGTTGAGGCCGAGTTGCGAGCTATGGCCTTGTTGACTGCTGAGGTGACTTGGTTACGGTGGTTGTTTGCAGATTTTGGGGTCTCTGTATGACACCCACTCCAATTTTGTCTGACAGTACAGGTGCTATCAGTATTGCACGTGATCCGGTAAAGCATAAGCTTACCAAGCATATTGGTGTTGATGCTTTTTATACATGTGCTCAGGTGTATGCTCAGGTTATTGCTCTTCAGTATGTGCCTTCAGAGTTACAGTTGGCGGATTTCTTTACAAAGGCACAGACTAGAGCACAGCATGATTTCTTACTCTCCAAACTCAGTGTTGTGAATCCACCATGAGTTTGAGGGGGGGGGGGGGGGGGTGTTAGATATATATTGTATATTGTATTTTCCCCATCTGTTAGGGGGTTTCCTGCATATTTGCGCCCTGTACATGTACTATATATGTGGCCTTTGGCTCCCTGATAATACAAGTTGCATATTCCTAACAACATCAACATGTGGATTTTTTACATCCTCACAGGACCTGAACTGATTTGGGGATTTTGATCAATTATGTGACATGTACCATAGTCATGTGCAAATTGACCCCCTCCTTTCTTGCATCTCAGTATATTCATCCCAGTGCCTTCTATTCTCAGAGCTCCACATTACTCCTTTCGCCGTCAAGCATAGATGAAAGTTTATTCTTAATCATATCTCATAACTACCGGCACAAATTCTATGACCTACAAAAATTATTTTCTTGCCGAAGAGTATGAGCACAGATAGAGTTTGGAGGGTGAAGGTGACCTAAGGAGGGAAGGCAATGCATGTGTGTAAATATATATTGACACACTAGTGAGATGTTGGTGGTCGGTCGTATGATATATGGTAGATTGACTAGCATAAATATGCAAGGTGAGGAGCATTGATCTGAGATACCCACGGAGATATGGAGCCATGAAGAAGACCATTAAAGGAAAGGTTATTTTCTTGTTAGATCAAATACAATAAGATCTAGTCAGCTAACTGTACAAATTGAAATAATATATTTATAATGAGTTGGAGGGGAGAGCACAGAAGTGGGCTTGAAAGAGCTAACTCACACGTTCTTATACACACTTTGTGACAATGTAAAGTGTGACATGTATCAATAAAATATTTAACTTTGTACTTATTAGCTATAGAACTGGCTATATAAATAAAATGTCAATTTCTTATAGCCAGCAGTTGGCTCTACTATTGGACCCATTCTTCGTGTTCTACGTGTAACGCTTAAAATGTTCGGAATGGGTGTGAGAATTTGGAGCTTCGTGTTCGTTTATCGTATTTCCTTCAACTTCATCACAAATATGGATCCAATAGATGGAAGTGTCTTTTTTAGATATACGGGTTTCAACCTGCATGGATGAAGATGAGGATTTATCCCAAGACCTCACGTTAGCGGCCACACCAGTTATGCCATATGAATTTTGATGAATACTTTTCAAGGTTTTTCTCAAGGTAGTTCAACAACTTGTTCTGGATGCTACGTTGACTACTTCTCGAGCTTCCCAGATTTTCCATTTCAGTATACACCACAACCTTCTCACCACTTCATGTAACTTTGCAACTACAGAGCGACATCTACATGTGGATTTTTTACATACGCACAGGACCTGAACTGATTTGGGGATTTTGATCAATTATGTGACGTGTACCATAGTCATGTGCAAATTGACCGCCTCCTTTCTTGCATCTTAGTATATTCATCCCAGTGCCTTTATTCTCAGAGCTCCACATTACTCCTTCCGCCGTCAAGCATAGATGAAAGTTTATTCTTAATCATATCTCATAACTACCGGCACAAATTCTATGACTTACAAAAATTATTTTCTTTGCAAAGAGTATGAGCACAGATAGAGTTCGGAGGGTAAAGGTGACCTAAGGAGGGAAGGCAATGCATGTGTGTAAATATATATTGACACACTTGTGACACACAATACACTGGTGAGATGTTGGTGGTCGGTCGTATGATATATGGTAGATTGACTAGCATAAATATGCAAGGTGAGGAGCATTGGATCCTAGATACCCACGGAGATATGGAGCCATGACGAAGACCGTTAAAGGAAAAGTTACTTTTTGTTAGATCAAATACAATAAGATCTAGTCAGCTAACTATACAAATTGAAATAATATATTTATAATAAGTTGGAGGGGAGAGTAGAGAAGTGTGCTTGAAATAGCTAACTCACACGTTTTTATACACACTTTGTGACAATGTCAAGTGTGACATGTATCAACAAAATATTTAACTTTGTACTTATTAGCTATAGAACTGGCTATATAAAAAAAATGTCAATTTCTTATAGCCGGCAGCTGGCTCTACTATTGGACTTGTTCTTCGTGTTCTACGTGTAACGCTTAAAATGTTTGGAATGGGTGTGAAAATTTGGAGCTTCGTGTTCGTTCGTTTATTGTATTGCTTCAACTTCATCACAAATATGGATCCAATAGATGGAAGTGATTTTTTTAGATATACGGGTTTCAACCTGCATGGATGAAGAGGAGGATTATCCCAAGACCTCACGTTAGCGGCCACACCAGTTATGTCATATGGATTTTGATGAATACTTTTCAAGATTTTTCTTAAGGTAGTTCAATAAGATGTTCTGGATGCTATGTTGACTACTTCCCGAGCTTCCCAGATTTTCCATTTCAGTATACATCACAACCTTTTAACCACTTCATGTACCTTTGCAACTACAGAGTGACATCTGCATGTCGATTTTTAACATACGCACAAGACCTGAACTGATTTGGGGATTTTGATCAATTATGTGACGTGTACTGTAGTCATGTGGAAATTGACCCCTTCCTTTCTTGCATATCAGTATATTCATCCCAGTGCCTTCTATTCTCAGAGCTCCACATTACTCCTTTCGCCTTCAAGCATAGATGAAAGTTTATTCTTAATCATATCTCATAACTACTAGCACAAATTCTATGACTTACAAAAATTATTTTCTTTACAAAGAGTATGAGCACAAATAGAGTTCGGAGGGTGAAGGTGACCTACGGAGGGAAGGCAATGCATGTGTGTAAATATATATTGACACACTTGTGACTCACAATACACTGGTGAGATGTTGGTGGTCGGTCGTATGATATATGGTAGATTGACTAGCAAAAATATGCAAGGTGAGGAGCATTGGATCCAAGAAACCCATGGAGATATGGAGCCATGAAGCAGACTGTTAAAGGAAAAGTTATTTTCTTGTTAAATCAAATACAATAAGATATAGTCAGCTAACTATACAAATTAAAATAATATATTTATAATGAGTTGGAGGGGAGAGCAGAGAAGTGGGCTTGAAAGAGCTAACTCACACGTTCTTATACACACTTTGTGACAATGTAAAAGTGTGACATGTATCAATAAAATATTTAACTTTGTACTTGTTAGCTATAGAACTAGCTATATAAATAAAATGTCAATTTCTTATAGCCGGCAGTTGGCTCTACTATTGGACATGTTCTTCGTGTTCTACGTGAAACGCTTAAAATGATTGGAATGGATGTGAGAATTTGGAGCTTCGTGTTCGTTTATCGTATTGCTTCAACTTCATCACAAATATGGATACAATAGATGGAAGTGATTTTTTTTAGATATACAGGTTTCAACCTGCAAGGAAGAAGAGGGGGATTTATCTCAAGACCTCACGTTAGTGGCCACACCACTTATGTCATATGGATTTTGATGAATACTTTTCAATGTTTTTCTCAAGGTAGTTCAACAACATGTTCTAGATGATACGTTGACTACTTTTTGAGCTTCCCAGATTTTCCATTTCAGTATACACCACAACCTTCTCACCACTTCATGTAACTTTGCAACTACAGAGTGACATCTACATGTGGATTTTTTACATTCGCACAGGACCTGAACTGATTTGGGGATTTTGATCAATTATGTGACGTGTACTGTAGTCATGTGCAAATTGACCACCTCCTTTCTTGCAGCTCAGTATATTCATCCCAGTGCCTTCTATTCTCAGAGCTCCACATTACTCCTTTCGCCGTCAAGCATAGAAGAATGAAGGTGACCTAAGGAGGGAAGACAATGCATGTATGTAAATAAATATTGACACACTTGTAACTCACAATACACTGGTGAGATGTTGGTGGTCGGTCGTATGATATATGGTAGATTGACTAGCATAAATATGCAAGGTGAGGAGCATTGGATCCGAGATACCCACAGAGATATGTAACCATGGAGCAGATAGACAGTGAACAAGAAATTTGTTTCATTGTTTGTGTTTTACGTGTAAACAGTCAAGAAGCCGTTTGGAATGGGTCGAAGAAATCAAATTTGTGTGTCAGTATTGCTTCAACTTAGAAACCACAAAGAGGAGCAGCGTGGTTCCGAATCTGGTTTGAACTCTAAACTCGGATTTACCCTGTTCCAACGTTCGTGCATATCTCATTGCCTTGTAGCCTTTGGCCCAAATGACCTAACACACGCGTGCATCGTTCCCAACCGAATCCAATCGATCTCTATTTGAAGGCATCGCCCCTTCCCATCCGCCCCAGTTCCCCACCAAACCCTAGCCCCACCCTGCTCCCTCGGTCGTCATGAGCAGTGAAGCGCCCCCCCTCTCGCCTCCCTTCGTCATCCGGCCTCTTCCGAATCCCCCCATGCTTTGTGTTTCTGTTTGGGTATAGGATATTTTGATACCCTTTTCAGTTCATGATGTAGCGATAGCCGAGCCGACTCTCCATACTGGTGTGTGGATGGAAACACGGTTGAGCTACAAGTTATGGAAATAGAGATAAGGGATGATGTGCATGTAGTCCATTGGTGCTAATCTTTTCACCTTCCGTGATTTAAGGGCCCTAGTCCAAGTGAATTTCTCCACATTGATCCGTAAGTCAATTTCGTAGTAAGTAGTCCGTAGGTGTAGCATTTCTCTGTTGTAGGCCCGACACATGGAGCATTTACACATGCTGTCATGTGTTCTTCTTGCCCGGCCAGAACTGCAAAAATTTAATCAGTAGTACTCCCTCCGTACCGGATAATAAGGCAAATAGGCTATAGAAATCAAAACCGAATTGTTAGGCAATATTTAGGTTTTAATTGCGCGTTATTAATGCATTGCATGTATGTTGACTCCTAAAAATACTCTCAGCCTTTCCTTCTTTCTCTTCACTAATTTCTCCACTAAATGCATGCACAAAATCTTAGTCTTCCGATTCCTATTTAACCGCTAGATGGATTTGCATGCAGGGAACGGAATAACCAGCGCGTGGGGATAGTTCAGCTCCCTCCATTAATTACTCGCTTAATTAACGCATGGAACAAATGAAACGCCTGGTTTGTATCGCTAATTTCAAACCAATAAGAGTATGCCTTGATTTTGTTGCGCCAAGTTATTTGCCTTATTATCCGGTATAGAGGGAGTACTCCCTCCATCCCGGTTTTAAGGGCACATTTTGCAAATCTCTTGGCCCAAGGTTATTTCTCATTGGCCCTAATTTTGCTCTCTATTTTTTCATTTATTAGGGCCCTTGCTCATGCATTGGTTGTTTACATGAGATATGTTTTTATTCATGCCCATACATTAGAGCATGCAAAGTGGAACTAGGGAGGAGAGAGGAATTTATGGGAGTAATTAACATATTTAATGCTAATATGCCTAGGAGATGAGGGTATTTTGGGATTGCATGACTTTTGAAATGTGCCCTTAATACTGGGATGGAGGGAGTATATTCTTTTGCATATGGTTAAATGGGCCGTCACATATAGTTCTCTGAACCGTTACTATCGAAGGGTGTGCAACCCAATCGTGGTCTCCGAATTTCCATAGGGCTCATGGGGGAGAAAGGCAAATTTTAGTCAACTTTGACAACATATGTCAAAATTAATATTTTAGTCAAAATTAATTTTAGTCAACTTTGACAACATATGTCAACTTTGGCCGGGCTTTCTTGCTTGTCGGCGGCTCATGGGGGAGTATTACATTAGGATCAGGGGAAGAGGGCGGCCAAGCAAGGAGCCGCCGACAAGCAAGAAAGCCCGGCCAAGCAGGGAGGCGCTGCCAAGCAAGAAGGCCCGGCCAAGCAAGGAGCCGCTGCCAAGCAAGAAGGAGAAGGCACGTAGTATCGTCGACCACGCCGGCCTGACGACTCGCCCTCCGCCTGGCCAACACTTTGTCGGAGGGCAAGAACATAGTTTTCTCGCCGTTGTCCATCTACACGGCGCTGGGCCTGGTGGCGGCTGGCGCTCGGGGCACGACCCTTGACGAGCTCCTCGCCGTGCTTGGCGCATCGTCGCGCGAGGAGTAGGTCGCCGAGGTCGTGCGTTGCGTGGCGGAGAGTGCCCTCGCCACCGACGGATCCAGGCCGCTCATCGTCACGTTCGCCTGCAGCGTGTGGCATCAGAAAGGACTGGCGCTGAAGACGGCCTACCGCGACGCCGCCGTCGAGTGCTACAAGGCGGAGGCGCGTGCCGTCGACTTCCGGGTTAGTAGTGCATATGCAGCGATCTGTTCCTTATCTGTCTAGCATGTTGTTTTCAGTTGTGATCTCGTTTCTCCATTGACCCCCATGGCCCATTCACGCAGGCAGATCCAGAGGGTTCAAGGGAGAAAATCAATAACTGGGTCGTTGAGGCCACGAGCAAGCTCATCACCTCTCTTCTCCCTCCAGACTCAGTGCACGTAGACACCAGGCTTGTGCTCGCCAACGCCATCTACTTCAAGGGAAAGTGGGAGGATCGCTTCCACCAGAGCCTCACAAAGGAGGGCGAGTTCTACCGTCTCGATGGCAGCACTGTCACCGTGCCTTTCATGAAAGCCGGGAGACCTCCCGCTGAGCGCCCCTTTTGAAGAGAAAAAGAAGTCGAGTATTATGTTCGCTACTATGACGGGTTCAAGGTGCTCAAGCTCCCTTACCAGGCGGCAAACGGGGCGAGGTACTCGATGTGCGTCTTCCTTCCGGACGCCCGTGATGGTCTTCCTAGCCTGGCCGACAAGATGGCGTCTGGCGGCACCAGTTTCCTGTTCGACCACTTGCCCAAGTGGCGGAGTAGCGTGGGCAAGCTTTTGCTTCCCAAGTTCAAGCTGTCCTTCTCATGCAGCATGAAGAAGACTCTAAAAACCTTGGGGCTCCAGACAGCATTCTGTGAGGAGGCCGATCTGTATGACATGGTGGACGACTCTGGCCGGGACATAAAGCTGCAGGTGGAGGACGTGCTCCAAAAGGCAGTTGTTGAGGTGAACGAGGAAGGCACTGAGGCGGCCGCTTCCGCTGCCGCAACACTCATCCTAATGTGCAGCAAGAAGTATTTGAATTTCGTTGCTGACCACCCGTTTGCATTTTTCATAGTGGAGGAGGTTTCCGGGGCAGTGCTCTTGGCCGGCCACATCCTTGATCCTTCCCAGAACTCAGGGTAGCGAGTCCAGGAAACTCATACCCTACTAGGGAAAATACTCGATCTATTTTTTTTTTGATAGTCTACGAAGTAGTATGAACCAACTGTTATCCAATCCACATAGATATTTAATATTTTCTTCTTTCTATGGATGCTTGTTCAATTCCCACCTCCATCGACATCCATGTTTTAGTTGTGAAAGGACTAATGCATTTTTATTGGAATCGGTACCTAGCTAGCAGAGTGTTTTTGACTGTTCATGGAATTTTAAATCCATAGATGTGTCTAGCTAGGACATGAATCGTAGAGCATAAAACAACGGTGAGGATCCGGTAGAACTTCTCGGTCTGTTGAGAAAGGAGGATAGCTAAGCAATCTAGCAAAGCGCTACGGACAGCTCACTTTCCCCCTCCTCGATCCCGTCCCCTCTGACTCGCTCGGCTCGCCTCACGGGTGGTGCTGCCGTCCGGCATGGTGGAGAGAGTACACTAGTAGGGTCTGTGCTTGGACGTGAGATTAGCCTGAGCGCTACAAAAAAAAGGAAGAATTAATTGTCGATCGTTGCCAGTTCTTTTGTTTTGGGTACGTACACCAGCAAAGCGAGGCGCCACGCCACCGCTGGTCCTCTGAATTTTGGTTGCTAGGATTGTGTTTTCGCTCCACGTACTGTACATTTCAAGTGGTCTTCTCGTTTCGGTCGAATTCGCTACTTCATCTACCTTCACTACTCTGCCTGCATATATAGATGGCTTCGCTCGCCTTCGAGTATTTTTGCTCAGCTTTCTATACGACGTGATTTTAAATCTATGTCTTAGACTCGCGTCTCTAGTACGGACTAGTCTAGGATCAACACTTGACTACTTTGAACGATATTCAGCTTTACATTGACTATATTGGTTGTAGCTTCAAGCCAATTAGAACGACGACAGACATGACTGGTGTCAAGGCCAAGCAAGGGGCAACCAATTTTGCCGACAGACATGGAGGGCGGCAAGGCACAGCCGAAGGGTGTCCGTCGGCGGCAGGATCAGCAGGATTTGGATCTAGATCTGGTGGCGGAATCTAGATCTGGCAAGGCTCTGGGGCCGGCCAAGTCCACCACCGCATCAAGGTGCAGGAGTCCACGGCTAACCTAGGCCAGGAGGTGGCCGTGAGCGACGGGGATGAGTAGGAGCTTGACCTTGATCTGAAATAGGAACCTTTTCTGACTGACCTTCGGCAATGTGGAGGCCAAGACGATGGCTTCCGTGCAAAGGGAACCGCCATCAACCCAGGCATCCATGGAGATGCAATCCCATATCACAGTTGTCGCCCCACTGATGCGTGCCTCCCTCACTCTGCATCGTTGTCTGGTTCGAGCCGGCCTCCCCATACTCCGCACACACATACGTTGGGCACCACTTCGGCAGCCACTAAAGTGAACGGCATCAAAACTTTTAGAAATAATGTTGCATCTCTCTTCCTATCAATCAGATCTGCATGTTATTCTTGAGGGATTGTAGGTTCTTGGTGTCACTCGATTATAGGGTGCATCCTTGAAGCAATTCTACCTTGATATGTTACTACCTATAGCCGGATACCCTTGTCTTCACCAATGTTACTCTCACTTAGATGTGCATGTATTATTTGGGTATATTAGGTTCTTGATGTCACTCGATTAGAGGTTCATCGCTGAAGCAACCTTGACGTAGCCATGGCCATGCTACAACCTACAGCCGGATCTTTTTGTTTGCATCAATGTAATAATATGGATGGGTTATATTTTTTAAAATCTAATAATTGTAGCTTGATGTTGATGCGTTCTAGATACTTTATTCAAGCTCACTGTTTTTCTTTTCCTAATCATTTAAATCATATCTTTGTGTTTGTACTTGCGCTTCTTGAATTCTGATGGATTATCGAGGTTAGATTCCTGCTATTTGTTTTTCAAATTTTCACTGCATGATCTAACTTCCTTGTTTTAGTACAAAACTATTTGCACCAAAACATAAAGATTCTATTCACAAGTGACGGTAAGACTCGGAGAACTAAAAGTGTTAAGATCCTATTGTTATGGAATAGCATAGAACTAATATTACTGCATATCTCATATTTTTTCTACTACATATGTGCCAATCCATATTTTAACATGCTATGGTGGTCTCCTATATAGTTTACCCTTATTGGTTTGTTGCATGCATCTACAAAAGGACCCCGCGCCCCCTTGAAATTTTGAATCCAAGCCTTTCAAAATTCAAATCTACATGTTAGTTGTATATTTGTTCAAGTTGATTTGTAGAAGAAGTGGGCATGGATCTTACTCCCCCGAAAGGAAATGAAGGAGAATGTAATTATACACGTAAATCATGGCTATTGTACTTAACATGGATGTTCTACATTCTTTGTACAGTGTATTACAATGCCATCAACACAAATATAACGAACTAAAAGGTAGAATTATAATATTAAAGAACACCAAGTAGAACATTACATATTTTAGTTGACTACCCACAACAGGTATGAACCTCACACTACAATAATGGTTGTGTATGTTTGCAACTTAGGGGAAAGCTTGGAAATATGAAAAGATACAACTTCGTGTGCTAGCCTGGTAGCGGGTGCATTTACTTGCCTATGGACTAGGAAGGATTTCCATGTTGTTGGGAGTTGACTTAGCTGAAGTATTGGCGCTAGTAGTTCCACTGACCTCTGTATTGGTAGGAGAATTATATATGGTAATATCCCCAATGTTGTTAGGATATGCATTGTTTGATTTTCCAAACTTCTTATTTCTCCTAATCATCACAAGCTGTTCGGCAACCTCTGTCATATCTGGCCGATTTTCTAGGTCTTCGTTTAGACAATCCATTGCTAGCTTGCCCATTTCTTCAAGCACAGGCATATCTTCTTCAGTTGCAATGCCAATGTCAAACATTTCCCTCCCACTCCTTTTATTCTCATAAACTTTGTTGTATTCAATAATGAGACTAAATTTCTGGTCATACACATTTCTCTTCCCTGTAATGAGCTCCAACAAAACTGCTCCAAAGCTGTACACGTCATTCTTTTGTGTCAAAAGGCCAGTTTTCATGAATACTGGATCGATGTAACCCATGCACCCAACCACAACCTTCGTGATATATTCTTCTTTCAGTAGTTTGGACAGCCCGAAATCCGCGATTTTTGGTGTCAGCTTGTCATCCAGAAGTATGTTATCTGGCTTTATATCACCATGTCTCATCGCATGAGTTGCATAACTGTGCATGTATTTTAACCCTTCTGCAGAGCCAATTGCAATTTCCAAATGTGAGTCCAAGGGGAGTACTTGATTCTTTTTGGCATGCAGGATGTCTTGGAGGCTCCCATTTGCTGCGAACTCATACACTAGCACTGGAACGTCGACCTCTAGGCAGCAACCAAAAGTTGAGGATGTTCTTGTGGATCATTTGTGATTGGATCTCAACTTCTTCAACAAATTCCTCCTTTGTAGCTTCATCTACCTTGATAGATGCCTTTACTGCCACCATGGTTTTATCGGGGAGAGTACCTTTGTACACATTACCAAAACTTCCATGTCCAAGAAATTCTGCATTATCTTTTGTGATTTTCTTTAGTCCATCTTTTGTGAAAATTGTGAGTCCTTTCACATTTCTAAGTATCTCGCCTCCATTCTTTTCAAAAAGTTTATCCAGTTTTCTCTTTTGGAGCATAATGAATGCTAGAAGGAGAGTGACAATAAGTGTGAATACTCCTAGACCGATGCCTGCAATTAACAGTCCATGTAAATCGGTTACTCACCACTAATGCAACTTTGACTTATTATACTAAATACAGGATAACAACAATTTTTATCCACGACACAATGTGCAAGTACTACTGTTACATGTGGATATTGTCTTGCAAGGAATATCTATGTGAATACTGAATACCAATAAAACAAATATCACTATATAAAAATTTAATACGTACAAATTTCAGTGCCGTAAAAATCCTAAAAATCTATTGATGTGGTATTATGTACCTCATTCTCATATCACTATATGAATGATTCTTATTCAAGGAAAAAAATAGCACGCTATTTAAAATAGCGCGGCCCTTCTGGAAACGCTATGCAAGTTATAACGTGCTAATAGCACGCTATTTTTCAAAATAGCGTTTTGAAAAAATTGACATGGTATACCTTGTATATTAAGGATTTTAGCAGCTAAAATTATTTCGAGAGTAATACATGCGGCGTGGATGCCATCGGGGCGCGCGAGCGAGTCAGGGCAGCGGCCGAGCAAGTCGGAGCAGTGGCCAGGTGAGTTGGGGTGGCGTCCGAGCGAGTCGGGGCTGCGATGAAGACTGTCAGCGTCAGGTCGAGCTCCTCTGGTCGGGGACAGGCAGAGCTCAACCGAACGACCGGCCTGCTGGAGCTGGAGGAGATGGGCGCTACAGCAGTGTCGCCACCATCGCGTGAGGAATTAGGGATTGAGGGAAATGAAGAGGTAGCTAGGTTACGACCTGGGGTGGGGTTGAACGTTGGAGTAGTGTTGGACTCGTATTGCTATTGTGGGCTTAATTGTAGAATGGGCCGAATGGTCATCGTCGCCGCTGCTATTTATCTTTTTCGTTTTAGCGGCGCTATAGTGTTACCTAAAATAGCGCATTTAGCGCGCTAAAAACGCCTGTAGCGCCATAACGTGCTAAATTCGCATAACGTAGCGTTCGTCTCCCAGATATGCTATAACGGCGCTATAGCGACATTTTAGCGCACTATTTTTTTCCTTGTTCTTATGTTCTTGCTCTTAGAGAACCATAAAAATTACATTTTTTCTTAACAAAGGTAGTAATTAAGATAGATCTACTCCCTCCGACCACTATAACTTATCTTTAATGTGGATGTATCTAGACACATTTTAGTGTCTAAGTACATACATAATAGGGACAAGTAATAGTGGTCAGAGGGAGTATTAATTTGGAGCAATAGTCATCTCTTAATTTTAAAAGTCTATCTCTGTTTTCTAAAAATTTATAAGTATTGTTCCTTAAAAAGAAAAAAGCAAAGTCAGATTCTGTCTCTGTGAAATCTTTAATTCCACAAGGAAAATGGTTTGCACCTGCTGATATATGTTTTGATGACACTATATGTACTACAGATCACATTGTAAACAGAAGACTAGGATAGCATTGCGGGAATAAGGAAATGTAAAATCGAGCATGTATGTGTACCGAGGGCAAGCTTTGCTGCAAGAGAGAATTTATCAGTGCAATCATGGAGCTTTGCATCTTCGCTTTGTTGTCCAGAAGGGCATGTGCAATCGTAATAACCATCGCGGTTGCTGCATACACCGTTGCAAGTGTACTGCTCCGGATAATCGCATTCATCGATATCTGCGTGATGGTCCGAAATTAAAGGATCAACCGTGTGTCTGTCTGCACTATTGATATATACTTGGAGCAACGAATTGAAAGGAAGGGTCGTTAGTTTTACCTTGGCATCCGCCGATAATGTATGGGTTCCCCCAGTAGCCCTTGGTGCAATTGCAGAAGTACCCAGGGCCATTGGGGGAGTTGAGGCACGTGCTGTTTTTGCTGAGGCAGGCGTACCCCGGCTTGTTGGTCACCTCGGCGCAGGACACGTTGCCCACCTCGGTGTTGCGGATTGCCCAGTCGAGCACCAGCGGCTTGGTGGTCGAGCTCCCGTTCATGTTGAGGTCGGACACCCGGAAGTCGTAGGTGTTCTTCTCCACCATGAACGCGTAGTCGCAGGGGCTGTACTGCATGCCCACGTGCGACAAGAAGCCGGCGCTCTGTGCGTTTGCGGTGGCAGCATAAAATGTCATGCTGTTGTCGGTGAGCCCCGGCGGGATGTCGGTGCGGCAGCAGCCGATGCCCGCGCAGGCGCCGTCCGTCGCGATCGTGTTGTTGAAGCAGTAGTTCAGGCACCCGCTGAAGAAGGTGTACCACTTGCGATTATTTACCAGCCCGGCGGTGGTGTAGGCCAAGGTGTTGCAGCCGAGAACCACGAGCTCGTTGCTGGTGTTGGAGATGCGGTACACGGAGCTGATGTTGACGGTGCCACTGAAGAAATCGAGGGCGGCCCCGGTGGTGGTGTCG
The DNA here is from genome assembly GCA_007115705.1 of Dactylis glomerata. Classification (NCBI taxonomy): domain Eukaryota; kingdom Viridiplantae; phylum Streptophyta; class Magnoliopsida; order Poales; family Poaceae; genus Dactylis; species Dactylis glomerata. Next base: position 606,559 of record QXEO01000235.1, on the reverse strand, counting down.
TAGCACTGGAAAGCGACGGGCAACATCACCCGGGCCTGTGGTTGTGGCATCACGGTCAGGTTCATCACCTTGATGTTGAAGCTGTTGTTCGCGAGGGTCGGTGTAACACCGTTGATGCAGTCGATCTCGAAGCCCGGCAGGAAGCAGCCGTCGCCGATGCCGAACGGGAAGGGGACGGCCATGCCGCCGCAGCTCTTCTGGCAGCCTGGCGCTGGCTGGAGGGCCATGCTATCGGCGAGAAGCAGCACAGGTAGCAAGAGTGCCGCACATACTGATGGACGCATGACCATCGTACGTAGCGCTAACACAATCACTGCTCGATCTGCTTGTTTAGTGTTTATATAGAGTTAGCGGCTCTCTTTAACTGGACTTGAATGGACAACAAGTTCCTTGTTTAATACGTGCGACTTTCATATGGCGAGCAACAGGCCAACAGCACAATAGCACATGCGTTTGATACAACACACTAACGATGCTTGCGTTCGACGATCGAGGTACTCTTGATTCCCGAACATTTTTTTATAAAAGACGTTTTATTACTTAAAAAACTAGCAAGGTGGCCCTCTCAAATGCGAGGGCGACATCTTTACTATTTAATTACTTAGCCTATTGACTCTGAAATTATTTGTAATTAGGTATTATGAAAAAGTGTGGTATGACATAGTATGATTTTGCAACTACCAATGATATTATAAAAACAATATCACAAATGCGTCATTTCAAAAATATCAAACTAATGGTCATATGTCTCAGGTGTATGTGTTATTATATTTGGAGATAAATTTAAATTTACTTCACTATCTGTCCCATATTGTTTGTTCAGTGTTATTGAATGTTCCATTTAATTTGGACCCAACGTATATCTTTTCATTTCTAGTTTGGTGTAATTTTTTTAAAAGATTCAAACCCTGTCAATCAAACAATCGACCTCTTCTATCCAGAAATATGGTTTCCGTGGTATTTCTATTTTGATAATAGTGACAATGTTTTAAGTATTCACACAATTGCCTAATTATGTACACCCAAGATTCGTCCTTCTTTCACAGTTTAACCTCTCTCTTTCATTTGACAATGATTGTTCCAATAGACTATCTGCATCAACTCAATGGAAAACTCCTATCTAGCTTACTTTCTAAAATATCAAGCAATATTACAAGGAGAAATCATGCGCGTCTCATTTATATCTTGTGTGCCAAGAAATTATTGTGATTATCTTGATACAATTATGAATATTTATTGGCTTGTGTATAGTTTAGGTATGGTTATGAAGACTTATCGATTCTGGTCTTCTAATGAAGATGGCCTACATGATTAGAGTGAGGATTTTTCATTTTTGCGAGAATATTGTACTTTTAGAAATTAATTTTATACAATTTTGAAAACCTATGAACCGTGAAATTACTTTATTTTAAAAATATTAGGTAATAATATGTATATATATACCTATGTACGCATCAGTTTACGACTTCATATTATTTTCGAAACCTGTGGACCATGAAATTACTTTATTTAAAAATATATTAGATAATAATATGTATATATACGTACACATCAGTTTACGTATGTTTAGAGACTACGTTTTACTATAAGCACTATATTTTTCTGCCAAACTGCCGCCATATATTTTTGCACCGAGTAGGCTGAGTACTCATACAATATGGTTTCCGTGGTATTTCTATTTTGATAATAGTGACCATGTTTTTCGTATTCACACAATTGCTTAATTATGTACACCCAAGATTCGTCCTTTTTTCACAGTTTAACCTCTCTCTTTCATTTGACAATGATTGTTCCAATAGACTATCTGCATCAACTCAATGGAAAACTCCTATCTAGCTTACTTTCTAAAATATCAAGCAATATTATAAGGAGAAATCATGCGCGTCTCATTTATATCTTGTGTGCCAAGAAATTATTGTGATTATCTTGATACAATTATGAATATTTATTGACTTGTGTATAGTTTAGGTATGGTTATGAAGACTTATCGATTCTGGTCTTCTAATGAAGACGGCCTACATGATTAGAGTGCGGATTTTTCATTTTTGCGAGAATATTGTACTTTTAGAAATTAACTTTATACAATTTTGAAAACCTGTGAACCGTGAAATTACTTTATTTTAAAATATTAGGTAATAATATGTATATATATACCTACGTACGCATCAGTTTACGACTTCATACTATTTTCGAAACCTGTGGACCATGAAATTACTTTATTTAAAAATATATTAGATAATAATATGTATATATACATACACATCAGTTTACGTACGTTTAGAGACTACGTTTTACTATAAGCACTATATTTTTCCGCTAAACTGCCGCCATATCATTTTGCACCGAGTAGGCTGAGTACTCATACAAGAGGACACACGTGATAAGCAAAAATCAAATCGCAATGATCAGCGTTGTGTTTTTTTTTATTACCAGTCAACTTTTGATTTGGAGTTTGCTTCTAGTACGTAACAATATCGGCTTTGGATTTTTTTTTTGGCCCAATGAGACATACGCGTACACATAACAGGTTGTACACGATTTATTTTACGTAACTTTTGAAGCTTTAAATCTCAACCATTATAATTAAGATCAACGACTCAAATTATTTTAGTCTATGTGGATTAACGTGGTGTCTCGAAAATATAACCCCATATTGTGCTTTTAGTATATAATAGATTTAAGCATTACACTCTACCCTTCACATAACTAAGTTGTACACATCGCATAAGTTTAGACGAGAAAAAACTTTAAAAAAGTAGACACAAACAAGTAGATCACACAGATACTCTAAAAGTCCCTAAGGCGATGAAGGACCAATGTGAAGGTCACGCTGATATCCATGTTAGTTAAAAATATCACTACGTGTGTCCTCCAAGCATGTAGACAACTCTATAAATAGGTTGTATTCTTCACACGTTGTAGAGACGACTATGAATGAAGCAAAGCCGTACACCGGTAGAACCTGTAAAAGATAACAATTTTTATCATTGAATACTTATCATTTCTACATAGCAAAAGCCATCAAATAACGGCAAATGCTCCTACCCTAATAACTATTTTATACCTATGATCCACACCATTTAGCCAAATTGTTTAATATATTAGCAATGCTTTTGGCGGGTATGTGGTAGAACCTATTTGGATGATTGACTATATAGATCTATCAAATTTTCACTTGAATAATAAATGTTTAATTGTCTCATATGACAAATTACATACTTAGAATTTTCGTGCCAATTGAATTTCACAAGGTTAAGAATTACTCGTCAACGAAGACCGCATGCAAAAAACTTTAATCTCTAGCGGGATCTTCATATTCCATTTTTAATATTATCTACTACCGGATTAGAGCTCAGCTCTTTACATTGAATCTATAGAGAATTTAATATTCTCATGTAAGTTCCACCGAAAATTGCTAGTCCCTCGCGTCAACTGGATCAAAGCCAAGCGTTGCAGTAAGGCATTCCATGATGCCAACCTAGGACCAACTAGATCTATTTTGAAGTCACATTTCTTGGAGAGGACTCCAAAACCTTGGCGATAGTATCGCCATGGTGACGCCAATATTATATAGCTAGATATTGTTCTCGGAGTGCAGGGTACCCGACCACTTATCTTACAAAAATATAATCTCTGATCTATATTTAATTATGAATAAACTGTATTGGGAACTATTTCTTTCTGTCCATAATGGCAAGTCCAAATATTTGAGTCCCCTGGTGACAAGGATATAGCTATCAAGGCCCATTATCTTAGTACCCCTGGGGCCTGTTCGGGTTATTGCTTAACGAGAGTTTGGCCCAAATATAGATGTAGTCAAAATACAAGTTGATATCGTATATAGATAATGTAATTTGTATTGAACCCGACCGGATCCTCGAGACCTGGCCACCTATATATAGGGGCCAGGAGTGGCCGGCCAGAGGGAGATTGAGATTAAGCCAATTGATTACCAGCTTATTCTCGACACACATCAAGTTTCGCCTTGTTTGTCTGAACCTTTACCTTCGAGTTCATCCGACGCCCTCTTCCCCCGATCCTAAGTCCTTCATCTAGGATATTTGCCGAGTTAACCCTCGTCAATTGGCACCGACCGTGGGAATCTTGTGCGTTGGAATCATGAATTCGACAGCTTTTTCGCTTTCAACCAACCGCAACTCGAAGATCGATGGAAACCAGGTCACCTCTGAAGCCGTAGATTGTCAACCTCATCCACCAACCCTCACTCCGATCTTTGCTAGATTGGATCAGGAGATGGATCTGACGATAGGAAGCCTCGGCTTATGTGTCAGTTCCCTGGGAACGATTCGCCTCTTAGATCCGACAATATCGGGTCCATCAGAAGGAAAAACTGCATCCGCAACGATAACAGAATCATCGGTTGGCTCCTCCAGCGAGGTAAACTCACTAGTCGGCTTCAAGCCGACGGAAAAGATAGAGAGCAAAATTAAAGAACTCGGTGAAATCATGGAGAACCTCGACTTAGGGGAATCATCGGGTACCTCAGATAGAGGTTCCATCCAAAACTTTGATAGCCAAACAACAGCGGACTTCACCACCCGAAGCTGCAGTGTCTCCAATAGCAACGAGGACAAAATGAGATCAGAAGGGAGGTATACCAACAACGTACACCAAATGTGCGTTATAATAACGGAAGCAGCTGAAGACAATGCTGTCATGAACGATACGATGGCCAAAGCGCACGGTGACAACCCAGAGAATAACCATAGGAAGCAGAAGGAGAAAATACACGTTTTAACATGAGAGTGGAGGATGATCACATCAGCAATCAATCACGGCACGACAATACCCGCGGATTCGCGAAGAGAAGTTCTAATGGGATACCAGTACGCCCTGCACTAGCACAAAAAGAAGCTACTACAAGAAAAAAGCGAGTTAAGGAGAAGTCGCGAATCCAACAACGCGTCAAGTAGGCCGCAATGGGAAGAATATAGTAGCGCGTCAGAAGAAAGCGAGGAAAGGCATTGTGAGCCAAAACACAACAGAAGGAGGACAGAGCAGCCAATAAAGGAAAGACAGGAAAGAAACAACAACTCATCATTTTCAACAGTCGACGAAGAGGAGAATATTATACAAGACACGCCAGAAGCATCCCTGGTGGCAGCACAGGCATACCTACTAGCTACGCAGCCAGAACCCGGAGACCCACGTGAAAGCATGCAACCAGCTGCTATAAAAAGCCTCGGATTGATCGGAGACAAGATGAAGCAGGAATTTTTGGAGAAGGAGGCAGCACGGCATGACCAGAAGGGAAAAAGAAGCCAAAGGTCCCAATCCCCACAAACCCGAAGATCTAGTTCACCAATAAGGAGAAATTATACGACAAAAAGAGAAGACGCAAGGAACATCATTATGCAGGCAAGGGTGAACAGGTCACGCTATGAGTGGGATGAAGGAAATTACAAAGACAAAGAAAAAAAAATGGGGGCGTTATGCTTTACCCGAAGGGTTCGCAGGACGCAAGTACCCAAAGGATTTAGGTTGCCGCACGACCAGCAAAAATATAATGGGTCATAAGAACTCGAGTTATGGTTGTCAGATTATCTTCGAGCCGTGAAAATACTCGGGGGCTCAAAGGCGACAACAATTCAAAGTTTGCAGCTACACCTCACCGGCGCAGCACGGTCTTGGTTAAGAAAGTTACCTGACGATTCTATCGGAAGCTGGGGCGAGCTAGAAAATCAATTCACAAGCAATTTCTGCTCGACATACACGCGACCAGCATCAATTGAAGAAGTGAAATCATGTACGTAGAAAGATGGTGAAGCATTGCGCTCATATATACAACACTAGAGCATAATAAAAAACTCAGCAGAAAACATCTCCGACGAGTGAGCAATAGATGGCTTCGCACTAGGACTTCGCCGCTCGGACCTCGTTGAAGAATTGGGAAGGATCAAGCCCAGAACGATGTCAGAACTGATGGAAGTAACGAACAGATTCGCGGATGGAGAGGACACTTACCACAATAAAAGAGCACGATCACATGAGCATGATAGATCAGGAAGATACAATAACTAGAGACGCAGGCCTCGCAATGATGACAGTCACAATACGCACAATCAAGTAGCCGCAGGGTACAAGACAAGTGGTGAAGAAGGAGGTGAGCGTAGAAACAGTGGGTACCGCAGAAAGGATGAGTAAGGGGGAGATAAGTCAAGGAACTTCGACCCGTCGCTAGAGGACATCCTCAACGGACCTTGCCGTATACATTACACATATCTCAATGGCAAAAGAGTGTCAAATCACGTGACGAGGGATTGCAGGACATTCATGAAATTACAACAAGCCATGGAGCTCAGCCAAGAAGCAAAAACAGGGTACACAACATACGGTGCGCCGCTACCATCCTACAACAAGGAAGCAGTAAATCAAGGATACCCAATACAAAGGAATCCGAGTTATCCTCAACCAAAGGTATACATCTACGCAATGATTTAGCCTGTCCTAAAGTCCAAAAAGGAACATAAAAGCATTTCCAGACAAGTGAACCTCGCTATATCATCACCACCAGCCACCATAGAATACCTGCGGTGATCTGAGCAGACAGTCGGGTTCAGTAGGGAGGACCACCCAAGGAAAGTACCTAGGCCAGGGCACGTACCAATGGTACTGAAGGCGCAAATCGGAGGATACGACATTGGACGAGTGTTCATGGATGCTGGCAATGGTATAAACCTGATATATGAAAGAACTCTAAAGGCAATGAACATCTCACTGGAGTGGCTATGACCAACAGATTGCTCTTTTCATGGGATAGTACCAGGAAGCTGATACGTTGCAACCGTATCTATTATGTTTGATGCTCCATGCTTGTTTTAAACCAATTGCTATATGTTTTGTTTACACTTCGTGGCATTTTTATGCATTTTATGGAACTAACCTATTAACAATATGCCACAGTGCCAGTTCCTATTTTCTGCTGTTTTTGTATTTCAGAAAAGTTGTACATAAAATATTTTCAGAATTGGACGAAATAAAGCCCAAAGTCCCTGTTTTGCTGTCACGAAGACGGAGTCCGAAGGGGAGACGGAGGCGAGCCGGGAGGCGGCCACACCATAGGATGGCGCGGGCCCACCTCTAGTCGCCCCACCACATGGTGTGGGCCCCTCGGACGCCCTCTGAATTTGTAACAACCCAAGTTTTTGGAAAATAGAAATAAATGGAATTTATCAAAATACCAAATTTTGGAGCCAACAAAAACTTTTATTTTGAATACAAGATTAATTTCTTGCCTTTTCGAAACTTCTGAGTTTGAGCATTTGCTCCCATGCTTCAAATAAAAAGAGTATGAGAAGGGTTTTAAAACAAATCCTTTGATCCCCAATTTTTAAATAAAGATCTTTTTTTAAATTGAAATAGTTTTCTAACTATTAAATTTTTGTGCATGGTGACATGCTAAACCCATTTGGGTCAATTACCAAACCAAAATTAAGTCAAGCAATCCCAAACAAATAGAAAAGAATCAAGAAACTAAACTGCAACACAAAAACCTAAGTAAGAAGTGAGGAAGTAGTGATCTTCATAAAATTATTGATTACACTACTTTACCCCTTTGTACTCAGAATTCTTGAACTGGACCATCATACATCTCTCCACCACAACTAAGAACAAGTTACAAAGAATCCAATACAATAAAGTTGAAACAAAAATCAACTTGGAACCCTATTCAAATTTCTACCAAAGTTGGAATTCAAATAAGAGGTCACTTCCCAACTCCATCTCATCTCCAAGAAAACCAACACTTTTGGACCAATTAAATCTTTTTCGCTTATAGTGCATGCATGCATAGTATTTTTAAATACATGTTGTTCTATGATTTCATGTGGGTTATTTTCGGTTGTGCATTGTTTAGTTAAGCCACACCAAACTAGCATAAGCATTAGAGAAGAACCACAAAGACCAAAAGAAACCAGGAATGAAAGGAATAAAGAAAAGAGAAGAAAATTGTGATCTAGAAAATGTTATTGACTACCCTACTTTGGACCCTTAGAATAAGAAATCTGTAACTCAAGCCAAGGTATGGTCAGTTAGTTGAGCTTGACCATATCACATACTAACTCAACCAAGAAGTTTCCAGCAAAAACTCAAACCCTAACCTCTTCCAAAATCTGTCCAAAGTTTGAATCTGAATCATATGACAACCCCAAATTCAAATTAGCCCTGAAGCAAAACACCACCTCTTGACCTAACAAAAATTGTTCTAGGATCCCTAACCAATATAGTGACCAACCCAATTGGAAATTTTCAAAAATTCAAAGTTTGAATTCTTGCGGACATTTCGTCAAACACCTTCTGGGCAGATTTTCGCAAAACCAAACCCACTGTAGACAACGCTGTTCCCGTTCGCCCCAGGTCCTGTAGCCATGCCGTGAACACTCCCCTGCCTCTCCTTTGTCGATCCCCTGTCCCCCCTGCCCAGGCCCCGGCCGTGAGCCAAGGAGGAAAGAAGGAGAAGTCACCCCGACCACGTCCCCGACATCACCACAGCGCACCGTAACCCGCCGCCCATGCCAGAACCACGCCTTGCCCCTCCCACAGCCGACACGCGCGGTGTCCTGGCCGCAGATCCCCTCACCCCGTGCTCCCTCTCCCGCCTATAAAAGGGCCCCCTGTTGGCCTGAAAAGATGCACACCACCTCCCTCTCCCTCCTAGACATCGTCTCCCAGTAGTTTGCTTCCCAGTTCGAGCCCGCCAGAGCACGCCGAGCTCCAGGACGTGCAGCCGTTCCCGGTGTTCCCGAGCCTCCTTCGAGCCGCCGTCTGGACAGGGTGGAAGAGGAGGAGCTCCTCCGCCGAACTGCGCCCCCCATCGCCTCTCGTCGCTTCTCCGTCGATCCCCGCCACCGCTCCCTTCCTCGCCGTCGGTGAGTTCGTGCGCCCCGTGTCGAGGAAGAAGATACACGTACGTACCGGTTCGGGTTAGATTAAGTTCTGACAAGCCGGGCCCATTTGTCAGCAAAATGTTTTTTTCCCTTGCAACCGCCCAACTGCAGCCTAACGGGCCGGCCCAGCGCAGTCTGTGTGTCCGGCCCGGAAAAAAAAGGGATATTAGATTTCCGATTTTTGAAAAAACTCATTCAGATGCTTTAGTATATTTAATTTTCCCGGAGATCTACCGATCCAAATCTAGCAAATGAAAATGTTCTGGAAACCTTAGAACATAAGCTATCCATTAGAAGTGGTTTCAACACAATTAGATTTATATAATGGTTGCAGTAAAAATAACAAAACAGGAGGTTTTCCACCTTAGAAAATTCATATCAATTCAAATAAAATTCCTAAAAATATGAATCCAACTCTAGAAATTCATAATTAGTGATGCCCATCTGTCTATGGCATTAGATCTCACTTTTGAACATTTTTAAGTAAATGCTATTTACCTATATGGTTAAATAGGCATTTGCCATATAGGATTTGATTAAACTCAAATCTATACTCGAAATTGTTATGGAACCTTTATTGTTAAACCCCAATTCCAAATACCTATCTGTAGGTATTGATCTTAGTCCATGTGAGCTTGTAGGAAGTATTTGGAAATTTAATCCTACATGGTAGTAATTAGAAACTCAAAACTTGCACACATATTTCAAAGTAATGGAAATGATATGAAACCAATTCGAATCAACCACATTTCTAAATATTCATCTATAACCCTGATTCAAGTCAACTCTGATCTTGTAGATTCAAATTTGATTACTAAATAGTTGCAAACTAGAAATGGCTTCAATAAAAGAGAAATACTACAAACCCTATGAATCCTCTTTAGATGAACCATAATCTTGAACATATACTAGTAGTATATGAACTTTGGTCAATAAGGACTTGCAAGAGATATTTCACAATTCAAAGTAAATTAAATCCACCCTTAAGTCCACAAAGTGATAATCCTATCTATATGAACTCAATTAAGTTGAAGCCACTCTCCATAGACTTCCTAGATCACTTCCCTTACCCAAGTATGTGTATTTGAGTAAATAGGTGTTGTTTGTGAATTGTGTGGTGATTGTATGCTTATTTGCTTTCCAACGATTAGACGATAACGAGAGTAAGGAGAATGGATCCCGAAGTCAACCAAGAAATGGAGATGGAGATCAATCAATCGAAGATGAAGATGAAGACTATTTTGACTTTGCCAAGCCAGGCAAGCCATCTTTTGATTCATACTCCCCATGCCCAGTTTTAATTTTGCATTCTACTTGTTTTAAGTAAATTGCATGATTGAATTGTTAGAGTAGAATGATAGAAGTGTAGTGATCTCTTGCTTAACAAGAGCATCAAGCTGAGTTTATCCAACTCTATTCAGTGGTCATCACTCAATGTAGTTGCTTAGTTGCTAATAAAATTGGAGGTCATTTATAAGGGGAATCCTAGTTGAGAATTGGTGACTTGAACTTGAAACTTGATATTGGAGGTTTCTCCTACATGATGGTTTTATGAAAGAAAATAATCTTGACTAAGAACTATGAAATGTATTTCTCAATTGACAACGAGTGATGTACTATGGGAGCCAATTATACCGTACGACCACATTACCCCTGAATGGGAAGGGGCTTATTCCTAGCTTGTTTATTCTAGTATGGGAGGTCTTGTTTCATCCTTTATAGAAGTATTCCATGAATGGTTGCTTCCGAACCAAGTGGTCATTGGAAATTTTCCTTCCTGAAGATTTCCATCCGCCCGGCACTCCGGGAAGGGCAAAACTAGAGGCGCCGGAACGGGGAAATCCGTGTCTCGGGCTCTAGGAAAGGATCCTATACTAGAGTAGACAAGTGAAAGAGTTTGTTTGATTATCTGAACCTCGCATACTTTGTGTATGTCGATCCGTGGACTTTTCCCGGCAGATGTATCGATTCTTGTGGGTAAAGTGTACCCCTCTGCAGAGGTTTTCAAACTATTCGAATAGCCACGTCCGCGGTTATGGACGGTTGGCAAGCTGTACTTGACTTTTGTCAATAATGAAAACAAATGGTGAACTTGGTGAATGACATGAATTGAATGGACCTGACTTGACCATGATGTTGACACACTTGAAATTCCTCTTTAGATTGAACTTAGAGAACTAAACTTCTTTTCTACCAATAAACATTCTTGGAAACAAAACTAGCATTTCTGCAAATAAACTTAGTGCTTAGTCCACCATACCAACCATGCATATCTATCTCATCACTTTGTTTATAAGATGGTTTGCGAGTGCATCCAATGTACTCACGGCTGTGTCCCTGGCTATCAACTTGGCCAGACTTGAAGGAGCAAGATCAAGAAGGAAGGACTCATTGACGGCTTTGCGAATTAGGCTCGTTTCCTACTGTCTGCTTTGCCTGTGCGGTTGAAGCTCGACAATATGGACCCAAAGTGTTATTCCGCTGCATATTGATGTAATGTAAGGTTTGGTCTCTGCGACCACCTATGTAATCCCCTTTATTTACTATTAATGTCTATGACTGTGATATCAACTACGTTATGTAAATCACAACATTGATTCTAGGATTGTGATGGATTACATAACGGGCACTTCGAATTTGTTATCAAATTTGAGGTCGTCACAGAATTGCCCTTCCACCTATATATTTCCCCCGACGCGAAAACCCTAAATCAATCAGTCTCAATCCACCAAAAGTTCCACAGCGCCACCGCCATCGAAGACAAGTTTCGGGGGACAGAAGTCTCTGTTTTGGCACCCTGCCAGGACGGGGAATTGCCCCTGGAGCCATCTCCATTGACTCCACCGCCATCTCCATCGACGTGCTGACTCCCATGATGAGGAGGGAGTAGTTCTCCCCCGATGCCGAGGGCTCTATCGATAGCTATGTGGTTTATCTCTCTCCCATGGTGTGATCTTTATGTGATCATGAGCTTTGTAATCTAGTTGAATAAGTAGATGTTACTATTCATCTATTATGCTACTCAAGTGCTTTTATTAGTGTGATCTCTGGAGACACCTTGTCCCACGATGTGAAGGTGATAGTGTGCGCATTGTGTGTGGCTCTTAGGCTAAAGATTACAGTAATACTTATCATGAGTTATAATTTGAGTTGGATGTCTCTATGAAATTGTGGTGTTTGTCTGGAACCATTTGGGCGTGATACATCTCAAACGTATCTATAATTTTTGATGCTCCATGCTTGTTTATGCACCATTTGCTTTGTGTTTTGTTACACTTTGTGGCGTTTTTATGCATTTTCTGGAACTAACCTATTGACGAGATGCCACAGTGCCAGTTCCTTGTTTTCTGCTATTTTTGTGTTTCAGAAAAGTTACACAGGAAATATTCTCGGAATTGGATGAAACGAAGCCCGAAGGTCCTATTTCCCCCGACACGAAACAGAGTCCAAAGAAGAGTCGGAGGGGGGCCAGGGGCCAACCACACTAGGGGATGGCGCGGGTGGACCCTTGGGCACGCCACCCTATGGTGTGGAGCCCCTGGTCCACCTCTGACACCGCCCTTCCGCCTATAAGATCCCTCCGATGTGAAAACCCTAAAGCAGTCGGCGTTTTTCCCAGAAAAGTTCTGCAGTGCCGCCGCCATCGAAGACCAATTTTGGGGGACAGAAGTCTCTGTTCCGGCACCTTACCGGGACGGGGAAGTGCCCCCGGAGCCATCTCCATTGCCTCCATCGCCTCCACTGCCGTCTCCATCGATTCCACTGCCATCTCCATCGATGTTGCTGTCTCCCATGATGAGGAGGGAGTAGTTCTCCCCCAGGGCTGAGGGCTCTACCGTTAGGTATGTGGTTCATCTCTCTCTCTCTCCCATGATGTCATCTATATGTGATCATGAGCTTTGTATCTAGTTGAATTGGTTGATGCTATTCTTCATATATTATGCTACTCCAGTGCTTTATTATTGTAATCTCCGGAGACACCTTGTACCATGATGTGAAGGATGACAGTGTGCGCATTATGTGTGTGTCTCTTTGGCTAGTGTCTCTATGAATTGTTGGTGTTTGTTGGAACCATCTAGTGCGCTCAAGGTGATAGTGCGGGGCAATCTAGTTTGGGGAAATGCGAACTTTGAGGAGTGCTTCGTAGCCCTACACATGATTAGTGTTCGTTATCCATTGGAGAATAGTTTAGAGTAGTATAGTCAAGATAGTATTTATGTGTTCAATTATGTTATCTTTGTTGAGAGTGCACACTAGTAAAAGTATGATCCCTAGGCCTTGTTTCCAAGCATTGAAACACCATTTACATTTAGTTTTGTTACATGTTTGCTCGCAGCAATATTTATTTCAGATTGCATTCACTACTTATAATCATCCATAATACTTGTATTTCACTATCTCTTCACCGAAATAGTGCACCTATACATCTGACAAGTGTATTGGGTGTGTTGGGGACACAAGAGACTTCTTGTATCATAATTGTAGGGTTGCTTGAGAGGGATACCTTTGACCTCTTCCTCCCTGAGTTTGATAAACCTTGGGTGATCCACTTAAGGGAAACTTGCTGCTGTTCTACAAACCTCTGCACTTGGAGGCCCAACACTGTCTATAAGAATAGAAGCGTTCGTAGACATCAAGCTCTTTTCTGGCGCTGTTGCCAGGAAGGTAAGGTAAAAGGTACTCGCATCCTCGTATGTGAGTGCTCAAAGTTATTTCCTTTAGATTCTGCAATTACATCATTTTGTTTCTTGTTTTTCTTTTCACTAGTTAGGCTTAATGAAAACAAAGAGTTTTATAGTATTTTTCCTGAGTTAGGACTTGAAGTGTTTGAAGAGAAAATTGAAAAACCTTTGGAGCTTTATTTGCATGCTAATAGCAATGTTATTTGTATGTATTCTTTGAACACCGTTATTGCCAATGCTATAGAAAAGTCTAAGCTTGGGGAAGCTAGTTTTGATAAGCATGATATTTTTAGTTCCCCAGCTTTAGTGGAGAAAATTCGCTCTAATGAAATTTTATCTCCCATATGTGATGATTCTAATGATGTTTGTGATCCTCATCCTTTTAAAATACCAATCAAAATTGTTGAACGTGCTATGAATAACTGCTATTTCGGGGATGGAACTGTTCATCCTGGTGATCATTTGCTCTTTATACATGAATTATGCAAGTTGTTCAAGTGTGCAGGTATTTCAACAAGTCAGGTTAAGAAGAAGCTATTCTCTTTATCACTAAAGGGCAGAGCTACGGAATGGTATAAAAGACGAAAGGATGGCCGATCTATTGGCTGGGAGGAAATTGTACCTCTCTTTTATTCTAAATTCTATCCTTCTAGTGAGGTTCATAAAGATAGGAATTATATTTATAATTTTCATCCTCATGATGGAGAAAGTATTGCCCAAGCGTGGGGAAGATTGAAGTCACTAATGCTCAAATGTCCCATTCATGAGCTCCCCCGCAATATTTGTTATTAATAATTTTTATGCAAGGCTTTCAGGATATTACAAGGACTATCTAGACGCCTGTTTTGAGGGGTCTTTCACAAGCAAGGAGGTTGAAGCCAAGTGGGATCTTCTTGAAACAATTCAAAGCAATATCGAAGATTGGGATTGTGACAAAGGTAAAGAATCAGGTATAAACTACGAGAATGATTGCATTAAGTCTTTCGCTGAAACTGCTGATTTTCAAGAGCTTAGTGCTAAATATGGCCTTGATTCTCAAATTATGGTTGATTTATATAGAGCCTTTGCTTCTCATATTAAGGTTCCTAAAATAAATTGGGATGTGTATCATGAACCTTTTAAAGACACTTGCATGGAAAGTGAAATTGTTATTGATGATTGCAATAAACATGCTCAAACTTCTGAAAGTACTATTTATTATAAGCATGTTAATTTTTGTGGAGCACTTAGACCTTGTGAAAAGAGTCACGTCAAAGAAGAATATTGTATCCACCACAGGAATGAAGAAACTAGAATGTGGGACAGAGCTCTAAATGAGGTTGGTGAAAAGGTTTGTACCCTCTATCCTTTTATTTGTGAACTTTGCTATAAAGTGGGTCATTTGAATTTCCAATGTTCAAGCTATGATAGTAGCCTTTCTAGTCCAATGAGTACTGCAAGTTTATATTGTGATGACAAGATCACTCCTAATCAGCATGATGAGATTACTTTGTTTTTGGAGTGTGAAGAGTTATCAAGGAAAACTTCTTTGGTAGATATGAGTGCTTTTGATATGGATAGTTTCCTTCAAGGTTTCCATCTTTAATGTTTTGATAATTGCCGCACAAATACTTACATACAAAATGTTATAAAAGATGATGCTTTACCAAAATATGACAGGACTAATATGTGTTTTGTTCTTATTAATGAAAAGGAGGAATCCTCCAAAGTTTCTTCTATCGTTTCTGTCAACCAACCAGGTTATGTGGAGAAGCTTCCTTTCAAGCCTCTTCCTCCTAAAGAGAAGAAGAAGAAGAAGAAGAGGAGTAAAAGGAGAGAGGAAATGGTATCTTCCTCTAAGCATGTTGCTCCCATTATAGTTTATGATGAGTCTGAACTCGATGATGTTTCTATGCCTGTTACCTATAGTAGTGATCATGATTGGGAAAAGCACGCCACTTTTGATATTGAAAATCTTTTTGGTACCAATTTTGAAAATTATGAGGTTAATAATTGTTGTACTATTAGTGCTATCCATGTTTCTTCCAATGATGATGTGTTTACAACTGAACGCACTCCAGAAGATAGCTATTTTGTTGAATTTTCTCCTACTACGATTGCTAAGAATGACTATGTTCATGTGGGGAGTATTAATTCTTTTATGCATATGGCTCATGATAAGGATGTTTTATGTGATAGTTATATTGTTAATTATATTCATGATGCTACTGAAAGTTATTATGAGAGAGGGAAACATGGTTTTATGCATCTCGATAATATGAAGTTTCCCCTCTCTATGTTGAAATTCTTAAGGTTGTACTTGTTTTGCCTTCCTATGCTTATTGCTTTGTGCTTTTATGACTTGTTTCTCTACAAGACTCTTTTTTATAGGAAGTGGTTTAGATTTTAATTTGTTTTGTATTTGCTTTTTGATGCTCTCTCTTGCTTCAAGCTCTTCTGTGGCGCTTATGCGAGCATCTTTTGAAATTTCTGCGCCTATCTCAAAGGCGTTAAAGAAAAGCACTCTTGGGAGATAACCCAATGTTTT
Organism: Dactylis glomerata; assembly: GCA_007115705.1. Lineage (NCBI taxonomy): Eukaryota > Viridiplantae > Streptophyta > Magnoliopsida > Poales > Poaceae > Dactylis > Dactylis glomerata. The sequence continues at coordinate 590,444 of QXEO01000235.1, read as the reverse complement.
CTTTTCAGTACTTTTTCTTTTTGTTGATTCTTGGAAGTTATTACTACTGTAATGGCCTCTCCTTATCATTTTTATTTCGTTTTTGTGCCAAGAAGAACCTCTAATTGGAGGAAGGTAAGATTTGGGGAAGTTCATGTCCTGAAACAGATTTCTGTACTGCACCGTAAAACTTCGTGAAAATTCTCAGAACGTCTTTTTGATCTGCGATTTCTTGTGCACATGCCCCAGGTTGTTTCCTAACTTTCATTAGTTTTGTACTTTTCAATTTGAGCAACAGAAGATCCTCAGAAAAATCGATCTTTACCAGCTGGTCTGTTTTGACAGATTCTGCCACTATTTGCATTTGCTTCTTGATCTCTTCCTTTTTGAGTTCTTCTGATCACGGAACTTTTTGAGGAAGTTGCTACAGTAGCTTATGTGTTAATATGTGTTGTACTTGAGTTGAAACTGAACCAAAAGGTGGATCTACTATCTTGCATACACTAATGTTGCTAACAAGAATTGTGTGAAGTTTTGTATGAAGGAAGTTTCCAAGTGTAGGGAAAGGAGAATGATGAGATGAGATGAAGTATGGACAAAAGCTCAAGCTTGGGGATGCCCATGTCACCCCAAGAAATAACCAAGAGGTACAAGCGTCAAAGCTTGGGGATGCCCCGAGGCACCCCTTCTTCATCTGCAAAAATCAGGTCATCTTTTAAGACACTATATTTTTATTGCTTCGTATTCTATGCGTTTTTCTTGGAGCGTCTTTATTTTCGCTTTCAGTTTTCTTTTGTTTTGTTTGCTGCAATAAATGGTTGGATCACATCATGTTTGTTTTGGAGAGAGACATGCTCTGTTTTCATTGTCAAGAACACTCTAGTTTTCACTCTTTTCGTTCAACGAGTATTCTCTTTTTCTAGTACTGCGTTTAGCTTTCCTTTTCCGCCTTGATTTTTGTTCAGAACTTATTGATTCTTTGAAGCAAGGTGTATTTAGACCTCTGGTCTATGTTGGTTTTCATCTTTAAGAGTTGTTACAAAAAGGGTGATTAGTGTTGAAAAGAGAAAAAAGTTTCATGCCTATAGTGGTACAAATGGGAGCTTGTTTAGACTGTGGCTTAGACTTTTGCATGTCATGCTTGATGTTATTTTGATAGTATGCTTAGTAGTTTTTGCTGTAGCATGACTTGTCTCAAATGACTGAGATTGCTTAATGTGCCTTTGAAAGAATCATGCGTTGTTTTTATTATATGGGAGCATATTATTGTGGTTTTCTCCTTTGATGCTTTATTTGGGTTGACTTGGCGCATGCTTACACCATGTTTGACTCTAACAAGTCGCCATAAGCCTCTATGATCATTTGGTTTTTGACTTGTGATACCACTTTATGCTTCAGTTAATGATGTTTTGTCGCTATGCATGATCATGGCCGTTATTGCTCTCTTAGTTGGTCGCTCCCAGTCTTTTGCTAGCCTTCATTCTGTACTGAGTATGAGCTCTACTCGTGCATCCAACTCCCAAAAACCAAGTTTTCAAATATTTCCACTATATCTACCTATTAGCAATTTGCTATTCCAAGTACATTCGACTTGCTTTTATCTATCCTTCAAATTAAACTTTTTGTGTTATGTGATAGTTAGTCAGTAAAGCTCTCACGAACCTGACGGGACACTTTACTTTCTTGCTTTTAATAAATTTGACCATTGTGGCTCTCTTATGTTGATGTTATGCTTGCAAGTTGTAAGTTGGAAGTTAGCTCAGCCATGCTATCATGGGGCACACTTTCAACATTGCACTTACTCTCATTTAGTTGATATCATGATCTTTTGTTTATGGATACCTGCGATGTGAAATAAGTTGGGAACTTGTGAGCTCATGGAGTTTGTAGATGTGTTAGAGAAATGCCCGGGCCGTTAATCTAAGCCATGCATCATTCATGGTGGAAATTTATAGCATGCCCATAATGGACATTCGATGATGCATCTCACAATAAAAAGCTATACCAATGGTAAATAAAAGAGATGCCGAGGTGTTCATTGTCTGTTTGTCTTGTCATTTTCATGTGGGCTTGTTCCATGTCATCGGGCAAGAGGTACCCCATTGGCGTTCTCGATGATACATGTATGCTTACAATGACAAGAACTTGCTTGGGACCTAAGTCGAGTAGCATGAGGTTTGGGTATCCGTACTTCACGGGACATGAGATTTTCAACTTATGATTTGTTAAGCATATGCTTCATAATTGTACTCGCATTAACCTTAACCACTCAAGATGCCTATGATGGGGGCATTGAGATCTCAAAGCTAGTAAGTACCATAATTTTTGGAGGTTTATAAAACTTGCAATCACTACTTCCCTCTGCGAAGGGCCTTTCTTTTAATTTTATGTTGAGTCTTCACCTTCTACCTTTATGCACCTTCCAAGAGAGCATAGTTGTCATTCTGAGTATAATGTGCATAGTCCCAAAAATTATTATTGATTGATCCATGATTATGGTTTTGCTTGTTCTTAAATTATTTGTATCTAGTCACCGTCTTAAACTTGAAGGTGTCCTATGCATTTATGTTTTGCTACTCCATGAAGGACAAGCTGAATACCACTTTGCTATGTTTTTCTATATGCTTGAAACACACACTTGACTTTCAATGCATTATTACTCATGATCTTTTGTTTGTGTTACTTTTCATGTTATAACATGGTTGCTAAGTTTTATTGTCAAGATTATGTCTTTTATGCCCATGTTTACAGTACTTTGATCTCAGCACTCAATGCTTTACATGGTTTGATCAAGATTGTGTTGGTGCATGTCACCTCAAAATTTATTGTTTTGTTATCACTTACCTACTCGAGGACGAGTAGGAGTTAAGCTTGGGGATGCTTGATACGTCTCAAACGTATCTATAATTTTTGATGCTCCATGCTTGTTTATGCACCATTTGCTTTGTGTTTTGTTACACTTCGTGGCGTTTTTATGCATTTTCTGGAACTAACCTATTGACGAGATGCCATAGTGCCAGTTCCCTATTTTCTGCTGTTTTTGTGTTTTAGAAAAGTTACACAGGAAATATTCTTGGAATTGGATGAAACGAAGCCCGAAGGTCCTATTTTCCCCCGACACGAAACAGAGTCCAAAGAAGAGTCGGAGGGGGGCCAGGGGGAAACCACACTAGGGGGTGGTGTGGGTGGACCCCTGGGTGTGCCACCCTATGGTGTGGAGCCCCTGGTCCACCTCTGACACCGCCCTTCTGCCTATAAGATCCCTCTGATGCAAAAACCCTTAATCAGTCGGCGTTTTTCCCAGAAAAGTTCCGCAGCACCGCCGCCATCAAAGACCAATTTCGGGGGACAGAAGTCTCTGTTCCGGCACCCTGCCGGGACGGGGAAGTGCCCCCGGAGCCATCTCCATCGCCTCCACCGCCGTCTCCATTGATTCCACCGCCATCTCAATCGACATTGTTGTCTCCCATGATGAGGAGGGAGTAGTTCTCCCCCGGGGCTGAGGGCTCTACCGGTAGCTATGTGGTTCATCTCTCTCTCTCCCATGATGTGATCTATATGTGATCATGAGCTTTGTATCTAGTTGAATTGGTAGATGCTATTCTTCATATATTATGCTACTCCAGTGCTTTATTATTGTAATCTCCGGAGACACCTTGTACCATGATGTGAAGGATGACAGTGTGCGCATTATGTGTGTCTCTTTGGCTAGTGTCTCTATGAATTGTTGGTGTTTGTTGGAACCATCTAGTGCGCTCAAGGTGATAGTGCAGGGCAATCTAGTTTGGGGAAATGCAAACTCTGAGGAGTGCTTCGTAGCCCTACACATGATTAGTGTTCGTTATCCATTGGAGAATAGTTTATAGTAGTATAGTGAAGATAGTATTTATGTGTTCAATTATTTTATCTTTGTTTAGAGTGTCCACTAGTTAAAGTATGATCCCTAGGCCTTGTTTCCAAGCATTGAAACACCGTTTACATTTAGTTTTGTTACATGTTTGTTCGCAGTGATATTTATTTCAGATTGCATTTACTACTTATAATCATCCATATTACGTGTATTTCACTATCTCTTCGCCGAACTAGTGCACCTATACATCTGACAAGTGTATTGCGTGTGTTGGGGACACAAGAGACTTCTTGTATCGTAATTGCAGGGTTGCTTGAGAGGGATACCTTTGACCTCTTCCTCCCTGAGTTTGATAAACCTTGGGTGATCCACTTAAGGGAAACTTGCTACTGCTCTACAAACCTCTGCACTTGGAGGCCCAACATTGTCTACAAGAATAGAAGCGTTCGTAGACATCAGGGCGCTCAAGGTGACAGTGTGGGGTAATCTAGATGGGGAATGCGAACTTTAAGGAGTGCTTTTATAGCCCTACACAGTGAATTGGTGTTTGTTATCCAACCAGAGGGTAGTTCAGGGTAGCGTAGTGAAGAAAAGATATTTATGTGTTCAATTATGATATCATTGTTGAGAGAGTCCACTAGTGAAACTATGATCCCTAGGCCTTGTTTCTAAGCATTGAAACACCATTTACAACCAGTTCTGCTACATGTTTGCCTGCAGCCATTTTTATTTCAGATTTCAATTACCACTTATAATCATCCATATTACTTGTACTTCACTATATCTTCACCGTACTAGTGCACCTATACACCTGACAAGTGTATTGGGTGTATTGGGGACACAAGAGACTTATTATATCTTATTTGCAGGGTTGCTGGAGAGGGATATCTTTGACCTCTTCCTCCCTGAGTTCGATAAACCTTGGGTGATTCACTTAAGGGAAACTTGTTGCTGTTCTACAAACCTCTGTACTTTGAGGCCCAACACTGTCTACAAGAATAGAAGCGTGCGTAGACATCAAGCCCCTTTTTGGCGCCGTTGCCGAGGAGGTAAGGTAAAACTACTCACATCCTCTGGCTACTAAGCTATCTTCTAGTACTGCTGCTGGTGTGTGAGTGCTCAAAGTTATTTCCTTTAGATTCTACAATTATATCTGTTTGTTTCTTGTTTTTATTTTCACTAGTTAGGCTTAATGGAAAACAAAAGCAAAATTAGAGAGATTTATAGTATTTATCTTGAGTTAGGACATGAAGTGTTTGGAGAGAAAATTAAAAGACCTATGGAACTTTATTTGCATGCTAATAGAATGCTATTAGTATGAATTCTTTGAACACCATTATTGCTAATGCTATGGAAAAGTCTAAGCTTGGGGAAGCTGGTTTTGATGAGCATGATATTTATAGTCCCCCAAGCACGGAGGAGAAAATTTACTTTGATGATACTATACCTCCAATATATGATGATTACAATGATGAATATGATATTTTCAGTCCACCTACTATTGACGAGAAAATTAATTATGATTACAATATGCCTCCTATATTTGATGATTATGGTGATGAGAATAATAATGATAGCTATTTTGTTGAATTTGCTCCCATTATGATTAATAAGAATGACTATGCTTATATAGAGAGTAATAATTATTTTAGGGATTTCTATTTTCGTGCCCTCGGGTCCTTAGTTGTGCTCAGTTTTCCCTAGCCGCTTAGTTTTTCCTCAGTTTTGCCCAATCCCTTGTCTGAAACCCTCACAAGGAGCTCGGACGGGAGGAATCCTGTTTAGTTGACCGTTGGTTGGTGCTGGAAAGTGGGGCCGCTATTGGTGCCCCACAGTGGACACGCCTCCACTTATCCAGATCATCGTGGGACCCACAACTTGTCCATGTTAGCGCGCCGGACCCATAGCTTATCCAGGTGCCCGTTGCAAAATGGGAGCCCGAGCCAGCCCTGCGCCCGTGCCCGTGCCATTGCTTCCCCTTTCTTTCCCCGCGCCCCATTGTTCTTCTTCTCCACCAGTGGTAGCCCTTCTCCGGCAGGCGGGTGATGTCCAGTTTCTCTTTGACCTCCCGTTCTTCATGGCCGCAGTATGGACCCGTGCCTTTGACAAGATGCCCTGACTGCCCACGCCAGGAGCCTCTGAAGTGGTTGATTTGTAAGACAAACGACAACGGCAACCGTGGACGTGAGTTCCTTGCATGCGAGAGCTTGCCATATAGAGAGGGGGATAAGGTTAGATCTCGCTCCAATTGCTCTGTTTTCTCTCGATTTTCTTGTTATTCCCTCGAATTTGGGATTTAGGGTTCACGTTGTTGTTTTCAGATCCTGAAGAAATGCAGGTATTTCGAGTGGATCGATATGTACGTTCAGAGGCTTAAATTGCAGGAATCAATTGGCGCTATTGGGGAGCACAATTTGGGAGGGGGGACTTACTGTAGAGAATGCGGCGGAGAGAGGAGCCGTTCCGATTATGCCTAATGCTCCCAATGCAGAACTGGTGGAAGTGAAGGGAGCCCTGAAGAAAATGAACAAGCAGTTAAGGCAGCTGATCGAGTTGAAGAAGCAAGCTAATCTGATGGCTGGTTGTTTTTTTGTTGTATAATTGCGATCGGATTCTTATCATTGCTCATCAGGCGCTAGAAGTTGTTACAAGGGATCCCTTGTTACAAATTCAGTTACATGTACTTGTAGTTTTTTTCAAAGTTAGTGTGTGCATTCACCGAAATTACCAAAAAAATAAGTGTTAGGGAATATAGGAATGCTAAAGATACTTGATAATTGTTAGAGGGGTGACAAATAATGCATTCACCGAAATCCCACAAATATGTATGTCTCATGTTTCTACCAAAATTATACCACTGTTGGGACGTTTCAAATAACCAAAACTATATCCCAAACTATATTCCCTAAAAGAAAAGGAATGCTAAAGAAAGTTGATAATTGTTAGAGGGGTGATAAATAATCCATTCACCGAAATCCCCCAAATATGCCAAATATGTATGTCTCATGTTTCTACCAAAATTATACCACTTTTGGGCCGTTTCAAATTACCAAAACTATATTCCCTAAAAGAAAAGGAATGCTAAAGAAAGTTGATAATTGTTAGAGGGGTGATAAATAATCCATTCACCGAAATCCCCCAAATATGCCAAATATGTATGTCTCATGTTTCTACCAAAATTATACCACTTTTGGGCCATTTCAAATTACCAAAACTATATTCCCTAAAAGAAAAGGAATGCTAAAGATAGTTGATAATTGTTAGAGGGGTGATAAATAATCCATTCACCGAAATCCCTCAAATATGTATGCCTCATGTTTATACCAAAATTATACCACTTTTGGGCCGTTTCAAATTACCAAAACTATATCCCAAACTATATTCCCTAAAAGAAAAGGAATGCTAAAGAGAGTTGATAATTGTTAGAGGGGTGACAAATAATGCATTCACCGAAATCCGCAAATATGTATGTCTCTTGTTTACACCAAAATTATATCACTTTTTAGTTTAACATTTTTAGATCATGGAAAATAATGCATAAATAGTGAGAATATAGTTACGTGGCAAACTCATTATTGCACACCGACAGAGAGAGAGGGGTGGCCACGAAGAGACGGAGAGGGGTATACTGCCCGTTAGATCAGTGGATCAACGGTTGGTGGAGTCGATCCGTGTGACAACGGCTCAACCAATCTGGATCCACGGTTGGTGGAGTCGATCCGTGTGACAACGGCTCAACCAATCAGGATAAGTTTGAACAATGACAGTACTTGAGGGCAAAACTGAGTAGTACTAAGAAACCAAGGGCACGTAAATAGTAAATAGACTAAGGGATTCAAACAAAAGAATTACAAAATAAAAAATGCGTGTTTTGTACAATATAATTCATATTGGGCTACATCAAATTATTTGCAATTCAAATATACATGAGTGTGACAATTATGGCCTCATTTAGACAAACTATGTTTTGGGGAAGATGTTTTGCAAAGGGGTTTGAGTGGAAAACCATGCATCTTCATAGCTACTAGTGATTCTGAGAAGTGGCAATTTGTGGTAAACCCTTGATTTATCTATGTTTGTTAAGGTTTCCTAGGTGGCAGGTTGCATAGGAAGACTCCATGAGTAGGTGCCACTATGTTTTTATTTTTTTTGGATTTTTTTGCGCATGAAATGACTCAATTAGCTATGTTAATCTCATTTGTTGACTCTCTGTTGACCAGCTACTTGAGGGTAGAACTGAGTATATTGCACTTGCCAGTCTAAGTACTCGAGGGGAAAACTGAGTACAGATAAAATTGATGTATAAGGCCCGAGGTTAGAACTGAGTACACCAAACGTCCCAGGGTTAGCCTTGTGTCGCGGTGCACGCTGCAGCCATGCATAGCGGAGGCGTGTTGCGGTACACGCCACCTTCGTCTTTATAGAGCCCCTCTTTCTCTCCCTTGACGCTCGCCCACTCTCTCATTCTCACTGCAACCGCCTCTCCTGTCCCATCATCTTCTCCACAACCGAAGAAAAAACCCCAAAGAAAAAACCCCGGCGATGGAGAAGAATGAGATGCCCATTGTCGGCGCTTCTGACGTAGCCGCCGGCACATCAGCCGCCGGCGCATCGGCCGCCGCCCCCGTCCAGGCCCCCTTCGCTGCTTCCAATGTAGCCGCCGGCGCATCGGCCGCCGCCCCCGTCCAGGCCCCCGTCGCTGCTTCCGACGTATCCGCCGGCGCATCAGCCGTCGGCGCATCGGCCGCTGCCCCCATCCAAGCCCCCATCCAGGCCCCCGTCGATTGGGACCAGTACGAAGACCCGTACGAACCAGTGCCGTACATCGCGCCGAAGAACCCCTATGACACCAGCATCGTCGACGACGAGCCGGAGGTAACCCTTTGTTCCCTTGTTCTTATCCCATTTCAATCCTTTTATGTTAGATCTAGCGTTATTAGGGTTTGTCTGTTCCTAGTTCAATCCTTTTGTGTTAGATCTTGCGTTATTAGGGTTCGTCTGTTCCTAGTTCAATCCTTTTGTGTTAGATCTTGCATTATTAGGGTTCGTCTGTTCCTAGTTCTAGATCTTGCATTATTAGTGTTTGTGATTTGCTTTTGTTTAAGATTCGGTTAACTTATGTGAGTAATCAGTCCCATCCAGTTAATTTGTGCCGATGATGATGAATATTTGGACACAAATTGATTCAGGGTTTGGTCAGAGAACAATTGGTGTGTACAAATTTGTTGTGCATGATCTTTGGTTCACTGACTCAAATCCTGGATATAAGTGTGTCCAATGTAACTGAGGCTACCTCTTTTTTTCGTGCCCATATTATCATGCATGATCTTTTGTTCACTCTCTGTTTCATCATCGCTGCAATTGACTCCGTGTTTTTCGATCTTTGGTGCTACGTGACAGGTGCAGAGCAGCGACATCGACAGCGACGACGAGGCCTTCCACACCAAGACTCGTCACGTCCTCAGGAGGCTGCAGTCTGGCCATTACGATGGCCACTTTGCTCGAGGCGTTTATAGGTGCCCCTTCTGCAACAGAAGGCTCCGCGCCACCAACTTTAACTATCTGGTGAACCATGCTGAATCCATTGGCAGAGCCATTGGCGGCGCTAGAGTTGGAACGACCGTGAACGTGCATGCGTTCATGGCCAAACACAAAGCACTTGGGATTCACCTGCGCAGCCTCCAAGCTTAATCCCATGTAAAATGTAGCTTATATTGGATCTATCGGTAGTACTGTTGGATATGTCCTGAATATATATATGCTATGTTGGCTGTTGTATGCAGCTTATCCTATATTTTCTCGATTTATTATGCTGCTGTGAATTTATCCTATACTAGCTTCTAGATTTGCTACTAGATTTGTTAACATATTGGGCAAAAAACGAGGGCCAAAAGGCAACAATCATTGAAGAAAGACAGAAATAGAAGCTTCTCTAGATTTGATACTAATTTGGTGAAAAGAGAGAGAACTGTTACAGAGAGAGAGGGGGAAAAGGCGCTCTGAAAAATGCCAATTTGGGCTGAGAGAGACAGAACCGAGCTCTCACAAACAACCAAACACGGTCTCGTCCTGTCCCACGCGGTCCCTTTCTACCAGCCCCACGCGACACGGCCTCACACGACGCGGCCCCACACGTCAGCACGGAACGGTCAACTAAACGGAAATCCTCCCGTCCGAGCTCCTTCTGAGGGTTTTAGACAAGGGCTTGGAGAAAACTGAGGAAAAAATAAGGAGCTGGGGAAAACTGAGTACAACTAAGGACCTGAGGGCACGAAAATAGAAATCCCATTATTTTATGCATGTGGTCATGATAAGAATGTTTTATGTGATAGTTATATTGTTAATTTTATTCATGATGCTACTAAAAGTTATTATGAGAGAGGGAAACATGGTTTTATGCATCTCAATAATATTAAGTCTCCTCTCTTTATGTTGAAAGTTTTGATGTTGCACTTGTTTTGCCTTCCTATGCTAGTAGCCTCTTGCTTCAATAATTTGTTTTCTTACAAAATTACTTTGCGTAGGAAGTGGGTTAGACTTAAATGTGTTGGATATTTGCTTCTTGATACATTCTTGTATGTTCAATTTATACATATGAGAGCATCATAAAAATTATCATGCCTATCTTAATGGCTATAAATAAAGAGCTTTGGGGAGACAACCCATTATATTTTTTCTTTCAATTTATTTTTGTTTCTTTGAGTCTTGGAAGTTGTTACCTCTGTAGAAACCTCTCCTTATCCTTTTTATTTCGTTTTTATGCCAAGAATAGCCTCTAATAGGAAGAAGGTAAGATTTGGGGAAGTTGTCCCGAAACAGATTTCTGTGTTCCGCTGTAAAAAAATCGCGAAACATCTCAGAATAATATTTTGATCTGCAATTTTTTGTGCGCATGCCCCAGTTTATTATGTAACTTTCGCTAGTTTTGCACTTTTCGATTTGAGCAACAGAAGATTTTCAAAAAAATCGATCTTTACCTGCTATTCTGTTTTGACAGATTTCTGCCACTATTTGCATTTGCCTCTTAATCTCTTTCTTTTTGAGTTCTTTTGATCGGAAGAGCTTTTAAAAGAAGTTGATACAATAGCTAATATTTTAATGGATGTTGTTTTTGAGTTGAAACTGAACCACAGGTGGATCTACTATCTTGCATACAATAATGTTGATAATGAGAATTGTGTGAAGTTTTGTATGAAGGAAGTTTTACAGGGTAGGGAAAGGAGAATGATGTGATGAGATGAAGGATGGACAAAAGCTCAAGATTGGGGATGCCCATGTCACCCTAATAAATATCTAAGAAGTACAAGCGTCAAAGCTTGGGGATGCCCAAGGCACCCCCTTCTTCATCAACAAAAATATCAGGTCATCTTTCAAGACACTATATTTTTATTGCTTCATATACTATGTGTTATTCTTGGGGCGTTAGTTGTTTTTGTTTTTTTGTCTTCTTTTCTTTTTTTTGCTGTAATAAATGGTTGGATCCCAACATACTTCTTTTGGAGAAGACACACTCTATTTTCATTGCCTAGAACACTCTAGTTTTCACTCTTATTGTTTTGCGAGTGTTCTCTTTTGCTAGTACTGCATTTAGCCTTTGTTTTCACCCTTATTTTGTTCAGAACTTGTTAGTTCTTTTTAGTTAGGTATGTTTAGCCCTCTGGTCTTTACTGATTTTTATCCTTGAGAGTTGTTTCAAATAAATTGATTAGTGTTGGAGAAGAGTAAAATATTTCATGCTTATAGTGGTGCAAAAGGAAACTTGTTTAGACTGTGGCCTAGACCTTAGCATGTCATCCTAGATATTATTTTGATTATATGCTTAGTAGTTATTGTTGTAGCATGAATTGTCTCAAATAACTGAGAGTGCTTAATGTGTCATTGAAAGAATCATATGTTGTTTTTATCATACAAAAGCATAATATTGTTGTATTCTCCTTTGATGCTTTATTTGGGTTGATTTGGCACATGCTTACACCATGTTATGACTATGAACCGGTCACCTCAAGCCTCTATGATCATTTAGTTTTTGACTTGTAATATCACTTTATGCTTTGATTCATAATGTTTTGTCGCTATGCATGATTATTGCCGTTATTGCTCTCTTAGTTGGTCGCTCCCAGGCTCTTGCTAGCCTTCACCTGTACTGAGTATGAGCTCTACTCGTGCATCCAACTACCAAAAACCATAGTTTTCCAATGTGTCGACCATATCTACCTATTAGCATTATTGCTATTCCAAGTATATTCCTCATGCTTTTATCTATCTTCCAAATTAAATTTTTGTTATGTGAAAATTAGTTAGTAAAGCTCTCACGAACTTGATGGCACATTTTACTTTCTTGCACTTAATAAACTTGACCATTGTGATTCTCTTATGAAGTTTATATGCTTGCAAATTGTGAGTTGAGAATTAGCACATCCATGCTTTCATGGGGCACGTTTTCAACATTGCACTTATTCCTATTTAGTTGATATCATGATCTTTTGTTTATGGATGCCTAGCGGTGTGAAATAAGTTGGAAAATTGTGAGCTCATGGAGTTTGTATATGTGTTAGAGAAACGCCTGGGCCGCTAATCTAAACCATGCATCATTCATGGTGGAAATTTACAGCATAACCATAGTGGGCATTCGACGACGCATCTCATAATAAAAAGCTATACCCAATGGTAAATAAAAGAGATGTCGAGGTGTTCATTGTCTATTTGTCTTGTCATTTTGATATGGGAAAGCTTCCATATCATCGGGCAGGAGGTACCCCGTTGGCGTTCTCGATGATACATGTATGCTTACAATGACAAGAACTTACTTGGGACCTAAGTCGAGTAGCATGCGGTTTTGGTACTCGTATTCAAGGGACATGAGATTTTCAACTTGTGATTTGTCAAGCATATAACTCATATTTTCTCTCACATTAACCTTAACCATTCAAGATGCCAATGATAGGGGCAATGAGAGCTCAAAGCTAATAAGTACCATAATTTTTGGGATCTTTATAAAACTTGTAATCACTACTTCCCTCTACGAAGGGCCTTTCTTTTACTTTTATGTTGAGTTTTCATCTTCTATCTTTATGCACCAATTAAGAGAGCATAGTTGTCATTCTGAGTATAATGTGCATAGTCCCAAAATTTATTATTGATTGATTCATGATTATGGTATTGCTTGTTCTCAAATTATTTGTATCTAGTCACCATTTGAACTTTGAAGGTGTCCTATGCATTTATGTTTTGCTATTCCATGAAGGACAAGCTGAATACCACTTTGCTATGTTTTCTCTATGCTCAGAACAAACAAGTAACTTTCAATGCATTATTATTCATGATCTTTTGTTTGTGTTGCTTTTTATGTTGTAACATGGTTGCTAAGTCCTATTGTTAGAATTATATCTTTTATGCCTATGTTAAGAGTACTTTGATCTCATCTTGCAATGCTTTAACTTGATCAAGATTGTGTTGGCTGCATGTCACCTCAAAAATTATTTTTATTATCACTTACCTACTCAAGGACGAGCAGGAGTTAAGCTTGGGGATGCTGATACATTGCAAACGTATCTATAATTTTTGATGCTACATGCTTGTTTTACACCAATTGCTATATATTTTGTTTACACTCTGTGGCATTTTTATGCATTTTCTGGAACTAACCTATTAACAAGATCCCACGGTTCCAGTTCCTGTTTTCTGCTATTTTTGTATTTCATTAAAGTTGTACAGAAAATATTCTCGGAACTGGACGAAACAAAGCCCGAAGTCCCTATTTTGCTGTCAAAAAGATGGAGTCCAAAGTGGAGACGGAGGCGAGCCGGGAGGCGGCCACACCATAGGGTGGCGCGGGCCCACCTCTGGCCGCACCACCACATGGTGTGGGCCCCTCGGGCGCCCTCTGACATCGCCCTTTCGCCTATATATTGCCCCCAACACGAAAACCCTAAATCAATGAGTCTCGATCCACAAAAAGTTCCGCAGCGCCGCCGCCATCAAAGCCAACGTTCGGGGGACAGAAGTCTCTATTCCGGCACCCTGCCGGGATGGGGAATTGCCCCCAGAGCCATCTCCATCGACTCCACCGCCATCTCCATCGACTATGCTGACTCCCATGATGAGGAGGGAGTAGTTCTCCCCCGAGGCTGAGGGCTCTACCGGTAGCTATGTGGTTTTTATGTGATCATTATGTGATCTTTATGTGATCATGAGCTTTGTAATCTAGTTGAATAAGTAGATGTTACTCTTCATCTACTATGCTACTCAAGTGCATTTATTAATGTGATCTCCAGAGACACCTTGTCCCATGATGTGAAGGTGACAGTGTGCGCATTGTGTGTGGCTCTTAGGCTAAAGATTACAGTAATACTTATCATGAGTTATAATTTGAGTTGGATGTCTCTATGAAATTGTGGTGTTTGTCTGGAACCATCTGGGGCGCTCAAGGTGACAGTGTGGGGTAATCTAGATGGAGAATGCGAACTTTAAGGAGTGCTTTTATAGCCCTACGCAGTGAATTGGTGTTCGTTATCCAATCGGAGAGTAGTTCAGGGTAGCATAGTGAAGAAAAGATATTTATGTGTTCAATTATGATATGATTGTTGAGAGTGTCCACTAGTGAAAGTATGATCCCTAGGACTTGTTTCTAAGCATTGAAACACCGTTTACAACCAGTTCTGCTACATGTTTGCTTGCAGGCATTTTTATTTCAGATTGCAATTACCACTTATAATCATCCATATTACTTGTATTTCACTATCTCTTCACCGAACTAGTGCACCTATACACCTCACAAGTGTATTGGGTTTGTTGGGGACACAAGAGACTTCTTGTATCTTAATTGTAGGGTTGCTTGAGAGGGATATCTTTGCCCTCTTCCTCCCCGAGTTCGATAAACCTTCGGTGATTCACTTAAGGGAAACTTGCTGCTGTTCTACAAACCTCTGCACTTGGAGGCCCAACACTGTCTACAAGAATAGAAGCATGCATAGACATCAGAAGCGCCAATCACCCACTAGGAAGAATCAAACTCGACGTTTGCTTCCATGACAGAGGCAATTTCCGGAGGGAAAAGCTAGAATTTGAATTCATGGATTCGCCTTCGCAGTACCACGCAATTCTTGGACGACCAGCGTTTGTGTGGTTTATGGCAGTACCCCACTACGCCTATCTTGTGATGAAAATCCCGGGGCCAAGGGGAGTCATCACGATCAAAGGAAGTTTTGAAGTCTTAGATACCTGCGACATGGAATTCAACAAGATGGCACAAACCTTCGGCATAACGGCAGAATACGCAAGACTCAAAGGAGAAACCGATCATAACGTACTACCCGATGTAGGTCGGTCCCTGCAAGATTAGGCTTTCGACTCAACCCAAGATTCAAAAAAAGTTCGGGTTCACCCCACTGACCCAGCGAAAACAACCTCCATAGCAGTGGACCTGGACCCTGCATAGGAAAGCATGCTCATCAAGTTCCTCCGTGACCACTGGGAAATCTTTGCCTGGTGTCCTTCAGACATGCCAGGGGTTCCTAGAGAACTCGTCGAGCATGCACTCAATGTAGATCCAAAAGCAAGGCCAGTCAAGCAACCTTTCTGACGATTCGACAAATCAAAATGAAAAGCAATAGCAGCTGAGGTGCATAGATTGGAAAATGCAGGCTTCATTAGAGAAATCAAAACCTTGACTTGGGTGTCCAACCCAGTGATTGTCCCAAAGAAAAACACAGCCGTACGCCGCGTCTACGTCGATTACACATCCCTTAATAAGCACTGTCCAAAGGATCCCTTCCCACTGCCCTGCATAGATCAAATAATTGACTCAATGGCGGGATGCGCAAGGCTTTCCTTTCTGGATGCATATTCGGGATATAACCAGATCAAATTAAAAGTAGAAGATGAAGAAAATACAGCCTTTATCACACCATACGGCGTTTTTTGATACCAAGTAATGCCTTTTCGCCTAAAGAATGCAAGCGCAACCTACCAGAGAATGTTGCAAAATTGCCTCGGAAGCCAAATAGGACAAAACATCCAAGTATACATTGACAACATGGTTATCACCACAAGAAAAGAGGTGTCCCTGATCGCTGACTTGAAGGAAACATTTGACAACCTGGACAGGTACAAGCTAACATTAAATCTGACTAAATGTTCCTTTGGTGTCCTGGCAGGACAACAACTTGGGTTGCTGGTATCAGCAAGAGAGATAGAGGCAAATCCAGAGAAGATTGAGGCAATAATCATATTGGGAAAACCAACAAAGTTGCATGAAGTACAACAACTCGCAGGGCGCGTAGCAGCATAGAGTAGATTCATCGCACGGCTGGGCGAAAAGGCCCTCCCATTCTACGCACTCATGAAGAAGACGGATAAAAATTTGAGTGGAGAGAAGAAGCGGACGCAGCATTTGACCATCTGAAAAAAGTGCTCTCCACACCACCATTGTTGGTCACACCAAGAGAAAGGGAACCATTGTTACTATACATCGCTGCCACATATCAGGTGGTAAGCACGGTATTGGTTGTCGAACGAAGCGAAGAAGGGAAAGTGCACGGAGTCCAGCGGCTAGTATACTTTCTTAGTGAAGTACTATTACCATCAAAACAGCGTTACCCACACTACCAAAAGCTTGCATACAGCGTATTCATGACATCACAAAAATTGTGACAATATTTCACAGTTCATCCAATAACAGTGGTTAACGAAGCCCCACTATCAAAGATACAGAACAACCCTGAAGCAATAGGACATGTCTCCTTATGGGGAATCGAACTTCCCCTTTGGACATCACGTATGAGAAAAGGAAGGCCATCAAATCTCAGGTTTTGCCATATTTTACTGCAGATTGGCTAGAATTACAAAACATAGGACCACCCGATTTGTCAAGTGTCTGGACGATGTACTTTGATGGGTCAAAAAGAGCTGAAGGAGCTGGGGCAGGAGTAGTACTAATATCACCACAAGAAGACAAGCTATAGTACGTATTACAGATGAGTTTTTCGCAAGCATGCAACAATGAAGCCGAATACGAAGCTTTGCTGCATGGAATGAGGATGGCCAAAGCATGTGGTGCAACTCGATTAAAAATCTTCGGGGACTCAAATCTAGTGGTTCAGCAAGTAATGAATCGTTGTGATGCTATCAGCGACAACATGACTACATACTAGAACTTATAATATTATCTAAAGGGAATGTTCAACGGGTGCAAAGTATCGCACATCAGTAGAACAAGCAACGAGGAAGCCGATAATCTGGCAAACATCGGGTCTCAGTGTCTGCCGGTGCCACCAGGAGTCTTTTGGGAATAAATAATAGAGAGGTCAATAAATGAGAGCAAAACCTCGGGTTCCAATAAACAAAGCCAGAATACAGCAACAGGCTCGGGGGCTAACAAAGAAGTACCTGAGGGCACAATCGAGCCAGAGGAGGTCATGTTCGTTGAAGTCACATGGATGCAACCATATTTGGCATATATAATTAACAAGACACTACCCAAAGACGTGGTAGAAGCACGAAGGATAGCACGATGATCTAAAGCTTTTGTGGTAGTACAAGGTAAATTGTATAAGAAAAGCATAACCGGTGTTTTGCAAAGATGTGTCACCCCTAGGAAGGGCTAGTTATATTGAAGGATATACACAAAGGAGTCTGTGGTCATCATACCAGTAGCAGAGCCATAGCAGCCAAAGCTTTTCGCGCAGGATTTTACTGGTTGACAGCAATAGAAGATGCAAAGGACATCGTCCGGAGATGCGAAGCTTGCCAGCGGTTAGCGTCCAGACCTCACGCGCCAGCAGCAGAACTCTAGCCAATACCCATATCTTGGCCATTTGCACAATGGGGTCTAGATATGGTGGGAAAATTGCACAAATCATGGCCAGGAGGGAAGGTTTATATGTTGGTAGTAGTCGATAAATTCACCAAGTGGGTAGAGGCAGCTCTAGTAGAAGATGAAGAAAAGACAGCCTTTATCACACCATACAGCGTTTTCTGATACCAAGTAATGCCTTTTGGCCTAAAGAATGCAGGCGCAACCTACCAGAGAATGATGCAAAATTGCCTCAGAAGCCAAATAGGATGAAACATCCAAGTATACATTGACAACATGGTTATCACCACAAGAAAAGAGGAGTCCCTGATCGCTAACTTGAAGGAAACATTCGACAACTAGGACAGGTACAAGCTAAAATTAAATCCGACTAAATGTTCCTTTGGTGTCCTGGCAGGACAACTACTTGGGTTGCTGGTATCAGCAAGAGAGATAGAGGCAAATCCAGAGAAGATTTAGGCAATAAGCATATTGGGAAAACCAACAAAGTTGCATGAAGTACAACAACTCGCAGGGCGCGTAGCAGCACAGAGTAGATTCATCGCACGGCTGGGCGAAAAGGCCCTCCCATTCTACGCACTCATGAAGAAGACGGATAAAAATTCGAGTGGAGAGAAGAAGCGGACGCAGCATTTGACCATCTAGAAAAAGTGCTCTCCACACCACCAGTGTTGGTCGCACCAAGAGAAAGGGAACCATTGTTACTATACATCGCCGCCACATATCAGGTGGTAAGCACGGTCGTTGGGGATATACCAAATAGGTATACCAGCGACGTAGTCCTAAACCAGCAAGCCAGGGTGGCCCATCAGGGTGGTATGGCGGATTGCCTACCGGGCGGCCCAGTTGCTGGAGAAACCATGGCGGTATTGGACCCAGGAGCTCATGGCGGATCCGCAGACAGGCCCATGGCAGGTTGCCTTGTAGTGCACGCATAGGACTTAGTCTAGGACTCTAAGTTGTATCCGATCCGATACCATCGTGTAGCCCACGCCAGGCGCCTTTATAAGCCGCCGTGGAGAAGCCCTTGAGGCATAGCTTAGACATACGGCCGATCGCACAGCGAAACAGCCAACCTCATCATTGTAACCGAGCACTTGTTGCCATATAGTGAATTATAGCAGCACGTAGGGTCTCGCCACCGTTGCAGGATCTGAAGCTGGGTAAACTCGTGCTACCACCGTCTCGGATCGCTCCACCCTGTTCACCCCCTTCCGCAAACCGCCATACACCTACCCCTATGGCAGATATGTTGACGAAACCATGACAGTTGGCGCCCACCGTGGGGCAAAACGCGTCAGGAGCGCGGATCCAGGCAGGATCCGCCTTTGCAGGCATCGGTGATACCGTCGCCATCGGGCGCGTCCTCTACGATTCCGGCTTCCCCATCGTCCCAGCGGATAACCTCTGGGTGCCGGCTAGAGAAGACCCCGCTCGATTCACCGTCGTTCCGATCGGAGATATCCATATCTTCATCGGAGAGACAAACCCTACCCCCGCTATGGAAACCAATTTCCGGCGGATTGGTATGGCTGAAACCCCCAAACGGACCGCTCTCGAGCTGGATACGGAGGAGGAATCGTCTGATCTGGAACTTTCTAAGTCATCCGGATCGGATCTGAAAACTAATCCCACCCAACCCGCCCTAGAGGTGGAGGAAGTGGTGAATGACTGCTATGAATCCGCCATGAGCAATCTGGCGTTAGAGACACCGCGGTACTGCCTTGTTGCTTTCACAGGTATCACTTCGGGATCTACCTCCAATGGAGAAGATAGCCTAGGTGAATCCATCCTAGAGGCACTTAACGAAAGTGGTAAATCGGATGACTGGGATAGCAAAGGCTATGATTCTGATCACTATGATGCCACCATGAGAAGGATCGAGGCGGAGTTAGCTCAGCAAGCACTTGAAGAACAGAACGCAGCCGCCAAGCAGGTGTTCATGAGCAACAAAAAATATGACGCTGGGCAGACAACCGGTGATCCGCCATCTCATGCAGCCCATGACGGAGATGCCGGCAAAGAGCAGGGTAACCTGCCACCAGCCGCCGATCCCGCCATGGAACAACTTCCCGAGATCCAGGGCGGCCCCAGGCCTCTGCAACCCGCCATCCCCGAGGTGCATCACCCAGAAGACTTCACGATCCCGCTGGACAAGGTCGTCTACGGAACTCTAGCAGATCCAATCACCCCTGACTATGTCAGAGATGTGAACGATCTCGAGAAGAAAAGGCGAGCAATCCTCAAAGAAGCAAAGCGAGTCGAGAAGATGGGCGAAAAGTTAGATGGCGACATTGCTAAAGCTCAAGACATGCTGAAGCGCGCAAGGAACAGGGAGGAGAAGTACGTTAGTCTCATCCAGAACCAAATGAATGAGGGAGGCGACCCGCAGCTGGTGCGAAACCTTGAGTTCACCGTGCAAACCGCAGAAACTCTGGTCAGGATGTATATCAAGAATCCGCCATATATGGACAAGAACCGCGATGAAGTCAGGGCTATGCCCGTAGAAAACATCGTGGCGGCAAAGGAGCTATTGGAGCATAATAAAAGCCCAGCAGCCCTAGAGACGGCGGTAAAACTGATGACCAAAGCATTGGTGCAGCATCAGAAAGCTACGTCGTCACGACGGCTTGAATCTGATCCTGCGCTATGCAGGTCCAGCACCGCCTCCAAGGCTCGGGGTGATCGCAATTATGGTACATGCTCTGATAACGAATCTCATACCAGATCCTTAGAAGTCCGAAGAAGAGAAGCTCGCAACCGGGCAGATGCCATCCCAATATCCTCCGATGACAAGCCACACGGCAAGGGCCCGCAGAGAAATCCATCACCACCTCGCAAGAATTACCATGCCTATGGATACTAGCAAGACAATGCTGCTCCCCGCCATAAGACCAACATGCCGCCACCAAGGTATAAGACGTTCGAAATCCCAAAGGGAGGAATCGTCATACACGATAATGATGGCAAGCACGGACGAAGCCGTGATGCTGGACGCAGAGACGATCCGCCACGACGGGAAGCCAGTCGAGACGGTGGATCCAAGCAAAGGGAACAATCTCGCCATGATGACGGCGCGCACCGCAGCGGCGACAAGGATAAGCATCGCTCTTCCCGCCGCCGGGATGACAAAGGGCAAGGCTCCCGCCGCCATGATGACGATCCATCTCCACGGAGAGCAGAGGGAAGCCGTCGTAGTTGCAGAGATCAATCGCAGGACGGCGAGAGTAAAAGACGTGACCCTTCGCCATCTCCACCAGGCAGCCCCCATGGCGAGGGCGGCGGCCCAGCAAAATCACGCAACTCCCGCAAAGATCCGCAGGACCAGAAGCCCTACGACATGCGTACCGACCTAAACGAGATTGCCAAGTCTCAAACAACCTTCTTCCTCGGCCCAAAGTGCTTTGGACAACGGATCCGTGATGAGCCCATCCCACATGGGTTCAAAATCGAGAAGAACATCTGCTAGTACAATGGAGTCGATAGGCCTCTAACTTGGCTACAAGACTACTTTAACGCAGTGCAGTTCGCAGGGGGATCACCCAATGTTGATGTCCGCTATCTGCCCCTGATGCTATCCGGCACAGCGCGACAGTGGATCAACGACTTGGCGGAAAATTCCATCCAAACCTGGTTCGACATGCAGACTGCGTTCACCAAAAACTTCGAAGGTACCTATAAGAGACCTCATAATATTGGTGACCTCCAAAGGTGCCGTAGAGCTGACGACGAGACCTCCCGAACTTTCCTTGCACGATGGCTAGATATGAAGAACTCCTGTGAAGGGGTTACCGACGAATCCGCCATCCTCGCGTTCATCGACAGTTTGGAAAGAGGCCAGCTACTCCGCCATCGCCTGTTGCGAGAAAGGAACGAAGGAAAATTAACCCTAAATTCTATGATCACCATTGCAAGCAACTACGCGGCCGCCGATGACGACGCCCGTGAATCTCTGAAGGTTTCCGCCATCCAGAATACTGGAAAGCAGAACAATAGCAATAAACGGAAGAATCTGCCAGAAGAGCAGCAAACTCCGGATATGGTGGCCACAATCTTCGCCGATAAGGGTCAAAGCAGCCAGCGCGGCAAGGGACGCGGTACTAGCAGTGGCCAGCCACGGAGCTCTACAGCTCCCGCCTCGGCGTCGTCCGCTCCCGTGTCCTACGATGAGTACCGCGACATGCCATGCTTTGCCCATCGAGACGCTTCGGGGAAGTGCAATCACACCAACCAGAACTGTAAATTTGTCAATGACATCAAGGCGGACCAAGAAGCTGGTTACAAGCGCAACCGGCAACAACGACCTCGTGGCAAAGGAAAAGCGGACAAGGATAAGGAATCCAAGGATGACAGTGATATGGACGAAGACCCTGCGCCCAAACCCGCCGAAAAGGCAGAGGGTGGGGCTGGCACGGGTAACCCATTCAAAAATACCAATAAAAAGGGAGACTTTCACACGTTTCTTGGACCCCCCATGGCTAAGGCACAGCAAGCTGCGATGCGCTCCCTAAATGCCACCGTGCCAAAAGTCCGACAGTACGTCCGATGGTCTGAAGTACCAGTGCACTGGAGCCGCGACGATCACCCAGAGCACATCCCGGATGGATATTACGCCATGGTAGTATGCCATGTGATCCAGGGCTACGAGTTCTCCAAGTGTCTAATGGATGGCGGCGGCAGCCTGAACATCATGTACGTGGAGACTCTGACAAAGCTCGGCCTTACCAAGACCCAACTCCGCCATTGTGCTATCACTTTCTATGGAGAAGCCCTTGAGGCATAGCTTAGACATACGGCCGATCGCACAGCGAAATAGCCAACCTCATCATTGTAACCGAGCACTTGTTGCCATATAGTGAATTATAGCAGCACGTAGGGTCTCGCCACCGTTGCGGGATCTGAAGCTGGGTAAACTCGTGCTACCACTATCTCGGATTGTCCGCCGTGTTCACCCCCTTCCACAAACCGCCATACACCTACCCCTATGGCAGATCTGTTGACGAAACCACAACAACGGTATTGGTTGTCGAATGAAGCGAAGAAGGGAAAGTGCACAGAGTCCAACGGCTAGTATACTTTCTTAGTGAAGTACTATTACCATCAAAACAGCGTTACCCACACTACTAAAAGCTTGCATACAACGTATTCATGACATCACGAAAATTGTGACAATATTTCACAGTTCATCCAATAACAGTGGTTAACGAAGCCCCACTATCAAACATACTGAACAACCCTGAAGCAATAGGACGTGTCTCCTTATGGGGAATCGAACTTCCCCTTTGGACATCACGTATGAGAAAAGGAAGGCCATCAAATCTCAGGTTTTGCCAGATTTTACTACAGATTGGCTAGAATTACAAAACATAGGACCACCCGATTTGTCAAGTGTCTGGACGATGTACTTCGACGGGTCAAAGAGAGCTGAAGGAGCTAGGGCAGGAGTAGTACGAATATCACCACAAGAAGACAAGCTATAGTACGTAGTACGGATGAGTTTTTCGCAAGCATGCAACAATGAAGCCGAATCTGAAGCTTTGCTGCATGGAATGAGGATGGCCAAAGCATGTGGTGCAACTCGATTAAAAACCTTTGGGGACTCAAATCTAGTGGTTCAGCAAGTAATGAATCATTGTGATGCTATCAGCGACAACATGACTGCATACTGGAGCTTATAATATTATCTAAAGGGAATGTTCAACGGGTGCGAAGTATCGCACATCAGTAGAACAAGCAACGAGGAAGCCGATAATCTGGCAAACATCGGGTCTCAGTGTCTGCCGGTGCCACCAGGAGTCTTCTGGGAATAAATAATAGAGAGGTCAATAAACGAGAGCAAAACCTCAGGTTCCAATAAACAAAGCCAGAGTACATCAACAGGCTCGGGGGCTAACAAAGAAGTACCTGAGGGCACAATCGAGCCAAAGGAGGTCATGTTCGTTGAAGTCACATGGATGCAACCATATTTGGCATATATAATTAACAAGACACTACCCGAAGACGTGGTAGAAGCACAAAGGATAGCACGATGATCTAAAGCTTTTGTGGTAGTACAAGGTAAATTGTATATGAAAGGCATAACTGGTGTTTTGCAAAGATGTGTCACCCCCAGGAAGGGCTAGTTATATTGAAGGATATACACGAAGGAGTCTATGGTCATCATGCATGTAGCAGAGCCATAGCAGCCAAAGCTTTTCGTGCAGGATTTTACTGGTTGACAGAAATAGAAGATGCAAAGGACATCGTCCGGAGATGCGAAGCTTGCCAGCGGTTAGCGTCCAGACCTCACGTGCCAGCAGAAGAACTCTAGCCAATACCCCTATCTTGGCCATTTGCACAATGGGGTCTAGATATGGTGGGAAAATTGCACAAATCATGGCCAGGAGGGCATGTTTATATGTTGGTAGCAGTCGATAAATTCACCAAGTGGGTAGAGGCAGCTCCAGTAACTACGCAAGATTCCACGGCAGCGATCAAATTCATCAAGTCAATAATATTTTGCTTTGGGGTACCACATAGCATAATCACAGATAATGGGACGAACTTCACGTCCAAAGAGTTCAAAGGTTATTGCAAAAGCATGGGCATCAAATTGAAGTTTGCATCAGTAGCACATCCAAAAACAAATGGACAAGTCGAAAAAGCCAATGGATTAATATGCAATGGCATAAAAAAGAGGCTACTGGCGCCCCTCAAGAAAGCCAAGCACGCCTGGGTAGATGAGTTACCCTCCGTGCTTTAGAGTCTAAGAATAAATCCTAATGCAACAACTCAAGAGACACCTTTGTTTCTGGTCCATAGCGCAGAAGCCGTGCTTCTAGTCGAAATCACTCACGAGGCTCCCAGAATCGCGACTTATAATGGAAGTTCCTCAAACGAAGCACTCCAAGACAATGTTGATGCATTAGATGAAGCCAGAGATGTCAAACCTGAGAAACTACCATAGTACTCGCGTTCGTCCCCGCTCTTTCGAGGTGGGAGATCTCGTGTTACGATTAAAGCAGGACAGTCATGGTAAGTTAGAATAACCATGGCTGGGACCTTACAAAGTTACAGAAGTGATACCAGGAGGAGCATATCTACTTGAAGATAAAAAGGCAAAGATGAGGGTAACCCCTGGAACATAGAGCAACTACAGTGGTTCTATGCATAAGAGGCATCGCCCTCAGTGATTCTTCTTGCTAAAAGTATAAACTTCAAGTTAGGACCCTCTAAACCCAGAACACGGGCCACAGGTCGGGTTTTTTTGGGTCAACCCTACGTTTTGTATAGGTATGATTATCTGCTCGGTGGATTTGGTCCTCGAGTCATTATGATATCTTTCAAGCAAAATAGTAATATTATATTATCGTGTTTCTCACAAATGAAATATCTATGATCCTTCGAAATGAAAAATTCGACTAGCAGAAAAGCATGGCAAGAATTGCCTAAAACTACCTCGGAACTATAGTCGCTCCCTTGGTTGCTCATCGACTATCACATACAAATAACACAAAGCAATGTTTATAGCATAGTATTTATGAAGCGATACAGATAAAAGTAGCAGTGCATTACATAGCAATTACATCAGGATAACTAATCCTAATGAAAGTGTACTTCAGCTTCATATTTCTTCTAACACTGTGTCCTGTCGAAGATCTGCATGTGAAATTTTGTTGTTCCATAGTGGTAATTGAACAACAAGAACCACCCTTGACGAAGATCATAATCCTCGGTGAAGCGAGGCCAGCCGCCCCTGAAAAACATCTCCCCGTCGCCATCATAGTACACCTCCACCTCGTATGGAGGACCTTCACTTGACACTTCTCGGAGGATGGCCTCGCGAAGCTCTCGGCCATCCATAAACTTGGTAAATTTCAGCAGCACACGTTGCTTCTCAATGCATTGGGCACCAGCAAGCGCGAAAAAAGAGAAAACAGTGCCAGTGGATGGCGGAGGAGGATTGAGATGTGCTACACTTACATCCAGAGTCTCATGGACCTGCGAAGTGGAAGATTTGGATTTGTTCTTACTTCCCAATGGACGACCAGGGCGCCTCTTGACTGGAGCAGAAGACAACGCCGCCAAGGTAGCCGCTTTGGGTTTGTTTTTGCTGCCACGAGGGCGGCCACGTCCACGCTTCTGCCATGGGGATCTTTGGTGGATCGCCGGAGAAGCACACGGGGATCTTTGGGGATAACTATAGTATCAGCCATGGGGATCTTTGGTGGATCGCCGGAGAAGCACACGGAAAACCTAAAGCACTCTAGGGAAGAAGACAATGCGGCGATGAATATTAGCAGTGGTGAGCTAGGGTTTCCGTAATGAGGGAAGGGCCCATATATATAGGTTACCTTTAGTGGGCCTTTAAAAAAACACAAGGTCCAGATAAAGTACAGGCCCAAAGATCCAACTGGCTTCGTGGAAAAAGAGAAAAATTAGCAAAAGAATATATAATTATCAATATAAGAGGCGTACAATATAGATAATCAATTTTGAGCCTATAACAGGCTGCAAGCATCCCTTTATAGCCTCGGGGGCTACTCCCATCAGGAGCGCTGGTCGCGCACCCGATGATTGTCGAAGAAGTGAAGAATTGTACGAGTTCCATCATATAGCTGATGTAGCAGATATGCTTGAGCCTATACTTGAAAAATTCGACTATAGCCTCGGGGGCTACTCCCATTGGGAGCGCTGGTCGCGCACCCGATGAAGATGGAAATTATCGACTTCATCTTGAAGATAAAAAAGTATGGACTTCACATTGGAGTAACTTATCGACTTCATTGTCAAAATGATGAAAACCATACATTAAAATTAGCTACTTCACTCCCATCTAGAGGGATTTGCGACTAGTTCAAGAAAGTAACCTGAAGATTTTGGGTATTGAAATAGCCAAACAAGGCTCATGACAAAAGTTTGATTCTCAAGCCGCATCATTGCGATAAAAGCTTGAATGCCATGGTTGCAAAGATCATGAAGGTAAGACCTTAGGATCCTTCCTACATGGCCTAGTATACGCACATGAATGCGCTCTACTAGTAAATTTCCGTATCTACGATGCGAAAAAAAATCCTGGTGGATGCACAGGGTACCCTAAGAAATACTGGAATCCATGTCTTAGTAAGTCCTAAATGCGGCAAAAGACTAGGTTATGCCAGCTACCGAATTCGAGTCCGGGGACTTGAGTTTGAAGTAGGTAGCAAGTTTTTGCTCCGACAATTAACTGGTTTCCTGATCTGTCAGAAGTACCAGGCTAGTTAACCAAAATCCCCATGAGAAATTAAGAATATGAAATATTCAATGATGATAAGAAAGAAGCAGAAGACGAAGATTGATCAAGTCGAAGATTGCAAGTCAAAGATATGAAGATTTGAGACTCAAACCGAATCTATAATTCTGGTAGAATCTCGGGGGCTACTGACAAGGGTATAGCTATCAAGGCCCATTATCTTAGTACCCATGGGGCCCGTTTGGGTTATTTTTTAATGAGAGTTTGGCCCAAATATAGATGTAGTCGAAATACAAGTTGATATCGTATACAGATAATACAATTTGTATTGAACTCGACCAGATCCTCGAGACCTGGCCACCTATATATAGGGGCTAGGAGGGGCCGGCCAGGGGGAGATTGAGATTAAGCCAATTGATTACTAGCTTATTCTCGACACACATCAAGTTTCGCCTTGTTTGTCTGAACCTTTACCTTCGAGTTCATCCAACGCCCTCTTCCCCCGATCCTAAGTCCTTCATCTAGGACATTTGCCGAGTTAACCCTTGTCACCTGGCATCCAATAAACTTGGAACAAACCACTTGAGCCAACATATTTTCATTTTTGAATCTTTTCAACACTTCTTCTCCGGTAAGAAACATATATAGCCATTCACCTAGAATAGATCTATTTTCACCTCAAGCTTATAAACCAAGTCTACTTGATATTTGGGGTGACAAACTACATTTCACTTGGCTAGTCGATACCCCGTGACAAAAATCTATCGCTATAAGACTTCTTTACATAACTGGAAGAACCTGGCTCTGTCCCACAATGGCTACACGATGATGGACTTCCAGGGCTTCCTCCGGTCGTCCTACTCGCTGAAGCGCGTGTGGGCGACACCGACAAACTGGAGCTTCGGGGAGAGGCATTGTCTCATCATGATTCCATGTGGACACTCTACGACGATCACCAATGAGGTAGATGCCATTGTGGCGACCACAGAGGTTGGGTTTGAGGTTGTGGCCGTGGGACTGGAGGTGGTCAGCAACATGGCCCAACTCGCGGAGGTGGTAAACAAGTGTGATGTGTTGTTGGGCATCCATGGCACTGGCTTACCAATTTTGTGTTCCTCCCACATGGCGGCATAGTGGTGCAGATCATCCCGTGGGGTGAGTTTACGTGGGTGTCCTTGTCCCACTACCGCGACCCGCTGCCGGACATGAGGTTTAGGTATGCCAAGTACGAGGTTACCTCCTAGGAGACGGCACTCAAGGAGGTATACACCAGGGCCCACACTATCTTCACTGACCCTTTATCCATGCACAAATAGGGATTTGACATGGTGTGGTTGATCTTACTCAGCCAAAACATCACCCATGACATCAACCGATTCACATGGGTTATGCAGCAGATCTACCAGTCCATCACATAGAACCGTTCACTGATGTTATGCATGTACCATCGTGTAATTTATGCTCCTCTCTGTTGTTTTCTTACCAAACATCACTGATATATATCTAGACACGATATATATGTTTATAAATTTGTTTGATAGATCTTGTAGTTTGTCTCATGCCAACTATGTAAATAAACAATTGGTACTACATACCACTCTCGTTCTCATGTGTAATTAACCATCACCGACTAAGTTGAAAATGGTTTAGAAATATGTTGATAATGGTAGTTGTCAAAGTTTAGGATAGGCAGAAATGATAGCCCTGTTGGGGGCATCGATTATGTGCTATATAGCACTAGAAAAGCTTCAGGCGTGGCAACTACAAGGAGATACATATATGATTAGAATACTATTTTATGGTTTAACACTCCCCCTTAATCTGAACCTGTAGAAAGGTTAAAATTACTCTTAAACTTATCTAAACTTTTGACTGAAAGAGCTTTGGTAAAACCATCAACAACTTGATACTTGTAAGATATAAATCTGATATCCAAGAGTTTTTCAGAAACTCGTTATGTACAAAGTGAAAATCAACCTGAATATGTTTTGTCCTGGCATGGAAGACTGGATTTGCAGACAACTAGGTAGCACCCAAGTTGTCACACCATAAGCACAGTTTGTCCTTTAAGGTAACACCAAGTGATAACCCAAAAGTGTAGGGGGTTAAATTGTAGTACCTTTTAATAAAGAAAAGGTTGTTGAACCCACGAAGATCTGAACAATTGGTTCACAAGCTAGCACAGAAACAATAATAGATGTAAGGTGTTTTTAGTTGTAATTGCAAGAGAGCAAACAAATAAGTAAAAGCAAAATAAAAGATAACTAGTAACCACTCTTAGCCCAATCCTCTATGAACAAGAGGACAAGCTTGAGTGCACGTATATGAAACAAATGTTCCTGAGGGCAGCCTGGATTAACATATCAAATAGGTTTCTAAGGCAATATCATGAATAACGTGTCAAGTTCTAGTCTCATTGGACGGGGCCAAGAATAGGTGTTGCATCTT
This sequence comes from Dactylis glomerata, assembly GCA_007115705.1. Taxonomy (NCBI): domain Eukaryota; kingdom Viridiplantae; phylum Streptophyta; class Magnoliopsida; order Poales; family Poaceae; genus Dactylis; species Dactylis glomerata. Next base: position 561,143 of record QXEO01000235.1, on the reverse strand, counting down.
AAAAGATTCAACAAACCCCTAATGATTGATCTCAAGACCACCTAATGATGAAACAAGAGAAATATTAAGACTAAGAAGTCCAACCATTGCTTTAAACTCTAAGGTCCCCGATCAAGAACCCCCTTAACACAAGCTTATGGATCAGAACCATATTGTTATCACCCATAGTTCATCCTCATGTTCTTGCTATAAGGTGCAGACCTATAAGCCCATAAAGGTGAAGTAATATACAATCGATGTGTGCATATTACCATCATATAACCACATCAAAGCATAAAACTTCACTTCTTACTCAACGCATATTATATAGAAACCATAGTTAAGTCATCCTAAGCCCTCGGGAACATAGAGAACTACTCACAATAATGAAATATGATCATGACCAGTGCCATAATAAATACAACAAAATCTGAAAATATAACTTCACCACAAAATAATCTCGAATCCCCAAGTACAAACATGCACAAGGTTCAACAAAGACAATCTAGGGTTCCGATCTGCAAAAATTGTGAGGGGGATGATGTCGATCTCGGAGGGGATGATTATGATGGTGATGTTGTTGTATATGATGAAGATGGCACCTCTCCCCGCGCCAAGGGAGTGTCGGTGGCAACGGCGATGTTGAATTCCCCTCGGTGGCAGCCTCGGAGAACCATGATCAGCCCTCTTCCGGAGAAGAAGAGGCTTATCGCCTCTGCCGCCATCTTAGAAAATTCTATAAAAATTAGGGCGTCCCTTTTTCCACAATACGAAGGTCTCCTAAAAAGGAGGCGAGGAGGCGATGCTCTCGGGAGAAAGTGGGCCCCACCATGCAGCCAGGAACCTGGGCCACCTGGTGGGCCCTATCTTGGCCCTCGCACGACCTCTCATCTCTCTTTTGTTCTCATGACACTTTTCATATAAAAATATTCTTCACATAAATATGCCAGGTCCATTTGACTTCGTTTAGGTCCCTCAAAGTCCAAAATACACAAAACAGAGGTTCTGTCCTGCAGAGTTAAACCCCATGCAAATGAGTTTAAGAGGAAAACCACTGTAAATCATCTAAAAGTGACCAAACAACCCAAGATCAATCCTATTATGAAGTAAATCTCAAGTCCAAATAACCAACTATGATGATACAATTTGCACGTATCAATTCCCCAAGCTTAAACCTTTGCTCGTCCTCGAGCAAAAAAGTGAATGAAATACCATGTAAAGAACTTGTGGTTGATAAAATAATACGGGCAAAGTATCACCATACTTTTACATTTCCTGACGTTGTGGGAAGTAGACACAATATAATAAAAATACTCTTCATTGGTGATCATATGACCCCCCTCCTTTGTATGGAAACAATATTATCACAAGCTGGACAACTAAAGCATCTTTTTATTTCCCCAACAAGTTATACACTTCCCAAGAGTTTCCAATGAAAAAGCCTGATCTTCCACCATAAGAAAGCCACCTAATCATCTAAAGAAAAGGCAGTGTCCCCAAAAACTGATAAGTAAGAAAAGCATGAAGTCAATCACCATGGTTGACACCTCCACTATTTATCATAGCTTTGCGTGACTGTCTAGTCATTGCTACCTACAAAGTACGGCTACTCATGAACCATTCAATGACTTTTTCACTTCCTTTGGGCTTTCACTTGCCCCTAATTCTACTTGCTTCTTTTCTCTTTTTCTTTCTTTCTTTTTGGGCTTTTCACTTGCCCCTTCTTCCTTTCTTTTTCTTTTCACTTTTTCTTCTTTTTCTCTTTCTTTTTCTCAAGTCATTGAAAGGTCCATAAATAACTAGTAATCTTTACATGTAACAACAAACTAGAGTATCTCATGCCCCCTTAACTCACCCCTTTTCAAAGACAATAGCTCCTCACTGGCCAAACAGTTTTCTTCTCATAAAGGAATACCATCAACTTAAGTCATGTTTCAACTTCTTCAATAATGAGCTTTATTAGATGATCAGATTTCCCAAGCTTGTTCCAATAAAGTTCCACCAAGAGTGAATCAATGATCTCCAAGTGAAGAGTAGACGATAGGAATCATCCCAAACTTCCATGATCAGCAAAAGGTAGGATCATACCCTGCTTATATTATATCACTCACAACTCGATACATGGATAGATAGATAAAGCTTGATAGACCTAAACTAAATCCTTCACTAAGGACTAACCAAACTAGCAAAAAGGGAACAAGCAAACTAAAAAGTAAAATACTATGTATACCTCCCCAAGCTTAGAATAAGCTAGGAGGTGTTGATTACTCTTCTCCAACTTCCTTAGGTACGTAGTACTTGTCCCACTCACTAGCTTCCGGCATAAAGGCCTTCCATTGTTAAAAGAAGCTGAAGGTTCATACATTTGAAAGAGGCTCCTTCGACGATCTTCTTGAAGCGCTCCTCATTCTCACATTTCTGATTCTATTGATCCCAAAGACCACTCTTCAACTTGTCAAATCTTTCGTTGCACTAGAGGAACTTATCCTCCAGATCCTTAATTCTACTCTCATAATATATCAATTTTTTTTCTAGATCATAGTTCCTGAGAGAGTGAGCATCTAAACCTCGCTTTATGGCTTTGGCATACCTAAACACAACATCTTCAAGCTTCTTCAACCTTTCCTCAATGCTTCCCGTCTCCTTGGGTGCCATTTCCTCCTCAACATGGATCACGCCATCTTCAAGGATGATGATCTTCGAGGGGATTCATCACGGAGTTGAGGTAGGGGTTGATGATCTCTTCCTCCTTGATCTCCACGATGATCTTCTCCTTCTCTTGAGGTGTCTCCATGATGGATCTAAAAGACTACAGGGCTGAAAACAAGGTGCTCGTTGAAAAGACTTGATGTGAGGTTAGGACAACAAAGGCAGGTATATAAAAAAGGTTTTAGAAAACGATGAAGATCTGGATTTAAAACGAAGGCGAAACAGAGTCGGGGGAGTTCCCCTGTACCACGCAGCCAGGGTGTGGGCCCACATGGTAAAGGTGATCTTCTCCATCTGAACTCTGATTCGATGTTTCTTTTCATGTACCTTTGTTATTTCCATAAATAATGACTTTCCAGAAGTTTCGTGCAATTCGGAGAAGGTTACGTATTGTAAAGTTCTTTTTATTTATTTTTGACCTCTGGCAGGACTGTTTTTCCAGTGTTTTACTCTTTCGGCAAAGTTTAACTCACCTCTTCGACATTCCCTACAAAATTTTGACCAGCAAGATAATGTTTTAAACGTTGTTCGTTAACAATATGAGGTTTACCTTTAATGTCCCTTTAAGTCCTAAAGCTCCCGAGTGGTTAACTTCTTGTATCTCGTATGGTCCACTCCACCTGGATATTAGTTTACCTCCAGAAAGCTTGAAACGATAATTGAACAATAATACTTGGCCACCTTGTTTGAACTCCCTCTTTTGTATCCTGTTGTCATGCCAAATTTTGATCTTCTCTTGTGGTTATCCTCCCCGTGTTATGGCTCCGGGTGAAAATCTTCGACCTAACGGTCTCGACAGCAGCGGCGTTGTGCATCGTTACCCTCTTGGGAGCATCATCGTGGATCCCCCGTGCTACTTGGTTCATAAAATCGAGCGTCACGAACTGTACATCATGGAGAGCTTTCATGATTTTAAGATCCTTGACTCAGGATTGATGTACAGTTCCTTGACTCAGGAAAACCGAGCGTTTGACCGAGTCCTTGACGGACGCGTCACAGCTAGAAGGTTCGGGTCACTCCCGGATCGTGGGCTGCTGTAACCGACTCGGACGTGCGACGTGGGCGTGGCCCACGTTGCCTAGGGTTTTTCCGCTGTGCGCCCGCGCCTATATAAACTCTTGCCCGGCTACCGCCGCACATAACCAGAAACCGATCTAGGGTTTTGCCACCTCTCGCTGCTTGCGCCGCCTCCTGTACAGGAGAGGGCGAATTAGGTTTTTGGGAAGCGCTCTGCGCGACTGCTCAAGCTCTTCATCACGGGTCGTCTTCCTTCCAAGTCGGGCGGTGCAGCCTACCGCCGTCTTCATCGCCGTCTGCATCGACCGGTCTTCTCCAACGTTGTCATCAACAACGTTACTGCAACGACTACATCTGCAAACGAGCGGTACGTGCGGTCTACTGCAGTTTATCTGTTCATCATGTTCTGCGAGTACATGTTTCGCTACTACTTGTTTTCGTTCATCTTGCTGTTTAGTACATCTAGTATGTTCGAGTTATATGTGGTAGTAGCTGCTGTTGTCATGCTTAATATTCTGGAATTAATAATGGAAATTGTACCTAATTATCCAACAATCCAAAAACCTAATTGTAGGCAATTTCCTGAATTATCAATGGCTGGTTTTACCGATGCACTGAGGCCGGATAAATTTACCGGTGTGCACTTCAAGAGGTGGCAGTACAAAGCTGAGCTTTGGCTGACCACGATGAAAGTGTTTCAGATTAGTAAAGGCAAACCTGAAGGAACTATGTCTGAGGATGATCAGAAAAAGTTCGAGGAAGCCAATACTATCTTTGTGGGATGCATTCTGAGCATTCTTGCTGACCGTCTGTGTGATGTGTTTATGCACATAAAAGATGGGAAGGAGCTCTGGGACGCACTGGACGCCAAGTTTGGTGCTGCAGATGCTGGCAGTGAACTATACATCATGGAGAGCTTTCATGATTTTAAGATGACTAAGGACCTTCCTATGGTTCAACAAGCTCATGAGATACAGTGCATTGCCAAAGAGCTCGAACTCCTTAAGTGTGCCTTACCTGACAAGTTTGTGGCGGGTTGCATTATTGCTAAGTTGCCCCCTTCATGGTGGAACTTCGCCACAGCTCTCAAACACAAGAGACAGGAGATATCAGTTGAAAATCTGATAGCGTCCCTTGATGTTGAGGAGAAGGCTCGTGCTAAGGACACTACTGAGAAAGGAGAGGGTCATGCTACTGCTAACTTTGTGCAGCAGAAAGGCAAATCCTCAGGCAAGAATAAAGGGAACTTCAAGCCCTCTTTCAACAAGCCTGTAAAGACTACAACCTTCAAGAAGAAGAAGCCGAACAGGGACAGGAGTGATCTGACTTGTTTCACTTGTGGAGAGCCCGGCCACTTTTCCAAGGACTGCCCAGAACGCGCAGACCACAGAGGAAAAAGGGCCAAGAATGTCAACGTCGTGACTGCTAGCAATACTGATGGGTATGGTAATCTATTTACTGTTCTTTTGGTATTTCAATCTCCCTCTTGGTGGATTGATATGGGTGCTAACGTTCATGTGTGTGCTGACATCTCTATGTTCACTTCTTATCAGGCCGCACGGGATTCCTCCGTCCTAATGGGCAATGGGTCACATGCCTCTGTTCGTGGTGTTGGCACGGTAGATCTGAAGTTCACTTCGGGGAAGATCGTGCAGCTGAGGAACGTGCAGCATGTCCCTTCTATGAACAAGAATCTTGTTAGCGGTTCCCTTCTCTGCAGAGATGGGTTTAAGGTTGTTTTAGAGTCGAATAAGGTAGTCGTTTCCAAGCATGGACAATTTATTGGAAAAGGCTATGAGTGCGGAGGCTTGTTCCGCTTTTCACTTTCAGATTTCTGTAATAAATCCGTGAACCATATTTGTGGCGGTGTTAATGATGATACCAGTGTTTGGCATTCTCGTTTATGTCACATTAATTTTGGTTTGATGTCTCGGTTATCCAGCATGAGTTTAATTCCGAAATTCACTATTGCCAAAGGTTCTAAGTGCCATAGTTGTGTGCAATCGAAGCAACCTCGTAAGCCTCATACGGCGGCCGAGGAGAGAAACTTGGCACCTCTAGAACTCATACATTCTGATCTATGCGAGATGAATGGTGTGTTGACAAAAGGTGAAAAGAGATATTTCATGACATTGATTGATGATGCGACTAGATTTTGCTATGTTTACTTGTTGCGAACTAAAGATGAAGCTTTAGACTACTTTAAAATTTATAAGGCCGAAGTTGAAAATCAACTAGAGAGAAAGATCAAGCGTCTGAGGTCGGATCGTGGTGGAGAGTATTTTCCTAAAATCTTTGACGAATTCTGTGAGGAACATGGTATTATTCATGAGAGGACGCCTCCCTACTCGCCCCAATCTAATGGGGTGGCCGAGAGGAAAAATCGCACTCTGTCTGACTTGGTGAATTCCATGCTCGACACTGCTGGTTTATCAAAGGCATGGTGGGGGGAGGCTTTGTTGACTGCATGTCATGTCCTGAATAGAATTCCTAACAAGAATAAAGATAAAACCCCTTATGAGGAGTGGGTTGGGAGAAAGCCATCACTTTCGTATTTGCGCACTTGGGGATGCTTGGCGAAGGTCAACATTCCCATCCCAAAGAAATGCAAACTCGGACCAAAGACCGTGGATTGCATCTTTCTAGGTTATGCTCAGCGGAGCATTGGCTATAGATTTTTAGTAGTTAAATCCGAGGTACCTGATATGCATGTTGACACTATAATGGAATCTCGTGATGCAACATTTTTTGAGAATATGTTTCCTATGAAAGATATGCATAGCACTGCTAGATTTTCTTCTGAGATAATTCCTGAATCTAGTGCATTTGATGATTATTTTGAGCAACCACATGAGAACGTTTTTGAGAACGTTCATGAGAAGGATGACAATGAAGCTCCTACAAGGAGCAAGCGACGGAGGACTACAAAGTCCTTCGGTGATGATTTCATTGTGTACCTTGTGGATGATACTCCCAAGTCCATTGCTGAGGCATATGCATCACCAGATGCAGATGATTGGAAAGAAGCTGTCCAAAATGAGATGGACTCGATTCTTTCTAATGGAACATGGGAATTATCAGAGCGCCCCCATGGCTGTAAGCCTGTGGGCTGCAAGTGGGTGTTCAAGAAGAAGCTAAGGCCTGATGGTACTATTGAGAATACAAGGCGAGACTTGTAGCGAAAGGCTACACACAGAAAGAAGGCGAAGATTACTTCGACACCTATTCACCAGTCGCTAGACTAACCACCATTCGAGTACTACTTTCCATGGCTGCCTCTTATGGTCTTATCGTTCATCAAATGGACGTAAAGACAGCTTTCCTTAATGGAGAGTTGGAAGAGGAAATCTATATAGATCAGCCTGATGGATTTGTGGTAAAAGGTGAAGAGACAAAGGTGTGCAAGTTGCTAAAATCTTTATATGGCCTGAAACAAGCACCTAAGCAATGGCATGAGAAGTTTGACAAAACTTTAACTTCTGTTGGCTTTGTCGTTAATGAGGCTGACAAGTGCGTATACTATCGCCATGGTGGGAGAGAAGGTGTTATATTGTGTTTGTACGTTGATGATATTCTCATCTTTGGTACAAACATGAAAGTAATACATGAGGTCAAGTCTTTCTTGTCAAAGTGCTTTGATATGAAAGATCTGGGAGAAGCTGATGTGATCCTGAACATCAAGCTGAATAAGAACGAGAGTGGGATTACTTTATCGCAATCCCACTATGTTGAGAAGATCTTGAGCCGGTTTGGCTTTATTGATGGCAAGTCTTCTCCAACACTTTATGATCCCAGTGTGATATTGCGTAAGAACAAGAACGAACCAACAGATCAACTGAGATATTCTCAGATCATTGGTTCACTCATGTACTTAGCGAGCGCGACAAGACCTGACATCTCTTTTGCTGTGAGCAAGTTGAGTAGGTTCATGTCAAACCCGAGTATTGATCATTGGCATGCACTTGAAAGGGTCATGCGCTATCTATGTGGTACAATGAGTTACGGGATTCACTATTCAGGGCACCCTGCTGTGCTTGAAGGATATAGTGACGCAAATTGGATCTCTGATGTAGACGATATCAAAGCCACTAGTGGGTATGTGTTTACCTTTGGAGGTGGCGCCGTATCATGGAGATCATGTAGGCAAACCATATTGACGAGGTCAACTATGGAAGCAGAACTTACTGCTTTAGACACAGCCACTGTAGAGTCAGAATGGTTGCGTGAGCTCTTGATGGACTTGCCGGTGGTTGAAAAACCTGTGCCGGCCATCCTCTTGAATTGTGATAATCGAACAGTTATTGTCAAAGTGAACAATTCTAAGGATAACGCGAAGTCATCAAGACACGTTAAAAGACGTTTGAAGTCTGTCAGGAAATTGCGAAACTCCGGAGTAATAACTGTTACGTATATTCAAACAGACAAAAACCTGGCAGATCCCTTTACAAAGGGACTATCACGTAATGTGATAGACAGTGCATCGAGGGAGATGGGTTTGAGACCCATAGATGTTATGCCATAGCGGTAACCCAACCTTTGTGATCGGAGATCCCGTGAATTAGGACCTGGGAAAACAAGCTAGTGGTTTAACTGAGGAGAGTATTCTATAACCCTCTCTATGTGAAGATGCAAAACTCTCAAAATCTGTAAGGCGGGTTGGCAACATGCCTTAATGTGTTTCTGTTGGCTATGATTAGCAAAGATGCTGTCCTACAGAGCATTCTTGAAAGAACACACATATATGAGTCCGACTGTTAAACGTCGCAGTCTATGAGATTTCGGTGATCTCTAGTAAACTCATGAAGAGACCATGGAGTACGACGCATATGCTCCAACCCGCGGGGTAGGCTACTGGCAGCCATGTACTGGTTATGACTTTGAGTGAAATCTTGATGCACAAAACTTGCAATTCAAGGCATAGTCCATTGTTCAAGTTGCTGATAGACGTAGCTTAAAGTTCTAGGCGGAAGTTCAACTTAACAGTCTCTGCTGAAACACTGGTATATAAACAAGTAGTGAGGTTTGGCAAATCTCTAAATGGGCATTTGAGATCTGGTGGGGGATTGTTGAAATATTGGGCTTTTTCATATGAGCCCATAATAGATTTCAGAAATTCCTAGAAATCTCAAAGCCCATGTGTGTGAGCCCATTTGAAATGCAGCCCAAGTTTTTGGCTGCACAAAGGCAAGGGGTGGGAGCTAAGTTTAGTCCCACATGGAAAGTTGGGAGAGATGTAGACCAACATATAAGGTGGGGTGTTGCACCACTTGGTAAGTGAGTGAGAAGAGAAGTGCCACACGCGCGCTCCTCCTCCTCCTCGCTCGCTCGTCTCGTCTCGTCTCGACTCGACACGACACGTCACAACGCGCGCGCGCGCCGCGGTTTGCGGAATTGAGCCTCGGAGCCGAGCTTATCTTTTTGCTGCACAGGAAAACCGAGTGTTTGACCGAGTCCTTGACGGACGCGTCACAGCTAGCCGGTTCGGGTCGCTCCCGGATCGGGGCTGCTGTAACCGACTCAGACGTGCGATGTGGGCGTGGCCCACGTTGCCTAGGGTTTTTCCGTTGTGCGCCCGCGCCTATATAAACTCTTGCCCGGCTACCGCCGCACATAACCAGAAACCGATCTAGGGTTTTGCCACCCCTCGCTGCTTGCGCCGCCTCCGTAGTCTACTCCATCCCGAGCGCCGGCGTGCACCGGCGAACGGGAGAGCAGGTCTCCGAAACCACTCGCCTTTGCGATCCTGTACGGGAGAGGGCGAATTAGGTTTTTGGGAAGCGCTCTGCGCGACTGCTCAAGCTCTTCATCACGGGCCGTCTTCCTTCCAAGTCGGGCGGTGCAGCCTACCGCCGTCTTCATCGCCGTCTGCATCGACCGGTCTTCTCCAACGTTGTCATCAACAACGTTACTACAACGACTACATCTGCAAACGAGCGGTACGTGCGGTCTACTGCAGTTTATCTGTTCATCATGTTCTGCGAGTACATGTTTCGCTACTACTTGTTTTCATTCATCTTGCTGTTTATTACATCTAGTATGTTCGAGTTACATGTGGTAGTAGCTGCTGTTGTCATGCTTAATATTCTGGAATTAATAATGGAAATTGTACCTAATTATCCAACAGTCCACGCTACGGTTAGGCACCATGTAGTGGCATGCTCATCTTAGCAGCCATTAGCCAGCTTAGAGATTCCCTACTGCTTTATTTATAGACTCTGATTAATTTCTTTAGAAGACCCTGGGTCAAGTTTTTCATTTTATGAACCGACAACAAGTGGTTAGATCATGTCAAAAAACAACAACAAGTGGTTAGATCGATTAACATAAAACGATGTCGTTATAGGCCACATCAGTCAAAATAACCTTCTTGACCAACCACAGAGATCACATGGATCAATACAAGATTGTTCATATGTAGTTTACATCGAAATAATTATTACTGATTGGACATTTTGTTTGACGGAGAACGGTTGGACAAATAATTATCCAGTGTGTGCTCCAAAAACATTATTGTTAAGCTAGCATGGAGAGGCCTATGGTCATAGGTCAGAACATGGGCTTACTATTCTCCCTACATCTATTATATCGTCTGTCAAAAAAAAAACTAAGCATAACGTGACTACCATTTTTCCAGATGATGCTTATTTTTGGACATAAAAAATAGTGTCATGTCCTCTTCATTCTCAAAGGAATCGCAATTTTGTTCTCCATTATATAAAGAGACAGACAAGGCTCAATTTGAAAAGAACTGGATCTTGGTGTGCAGCTGATCTGTCATCCTTGCTTCCTTCTCAACTATTTGACTTCTTTATAATAATTCATTGGTAATTAATTGAATCATTCTAGGAAAACCATGCTTTAGTTTGAGGCAAAAACAATAAAGCAGGTGATCTGAGCGGAAATCCACTATGGCTTATAGGTGTAGAACGCACCCACTGCCAAAAATGTATATTTCAAATTGTTTAAAAATTGTGGAATAAAATTCGAGGGCACGCCCATATATATATTCGCACCCAATTTAAAAAGAAAGGCATTTAGTGGCATGTGTAAAAAAACCAATTTTGGGTGCTTCAAAATAGCTTTTCATGAGACATTTTGTCTCTTTACACATGCCACAAAAAATGTCTATCTTCCACAAAAATTTGTGTGTAAACATAAATAGCCAGACGTAAAACTCAGGATTTATCAAAAAAATTACATTTTAAAATGCATTTCTATCATGTTCTTCATAATATGTGCATCCATACCTATGAGTCAAAACACCATGTGCGACATTTGATTTCCTACTCCCTAGCTTATGGTCAGAATCTTGTTTTCTTGAAGACGTATAAAGAGTTAGAAGTTGAAATTGGAGGACAAGTGGAAAAACTTTGTACTCTTTTAGGGTACAATGTTAACATGATCAAACTTTAGACCATTTTTGTTTAACTGAAGATATAAGATGAGCTTAGCTCACTTGGTTAGGGAAGTGGATGTACAACCCAGACGTGAATTTGGGTTCTTATTTAAAAACAAAACAAAATCGCTGTAGGGGCTTCACCTAATGTATTTCCTTTCAAAAAAAAAGATTGGTTTATGGCTCGCTAGTTTTAAGTTAGTTAGTCTCTAAGAAAGGTATGACATCTACGGATTTAAAAAGAAATGGTATGTAAATATATGTTGTGTCTTGCTGCAACTGTCACGACGACATACTTACTAATTTGTCCCAGGGGCAAGCTGTTAAATAGAGACATGTTTTCAGCGGGCTGGCATTCCTAACCAAGGCTCATTCGGTTGTACGCTAACCATAGTTATTGGTATAATCGAGTCCACGCTGCGGTTACGCATAGTGTACTATCATGTTAGCTCTTGTCAGCCTGGAGACGCAAGTACAACTTGATTCACATAATTTAATTTGGAAGACCGGGACTCAAGGTTTTCCTTTCAGACACTAACAGCAAGTGGTTAGTATATAAAAAACGTTTATCTTTTGTTTGCACGGTGACAAAGGGTTAACTTGACAAATGTCCTAAATGAAGGACTTATGATCGGGGAGATAGGGCGTTAGATGAACTCGAAGGTAAAATCAGTTGAACAAGGTGGCTATGAAAGTAAACGTGGGTGTAGAACCTGGCTTGCTTTCAATCTGTCTCTCACCGTCCTCTCCTGACCCCTATATATAGATGGTCAGGTCTCGAGGATTGGGAGGGATCCGATACAGATTACAATATCGATATACGACATGAACTCGTATTTCGACTAATATTACAATTGGGCCTAGCTTAACGGGCCTCAGGGGTACTCAACTGATGGGCTCTATTATCTATACCCTTGTCAGTAGCCCCTAAGATTCTACCAGAATTGCAGATTCGGGTTGAATCTCTAATCTTCAAATCTTCGACTTGATCATTTCTTCGACTTCTTTATATCTTCAAATCTTCGACTTGGTCTTTCGACTTATTTTTATTATAATATCTCGCAAGGGGTTTTGATGAACAAGCCTGACAACTCTGACGGATCAGGAGGCCAGTTAACTGCCGGAACAGATACTTGTCACCTACTTCAAATTCAATCCCTTTAGACTTGAATTCGGGAAACCGGTCAAACCCATTCTTTTGCCGCATTTAGGACTTACAAAGGATGAATCCCAGTGGTTCTCAGGGTACCCAGTGCGTCCACCAGGATTTTTCTTCGCGTCGTAGACACGGATTCATACCAGCAGAGCGCATCCATGTGCGTATACCGGGCCACACAGGACGGATCCCGGGGTCTTATCTTCGCGATATATTTCAATCACGGCATTCAAGTTTTGTCGCGATGACGCAACTCGAGAATCATATGTCGTAGTCTTGTTTGACTGATCCAGCACACAAAATATTCGGGTTATATAACCATGATTTATAAAAAAATCGCTCCCGATGGGAGTAATGACATTCATCAATTCTTTCTTCGCCTTCTTTGCTCCAGTACTCATGAATAAACATCATCGGGTGTGCGCCCAGCGCTCCCGATGGGAGTAGCCCCCGAGGCTATAGTCGAAGAATTTATTTTTCGAGTATAGGCTCAAGTATATTGTACTCACCTGTAACCTTCATATTAGAACTTTTTAATGATAATATCGTCGGGTGCGCGCTCAGCGCTTCCGATGGTAGTAGCCCCCGAGGCTATAGTCGAATATTTTCGGGTATAGACTCTAGGACTGACCCCTTTACTGTTGACATCTTACTTTTGTCGTATTCCCTTTCATTCTTTACTCGCAAACCAACATACCCAATATTCGTCGCGTATACACATTTGTCGCGTTATCGTTGGTCTTGCAACTGCTTCATGATGTCAGTAGCCAAATCTCAGTATACGTCAGTTTGACTGAGCGCTGACCGTTTTGTGGGCAGTGTGGTAATTTTATATTTCCCCCACCCGTTAGTGGGCTGCCGTTTCCTCTCCTTGCGCCACGTCTCAGCCCACGTTCCTTCACCGGGAAGGTATATAAGGGGAGAGTGGGGAATTGTACTGTTTACCAGCTCATTGCTTCTGCCGCCGCCGCCATTGCAGCAATCTTTGCACACTTCCGACCTTCTGCATAGCCCCCGTGCGCAAATTGTAGATGCGCATGAAGCATTTGGCGAAGAAGAATAAGATGGTCAAGGGGAAGGCTACGCATGCCGCTACGAGCTGGGTACCTTATGTTTTCACGCAGAAGGAGCTGGACAAGGCCAAGGCGGACGACCTCATCTCCGATAGTGACTCAATCATTTTCCCCAGCACGGAGCAGATCCCCAAGCCCAAAAGCGGCTTCCGGGTGATGTTTCTTGCTTTCCTTCTGCGCGGTCTTTCTCTTCCTGCCCACGAGTTCCTTCATGGGCTTCTTTATGTGTACGGTGTGCAGCTTCATCAGCTCACACCAAATTCTCTTCTTCATATCGCCTGCTTTATAACTCTTTGCGAGTCGTTTTTGGGGATCGCACCCCATTTTATTCTCTGGAGGTCCCTCTTTCGGCTCCGCCCCAGCGTCTCTTTATCGAAAAAACCTGAGTTGGGTGGAGCTGTCATCTCGGTTCGTGCTGAATCTCAATACCTGGAATTTTCTATGGCTGCATCAGTACAAGGTTGGAGGACCAAATGGTTTTACATCAAAGACCGTAAGGTCTCCTCCTCCGACGAGTACGGCCTGGCCCCCTTTGAAGCCTCCCAGGAATTGAAGAACTTGACATCGTGGGATTCACTCCCCACAGTTGTTGAGATGGAGGGGATTGCACCACTCCTGACCCGCATCCAAGATCTAAAAGGAGGTAGAGGAGGTGCGTTGTCGGGTACCCAACTCATGACGTTTTTCATACAACGTCGAGTTCAACCCCTGCAACACCGTCTTTCCAAGCTTTGGACCTTTTCTGGCTTGGGAGATTCTTCTCGAGTATGTGAAGATCTGATGGAGAAAAAAAGATGTCGACAAGCGGGTCAGAGCTCTTACCACTCTTACTAAAGATCATGAGATTGCGGAATTGGCCGCTAATCATTTTGACTCCGAACACCCCTTGCCCGCGGTATGTTCTCTTTGTACATCAACCTTTGCCTTTTCATTTTCCTGCTACTGCTAGTCTGCTTGTCTTGATAATTTTGTTGACTTACTCAATTCCTTGTTTCGCGTCCACCTCATCCCAAGGAAGGACCTATTCCGGTGGATCTAGTTGCTGCTGCCCCCGAATCCCCCGAGGCTGAGGAGATTCAGGACGGAGATGATGCCGAAGAATCACAAGAAGAGACCAGTTCGATGACTTCGCCTCCTCCTGCACTTTCTGAAGATCTTGGCGTGGACAAGAAGAGGAAGCGCGTCGAGGAGCTTGCTTCTTTGAGTACCTCTGTTCAAAGGACTGTGGCCGGGGAAGCCCCTGTTCTAGAAGGGGGAGTAGAACTTTTCGACCTCCTGGACTCGTAAGTATTTTGCCAACTCTATGCTCTTTTTTACTTATCTTCTTCCTTTCGAGTTTGTGTAAGATTTCTTTCCTTTGGCTTTCCTTTGCAGTGACGACGAGGACCCGAAAAGGGATGTTGCCACTGCTCCTTCTACTGAAAATATAACTGCTGATGAGTCCCCTATGCAAGAAGTTGAGCCTGCAGCAAAATCCCCAAAGGCTCCCAGAGCTTCTATCAAAAAAGTTCCTGTGGCTCGGAGCGCCAAGCGTTCGAAGAAATCGAAAGGAGCCGACATTTCCCTTGAACCCCATGAGTCCAGGAGCTCTCCTGATGATGTGCGTGATGATCTTTCTGTCTTTGCCTTTTGTTCCTCGCTTGATCGTTATGCTTACGTTCTTTTTCCTTGACAGATCTTGATGAAGAAATTTGTCACTTTGGGCACTGAATATGCCGAGTATTTGAAAGCTACTAAAGCTTCCGAAGGTACTCTTTTTCCCTTTAGTTTGCTTGCCTCAAGCACCTTTCTTGGCTTCTTTATCATACTCATTTTTCCCTGTTCTTACTATAGATGCCTTGGCGACGGCTAATGCTCGTATTTCGTCCCTGGAAGCTGAATACGAGGCCTCTAGGAGAGCTTTTGACACTGCCACTATTGCCAAAACCAATGCTGAGAAGTCCTCTAAATCAGCACTGGATAAGGCGAAGAAAATGGAGAAATCCCTTGCTGATTTGAAGAAAGAGCGGACTCAGCGAGATCAAGCCGTGGCTTTACGTCTTAATAAGATGTCGACTCTTGCTGGAGGTAAATACCATGCCTTTTCCTTTTCTTTTGTTTTGGTTGCTTATTCTTATACTCCACTGATGTGTCTTTGTTTCCTTGACTGTATAGAACATACCGGGATTCCTTCGACTTCTGCACAACCAGACGATGACTCTCTTGTGGCTGCAGTTAGTCTGCTGGAGGCGAACTGGATTTCCATCCAGGGGATCTTCGAATTGGCTAGCCGTGTGCTTACACGGATTTCCATTGGGTTGCGGCCCAAGCAAAGGGCGGACATTGAAAATTCTGACTTGAAGAAGCTCGTCAAGGATTTTGACACTCCTGAAGATCCTATTCTTCTTTTGAAGGGCCGTTCCGTAAAGCGGGGTGCAGAGGGGGCCATCGCCCTTGCTTATGCCCATGGCGAAGAGGTTGACTGGGAGAAGGTAAGCTCCTTCCGCTGTCGGCCTCTATCTGAGCTGCGAGGTTTCTTTGAAAGGGCAAAGAAGTACGCGCCAGGTATCGTGTCGATTATTTCACCTTCGGCGGCTTCTTCGACTTCTGCACCTGCTTCTTCGACTCCTTCCTCTGGCGCGACAATGCCTCCTCCAGGGGCTGCTGCCACATCTACGTCTCCTGCCCCGGAGCAGGATGCTGAGGTGGCGTAGTTTTAGTCTTTCTTTGTAATCTTTGCTTCTTTCCTGTGGTGAACTTCTAATTGTACTTTGCCCGAGAACTAGTCAAGGGGCTTTTGCACTTGTTGTAAATATCTTCCTATTTATGAAGTGCTTGGATTGAATGATGTTTCTGAGATGTATGCCTTCTTTTTTGCTTGATTTCCAGCTTGTGCCTGCTGGTGAATCGTCGGGTCGTAACCGGGCTTTATCTCCTGTTAGCATGTTCGACTCCGGAACTTCTTCACCTCCTCGTTCTTTCTGTCGATGTGAGGAATATTCGTCGAGGATTTCGGATCTTGAGAGCCATCTATCCTTGATAAAGCGCCAGGCGCAAATTGCTTTAGACAAGGCCGGTAAGTCCCATGAGCTGATGAAACAAGTGTGCAATCTTGAAGATGAATTGTCGAGTCTCGTGGCTAAAATCGCGTATTTTGAGGAATGCGAATCTTTTCTGATTGGTATCGTCGAATCTGTTTGCGAGATGCTACTGTGTAAGTCTTTGGAGAGCCTCTTCTCTTTGTTTTTGCTCTGGCTTGCTGCGTGCTAACTTGTTACTTGCACCGTAGGTACTTGCCTGGATCTTGCTGGCGAATCGCGCCGGGTTTCTGAGCGGATCGTTGCTCTTCAAAAACCTGCTCAAGGTACTGAGAGCTTGTGGTCGAATCTCCGTCGCTGTCGCGCCATCGTGCTTCTTCAGGATCGCGCACAGCATATTGGCGAGGCTGTTGATGGTTGTCGCATGTCACTGACAACCATGTACTCTGTCATGTTGCCTCGCAATGCTATGCCGAGGGATTTTAGGCAACTACTCGAAACTTTCCGGACGAGCCAGCGGGTTCATCTCCTTATAAAACTGAATTTGATTGCTGGTGCTAATTTTGCTCTTGGATGGATGCGAAAGTGGCATCCGAGACTTGATTATGACCGCATGTCCCAGAGTTTGCCTCCAGGACGAGCTACGGTTGGAGTTCATATGGGTGCGACACTAGAGCCAGCGAAAAGGATCATCTCAAGGTTAGTGCAAGAGGACGCAAGGTTTTTCCGCGAGTACCATTACTTGAATCCTTTTAATGTGGATGACTCAGATCCGCCTGCGCCGTAGTTTTGATGTATATATTTTTATGATTCGCGAGAGCGTTTTTCCCTAGGCTGTTGCCCGAGGGATTTTTTTGTACTCAAGGTGTTTTGTGGGTGTTGGCGTTTGCCGCATTTAGATATGTAAACTCGAATGTGAGGAACTTGTCTTTATTATACTTTATAATGTAAGATACATGGGATGACCCAAGAGATCTGGCCAGTGACCTGTGTTCTGGATCTAGAGGGCATTGCCCTGGAATAACTTGTGGCTTTTACAGCCTTATTTTCC
This sequence comes from Dactylis glomerata, assembly GCA_007115705.1. Taxonomy (NCBI): domain Eukaryota; kingdom Viridiplantae; phylum Streptophyta; class Magnoliopsida; order Poales; family Poaceae; genus Dactylis; species Dactylis glomerata. The sequence continues at coordinate 543,745 of QXEO01000235.1, read as the reverse complement.
TACTCAACTAATTTGTATGTCTTGTCTCCTATGTTGCTTGAGTCTTCTCTTCTTCTCCTGTAGTCTTCTCTTGTTTGGGTAGCTGTACCCGAGGTATCTTTACTTCTGGCTCCTTGGGGTTTCCTTCGAGTTGCCGTGTCGCTTCTGTAGTTGTGCTTTTTGCTTTGCAGTCGGGTTCTCCGTAGCTTGCCATCATGCCGAAATTTTGGGCCATCTTATGAAACTCCTTGTCGCATAAATCTGATAACTCGAAACTTCCTTTTACTGTAATAATTCCTTTGGGTCCTGGCATTTTTAGTACCAGGTAAGTGTAGTGAGGTACTGCCATGAATCACGAAAATGCGGGTCTCCCGAGGATTGCATGATATTGTGATGGCCAGTCCATGACTTCGAAGTCGAGTTTCTCCCTTCTGTAGTTTTGTCGATTTCCAAAACAAACGTTGAGTGCTATTCGACCAAGTGGATAGTTAGCACTTCCTGGGACTATTCCATGAAAGGAGCAGTCAGTTGGTTTCAGGAACTCCAATGAAATGTGCATTGCCCGTAAGGTCTTTGCGTATATCAGATTTATCCCACTTCCTGCATCCATGAATATTCTGTCGACATCATAGGTCCCAATTTGAGCTTTGAGTACCAAGGGCGCGTTTCCTGGCCGAGGTACTGTTGCTAGGTGATCATCTCTGCTGAATTCTATGGGTTGCTCTGACCAGTGCAGGTATTCTGTTGTTGCTGGAGGTGAAGTTATTGCGAGGTTGACTTGTCGGGTTATGCTTTTCTCCTCTTTGTTCGACTTGGGCACTGGCTGTATCATTGCTGTAATGTGCCCCTTAGATGGAACATATCCTTCATCGTCGTCGCGTCCCTGGTTTGGTTGATCTTGGCTCTTAGGAGCTCCACTATTTCTGTAACAACTCAGAAATTGTAATCCACTCCTTATTAAATAAAGTACCAAATTTTGGACCCAGATAAAACTTTTCTCTATTATCTTATGCATACATGTGTTTTCTATTATATGTATTTCATGATTTCATGTGTGTTATTTTGGATTGAGCATTGTTTAGATAATTCTAAGTGAACCAACAGAATCAATGGAGAAAGATTATAAGAATCAAAGAAACCAGAAATAAAAATAAGAAAGAAAAAGAGAAGAAAAAGATGATCTAGGAAATCTGTTTGACTACACCACTTTGAGCCCTTGGATTAAGAAATCTACAACTCACCTTCATGTTTGGTCTGTTAGTTGAGCTTAACCAAGTTACAGACTAACTCAACCAACAAAAATCTACTCAAAATTCAAACTAGAGCATCACTCAAACTTGAGCCAAAGTTTGAATCTGAAACAGGGACTATACCAAATTTTGAAATAAGATTTCTGCAAAACTTCTTCTTTCTTTATAACAAAAATATGATAGGACACCTTGGCCAATATGTTGATCACCCAAACTGAAAATTTTCAAAAATTCGAATTTCAAGTTCTTGCGGGCATTTCGTCGAACACTGGCAGAGAGAAATCAAACCAAATCAATTCCACTGTGGCTGCACTGTTCTGGCTCGCTCCAGAGCTGTAGCCATGCTCCTGGACGGTGCCTCGATCGACTCCAGCGCCCCCAGCCCCGACCCAAGCCAGGAGAAGCGGAGGGGAAACGAGGTTTGCGCCCAGGGCCCCCTCCCAGACATCTTCTTCCCTGCACGATGCCGACCACCTTGGAGGCGCCAGAGCAGACCCACAGCCTCCCGCAGCCGAGCCAGCACCCTCCCAGCACGCCCCCGAGACCGCCGTGACCGGAGCGAGCTCCAAACGCTGCCAGGGCCCCCGTGCCGTCAAGCTTCTGGCCGCGCTTACCCTCGTTGCTCCGGCCTATAAAAGGCCCCGCCGATCAAACGGAGACACTCACCTCACTCCCAGCTACCTCCCAGACACGCTCGTTTAGCCCAGCTCGCTCTGGTTCGTCGACGCTCGCCACGCCGGCGAGGTACTGGACGCGAGGAGCGCCGTCGCGTTCGACCACCTGGGAGCACGCCGCTGCTGGGAATCGGAGGAGGAGACGCACCGCAGCCGATCCCGCACGTCGCCGACGAGCTCTGCATCCTCTACGCCACGCCCTCGCCGTCGAACATTCTTCACTGCAGCGCAGGTGAGCTCCCGCCCGTGCTAAGGAAGACGATGAGCGCGAGCCGTCCGATCTTGATCCAATGCTAGCGTACCGATTCGGGTTAGTTAAGTGAGCTGACACCACGACCCCACCTGTCAGCTCCCATTTTATTTCTTTTCCCGCCGCAGCGAAGCGGTATGGGCCGGCCCGTTCGGGTTTTGACTGAATTGGGCCCAGCGAGTTTAGATTCGGTCCGTTACGTTTTTAATTATTTTCCCGCCTTTTCGAATTAATTCAAAACTGTTTCAGATATGATTTTCAAATTTAAATTCCAAGAGTTTTACAAATCCATTTGTAGCAAATAAATATGCGTTGGAAAGCTTGTAAAATACTCTACACAATAGAACTGGTTAGAATTCAAAATAAGTGAGGAATTTAATTAGATATGAATAGTGTGACCATAGCTTGTTTAATCATAAGGGATTTCTAGAAAATTATTTAAGCCATCAAAAATCATGAAAATTAAAATGTGACCTCACCAATGACCCCTCTTACTGTTAGTCAACACTAATCAACCCCAAACCCCATTAGTGTTATCAATTAGACCTTAACCCAACTCTCGTTAGTCACATAAAATGATAGATTCCAATTGCACACTTAGAAATAATTTGCCCTCTTACCAATTCACCTAGTTGATTCCTTCTCACTTGAACTAGCATTAGTACCCCTAAACCAATACTCATGCTTAGAAAGAGAACCCCATATGACCCTTAGTAGAGAATCTAACTTGCACACTTGAAGAAAACTTAGAAGAAAAACTTACCATCCAACACCCTAAAATGCAACGTGAATGCTATTGTTAACAAACAAAGATGTGTGCTTGGTGTGTGGTTAAACATTGTGTGGTGATTGTGTGCTTTGTGTTTATTCGTGATTAGACGCTAGTGTTGCTGAGGAGGATATTGGAAGGGATTATTATTATCAAGAAGAAGAAGAATACCCCGGGCACTTTGCCAACCAAGGCAAGCCATCTTTTGATTCATACTCCCCATGCCCAGTTTTAATATTGCATTCTACTTGTTTTAAGTAAATTGCATGATTGAATTGCTAGAGTAGAATGATAGCAGTATAGTGATCTCTTGCTTAACAAGAGCATCAAGCTGAGTTTATCCAACTCTATTTAGTGGTCATCACTCAATGTAGCTGCTTAGTTGCTAATAAAATTGGAGGTCATTTATAAGGGGAATCCTAGTTGAGAATTGGTGACTTGAACTTGAAAAATGATATTGGAGGTTTCTCCTACATGGTGGTTTTATGAAAGAAAATAATCTTGACTAAGAACTATGAAACGTATTTCTCAATTTGACAACGAGTGATGTACTATGGGAGCCAATTATACCGTACAACCATATTACCCCTATATGGGAAGGGGCTTAACCCGTAGCTTGTTTATCTTAGTATGGGAGGCCTTGTATCAAATCTTTATGGAAGGACACCGTGCGCGGTTACTTCTGAACCAGGTGGACTCCACCAACCCGGCACCCGGGATGGCCAGAACTAGAGGCGCCGGAGCGGGGATTCCGTACCCCGGGCTCTAGGGAAGGATCCTATACTAGGGTGAGCAAGTGAAAGGTTTTGTTTGATTATCTGAACCCCGCATACTTTTGTATGACGGACCGTGGATTTCTCCCGGCAGATGTATCGAATCTTGTGGGTAAAGTGTACCCCTCTGCAGAGGTTTTCAAACTATTCGAATAGCCGCGTCCGCGGTCATGGACAGTTGGCAAGCTGTGCCTGGCTTTTGTCAATAATAAAAACAACTTATGGTGAACTTGGTGAATGACACGAAGAATTGACTTGACTTGACCAGGATATTGACACACTTGAAATTCCTCTTTAGATGAACTTAGAGAACTAAACCTCTTTTCTACCAATGAACATTCTTGGGAAATAAAACTAGCTTTTGCAAAAACAACTTAGTGCTTAGTCCACCATATCAACCATGCATATCTCTTTCCCCACTTGTTTATAAGATGGTTTGCGAGTGCATCCAATGTACTCATGGCTGTGTTCCTGGCTATTAACTTGGCCAGACTTGAAGGAGCAAGATCAAGAAGGAAGGACTCATTGACGGCTTTGCGAATTAGGCTCGTTTCCTACTGTCTGCTCTGCCTGTGCGGTTGAAGCGTGACAATATGGACCCAAAGTGTTATTCCGCTGCATATTGATGTATTGTAAGGTTCGGTCAGTGCGACCACCTATGTAATCCCCTTTATTTACTATTAATGGCTATGACTGTGGTATCAACTACGTTATGTAAATCACAACACTGATTCTGGGATTGTGATGGATTACATAACGGGCACTTCGAATTTGTTATCAAATTTGAGGTCGTCACAATTTCCTTGTTGGGTTGCAGGTGCATTGTTCGTGTTTCCTTCGTATCCTTGCCGTTTTGCCTCGGCTTGCTTGTTGAGTGCTGCTTCCTGCAATTTCAAGAACGTAGTACAATCTTTCATTGCGTGTCTGGATACTTATTTCCCATCGACAAATGCAGAATGAATATGACATGGTCCGTTGAGCATATCTTCTGGTGACGGGTTGTACTCTCTGGACTCCCTTGGTTGAAACTTTTTGTAGTCTTCTTTGCCGTAGCTACGGTATCCCGAACTTTTACGGTCGTTGCTTTGGTAGTTGTTGTCTTTGTATCCTGCGGCTACTTGGCTGTGAGAGCCGTAGTTGTCGTAATTGCGGGATCTTCTTTGTTGACCTCCATATCTGTTTCCTCTATCATCCTCGGGTGATCGCGTGCGTTTATTGTTGCATGCATCTTCTCCATCTGCAAATCTATTTGCTACATCCATTAGATCTGACACTGTTTTTGGCTTGATCCTGCCCATCTCTTCGACTAGGTCTCCTCGTCGTAACCCGACTATGAATGCGTCTATTGCTCTTTCATCCGAGACTTCGACTGCCGAGTTTTTGATTATACTCCACCTTTGGATATATGCCCTTAATGTCTCCCCGCGTTGCTGCACGCAAGCTTTGACTTCTTCTATAGATGCTGGCCGCTTGTATGTCGACTTGAAGTTACTCGTGAATTGCTTTGTGAGCTCCTCCCAGCTTCCAATTGTTTCCTCTCCTAGTTTGCTTAACCATGACCTTGCTGCACCGGTGAGGTGTAACTGCAAACTTTGCATTGCTATTTCCATGGTTCCTCCTAATATTTTTACTGCTTGTAGGTAGTCTGAAAGCCATGATTGTGGCTCCTGAGATCCGTCGTACTTTTGTTGGTCATGAGGTAATTTGAAACCTTTGGGTACTGGCGTGATGCGAACCCTACGGGTAAAGCATGGCGCCCCATCTCTTTTTCATCGTCTTCGTAGTCATGTGTTTTGTTAGGAGTTCTAGATCGTTGGGTTCCTTTGTTCTTTGGACTGTTGTATCGTCCTGGTAATGGCGTCCTAGATCATCGACTTCCACTTCTATGCCGAGGACTGCTGCGACGGCGTGGTGACCTTGGTTTATGGGTTCCTTTGTTGCGATACGCCTCCTCCTCTTTTGCTGATAATTTGTTGCCTACCATCTTTAATCTATTTAGTGTTGCGCAGTGCATATGTTCCCTCGGGTCTCCTGGATTTGGTCGTGTTGTATATAGGTATGCTTGAGCTGCTACCAGTGCTGCCTCCGGAATCTTTGGTATGATGTTTTCTTGCTCGTCGACCAATAGGAAAGACGAGTCAAGGTTTTTGGAGATGCTTTGTCTATCTGAGTACTCGAGATTTTCATATCTTGATCCATGTCGATGATGCCTTCTGTTTGTGTATGACGCGTCACTTCGTGCTCTGCGAGCAGCGTCGCTTGCTGCAATGGCTGAGTCCTTCCTTTTCTGTATTTCAATCCTCTCCTTTGCTAATTGCTTCGCCTGCTGTCTTAGGACGTAATGGTATCCCAAAAGCATGTTTTTGCTAAAATTTGTTGGTATTGGCGTGCCGTGCTCTACAGCTGTTTTGATTATCCTCCACTCATCGACTGATAGTTGAACTTTTTCCCTTGTTGTGAGGGAGTCTGTGGTTTCTCCTTCTGCTAAGTGGTTTGCTCCTCTGTTTATGTTTGCTGGATGGAGCACTGGATTGTTGTTGTCATCGAGTTCTTCTGAATTGTCTTCTATGATGGCTAGTATCTGGCATCGATTGTCGAGTTTGCCTTTGTAACTTGAGAAGATCGAATTGTCATCTTCAGAAAGTTCTAATCCTGTCTTCCAAGTGTCCGTTGATTGATCTGAGGTGTCGTCGTGGTAGATCATGAGATCTTCGAGTTGCGCTTTTAAGTCGAGATTCTGCATAGTTTCATCGCCTCCTACGATGTTTCTTTCTTCTGCTTCTGCCAAGCTGATCGGCGAGTTTACCTCGCTGGAAGAGCCTTCTGATGATTCCGATATTGCTACTGTCTCGGGCTCACTTGCCGACGGATCCGGTTTCGTCGGATCTGAAAGGCGAATCGAACCTAGTGATCGGACGCGAAAATTTAGACTTCCGATCGTCAAATCCATATCTTGATCCATACTCTCGAATACTTGCGTGAAACTTGACTGGTGAGGTTGAAAATCGACGGTTCCGAAGGGTATCTGAATTTCGTCGACTTGCGGATTGCTATTGGCTGAAAGCGAAAAAGCCATTGAATTCATGATTCCAACGCCCAGAGTCCCCACGGTCGGCGCCAATTGACGAGGGGTTAACTCGACAAATGCCCTAAATGAAAGACTTAGGATCGGAGAGATAGGGCGTTGGATGAACTCGAAGGTAAAATCAGTTGAACAAGGTGGCTATGAAAGTAAACGTGGGTGTAGAACCTGGCTTGCTTTTAATCTGTTCCTCACCATCCTCTCCTGGCCCCTATTTATAGATGGTCAGGTCTCGAGGATCGGGAGGGATCCGATACAGATTACAATATCGACATACGATATGAACTCGTATTTCGACTAATATTACAATTGGGCCTAACTTAACGGGCCTTAGGGGTACTCAATTGACGGGCTCTATTATCTATACCCTTGTCACACGGACTCTCGAGCAAGTTCAATTTGAGATTGTTTGTATGGTCCGTTTACTGGGATGTGTACTGAAATCATTATCACTTTCTCTTTATTCTAGAGTTTTGGAACCCAAACAATAAAAGAAATCAGATGCATGAACCCGACCTACTCTGAATTCAAATTCGCTCCCTGGCACAAGGTTAGTAGCCCCTCTGTATTCTGTATTGAGTTATACTTGACTGTTGTAACAACTTTCCCAATTGTTTTCTACATGCACACCTCAAGCAGTTGATCTTGTGTCAAGGCTACTTCAAAACACATCAACTCTGCGCTCCACAGCTGTAAGAATAATTTTATGATTTAGCCAGTTGAACTAACTAATGAACATATCAGTAAGCATGCATTCTTCGCGCGCGTGGACAGTGATAGTGGAAATAGCTATGTTAGGGTTAAGTTACTCCACTCAACATATTATTGACATTATTTCAGTAGTGGGATAATGGTATCTGGACAGACTGGACTACCATTTCACTTGCAGGTTGGTTATGGTCAGTATCAATAGTCAGCAGTAATTGGGAAAAGGAGTAAAGTCCACATGTCACTACAAGAGAAATAAGAATCGGTGATAAATTGTCCTCGTGAATTTTTTTATAGTTGTCACCTATAGTGCATGATAGGTAACATTTTGCCTATTTTATCACTGATTGGTGTTAATTAACGATAGTACCTAATTTTTTAATTACTAAATTGTTATGTAGTACCCATCCGTATGGGTTACTTTCGTCAAACATAATAGGTGACAAAATAAGAGTGTGGTCCATCTAAATTGTCACCAAAAACCATAGATAGCCCACTTGTCAGAAAAAAATATGAATGTGCAGGAGGTTCTTGGCGTATTGGTGAATGTGCATAATTTAATTTGCACCTTCCCTAAACTCGTTCCTAACGCCAAATAATTGAAACAATCTTGGCGTGTTGCGAACGTGCATAGTTTAATTTGCACCTGCCCTGAACTCATTCCTGGCGCCAAAATAATTGAAATAAAAAGAGCTCTATGGGAGGGATCAAACTTGCGTTCTCAATAACGCAAAACTAACAGCTCAGCTGAACCAGTCCACCACCGCTACATTCCTGACGAATTAACACCCGATGCGGATTTAAATAGTGACAACTTTTGTTGGGCCTGGGACTCGATGGGACGAGCCCGGGCTATTCAGTTTGCGCTCACTAAGTTTATTGTCACATGCTCACAGGTGCCTTTGTTGCTTGCAATTACTTTACGGTGTCTCGAGTTCGCTGGACAACTGCTTAGAGGGTCTTTTTTGACACAAATTTATAAAATACAAATTTGATACAAAAATTACAAATAATGTGGGGCCAACTGGCAAGTAAAATGTCTTATTTGCCCTTTTTTGTCTTTTGGCCTCGTTGTTGACCGTCTGACATTCTCTCGTCAAGCTGGTCACCTTGCGCGCGGAGCAGCAGGTCCTCGCCGGTGCAGCGCGCCGGTTGTTCCTCTCGTCGTCCTTCTATCTGACTAGGGTGGCCGCCTACACGGGGACAGCCATGAACAAGTGGGGCGAACAGGGGCGCGCCGCATCTCCTACTAGACGAGACTCCGCCAAACGTTGTTTTACCCCGGGGCGGCACGCCGGCTGGCCGGGAAGCTGCACGAGATGTTGCCCTCGTCATGCGTAGTATTTCTAACTTGCACTCACCATCACAGGTCCATCCCTCGAGAGGAGCAAGATCCCTACTAGACGCGGCTTCGAACTCAGCTACTTTTTCTTGCACAGACCATCTATTTTCTGCCATCGGGAGCTCAGGGCTATCGCTATAGATAGTTTAAGTGCTTATTTATTTGGAGAAGAGGGAAGAAAAGGAAGAGAGGAAGAAGATGACACTATTCCATGGGCCCCAGTAGCAAAGGCTATTCTGAAACAACAGCGGTGCTGTCGCTCGGAGGGATCACGAGAGGCCTGTCAATGTCTCAGCGATGATCAAGACCCGTCACAGTGTCCTTTCTACATATTAAATAGAGTACTCCATTAAATATTCCAACTAGCATCTCTCCTCCTTCTTTGTTTCCTTTCACATTACATGCACGATAGATGTACTAGCTTGCCTCTTGGACTTGAATGACTGATGTGACTATCTATGCACGATAGTAGTAGTACCTACTAGTGAGTTGTAGACACGCTGAAAAAAATTGTGTAGTACTTTGGTGGATAAAGCAAGTAAACTTTTTTCACAAACTAAAGTAGAGTTTAACTTTTTCACAAAAACGATTTTCATCTTTATTAGTGAAAAAGGCAGGAAAAGCAGGGAAATTTCATAAATTCTTATGAGCATAATGTTTTCAGAAACAAAAGGCTCTGCATGCTATCATATACTTTTGTTGCATGCCTAGTAAAATTTTGATTCAGTATTTGTTTGTCATTCCTGCTAATTCATGAGGATAACTTGCATCATGTCTTAGCATGTAGAATAACCGTACAAGTTAAAAATAAACTTGCTGTCTGATTTCTGATTGGCCATGATCAAACTAGATTTTTACGTGTATAGTAAACTGGAGTTGGAGAATATAGATGTTTTGCACAACTTGATTGCTGTCATGGTTATAGATCTATTTTTTGCTATTGCATGCTTTCTAAATTTGATTGCCTATATGTTCTGCTATACTTATTAATTATAGTCATATACTGAATTATTTTTGAGCTAAATTCATTTAAATTCAAATTTGAACTATGGGTAAATAAACTACACTTCAGAAAATTTGGGGAAAAATACCGGGAGGTTCCTTGAAGGTGTGGGACCCATGTGACCATGTGACCATGGTTTTTGAAACTTCCATAGCAAACTTTTGAATCCTGACCCTATTTTTGGCTGACATGTGTATCTTTCCAAGGCCTACAACTTTCATAACTAGGGATTTTTTACTTGCCACATAAAAAGTTGATTTTCCATTTTATTAGTGCCTAATAGAGTGGTTTTTTGTGAAGTAGCTACCAAGGGCAGTGTGCCGAACTCAACCATTCCAATTTTCACAGGTGTGGAACATTGTAGGAAGGACAGATCCAGGATTTTAGGAATTATCTCAGCTTGGAGCCATATACTGAATTATTTTTGAGCTAAATCCATTTAAATTCAAATTTAAACTATGGATACATAAACTACACTTTGAAAAATTTGGGGAAAAATACCTGGAGGTTCCCTGAAGGTGTGGAACCCCAAAACACATTGCAAACTTCGGTCCCCAACCCAGCTAGCACAGACGGCGGGCACCACGAATTTGACCTAGATTTCAAATGGGAGTAAAGGAATTCCAAAAAAAATCAAAAAATTGGCAAACCAGTGCATGGAGTCATGATATGTGATGTAGTACCTAGGAAAAATACAAAACATGGCATACCAAGGTTTTATAGAAAAACTCTTCACAAAAAATGCCACCAAGTAGGAGTTCACTTGGCTTTCTACCCATGTGACCATGGTTTTTGAAACTTCCATAGCAAACTTTTGAATCCTGACCCTATTTTTGGCTGACATGTGCATCTTTCCAAGGCCTACAACTTTCATAACTAGGGATTTTTTACTTGCCACATAAAAAGTTGATATTCCATTTTATTAGTGCCTAAAAGAGTGGTTTTTTGTGAAGCAGCTACCAAGGGCAGTGTGCCGAACTCAACCATTCCAATTTTCATAGGTGTGGGACATTGTAGGAAGGCCAGATCCAGGCTTTTAGGAATTATCTCGGATTGGAGCCATATACTGAATTATTTTTGAGCTAAATCCATTTAAATTCAAATTTAAACTATGGGTGCATAAACTACACTTCAAAAAAATTGGGGAAAAATACCCGGAGGTTCCCTGAAGGTGTGGAACCCCAAAACCCATCGCAAACTTCGGTCCCTAACCCAGCTAGCACAGACGGCGGGCACCGCGAATTTGACCTAGATTTGAAATGGGAGTAAAGGAATTCCAAAAAAATCAAAAAATTGGCAAACCAGTGCATGGAGTCATGATATGTGATGTAGTACCTAGAAAAAATACCAAACATGGCATACCAATTTTTTATAGAAAAACTCTTCACAAAAAAATGCCACCAAGCAGGAGTTCACTTGGCTTTCTACCCATGTGACCATGGTTTTTGAAACTTCCATAGCAAACTTTTGAATCATGACCCTATTTTTGGCTGACATGTGCATCTTTCCAAGGCCTATAACTTTCATAACTAGGGATTTTTTACTTGCCACATAAAAAGTTAATTTTCCATTTTATCAGTGCCTAAAAGAGTGGTTTTTTGTGAAGCAGCTACCAAGGGCAGTGTGCCGAACTCAACCATTCCAATTTTCACAGGTGTGGGACATTGTAGGAAGGCCAGATCCAGGCTTTTAGGAATTATCTCGAATTGGAGCCATATACTGAATTATTTTTGAGCTAAATCCATTTAAATTCAAATTTAAACTATGGGTGCATAAACTACACTTCAAAAAAATTGGGGAAAAATACCCGGAGGTTCCCTGAAGGTGTGGAATCCCAAAACCCATCGCAAACTTTGGTCCCCAACCCAGCTAGCACAGACGGCGGGCATCGCGAATTTGACCTAGATTAGAAATGCGAGTAAAGGAATTCCAAAAAAAATCAAAAAATTGGCAAACCAGTGCATGGAGTCATGATATGTGATGTAGTACCTAGGAAAAATACCAAACATGGCATACCAATGTTTTATAGAAAAACTCTTCACAAAAAATGCCACCAAGCAGGAGTTCACTTGGCTTTCTACCCATGTGACCATGGTTTTTGAAACTTCCATAGCAAACTTTTGAATCATGACCCTATTTTTGGCTGACATGTGCATCTTTCCGAGGCCTACAACTTTCATAACTAGGGATTTTTTACTTGCCACATAAAAAAGTTGATTTTCCATTTTATTAGTGCCTAAAAGAGTGGTTTTTTGTGAAGCAGCTACCAAGGGCATTGTGCCGAACTCAACCATTCCAATTTTCACAGGTGTGGGACATTGTAGGAAGGCCAGATCCAGGCTTTTAGGAATTATCTCAGATCGGAGCCATATACTGAATTATTTTTGAGCTAAATCCACTTAAATTCAAATTTAAACTATGGGTACATAAAATACACTTCAAAAAAATTGGGGAAAAATACCTACAGGTTCCCTGAAGGTGTGGAACCCCAAAACCCATTGCAAACTTTGGTACCCAACCCAGCTAGCACAGACGGCGGGCACCGTGAATTTGACCTAGATTTGAAATGGGAGTAAAGGAATTCCAAAAAAATCAAAAAATTGGCAAACCAGTGCATGGAGTCATGATATGTGATGTAGTACCTAGGAAAAATACCAAACATGGCATACCAATGTTTTATAGAAAAACTCTACACAAAAAATGCCACCAAGCAGGAGTTCACTTGGCTTTCTACCCATGTGACCATGGTTTTTGAAACTTCCATAGCAAACTTTTGAATCATGACCCTATTTTTGGATGACATGTGCATCTTTCCAAGGCCTACAACTTTCATAACTAGGGATTTTTTACTTGCCACATAAAAAGTTGATTTTCCATTTTATTAGTGCCTAAAAGAGTGGTTTTTTGTGAAGCAGCTACCAAGGGCAGTGTGCCGAACTCAGCCATTCCAATTTTCACAGGTGTGGGACATTTAGGAAGGACAGATCGAGGCTTTTAGGAATTATCTCGGCTTGGAGACATAAACTGAATTATTTTTGAGCAAAATCCATTTAAATTTAAATTTAAACTATGGGTACATAAACTACACTTCAAAAAAAATTGGGGAAAAAAACCTGGAGGTTCCCTAAAGGTGTGGAACCCCAAAACCCATCGCAAACTTGGGTCCCCAACCCACCTAGCACAGACGGCGGGCACCGCGAATTTGACCTAGATTTGAAATGGGAGTAAAGGAATTCAAAAAAAATGAAAAAATTTGCAAACCATTGCATAGAGTCATGATATGTGATGTAGTACCTAGGAAAAATACCAAACATGGCATATCAAGGTTTTATAGAAAATCTCTTTACAAAAAATGCCACCAAGCAGGAGTTCACTTGGCTTTCTACCCATGTGATTATGGTTTTTGAAACTTCCTTAGCAAACTTTTGAATCTTGACCCTATTTTTTGCTGACATGTGCATCTTTGCAAGGCCTACAACTTTCATAACTAGGGATTTTTTACTTACCACATAAAAAGTTGATTTTCCATTTTATTAGTGCCTAAAAGGGTTGTTTTTTGTGAAGCAGCTACCAAGGGCAGTGTGCCGAACTCAACCATTCCAATTTTCATAGGTGTGGGACATTGTAGGAAGGACAGATCGAGGCTTTTAGGAATTATCTCGGGTTGGAGCCATATACTGAATTATTTTTGAGTTAAATCCATTTAAATTTAAATTTAAACTATCGGTACGAAGCAGGAGTTCACTTGGCTTTCTACCCGATTGACCATGGTTTATGTAAGTTTCACAACAAACTTTTGAATCTTGATCATATTTTTGGTATAGATGTGCATCATTGCAAAGGTCGACAACTTTTGTAACTAGGGATTTTTGACTTGCTAAAATTTTATAGAACATTACAAAACTACAAAAAAAGCATGGAATAATGTCACACAAATACAACTCTAATTATATTGAATATATTTTTATTTTATGTTGCATCGCTATTGTTTTTATGTTTACACTAATTTCACCAAGTTTCATCTTGTTTCAAAATTAATTTTTAAAACTTATCAAAATATATTCAAAATTGGTATTGTTTCAAAGTCCTTGTCATTTGGAACTCAAATATGCAATTAGAACATAAATCAGACTTTTAATTCAAGAGATAAGTTATATACAAACTTTAGAATCAAATGACTAATAATGTGATAGGAAAGCTATCGGTAGGTTGTGGCAGCCTAGATGTATGTCAGACCATGTGTCATAAAAGTGATAAATAATATACACACATTATAAAAGAGAGAGAGAGTGCTAGGTTGTAATAACCATGTACTTTATTTCTTCATGCACGGTACCTCGCATGCTACTTCAGTTTTCAATGCAGGTTGTACAGTGTTTTATGTACTGCGACGAGTATTATCTAAACAAATACAAATGACATTGGATTCTTCTCCTGCACTCATAGCTCGACGACAGCCTTTACGCAGGGCCCGTCACTTGCACTGCATTCTTGTGGCCTGTGTCTGTACGATGAGAGATGCCCAGGACTCCACGACTTTGAAGATGGTGGCTGCCGTAGCCGATCACCGGAAGCGAGGATGAAGCAGCAGACATAGACGACAGCTTATGGCGCGAGCGCTCAATTTCTTGGAAGAGATGAAACAAAAGAAGGAGACAAAGCTAATTGGCAAGTGCCAGAGGATGGATGTGGATGCTAGTCGCGGGAACGTGGCGGGCGCCATTGGTGTCGTGAACCGAATGCCAATGGCGTTCCCGACGCCACATAGCACCAGTAAAAATGGTTTTCGCATGGGAGGAGAGAGGAGAGCCAGGCAAGATGAAACCATGGTCTCGAGGACAAGAAGCGTGACACCGATGTGTAGTGCCGGCGGCGGCCCGAAGTTGACACAGGACAAGTTCATGGAGCAGCTAGCCGGGTATATATATCTTGTTAACCAAAGGGGGAACAAAAAGGTCAAAACAGTCATTTTATCTAGCAAGCTACACTCAGCAAACTTGTCCTCATATAAAATGTTTTAAATAAGGCTGTCTGAGGAATTACCTACCCAACTTTTTAAATAACGTCTATTACAGGCAACAAAGGTACCTGTGAGCCTGTGCAAGGAACTCGGTGACCGCAAACAAAATAGCCCGATAAGCCCTCCGGTTCTCTATTCTTTGATATTTCGCTCCATGAACTGGGCCAGTGGCCCAGGCTATTACAAGGTTGAATTAGGTTGGAAGTATGGGCTTCATATGAGTCTGAGTCCACTTATAAAGGGAGTTTATTTTTTTTGTGAAAAATCTAAAAATGTAATTTCATTGTCAATTTGGCATACGACCACAGATCAAGATGATTTATAAATAAATTTTATTCACATCGATTATAATCTTAACTTTTGTGTTGGCGAATATTTCATTTTACAACATCTTGAGTACATGACCTACTTTATCTCAAAATTTGCATAGAACCATATAAATATGCGAAAATAGCTATAAAGTTTGGCAATTCATAAAATTGGCAAAGGCCAAACCATAGTTGAGTAATGGATGGGAGGAGGCCAAGAAGCTTTGAGGTGCAACCATTTGGTGATTTGCGCTTACAATGTGAAATAGTATCTTAGAAATATGGGTTGGTCATCCTTTCAAATGGGTTCATGTGGACCATTTTGTCACCTTACATTTTTCAAATGAACTCAAATTTGGCACTAGCATGCATCATCACATTGCAAATGGTGTTAGCATTGTATCTTGCCAATTTGGTTTGAAATTTTCAAAAATTGCATGGTCAAACTCAAAAGCAGGGTGTCATTTGTGAAGCATCTACCAAAAAACCTTAAACAAACTTGGGAAGCACATGGTGGTGTGGTTCTACATCATACTGGGACCAGAGAACACCAGTTGGCCAAACCAAAAAGTTTCATACACTATTCAACACCTCTAGTCAACTCAAGTTTGACCAAATCTTCACATTTGGATTCTTTATGTCAAATATTTTCTATGAAAAATAATAACCTTGAAGAAATAATATTCTCTACTGATGAGGGTTAACTCGACAAATGTTTAGATGAAGGACTTAGGATCGCGGAAAGAGGGTGTCGTATGAACTCGAAGGTAAAGATTCAGACAAACAAGGTGAAACCTGATGTGTGTTGAGAATAAGCTAGTAATCAATTGGCTCAATCTCAATCTGCCCCTGGCCAGCCTCTCCTGGCCCCTATATATAGGTGTCCAGGTCTCGAGGAACCGGTCGGGTTCGATACAAATTATAATGTTTGTATATGTTATAATCTCGTATTTCAACTATAACTATACTTGGGCCTAATTTCTACCCAAACGGGCCTCAGGGGTACTAAGATAACAGGCCTTGGTAGCCATACCCTTGTCAGTAGCCCTCGAGATTCTACCAGAATTGTAGATTCGGGTTGAATCTCAAATCTTCATATCTTCGGCTTGCAATCTTTGACTTGATAAATCTTCGCCTACTTTTCTTCCTTGATCTCATTGAATATTTCATATTCTTTAATTTTCATAGGGATTTTAGTTAACAATCCTGGTGCTTCTGACAGATCAGGAAACCAGTTAATTGCCTAAGCAAAAACTTATTACCTACTTCAAACTCAAGTCCCAGACTCAAATTTGGTACCTGGCGTAAACCAGTCTTTTGCTGCATTTAGGACTTACAAAGGCGTGGATTCAAGTATTTCTTAGGGTACCTAGTGTCAGTGAATTTCGTGTCGCAAGAACACGGGGTACCACATGAAGGACCCAAAGATTCAAACGCACGGGGCTGTACGCATGAGATCTAGATCGCGATGAAACACGACGACGGAAGACTCGAGACGTCGGAGAGCACGACACACGACAGAGAGGGACACCGAGTTTTACCCAGGTTCAGGGCCCTCATGGTGAGGTAAAGCCCCTACTTCCTGCCTTCTTGTATTACGACGCAATACCTTGCGAGGAGTACAAGGCCTTGGTTACAGAGCACTAGCTGGCCGGAGGTAGAAGAACCAACTTAGCCTAGCCAGGAGCTCAGAATTGGGGATCCTTTCTAAGGTGCAGCCTCCCCTCCTTTTATAGCGCCGAGGTCCTTCTTCCCCTCATAATCTTGGGGAAGGGGTTGCCACAATACGGCCAAGGAGTGGGACAACTGTTGTCTTCAGTCTTCGGTGGTCTTGGTCTACGTGGAGCAGCGGCGCCGGTCCACGGGAGTGGGTGGAGGAAGGCTGACGTCCTCCTCTGGCGCCCTGCACCGTCCACCCTATTTTTAGGGGGGTGGCAACAACCACCGCGCAGCTTTACGCAGGCACGATAGAGGCTGGTCGCCCCTTGTCGGGGTAGCGTGGACGGTACGCCATCTTCTAATCTTATCTTCTCGCTCAACACAGAATTGTGCTGAGCTGGCGCAGATCTGGTCCCTCCCCTCACGAGGAACACCTCGCGAGGAGGTCTTCTGGTCCTTAGCGGTTTCGTCGTCGTTCTCTTCATGAGGCGCCTCCTCATGAGGGTCTTCCTTGCTAGGCTTTGGTCTTTATTTTGCTCCTAGGCCAAAGCTGGTCCATTGAAGTGGCCCAAGAGCAGGTGAACCGGGATACCCCGATATCCAGAACATCGACAATAGCCCCCGGGAGCCTGGCCCGCAAACGCGTCCTCTCGAGGGAGCGCAGAGTCAGGGACCCCAAGAAGCTGCTGGTCCCTCCAACGGCACGCGTCAACACATGCGGTCAGAGGACCATGTGAACATGCAGGGTCCGCGTCAAAGTTGTTAGAATCGCGATCCGAGTCTTAGAATCGTCCGATTTTACGATCGCACATGTCGAAGACGATTCAAAACGCAAGCAGACTCGATTTTGGTGGAGTCGCTGTAGAGTCGCGCTACAGGTCGTGGGATCGTTGAAATCGCGCGCTGAATCGGTAGCATGTACGATTCTGGAGCATGGCCCATGCTCCTTCTGTCGCAGATGGACGGCGGATATTCCCATGCGTTAACCCCTAATCTGCTGACCCTTTTCTTTCTGGCCCATTCTGCCCTGAAAACTTTCGAACATGCACTTCCAGGTGATTTTTTCTGTAATGGTTCGAACAGCAGCAGGGTGGCAGCCTGTTGATGTGATACCTTTTCCCAATACCTTCAGTTTCTTGAAGGCGTTTTTGAGGGAGCCCATTGCTTGGCTGTTGCAGCCCTTGTGCTCTACTTTATGTTTCAGATAGTGAATTATGGCGATACCCCATGTAATGCATGCTCATATCTATTTTGAATCCTTCTGTTTCCAAATATAATAGCAGTTCAATTTGATCTGCCAAAAGATCTTATATTAAGGAACTGGGGTAGTATATACTAACGCAAAGAGTTGAATTTTCAGAAAATGTGACATGAAATGGAAATTCTGTTAACATAATCCTCACAATTATTTAGATTGACAATTATCATAATGCAACTTCTCAAAGAGCACACCCAAACCATCAGCGTCCACTGAGCAGATCTTTCATCAACCGCCATCTCCATCGACCTCCCCAGATCCTCGAATCAACAGCATACCCTGCATAACGAAAACATGTGACTAAGATGTCTTATCGCGGTTTCTCTGTTCTCCACCTCAGCAGTCATTCTATCTGGCATTATTAAGGTACAACCATTATACATGTCCCGTATCAACATATGCTTAGATAGCTGGTCACATGTTCTGATATCAACATATTATGCTATATAGATACGGAAATGCGGTTTGGTGCCCGGGACCAAATGCTCCCGGCTCATGGACCAACCACGAGCCGACGTGTAACCTGCTGTAGCTCGTATAAAGGCGCGTATAGCTTTCGTATCCCGATTTTGGAACAGTAGGCAGTTAACGGGCGAACGCATTGATTCATCCCGGTCCAGGTTGGTGGGCCGACGACACGGACCGACTTCACTCGGTCCAAACGGCTTATTCGTTGTGGGCCACACGCGGCACTACAAATGAAGCCCCGGGCTTGGACATCCACCTGTGCGTCTATCAGTTATTTTCTACTGTGACCTGGTCTCTTACAAATGCTAGGGTTCCTCATCCCCTGTGGAATTGCTCTCCAGATCCATGGCGTTTTCCTGTTCTTTTTCTCAAGCTAGTGCCCAGAACGATGGCCACACCGGCCAGCTGCTGGATCACGCCGCCCGCCGAGCTGCTACCGTGTTCTGCAAGCATTTTTTTCATAAAAATCAGAGCAATCCAGCAGTATTCGTAGACCGCGGACTCCCCACCGCACCCGAGTTACCAAATCAAAAACATCTGAATTCGGCAATGGTGGTCCGCAAGAAACAAACTAAATTTGGAGGGATTGCAGCTATCAGTAGAGTCTGTGGTCAGACAAGCTCGGTACTGGGCGTCGGAATCCGAGCGGTTTTGTCGAAGTAAGCCATCGGAAGGCCAGATAGCATGCAGACTGAGAGAGCAGGCAGAATGGCAGGCACCGGTCGGAGATACATTAAAAATCAACACTGATGGTAGTTTCTCGGAACTGACCGGTGTAGGAGGATGGGGCTTTGTCGTTCGGGACAAGGATGGAACGATCAGAGGAGCAGGAGCGGGGCATCTGGCGCATGTTGCCAGTGCTGCGGGCGCTGAGGCGATCGCATGCCAGGAAGCACTTCAAGCAGCGGCAGCTTGGGGAATGGAGCAAGTGTAAGTTGAATCGGATGCTAAAAATCTGGTGAAGGCCATGCAAAACCCTTCGCTGGATCGTACACTGGAAGGAGTAATCTACAGAGACATTCGTTGTTTCAGTCGTCTTAACTTTAGTTCCATCTCTTTTTCGTTTTGTCCAAGAACATGTAATAATATGGCTCATGATCTGGCGGCCTTAGGGGTTCGAAAGCAGGTTGTCCGGTCGCTATGGCTGGAACCCTCGCTGGATGATGTCTCTGTTCTGGTGACCAGCACTTTTGCTGAGTCTGGTTTTTAATGGATTGTTGTGTTACGTCAAAAAAAAAACATCTGAATCCAAGCTTGTGGACGGCAGAGCAGAGGACAAACCGTGCATAATCAAGATGGGTCAGTTTGTTCTTCATTACCTCCAAACTGCCGGCGGCACCAGTCAGCAGCTTCCTCTCCGATGTGAGCCCTGCAGAGCCTGTCGACGCGCTCGGTGGTGTCATTTTCCCCCTTTTTCTAGATCACAGCTCTGGACTCCACACACCGCTCGTACACGCTGCTGTCTGGCCATCTCAAATGAGTTTTCAAATTTAAAAACCCTCACCGAGCACCCCTGCTCTTCTTCTTTTGCATGCGTTCCAAGTGTTTCCACAGCACAACACACCTGTCAACGCACACTGCAGGCATTACAGGGCAAATTAAAAAAAAATTGAACCACGATCACCAATGGCATAGCACACCAAACCACAGCCATTACCCAGCACAGGAGCAAAACGAACACATTTTGCTTACAATTCAGTTAAGTTCACAACCGTCAGCAGATTTGAACACACATTTCAGTTCACAACTGCCATTACAAATTCAGCACACAAAGCAGTTCCATGAAAATCAGTTATGTTCACAACTGTCACTACAATTCACCACACAAGTGTAATCAAGCACATTTTGCTTAGAAATTCAGTTAATTTCATAACCACCAGTAAAGTACAACACACAATTCAGTTTCAGAACTGCCATTACATGAAATCAATTCAGTTCACAAAATGTCAATACAAATTCAGCACACACTTAGTTCAACGAAATCACTTCAGTTCACAAAACAGTCCCACATCAGGGCACCACATGCGACGAACTATTACATTTTCTCTAATTTAAAGGAGCATCATAATCTTGCAAAACAAGAGGCTTTAGGCATGTGCTCTTCCGATGCCCAGTTAACCCACACCGGCTGCACCTTGCTTCCTTCCGTGGTTGCTTCGGCATGTCACCACGCTCTGGACAGGTTGTCCTCTTGTGACCTGGTCTCTTATAAATGCTACAAAACCTTGTGTGGCTGCCGATGCCCTCGTACGGCGCCTTCTCCCTGCTCGTGCTTGGTCTACCCACCTTAAGCTTCTTCAATGGAGCGGCTAAACCAGCTAGTGTGTCCCCATTCTCCAGCTGAAGGGCAGGCACAGCTTGACAGCTGGTTAGCTCTGCTTCACTCCGCTTCCGATTCCCGTCATGTCTTCAAGTCCAAGGCCATCTCTCTCATTCTCGAATGGAGCCATGATCGCAAGGTTCTCCTTGAAAAGGCCCACCAACTTCTCGTATGCTTCAGAACTTGTATCGCCCAGCCTAACAAGCTCCATGGCAAGGATGTAAAGTGTTGAGTGCCTGTATGTCATCGGCTTACCCCTTGCTTCATCTCTATGGTAGTGCCTCAAGTGCGCTGGCAGGACATCTCTAGCATCCCTTGTCCACCTCTTTAATACATGCTTTTTTGGTATATCAGCAACACCAACATAATCCATCACCTGCATACAAAAAAAATCCCATCATGTAGTGAAACGCCTGGGCGGACCGCACTAGCCACCGGGGTCAGCAAGCATGCTGTAAACTCGACCCCGCAAGTTTGTTTTTTATTCAACAACTCACCTTCAGAGCATGGCCGCAGAGCATACCCATGTGGGCAAACTGCCCACACTCACAGTCGAACTCTTCGTTCTCCCCTATCACCCTCACCTCGAACACAACCTTGCTCCACCTCTCACGCCTGGCTGCATTTGTGTGCCGCGCCTTGTATAGTTTGCCCTTCTCAATCTCCTCCATACGGTACGCGAAACTCCTGTACAGCATTTCACCAAACTGCTCGACATGGCTCTAGTGTACACCTTGCTAGCGTGCCGCTCGATGTCCAGATTGTGCTGCACCACTATGCCTCCCTGCATTTTTTTTTGTCAGACAAATTGTTTCAGTTTTCATTCGCACACCCCCAAAGTCAGGATGAGTGCTACATTACTTACCAGCTTTGTCCTCTTTTCCTCGTAGCTCTCATCAGCATCCCGAGCTTTCTGTATGTGCATGTACTGCTTCACGAACAGGTGCATCGGGCAACCCTTGGGCATATGTTTTCAGCAGACTATTGGCGCTCTCACTCCGTTGTGTGCTCATCATCTTAGCACAAAACACCCCCTTGAAGTATGGCTTTGCCCATTTCTCTCTAATCTCGTAAAGCTGCGTCATGTATGGATGCTTCCACAGGTTGTACTTATATAGCAGCTCTCCCCACGCCGACTCGAATCCATCTGTTGCCAGCATGGTATTGACAAGCTTGTGGAACTCCGAACGGAAGGCACTTATTTTCGTGTATAGTGGACCAAGGCTCTCCTTTGCCTTCTTCATCACATGCCATTTGCACCACCGGTGAGAGATCCCCGGCATGACATTTCTAATTGCAACTTCCATAGCTCGACACTGGTCTGCGTAAACCAAAATAAAAAAAGAAGTTTGCATTGGCATCAACACATCCCATGCAGCATGACACATCTACTGCTAACAACTAAACCCACGCGCAACAAATCACTGGATTATTGTTTTCTACCGGTTAGGATTGTCTGAGGCAGAACACCACATCCTTTGAGGTATACATAGTTCCTGACCTTCTGAATATTAGCACATGTGTTAACGTGGGACTGAATTTAAGATCGGCCACAGTTCCAGTATATTATCAGGCCCCATCCTTTGAGGTATACACAGTTCCTGAGCACAGGTGTTAGCGTGGGACTGAATTTAAGATCGGCCACACAACTTCAGTACAATTTCAGGCCACATCCTTCGATATCCCTACGGGTTTCCACAATGCTTTTTCCTAATTTTGGCACTGCAGGGGATAACAGACACATCATTGTACCATCTGTGGAGAGATGTCGCCATACCTTTTTATCAATCCAGTCGAATTTGGTTTCTGACTCCCTGGAGATTGTGCGGTATCTGCTTGGACGTCTGCCCCAACATCTTCTTCAGCGTGCACTGCTTGCACAATCCCCACCATAGACTCTTCCGGGTCGACGGACCCGACATGGCTGCAGTCGCCATCCTCTTTCCGGCTTGCTCCCGGGCCACCGGAACCACCGTTCGTCCACACCAGCGGCACACCCTCGTAGATTGCCAAGCTGATACTCAAAACGCATACTTCCAAGTCAAGCACGATGGCAGATTCAGCACACAACAATGACACACGTGCTACGCCATTAGATAAAACAAGTTTACCTGCTCACAGGATCCAGTGGGAAATCCAAGCCGACGCCGCTTGTCGCCGCCACCGGCGTCGATGCGCACACCACCTCCTCCTGCACCGCGCCCGGTTGCACCCCCGCGCCGCTGTTCGCCGCCACCGACGGCGACGCGCGCACTGTCTCCTCAAGCACTCCTCCCTCCACCACTCCCGCGCCGATGTTCGCCGCCACCGACATGACATCGATGCGACCGCTGACTCCACCCGCACCGCTCCCTCCATCCTCCCCCCTCCATCCGCCGGCGTCTGGATTTGAATACCGGCGGCGCCCTACTCTATCTCCGCTCGCCACCACAAGTACGAAGCACCAGCAGGGGCGCCGCCCATCCGCACCCGCGCCCCACCTCCTCTCCTTACCCTACACGGTACTGACCGAAACGAGATAGAGGAGACGACGGGGGTCAAGATCCAGCGACACGTGCGCCATCTCAAGGCTGGACACCGCCACCTGTACCATGGTCCAAGTACCGGTCCTTACCTGTTCCGCTGGTCCATTCGACCAGGAACCTCGTGACGACGTTGGGTCCTTCAACGCCGTCGGGGCCCATACTCGATGAGGCGGGCGTATTCGTTCTTTTTCCGTGTAGGCAACCTGCACGATTCTGACAGAAACAGCGATCCCAACGCGCTCATGCATGGTCTAGATATCGGGACTACTTAGTCCCGGGAGCCAAAACTCCGCCCTCAGATAGATAGCTGGTCTGGTCCGTACTCCGTATAGGAAACGATCGCGAAAACCCTTCTTAGAATCCTAGTCCAGGATGTACTGTATGTAGCAGCAGTACAGCACCCATATGGAAATATCTCCGAGTACGAATAACCGGAGAAGAACACAAAACTACACGATTCCTAGACATACACACCCGGGACATCATATCCAGCCGAGATACTCCAAAAAGCTCACGAGCGAAGACAAACCTAGCCCTGTACCAAAGAAAGATGGCGCTCCGGTTTACCGGCTCCGACTCCCTGGCGGCGCTCAGCTTCCGTCTCGCCGAGAAGTTGGCGGTCACCTCCGCGGAGCACGGTGGCAACCTCATCTTCTCGCCGTTGGCAATCTACTCGGCTCTCTCCCTGGTGGCCGCCGGCGCCCGCGGCACCACTCTGGACGAGTTCCTGGCCGTCCTCGGCGCCAGCTCCCGCGACGAGCTCGCCGAGAACGCCCTCTTTGTGGCGGAGCACGCGCTCGCCGACAGGTCGTCGTCCGGCGGGCCACGCGTCGGGTTCGCGTCCGGTGTGTGGCACGACGCGGGGCGACCACTGGAGCTGGCCTACAAGGAAGCCGTCCTCACGTCCTACAAAGCCGAGATACGCGCCGTCGAGTTCCACAACAAGGTGAGTGTGCATCGATCGATCTTGAAGAAAAACTCAGTGTTTATATATCCATAGATTGAAATCAATTGCTCTTTGGCACAGCCCGAGAAATCAAGGAAAGAAATCAACCGATGGGTCGCGGCAGCCACGGGCAACCTCATCGACTCAATCCTTCCTCGGGGATCGCTGCACAGGGACACGGCGGTGGTGCTCGCCAGCGCGATCTACTTCAAGGGCAAGTGGAAGAAGCCCTTCGAGAAGAGGAAAACCAAGGTGCAGCGGTTCTACCTCATGGACGGGGGCGCCGTCGATGCGCCCATGATGGACACAAGCCGGAGCCAGTACATCGCCGTGCACGACGGCTTTAAGGTGCTCAGGCTGCCCTACAGGTCACAGGATCCCACGCCCCAAAGGCGGCCACGGCGAGACGGCACTTCGGCGAGCGGTGCTGCAAACGTTGACGATCCTGTGCCCCTACCGCGGTACTCCATGTGCGTCTTCCTACCAGACGAGTACGACGGCCTGTGGGACCTCGTCGACAAGATCGGGTCCAGCCCGAGCTTCCTGCGCGACCACCTGCCGGAGGAGACGGTGGAGGTCGACAAGTTCCGGCTGCCCAAGTTCAAGATCTCCTTCTCCAGGGAGCTGTCCGGTGTCCTCCGGGATATGGGACTTGAGCTCACGTTTAAGACCGACAAAGCTGACCTGTCTGCCATGGCGCCCGATGTCGTCGATGGCTCCGGCTGGCGAAAGAGATTGGCGCTGCAGGAAGTCTTCCATAGGGCGGTTCTCGAGGTGAACGAGGAAGGCACGGAGGCGGCTGCGGTCACCGTATGCCATACAGAGGAAGATTTATGCTGCTTTGAGGAACCAACGCCGCTCGAATTCGTCGCCGACCATCCGTTTGTGTTCTTTGTAGTCGAGGAGGTATCCTCTGCGGTTGTCTTCGCGGGGCATGTGCTTGATCCTTCATGATCTCCGTTTCTCTTCTATGTTGTGTGCGATCCTTAATATCTCGACTAGGTCTTGCATCATGTAGTTGTACATGATATCACTTTATATTATTAACAAAAAATATTGCCCTCATTCGATTTTTTGTTGTTGTGAGTACACCTTATATATACTAGCACAATACCCGTGCGTTGCATCGGGCAGACAATGATAAAAGGTTTTATGAAATAAATTAAATTTAGTTTTTATCTTCATTTTTTTAAAAATATTTTTATAGATCCGGAGACGTTGGGCTGTTGCTCTTCTGTTCTCGTATGTAATTAGGGCATATTAGCATCCTCGTACATGGGTGTTTTTATCTTGCCCAGTGACATCGCTCTGATGGTCCATCCGATTTACACATTTTTTTTGTCTCACCTAATCCCATTGGACTAATCTAGAGCACCAATCCGATTTTCACAGGGATATGGAACTCGAGGCGCGAGCTTGTACGGCGGAGGGCGACGAGGCAGTTTTTTTTGAGAAAGTTTACCGCGTTCATTAACTTAGACAAGGCTTACACGAGTAGTGACCCAACACGCACACGCAGCAAACTACCAGAAACATCCAGGACCAGCTGTCCCAACACAATAGCACAAGAACACCCCAAAAAATGAAAATTACAAAGAAGCCCATGGGATCTTCTAAGCTGAAACCTGCCAACGCCCGTCGCCCATCCGCATCGCTGCCAAGCCTGCGACCGGATAATGGAACGAGCAGCCGCAGAACTGGATCGGGAGAAGCATCATCGCGTCCTTGCCGCTTTGTTGACCGAAGAAGTAGCCCACCGCCCAACGGCGGAGCCCTTTTCTTTGGGGATCGTCGGCCGGGGAGATCCCCGGTATTCCATCCCATCCCAGCTCGACTGTCCACATCCGCCACGACGGAGAGAGAGCAGCCGAACTGCCTACCGACCACCACCTTCCTTGCGTTGGAGGCGACGCTGCCCTGCAACTCGCTCTTGTACATCTTCCACTGGCTTCTCGGTGGTGCTTGAGCACACACCACCGTAACGAGGACAAAGCCAAGGAAACAAAATCCCATAGAGTTGATGCCGCCGCCGCCGGCGACGAGGCAGTTGCCGCAGTTGCCTACGAGTAGATCGGAGGCAGGATCTTGGGCCTTCGCTTGGTCCTCCCACTCCGCAAGTCCTGGCTCCCTGCTTCCTGAGCTCCCTGTCCCGCGGCTGACAAGCGCATCCGCGCCAGTTCCCAGCGACGATCCTCTGAAATCCGTGAGCTTTTCTTCCTATGGTTTTCACTATTTTCTCCCTCGGCGAGGCCCATGAATTAGCGGCGTAGAATCATGCCGATGCAACTGGGCAATAGCGACGGGCTCTCATAGAGAGCGTTGTGCAGTTGTGGACTCCCGGACGGTGGTGTGGTGAATTCCTGGGTGGTCATGCGGTGGAGGCAGCCGGGTCCTCGAGATGGGCGGCGGTCGGCGTGATAGCAGGATCGGCCGGGGAGCCGGTGAGCCTCCGTGGCGCCAACGGATTAGGAGCAGTCCAACGCGGGGATCCGAGCGAGGTAGAAATATGGCGGAGAGCTGGGAGGAGATGGGGACGAGGGCAATGCGAAGTGCACTCGGTACCGACAGGGCAGAAAAGATCTTCAGTATGGGGATGGACGCGCGATTTTTTTGAGCGTACGAAGGGAACCATTTTTTTCCGTACCACGGTTTTTAACCATCGCGACCTCTAGCCATATTATTAGTAGAGATGCACTCCACTGAAGTACTTTGTTTTCTTCTGAAATATTGGTCAGATTCAGCCGATAATCCTAACCACCTCGAGATTCGTCATATACTAGACGAAGAAGATGATTAGCTGTTAGCTAGCTCGTGAATTCACGTGCATACTTACACGTCGAACTCAATCTGGTTTTGACATTGCCCGTAAATTATAGCAATCTCATTGGACCCGCCCTTGTTGGACATTTTGTGTTTGTTTGACTCCCTTTTATCTCGACGTATGAAACTTCTAAGTAATGTTATCTCATGGTTTGATTTAGTTTGTTGCACTCATTTTAATGCACGAAAAGGTTATCATGTTGTTTGTCCTCAAAAGAATGAAGAAAAATAGTAGTGATGTTTTCCTGCCGACGGCAGAGAAACCGAGAAATCTCAGCTGAGAAATTCGTGGCAGGAAAGCAACACTTCTGATTTCTCTATTTCTCTGTCGCGGCAGGAAAACAACATTTATGTTTTTTCTTCATTTTTTGGTTCAATATGTCTACTTCATTGACAAAATATGGTAATATTCTACTTGATAATATGAAAATATTGCATTGCGTTGAAGGATAAACATATGTAGTTGCATGCTTTATCATGGCAATATATAACCCTAGGCCATCTCATTCCTCAATCTCGAGCATAACTATGTCATCATCGTCAACGAAATCATTGGGGCGACGAGAGCATACAAAACATATCCTGGCTTTGTTCACCTTGTATGTGCAAGCACAATCTTAATTTGCACCAAAATTTTGGGGCCACGATTCTATCAAAGACATCGCAAGGATGAAAATCTTTGGAGGTCTCTACGACTCTCGTGCCTATGGCAAAGATAGCAGTTTTCGCTAAATCTTAAACTAAACAAAATCCAAGTTCTAATGTCGGCCGAGGGGAGGAATATATGGGAGGAAGGCATGGATTTTTGTACAGCACTATTGGGCCAGCCAAAAATAACCCTAAATGGGCCCTCCTCAATGCAAACAGCCTCTAAAACTCCCTAATATGGGCCACAAATACATGGTTCCGGCCCATCAAAATAGGTGTCACAACACCATTTAAGCCTATGGATGAAATTATAAAGTGGGGACTTGTAAAATTCGTCCAAATATCATTGCTTCATTATGGTGGTTTCAATATTCTGAAATCCTCGCTTGCAGCGCCATCCTGAATCCTCATAGGCTTGCTGCCATCTCCATACACACGTTCCTGATCCAATGCTTGGCCTTCCCATCCATGCTAGATCCATTCCTAAATAACATAAATATATTTGACTTAGGCAGCATTGTATTCCCATATATATTAGGAAGGATTTCTAATAACGAAGATACCTAATAATTTAGTTGACATACACGGGCTCTTGCGAGGGGTCCATGTAATTGAGGTACAAGAGGACGTGTGGTTATAAAAGTATCTGTTATATTTATCGTAGTAATGTCAGAACGCCACATCTAGCTCGCCATGCTGAGCCTCCATCTCCATTACGGCCTTCGCCAACATCTCCACTCCGTGGTACTCAATGTATAATTCCGGCTAATATATCTGTATATTTCCAGTAAGCCTAATAAATGGCCAGTATGGTGGAGTAATTTTTACGCACACCATAGCTCAGTTTTCGTTAACTGAGCCTAGTTTGTGAATGGAAAAAAGGCTAGTCGGCCAGGGGAATATCCTAATCCTCAGCTCCCAACCCCCTCCCCCCGCTACCGCCGCCGGGCAAAGCCCATGCGGTACCGGCGGCAGCGGATTTCCTGGTTCACGCTTGTGAGGTGAGCTGCGTGGGGCGGTGATGCTCCGCGATGGTGAGCTACGTCGACGGACTAACGAATGCTCGCACGATGGGCCGGCGCGCTGCGGCCGAGGCGGTTCCTCGTGGTGGAGGCGGTGGAGCTCAGCGGCGCTAGCGTCTTCCTCGCATGGGTGACGGCAGCGGTGGCGGGAGATCCTGTGCGGCTCGGCTCGGTGGCCGGTGACGGGTATAGCAGCGGTGGAGCGCGGCGCCAGGGCACTGCAGCTGGGTGCTGCTGGCTAGGAGCAGCAGCAAGGTGCCTGCACCACTGTGGGCTGCACAGGCCCAATCTAGGCTAGTTTGGGCCCTGATCTGGGTGTTGTGGGCCCTGGCCGTCATGGCTATGTGATACGTCTCCAACGTATCCATAATTTTTGATGCTCCATGCTTGTTTTTACACCATTTGCTTAGTGTTTCGTTACACTTCGTGGCATTTTTATGCATTTTCCGGAACTAACCTATTAACGAGATGCCACAGTGCCAGTTCCCTGTTTTCTGCTATTTTTGTGTTTCAGAAAAGTTACACAGGAAATATTCTCGGAATTGGACGAAACAAAAGTCAGGCGTCCAAATATTTACCAAAGCTTCCAGAGAACCGAAGAGGAGACAGAAAGGAGCCACAGGGCGGCCACACCACTAGGGGGCGCGGCCTGCCCCTGGCCCACGCCGGCCTGTGGTGTGGGCCCCCTGGTCCACTTCTGACGCTGCCCCTTCGCCTATAAAGACCCCCCGACGGGAAAAACCTAAACACCCGATCACTTTTCCAGAAACATATCACGATCCGCCGCCGTCGTCGACCCGAGATCGGGAGGGTCTAGAAGCTCTTCCCGGCACCCTGCCGGAGAGGGGAATCACCACCGGAGGTCTTCTTCATCGACATGCTTGCCTCCGACGCAATAAGTGAGTAGTCTACCTTGGACTATGGGTCCATAGCAGTAGCTAGATGGTTGTCTTCTCCACCATGTGCTTCATGTTTAGATCTCGTGAGCTGCCTTACATGATCGAGATCACCATTATGTAATTCTACATGTTGCGTTTGTTGGGATCCAATGAATATTGATGTTATGATTGAGTTGAAGTACTAAATTTTATCTTATGTTATCTCTATGTTGTTTATGATCTTGCATGCTCTCTGTTGTTAGTAGCTATCTTGGCCAAGTAGTTGCTAGTGACTCCAAGAGGGGGTATTTATGCTCAATAGTGGGTTCATGCCTCTATTTAATCTGGGGGAGTGACAGAAACCTCTAAGGTTGTAGATGTGTTGTTGCTACTAGGGAGAAAACAACATTCATATGCTCGATCGAGGGCATATGCTTTGTTTACATTACACACTTTGCTTAATGCAGTTATCTGTTGTTCGCAACTTAATACTTGTGGAGTTCTCAGATTGATTCGCCATAAGTGGATTATTAGTCATAGATGCAGTTGGATGGCGGTCTATGTATCTTGTTGTAATGCCCAGAGTAAATCTCATAGTGATCCTCTCGACATATCACGTTGTCTTTATTCTATCAATTGGCCAACTGTAATTTGTTTACCCAGCATGTGTTATTTTATCTTATGGAGAGACACCACTAGTGAACTGTGGATCCCAGTCCTATTTCCATTATATTGCTATCACCTATTTACTTTACTCGCACTGTTTACTTTACTCGCATACTACTGTTGTTTTCCACTCGATACGCTCATACCCTTTATTTCAAGCAAACCGGTGAGATTGACAACCTCATCGTAAGTTGGGAACAAAGTATTTGGTTGTGTTGTGTGCAAGTTCTACGTTGCTACTAGTTGAAGACGCGCTAATAAGTTATCGTTAACGGCGCCCTTGTTGAAGTGTCACTAGGCTAGCAAGCATCACCTTCTGGAGTATTGGCTTTTTCCTACTGGATTGATTACCTTGGTTTCATAACTGAGGGAAAACTTGCTAGTATATTCATCAAACCTTCTCTTGGGGTTTCCAACTGGCCGGTCATTTACTTCATCAACAAACGCAATCAAGTTCTCTAGCACCTTCAATACCGTGCCATCAACAAGTTTTCTGGCGCTGTTGCCGGGGAAAAAGAAGACTTCTGCAAGGGGAGTTTTGCACGCACATCCTTTACTTTGTTTTAAGTTTTGCTTTTAGTTTATTTTTACTTGTTTCGTTTTATCAAAAATACAAAAAAATTAGTTTCCTTTATAGTTGTTACTTTATTACTTTTAGTTTATTATGTTGTTCCCTAAGTATGTTTTGGAGGACCTCTCAGTAGGTAGTGGTTCTATTATTGGGAAAAGTAACATCAAGGAGTTCTTTAATCATATTAGTATGCATAAAGATGTTGAGAAAAAATCTTTGGCTGAGCTTGCTCCAAGTTATGAAGTTGCTTCTGCTTATTTAGTTCACATGTTGGAAGCTAGGTTTGCTAGCCTTAATCCTTTTATGCAACACATGTTTCTTAAGCTTCATGATATTGAGGACCCCGAAAAGAAAGTTTTTATCTTGGAAACTTTGCGCATAGAATTTAGAGATGTTGCCTTTGAAGCTAGGAAAGTTCTTAAGCGTTTTAATAAGCTTGGCTCACATATAAAGGTTGTTAGTACAAACAATGAGGGAACCGAAATACCAATACCTAGCAAACTCTTGGGATTGTATGAAGCTTTTGAAAATAATTTTGATTGGATCTGTCCCAAAAATCTTTTTAGTGAATTGAGTGAACCAAAGCGTGATCACAAGGGGTCTTAAAAAACTTATGTGGATAAAATACAATGCCTTATTGAAAATAATTCTGCAGTTGATCTTAATGCTTCTTTCGAAAATACTTGATTCGCACTTTCTGCGCCTAGCTCAAAGGCGTTAAAGAAAAGCACTTTTGGGAGATAACCCAATGTTTTTACTTTCAGTTCTTTTTCTTTTATTTGAATCTTGGAAGTTATTACTACTATAATGAACTCTCCTTATCATTTTTATTTCGTTTTTGTGCCAAGAGAAGCCTCTAATTTGAGTGAGGTAAGATTTGGGGATGTTGCTGTCCTGAAACAGTTTTCGGTGCTGCACCGTAAAAATTCGTGAAAATTCTCTGTATATCTTTTGGACCTGCGATTTCTTATGCATATGCCCCAGGTTATATCCAAACTTTCATTAGTTTAAAACTTTTTGATTTGAGCAACAGAAAACCCTTTAAAAATTCGACCTTTGTCAGCTGTTCTGTTTTGACAGATTTCTGCCAATATTTGTGTTTGCCGCTCGATCGCTTTCTTTTTGAGTTCTTTTGATCACGGAACTTTTGGGGAAGTTACTACAGTAGTATATGCTTTACATGTGGTGGTTTTGAGTTGAAACCTGAAATAAAAAGAGTTGATTCAATGTTATGCTTACACTAATGTTGCTAATAGAATTGTGTTGAGTTTTGTATGAAGGAAGTTTTCAAGTGTAGGGATTGGAGAATGATGAGATGAGTTGAAGAATGGACAAAAGCTCAAGCTTGGGGATGCCCATGCACCCCAAGAAATATCTAAGAGGTACAAGCGTCAAAGCTTGGGATGCCCCCGAGGCACCCCTTCTTCATCGGCAAAAATCAGGTCACCTTTCAACACACTATATTTTTATTGCTTCATGCATTATGCGTTTTTCTTGGAGCGTCGGTTGTTTTAGTTTGAAGTTTTTTTTAGTTTTGTTTTCTGAAATAAATGGTTGGACCCCAACAAATTTCTTTTGGAGAAGTTGCCTTGCTTCTCATTTTCCAAGAACACTCCGTTTTTCACTCTTATCGTTTCAACGAGTGTTCTCTTTTTCTAGAACTGCGTTTAGCTTTCGATTTTCACCTTGATTTGTGTTCAGCTCTTGTTATATCTTTGCATCAAGGTGTATTTTGACCTCTGGTCCATGTTGGTTTTCATCAAAAGAGTTGTTTATAAAAAGTTTGAATGGTGTTGGAAAAGAGAAAAAGCTTTATGCAAAAAAAGTGGTACAAGAAAGAGCTTGTGTAGACTGCGGCCTAGGCTTTTGCATGTTGTGTTTGATGTCTTTTTGATAGTATGCTTAGTGGTTTTGCTGTAGCATGACTTGTCTCAAATGACTGAGATTGCTTAATGAGCCTTTGAAAAAAATCATGCGTTGTTTTTAATTATTTGGAAGCATTATTTTGGTTTTCTCCTTGATGCTTTATTTGGGTTGACTTGGCGCATGCTCACACATGTTAGACTCATACAAAGTCGCCATTGCCTCTATGATCATTTAGTTTTTGACTTTTGATGCCATCTTATGCTTCTTTTAATGTCGCTTTGTATGATTATGGCCATTATTGCTCTCTTAGTTGGTCACTCCCAGTCTTTTGCTAGCCCTCATTTTGTACTGAGTATGAGCTCTACTCGTGCATCCAACTCCTAAAAACCAAGTTTGCCATTGTGTCCACCATACATACCTATTAGCAATTTGCTATTCCAAAGCACATTTGACTTGCTTTTATCTATCCTTCAAATTAAACTCTTTTCGGTGTTATGCGAAAATTGGTCAGTAAAGCTCTCACGAACCTGATGGCACACTTTACTTTTCTCGCTTTAAAATTTTGACACTGTGGCTCTCTTATGTTGAGTTGTTATGCTTGCAAGTTGTAAGTTGGAAATTAGCCCAGCCATGCCATCATGGGGCAAGCTTTCAACATTGCACTATCTTTCATTTGAGTTGATATCGTGATCTTTTGTTTATGGATACTCGCGATGTGAAATAAGTTGGGAATCTTGCGGGATCATGGAGTTTTTATATGTGTTAGGGAAACGCCTGGGCCGCTAATCTAAGCCATGCATCATTCATGGTGGAAATTTACAGCATGCCCATAGTGGACATTCGACGACGCATCTCACAATAAAAAGCTATACCAATGGTAAATAAAAGAGATGTCGAGATGTTCATTGTCTGTTTGTCTTGTCATTTTGATGTTGGCTTGTTCCATGTCATCGGGCAGGAGGTACCCCGTTGGCGGTTCTCGATGATACACATATATTTACAATGACAAGAGCTTGCTTGGGACTCTAAGTCCAGTAGCATGAGGTTTGGGTATTCGTACTTCACAGGACACGAGGTTTTCAACTTATGATTTGTCAAGCATATGCATCATAAGTGTATTCGCATTAACTTTAATCATTCAAGATGCCTATGATGGGGGCAATGAGAGCTCAAAGCTAGTAAGTACCATAATTTTTGAAGGTTTATAAAACTTGTAATCACTGCTTCCCTCCGCGAAGGGCCTTTCTTTTACTTTTATGTTGAGTCTCCACCTCCTATCTTTATGCACCATCTAAGAGAGCATAGTTGTCATTCTGAGTATAATGTGCATTGTCCCAAAGTTTTCATTGATTGATTCATGATGTTGATTTCACTTGTTCTTAAATTATTTGTATCTAGTCGCCCTCTTAAACTTGAAGGTATCCTATGCATTTATGTTTTGCTCTCTCATGAAGGACAAGCTGAAAACCATTTGTATGTTTTTCCTTATGATTTGAACACATGTTTGACTTTCATTGTTTCATTTTCATGATCTTTTGTTTCTGTTCTTTTTCATGTTGTAACATGGTTGCTAAGTTTCTTCTATCAAGATTATATCTTTCATGCCCATGTTTTAAGTTCTTTTGATCCCAGCGCACAACGCTTACATATATGGTCAAGAATGTGTAGGTGCATGTCACCTCAAAAATTATTTCTTTTGTTATCACTTACCTACTCGAGAACGAGCAGGACTTAAGCTTGGGGATGCTGATACGTCTCCAACGTATCCATAATTTTTGATGCTCCATGCTTGTTTTTACACCATTTGCTTAGTGTTTCGTTACACTTCATGGCATTTTTATGCATTTTCTGGAACTAACCTATTAACGAGATGCCACAGTGCCAGTTCCCTATTTTCTGCTATTTTTGTGTTTCAGAAAAGTTACACAGGAAATATTCTCGGAATTGGACGAAACAAAAGCCAGACGTCCAGATATTTACCGAAGCTTCCAGAGAACCGAAGAGGAGACGGAAAGGAGCCACAGGGCGGCCACACCACCAGGGGGCGTGGCCTGCCCCTGGCCCGCGCCGGCCTGTAGTGTGGGCCCCCTGGTCCACTTCTGACGCTGCCCCTTCGTCTAAAAAGACCCCCGATGGAAAAACCTAAACACCCGATCACTTTTCCAGAAACATATCGCGATCCGCCGCCGTCATCGACCCGAGATCGGGAGGATCCACAAGCTCTTCCCGGCACCCTGCCAGAGAGGGGAATCGCCACCGGAGGTCTTCTTCATCGCCATGCTTACCTCCGACGCGATGAGTGAGTAGTCTACCTTGGACTATCGGTCCATAGCAGTAGCTAGATGGTTGTCTTCTCCACCATGTGCTTCATGTTTAGATCTCGTGAGCTGCCTTACATGATCGAGATCACTGTTATGTAATTCTACATGTTGCGTTTGTTGGGATCCGATGAATATTGGTGTTATGATTGAGTTGAAGTACTGAATTTTATCTTATGTTATCTCTATGTTGTTTATGATCTTGCATGCTCTCCGTTGTTAGTAGCTATTGATGTCTACGCACTTCTATTCTTGTAGACACTTGTTGGGCCTCCAAGTGCAGAGGTTTGTAGAACAGCAGCAAGTTTCCCTTAAGTGGATCACCCAAGGTTTATCAAACTCAGGGAGGAAGAGGTCAAAGCTATCCCTCTCAAGCAACCCTGCAATTACGATACAGAAAGTCTCTTGTGTCCCCAACACACCCAATACACTTGTCAGATGTATAGGTGCACTAGTTCGGCGAAGAGATAGTGAAATACAAGTGGTAGTGATGATTATAAGTAGCAAACGTGATGTGAAATAAATATCGCTGCGAGCAAACATGTAACAAAACAGCAAGTAAACGGTGTGCAATGCTTGGAAACAAGGCCTAGGGATCATACTTTCACTAGTGGGCACACTCCCAACAATATAACATGATTGAACAAATAAACAACTTCTCTCCGCTATGGTACTCTGAATTACTCTCCTATTGAATAACACTAATCATTGTGTAGTGGCTACAGAAGCACCCCTTAAAGTTCATCAAGTACTTGACAAACACCACTCATAGAGATATCCAAATCAAAGCACAACTCAAGATAGATATCATTGCAACTTAGACCAAGTACTAACACGGTGCACACACTTTCACCATTACACCATGAAAGGAGGAATAGATCACTCAAACTATCATAGCAATAATTATTCTCATAATCCACAAGAGATCACAATCATAGCCTAAACCAAGTACCACCATGATGCACGCACTGTCACCGTTACACCGTAGCAGGAGGAATAGATTACTTTAATAATCACCACTAGAGTACACATAATATCTGAATAATAACATCTACTTGTTCAACATGATACAAAGCTCACGATCACATAAAGATCACATCATGGGAGAGAGAGGTGAACCACATAGCTACCGGTAGAGCCCTCAGCCCCGGGGATGAACTACTCCCTCCTCATCATAGGAGACAGCAAGGTTGATGGAGATGGCGGTGAGGTCGATGGAGACGGCGGAGACGGCGATGGAGACCGATGGAGATGGCTCCGGGAGCACTTCCCCGTCCCGGCAGGGTGCCGGAACAGAGACTTCTGTCCCCCGAAATTCGTCGGCGATGGCGGCGGAACTGCGGAACTCTTTTTGGAAATTTGCCGACTCCTGTAGGGTTTTCCGTCCCGAGGCTTCTTATAGGCGAAGGGGCGATGTCAGAGGCGGCCTCAGGCCTCCTCACACAGGGGTGGCGCGGCCAGGGCCTGGGCCACGCCAGCCCTGTGTGAGGGCGGCCTGTGGCCCCTCTCCTTTCTCTCTTCGGATGTCTGGATGCTCCCGGGAAAAATAAGACTTCTGGCTTTTGTTTCGTCCAATTCCGAGAATATTTCCTGTGTATCACTTCTGAAACACAAAAACAGCAGAAAACAGGGAACTGGCACTGTGGCACTTGTTAGTAGGTTAGTTCCGGAAAATGCATAAAAGCGCCACGAAGTGTAACGAAACAGTAGGCAAATGGTGTAAAAACAAGCATGGAGCATCAAAAATTATAGATACGTTTGAGACGTATCAGCATCCCCAAGCTTAACTCCTGCTCGTCCTCGAGTAGGTAAGTGATAACAAAAGAAATAATTTTTGAGGTGACATGCACCTACACAATCTTGATCATGTATGTAAGCGTTGTGAGCTGGGATCAAAGAACTTAAAACATGGGCATGAAGATATAATCTTGACAATAAGAAACTTAGCAACCATGTTGTACACATGAAAATGAACACAAACAAAAGATCATGAAAATGAAACAATGAAAGTCAAACGTGTGTTCAAATCATATGGAAAAACATACAAATGGTTTTCAGCTTGTCCTTCATGGAGAGCAAAACATAAATGCATAGGACACCTTCAAGTTTAAGAGGGCGACTAGATACAAATAATTTAAGAACAAGTGAAACCAACAATATGAATCAATCAATGAACTTTGGGACAATGCATATCACACTAAGAATGACAACTATGCTCTCTTAATGGTGCATAAAGAAAGAAGGTGGTGACTCAACATAAAAGTAAAAGAAAGGCCATTCGCAGAGGGAAGCAGTGATTAAACATGTGCTAGAGCTTTTCATTTGTAAAACAGAGAGATAAAACTTGATTTTGAGAGGTGGTTGTCTTTGTCAACGACTGGCAATGGGGTTCTTACTATCTTCCATACAAAAATGAAGCAAGTTTTTGAGAGAGAGATTGGCACTTTTGTGCTCTTTTATAAAGCTTGGCACTCCTCCCCACCTTTTTTCCTTTCTCAAACCATGGCTAACCGATTCCATCGGGTGCCCACCAACATTCACATTCCATGGAGGAGTGCCTTTTTTCTTTTTTTTTCTTTTTTTTCTTTTTGGAATAAGCAATATGGAAGATAGCAAATCCGACCACTACGTCCCCATGAGCTGAAAACAGTGTCACAAAATGAGAAGTATTTTGAAGGTTTTTTGAAAGGTAGCACATGAAAATTTACTTGGAATGGCTTACAAATACCATGCATAGGAATTTATAGTGGACACAATGGCAAACTTGGTTTTTGGGAGTTGGATGCACGAGTAGAGCTCATACTCAGTACAAAATGGGGGCTAGCAAAAGACCGGGAGTGACCAACTAAGAGAGCAATAACGGCCATAATCATGCATAGCGACAAAGCAACATTAAAAAAAGCATAAGATGGCATCAAAAGTCAAAAACTAAATGATCATGAAGGCTATTGGCGACTTTGTAAGAGTTTAACATGTGTGAGCATGCGCCAAGTCAACCCAAATAAAGCATCAAGGAGAAAACCAAATAAATGCTTCCAAATAATATAAACATCGCATGATTTTTTCAAAGGCTCATTAAGCAATCTCAGTTATTTGAGACAAGTCATGCTACAGCAAAACCACTAAGCATACTATCAAAAAGATATCAAGCACGACATGCAAAAGCCTAGGCCGCAGTATACACAAGCTCCTTTTTGTACCACTTTTTTGCACAAAGCTTTATCTCTTTTCCAACACCATTTGAAATTTTTATAGACACCTCTTTTGATGAAAACCAATAAAGATCAGAGGCAAAAATACACCTTGATGAAAAGATATGACAAGGTCTGAACGCAAATCAAGGCGAAAATGAAAACCAAAAGCAGTAGCAGAAAAAGAAGAACACTCATTAAACGATAAGAGTGAAAATTAGAGTGTTCTTGGCAAATGAAAAGCGAGTTCATCTCCTCCAAAAGAAACATGATGTGATCTAACCATTTATTGCAGCAAACAAAGCAAAACTAATACTGAAAACAAAATCAACTGACGCTCCAAGAAAAACACATAGTGCATGAAGCAATAAAAATATAGTGTTTTGAAAGGTGACCTGATTTTTGCCGATGAAGAAGGGGTGCCTCGGGGGCATCCCCAAGCTTTGACGCTTGTACTTCTTGGATATTTCTTGGGGTGATGCATGGGCATCCCCAAGCCTGAGCTTTTGTCCATTCTTCAACTCATCTCATCATTCTCCAATCCCTACACTTGAAAACTTCCTTCATACAAAACTAAACACAATTCTATTAGCAACATTAGTGCAAGCATAACATAGAATCAACCCTTTTTGCTTCAGGTTTCAACCTAAAACCACCACATATATAGCAAATACTACTGTAGCAACTTCCTCAAAAGTTCCGTGATAAAAAGAACTCAAAAGAAAGCGATAAAGCGGCAAACACAAATATTGGCAGAAATCTGTCTAAACTGAACAGCTGACAAAGGTCGAATTTTTGAGGGGTTTTCTGTTGCTCAAATCAAAAAGTGTTCAACTAACGAAAGTTTGGATATAACCTGGGGCATATGCACAAGAAATCGCAGGTCCAAAAGATATACAGATAATTTTCACGAATTTTTACGGTGCAGCACCGAAAACAGTTTCAGGACAGCAACATCCCCAAATCTTTACCTCACTCAAATTAGAGGCTTCTCTTGGCACAACAATAAAATAAAAAGGATAAGGAGCGGTCATTACAGTAGTAATAACTTCCAAGACTCAAATAAAAGAAAAAGTACTGAAAGTAAAAACATTGGGTTATCTCCCAAGAGTGCTTTTCTTTAACGCCTTTGAGCTAGGCGCAGAAATTTGCAAAGATGCTCATGTGGGCGCCATATAAGAGCTTGAGGCAAAGGCGCCATATAGGAACTTAAAGCAATAGAGAGCATCAAAAAGCAGATATGAAAGACATTTATATCTGAACCACTTCCTATGCATAGGAATCTTGTAAGAAAATAAATCAACGAGGCACATAGTAGCAAGCATGGATAGATAAAACAAGTGCCACTTCAAGATTTGCAACATAAAGAGGGGAAACTCAATATTATTAAGATCCTTCAAAACATATTTCCCTCTCTCATAATAACTTTCAGTAGCATCGTGAATAGAACTAACAATATAACTATCACATAAAACATCCCTATCATGAGCCACATGCATAAAAGAATTAATATTCACCACAGGAACAATAGTAATAGGAGCAGATTCAACAGAATAATTATTCTCATCACCATAATCATCAAAAATAGGAGGCATATTGTAATCATAACTAATTTTCTCCTCAATAGTAGGTGAACTGAAAATATTATACTCATCATCACAAGCTAGAGAACTACTATTTCGCAAAGCATATTCTTCAAACATATCATCATAAGAAGGAACATCACATATGGGAGATAAAATATCATCAGAGCAAATTTTCTCCACTAAAGCTAGGGAACTAAAAATATCATGCTTAACAAAACCAGCTTCCCCAAGCTTAGACTTTTCTATAGCAGTAGCAACAACGGTGTTCAAAGCATTCATACTAACAACACTATTAGCATGCAAATTAAGCTCCAAAGGTTTTTCAATTTTCTCTTCAAACACTTCATATCTAAACTCAGGAAAAAGACTAGAGAACTCTTTATTTTCCATTAAGCCTAACTAGTGAAAATAAAAACAAGAAACAAAAAGATGTAATTGCAGAATCTAAAGGAAATAACTCCGAGCACTCACACAGGAGGATGCGAGTACCTTTTACCTTACCTCCCCGGCAATGGCGCCAGAAAAGAGCTTGATGTCTACGCACTTCTATTCTTGTAGACACTTGTTGGGCCTCCAAGTGCAGAGGTTTGTAGAACAGCAGCAAGTTTCCCTTAAGTGGATCACCCAAGGTTTATCGAACTCAGGGAGGAAGAGGTCAAAGCTATCCCTCTCAAGCAACCCTGCAATTACGATACAGAAAGTCTCTTGTGTCCCCAACACACCCAATACACTTGTCAGATGTATAGGTGCACTAGTTCGGCGAAGAGATAGTGAAATACAAGTGGTAGTGATGATTATAAGTAGCAAACGTGATGTGAAATAAATATTGCTGCGAGCAAACATGTAACAAAACAGCAAGTAAACGGTGTGCAATGCTTGGAAACAAGGCCTAGGGATCATACTTTCACTAGTGGACACACTCCCAACAATATAACATGATTGAACAAATAAACAACTTCTCTCCGCTATGGTACTCTGAATTACTTTCCTATTGAATAACACTAATCATTGTGTAGTGGCTACAGAAGCACCCCTTAAAGTTCATCAAGTACTTGACAAACACCACTCATAGAGATATCCAAATCAAAGCACAACTCAAGATAGATATCATTGCAACTTAGACCAAGTACTAACACGGTGCACACACTTTCACCATTACACCATGAAAGGAGGAATAGATCACTCAAACTATCATAGCAATAATTATTCTCATAATCCACAAGAGATCACAATCATAGCCTAAACCAAGTACCACCATGATGCACGCACTGTCACCGTTACACCGTAGCAGGAGGAATAGATTACTTTAATAATCACCACTAGAGTACACATAATATCTGAATAATAACATCTACTTGTTCAACATGATACAAAGCTCACGATCACATAAAGATCACATCATGGGAGAGAGAGGTGAACCACATAGCTACCGGTAGAGCCCTCAGCCCCGGGGATGAACTACTCCCTCCTCATCATAGGAGACAGCAAGGTTGATGGAGATGGCGGTGAGGTCGATGGAGACGGCGGAGACGGCGATGGAGACCGATGGAGATGGCTCCGGGGGCACTTCCCCGTCCCGGCAGGGTGCCGGAACAGAGACTTCTGTCCCCCGAAATTCGTCGGCGATGGCGGCGGAACTGCAGAACTCTTTTTGGAAATTTGCCGACTCCTTTAGGGTTTTCCGTCCCGAGGCTTCTTATAGGCGAAGGGGCGATGTCAGAGGCGGCGTCAGGCCTCCTCACACAGGGGTGGCGCGGCCAGGGCCTGGGCCGCGCCAGCCCTGTGTGAGGGCGGCATGTGGCCCCTCTCCTTTCTCTCTTCGGATGTCTGGATGCTCCCGGGAAAAATAAGACTTCTGGCTTTTGTTTCGTCCAATTCCGAGAATATTTCCTGTGTATCACTTCTGAAACACAAAAACAGCAGAAAACAGGGAACTGGCACTGTGGCACTTGTTAGTAGGTTAGTTCCGGAAAATGCATAAAAGCACCACGAAGTGTAACGAAACAGTAGGCAAATGGTGTAAAAACAAGCATGGAGCATCAAAAATTATAGATACGTTTGAGACGTATCAGCTATCTTGGCCAAGTAGTTGCTAGTGACTCCAAGAGGGGGTATTTATGCTCGATAGTGGGTTCATGCCTCTATTTAATCTGGGGAAGTGACAGAAACCTCTAAGGTTGTAGATGTGCTGTTGCTACTAGGGGGAAAACAACATTCATATGCTCGAGGGCATATGCTTTGTTTACATTACACACTTTGCTTAATGCAGTTATCTGTTGTTCGCAACTTAATACTTGTGGAGTTCTCGGATTGATTCTCCATAAGTGGACTATTAGTCATAGATGCAGTTGGATGGCGGTCTATGTATCTTGTTGTAATGCCTAGAGTAAATCTCATAGTGATCCTCTCGACATATCACATTGTCTTTATTCTATCAATTGCCCAACTGTAATTTGTTTACCCAGCATGTGTTATTTTATCTTATGGAGAGACACCACTAGTGAACTGTGGACCCCGGTCCTATTTTCATTATATTGCTATCACCTGTTTACTTTACTCGCACTGTTTACTTTACTCGCATACTACTGTTGTTTTCCACTCGATACGCTCATACCCTTTGTTTCAAGCAAACCGGTGAGATTGACAACCTCATCGTAAGTTTGGAACAAAGTATTTGGTTGTGTTGTGTGCAGGTTCCACGTTGCTACTAGTTGAAGACGTGCTAACAAGTTATCGTTAACGGCGCCCTTGTTGGAGTGTCACTAGGCTAGCAAGCATCACCTTCTGGAGTATTGGCTTTTTCCTACTGGATTGATTACCTTGGTTTCATAACTGAGGGAAAACTTGCTGCTATATTCATCAAACCTTCTCTTGGGGTTTCCAACTGGCCGGTCATTTACTTCATCAACAAACGCAATCAAGTTCTCTAGCACCTTCAATACCGCGCCATCACTATGCTGTTATTGAGCGGCAGTCCCTCTGTGACATTGCATGGTGGCACTCTAGGTTGTGTGGCAGGGGTAAGTAGGCGGGGCGGAGGCCCTGGTGTTGCATCTTGGAGGCGGGAGCTTTACGGGCCTGATGTGGGGCCCGGCCGGGCCTGCTGGCCTGGTGTGCTCATATTGCCGCGTCCAATCGGCAACCGTATCCGGCGGTGGAGGGCGGACCCCTCTGATAGGCTGCTGCATGCTTGACTGCCTCATCCAATCTGCCAGCCCGCGGTGTTTGTTTCTTGCTTCATGGGTTTGAGTTCACGGATGCCGAGGCGGCGGCCATAGGTGGCGGGTCGCATGGGTTGCTCTCCGGCGAGCACCATGGCGACTGTGGTGGCTACATCCTTTGGTCGTGCGGGCGACAACGGATGCAGTGGCGGGTGGCTCGGGCACGGTTTCTTCCGGAGGCGGTGCCCAAATCTGGAGTTGGATGTCTGGTATCATCCCATCTGCCCTTCGACCCTCCTCGTGTCACGGGGAAGTTACCAAGCGAAAGCTCTGTGCTTTGGCACTGACGGTGGCGACGCCTGCGGGTGTCGCTTTCTTCTTGAGGATGTTGAGGTGTTCTTCCCCGTGATAGCGTTCTAGTTGAAACATTAGTCCTCCTGGACTTGGCGGCGGCGATGCTTTTCACCGTTACCCTGCTAGGGGCGTCGTCACAGAGCTCGGATGTTCTAGGGTAGGACATGGTGTGTACATGCTTCCCGGAGTGCTTGTTTGGATTCGTAGTCATGTTGTTTTTCGTCTTTTGGCATTTTCAGTGTGACTTATGTAGTCCTATTATCCTAACATCTGCTTCGTAAGAGGGCAACCTCACTACCTTGTATCATTCGGTCGTGTTGGCTTTATTTATAAAGCGGGGTGAAAGCCTGTTTTGAGGAGCAAAACACCATTGTCCCTGAGATGCTAACAAAGTTATCTTCTCTTTGCTATAATTTTTCTTAAAACCTATACTCAATCACAAATAGCTTAGTGATCCTAGTTACCTAGAGATGAGGAGATGTAAGGAAGATGATCCTATCATAGAGTGTTTTCTTTGTCAAATTTGGAGGGGCAAATGAGATAGTTTACAAATGTTCATACGCTAAATGTTCACGAGTGAGTGGCGGTGCCCCCCCTCCTGAACTATAGGAAGCTCTGCCAGTGGTTGTGAGGATCAAGAAGAAAGGTCAAGAGATCACAAGGATGACAACCACTAGCCTTGAGCTTGACAAATTATATCGTGAGGAAAAAGGAATGGCACATATTACAGATTGTCAAATTTTGTCAGAATGTTGAGATTCGGGTGTGATACCTAGTCGGGTTGAACCCGAGTGGTAGATAATTAAGGGTCCTAGTCAGATGAGATCTGAGGTTTTTTTCAAAATG
Source organism: Dactylis glomerata (assembly GCA_007115705.1). Lineage (NCBI taxonomy): Eukaryota > Viridiplantae > Streptophyta > Magnoliopsida > Poales > Poaceae > Dactylis > Dactylis glomerata. Next base: position 499,484 of record QXEO01000235.1, on the reverse strand, counting down.
GAGGATGACCCCTGGCCTCTCCATCGAAGAGATTCATATGATTTTTTACTAATATTTAACAAAGGTCTAACAAAAATCATACATAAAAAACATCTGAAGCCACCACATAACACCTATACACCCTACAATGAGTGAAGATCGTGTCAACAAGGCATTGTGCCCTGAAAAACAACGAAAAACTCCCATCAACCAGAAACCGGAAACATTGCATACTCCAAGAAACCATCTAGGCAAAATGGGAGCGCTCATCCGGTCTAGCAGACTCTTAGCGAGCACCTCATACACTCGCTACAGATCTGTATAGAACTTTGATTAGAGTCCTAATCGTTCGCAAGTTCATAGAGTGAGACATCTCTGCTTGCTGCAGCCCATGTAATTCTCCCGCACCAAATCGACCATACAACTCAACTATATAGAGAATAGAATCTCTTAGAATCTCTTATGCTCTCTAGCAATCTTTTCTTTGCCCACCCACCAGGAGTTCAGGGATAAACTGACCCTTGGTTTCATTTGGGGGATTCCTGCAATTCCCCAGCCACTATGTAATTCAGTAGCATGTCTTGCTATGGTGCGTCAAAACTTGCAGCCTCCTATTAATTCAAAGGAGTTGTATTCAATGTTCTCTACATGGGGATCCATGAAAAGTCCGTACTTTGATTGGTCGGCACAAAGTTGCTTTGAACAACTATTACTGTACGATATAATTTGGAACACGGAATCGATTTCCATGCATGTTGGATATACTCCCTCCATACCGAATTATTGGACAATTATATATTTTAAGGCAAACTTTAACCATTAATTTTAGTCAAGAAAATATAAGTTATTTGACATAAAAATTATATCATTGGAAAGTTTTTTTGAATATGAATTCAATGGTATAATTTTTATATAATATATCTTATATTTTCTTAACTACAATTAAAAGTCAAAATTTATCTCGAAGTGCGTAATTGCCCTATAATCCAGTATGGAGGGAGTAGTACTGATTGTAACCTGTGTATCACATTCATGAATGTAACTTGTGTATCACATAAATCAAATACCCGCATAGTAATTCACATCTCTTGTCTTAAGAAATCCATATGCTTGTGCGAGGCAAAATGTTTGCCATCATTTTGTACAGAGAAGAATATGAATTCTAACAGGTTTACAATTAATTGTAACACGAATACACGATAAAATCACTTCATTCAGGAGTAAGGTTCGCTCTTTGAAGCAGATCTGGGTAAAGCTAGATGGAAAGCCCAAATGAATAGCACCAAACTCGGAGGGGTTTCAAACTCCGGCCGGAACTCGTTTTGGCCACGATGCCTAGCTAGTAGTATTCCGACTTGGTTTCGAACAAGATTCGACTACAGAGGCACGTCTCTCTCCCAGCCTATATATATTCGCATCACGCGCCGCAGGAGTTCATCGATCCAAGAAGAAGCGCATCGCATTGACGGGCCATGGCGGCAATCAAGGCGAGCGTGAACCTCTTCGCGCTCCTGGACGGCGAAGACCCTGGCGACAAGCGCCTCGCCGACTTTGATCCGCAGCTTTCCAACGATCAGCCCAAACAGAAGCCAGTGTCCGCGGCCGCGGGCGACTACAAGCTCAAGCTCATGAAACCGCCGTCAGCTCCGGCTCCGGCTGCCAGGTCCAAGGCACCCAGAAAGATCCCTACACCGGTAGTCCCTGCCAGTCTCCAGTCGGCCGCAGCCGCGCCCAGGAGAAACCATACACCGGCAGTCGCTGCCGGTCTCCGGTCGATGGCACCGGCGTCCATGGCAAGGTCGATGAACAAGCAGACTACTGCCCCTGCCCCACCGCCCGCACGTAGTACCAATCTCACCGGCGTCTTGTTCGCCTACCCATCTGCTCGGGAGCGCATCTTCAAGGAGAGGCAGGAGAGGCAAGAGGAGTACGAGCGAAGGCAGGCCGAGTTGGCCGAGAAGGACGGCAGTGTCTCCGGCGACAACGACGGCAAGAGTGCAGACGCATTCGCTCCGTCGGCAGTTAAAGGGACGGGCAAAACGCACGGAGTGAGGGTGCACAAGGGTGGCGGCGGAGCGAAGCACCAGCCGGTGGTCCCGGTGAAGCAGGCCCCGGCACCGTCTGCGAAGGTAGCCGCGGTGGCTCCAGCTGTGCTGCAGACTCCGCCGCCACCACCGAGCGTGGATGACATTGTTCAGTTTCCGTCCCTGAAGTAGGGCAAGTTAGCTACTCGTGGTTTTTCTAGGGACCTGATTGTTTGCTTAGCTTATTCTACGCTGTTTGTTACGGAGTATTTGGTAGCTTTGAATACTTACGCTCGTTGTAGTACTATGTGATACCAACCTGTTAATTAATTGATCATGTGTTTTCCTTCGAGCAAGATCTCAAAACGACACAAGCTCCCTGCTAATAGACATACAATGATCACGAACACACAAACACACGCTCTAAAGCAAAATTATTCACGTATGATCCCCTGCAATTAATCTTCTCTTTGCCAAACCATAGCGCTCCAGTAGCACTTCTATATAATTTCAACAGCGCTTCCACACTTCTAGACTATTTCAACAACCTGGATACTTTGGTACTTCTACGATAACCAACAATTTCATAACCAAGCGGCGGCATGCCACCACGCATACCTTTATATTCAGGGCCGGCGTTGACCCATGGTGACCATGGGCGGCCGCCTAGGGCCCAGGCCAGGGAGGGGCCCATGATCCCGTGTGTCTTTCAGTATGGGCTGAATAAAAAGGCATCTGGCTCATCCATCAGAAGAGGAAAGCGAGTCAATCTAGATCGATGAAATCGCCAAACGCGAGGTCGGTCCGTCCTGAGCTTGGTCGCTTTGATTGTCGCCTCATCCCTCGTGCGGCGCGCCCACTACCCAGGATCACGTCTCCATTGACCAAATAGCAGACAGATGAGAGATGGAGCTGCTCCGTCGATTGCCCGATCTGATCGCCCTCAGCCTTCTAGCCTGTTTCACGAGTCAGGACTCCACGCCGAGTCACAGCCACATGCCCTACCGGCTACCCCATGTAAGTCTATAATTAATCTCTCATCTAATTTTTCATCTGATTCATGATTTAATCCTTCAATTAGGGTTCTAATTTCATGCAAATTCCTTCACCTAATCACCTTTGTAGTTGTTACAATGCCAGAACAATTATCCGGTGTGCGAGAAAAAAAAGATAGATGTTTATTGAATTGCAAAGCTTTCTTATGAAGCGATGAAGCATAATTAGAGATGGAGTTTGGTTTTTATTTAAGGTAATCAAACTAGTTGGGAATACTTATTATTTTTCTACGTTTTTTATTCTTTCTATCGTAAGTGCAATTATTTATAGACATCTTAGACTAAGAATATGTGTTTAGATTTTGAATTTACAAGTTTTTGGAAGTGAAGGTAAGCACATATTATGAATGTCATTTGTCATAAACCATGCGCAATGCAATGCAACACATTATAAGAGCCAGATGGGTTCTAAACACAAGAAACACCTGGAAGGGGCGGTCGCAGAGATGGGTGTGGAGCCCCGTTGAGACGCTAGAGAGTCGCAGGCTCGCAGCAGCACCTACCGCAACTATTCACAATGTTGGTATCCATCTCGATTGTTTTAACAAAGATGGGCGTGGAGCCCCGACCAGAACTGAAACAAAAAATCTACCTCATATCTATACTTCTTATAAAGCAAAATCCCACTAAGGGGTCATTTAAGTAGTCTATCTCAACATGCAAGCTATCCACATCATCTACTATATTAGCCAATCAATTGTCCATGTCATCCCACTAATATTAATTAATTATAGTATATCTTTCTATGCAACATATTCACCTCATCAAATATTTTAAGACATACAATTGACCATTTCACCATTTTATATTAGAAAATACACAACAATTTTACTTTAACTAAATTTAGCCGTTGAATATTATGATCGATTGAATTTTTAGGTTTCAATAGATAATTTATATTTCATGTGCCTATAGTAAAGTTTTTAAAGAGATTCCCGCTGCAACATGCGGGGTATTCTTCTAGTTAATGTTATGGAGTAACGCATTGAAAGGAGCAAGAAAGGCTTGAAAATTAATAGAAAAAATGTTAAAAACCATACACAAAGGGCATCGAGCCGCACCTCCTACCAGAGTGGAGAAAAACAAAATCAACCAAGTAGCAAATAGACACAGGTTCCAAAAACTCAGCCGCATCAAGTCCATCAACATGGCCCGTGGAGTAAGAGGCGAGAGTAGCAGCCATGCTCTCGATGGAGCATATAAACACTTCATGCTATGTTTGAGCCGCCTGACACTGTTCATGAAGAACACACGCCTCAAGAATGTCGTCTTAGTTCTGATACACCGGTCACCAACAAAAATTTGTCCATGTCTCTGTGTTTCTGAATACTTCCCTGCTATATAATTTTCCTCAAGAGGCATAGCTTGCGTGGTTGGTTTGGCACAATAAGTACTCGACGGCTACATGTGTTCAGTTCAATTTGTACATGCGTGTAGGACATGGTGCGAACATCTATATTGGTACGTAGTAAACTCATGCATTAAGCAAAACAGCAGTCCAATAGCTAGAAAAAATAAGAATATGCGACAAACAATCAAATGAAACATGCGTTGAGTGAGCAAACTGGTTTTCAGTATCAATGAAGCATCATTAAACAGAAGCTCTAAGAATTTTTTTTTTTTTTTTGAGAAACACAGTACAAACGCAAGCGCTCATATACACGCGCATACACTCACCCCTATGAACGCACACACGCACACCCTACCCCTATGAGCACCTCCGAAAGACTGAGCCGGCAGATCGGGTCTTGAGATTGACGAAGTCACCACGGGCGCCTCGCTATCGACGGGAACGTCGCCTCCCACTGAAAGAATATTCCGCCTTTATGAGACACACAGATGTCAAACCTGGGGTTTGAACTCTGGTGGGCTGGGGGTACAACCACCCTCCTAACCACCCAACCTCAGGTTGGTTCTCAGCTCTAAGAAATTTTCTTACCATTTAATCCTGAAGAGAGATGAATCAACACTTAGCCAGCTAAAGTGTGGCTCGAGTGACCTCTAAGCAAGCCTGGTGATGTGGACGGCGACATAGCAGGGACGACAGTCAGGCAAAATGCTCGTGCGTTGCTACGACTGAACAAATTTAAACCTATATGGCATATGCCGTATGGTCTCAGATTAAACCGAACTTAATGGCATGTAGTTCTTCAATCTTCATTCCATATGGCAGGTCCATAATTATAACCTGAGGATGGTAAATTACACTTGCATAAAGTTTGAAGGTAGGTCTCCATAGTTTTCTTGCACAGATCAATCAAAATAAACAAATCTTGTGTTTATTTTCCAGAGTCAAACTTGTTAAAAGAGGTACTGAACATTCGGATTAGATCATGTATTTACTTCTTTCCTCATAAGAACATGACATTTTGACGTATAAATTAAAAATCACCAAAAAACACTTATGTACACTACTTTGTGTATATCAGGCACTACAAAACGAAGTACACCATCAGTGTAGCTATGTATAATAAACTTTATTTAACCAGTTTACTGTAAAAGGACCCATGAATCATGAAGTGAGTAAAATATTGATGAACCTTGCGGACAACAAATGAAACAGAAGTTATGCTAATTTCAAAAAAAAAAACAGAAGTTATGCTTGTATGAAGGAACAAGTCAAAATAAAAAGTGGATAGAAGAAACATGAGGTAGTTGAGCCCTTTTCCATCACACATATCTCGGCTTTTGTTTATCTACAACTTCAATAAATCATTCCCATGACTGCAACGTATATCATAGGTTTAACCAGCATCATATTATCACTGTATAAGCAGAGGGCACTCAACTCCATGTAGTACCATATATTACTCTAATGTCTCATCTGACCATAAGTGACGGTCCATCAATACCAGCATGGAGCAAATGTTCCATTGGTGGAATTCAGTTCAGGCAATTCATCTGGATGGTACTTATTCGGAATATTTGGAAGTAATATGCTGCAACCTGCAACAAGGAAAATTGATTGCCAGCAAGCAAATCATTTCAGGATCTTCCCGATTGAAATATGGTTCAGACCTTTAGCCGCCTGGTCATGTAAAAGCTCAGCTTCCATGTAACCGTGCATATTAGACTAAGTGAGCATTATCCTCTCCGTCTTGTGCAGGTTCATAGCCACCTTTAACATCATGCCCGACTCCATGTATTGGCACACCGGAAACACGGATTTGGGCAGCATTGCCTGACGAGAGAAGCACGATGACATCGAGGGATGGAAGGCACACACATCTTTAGATTCGTCAAAACCCAAGAACGGCAAGCAGCCGTCCAGGATGTGCATCTCCATATGCAATGAATTAAGAGTAACCTGACTGACAGGATAGCAGTAAACATGGGTCAGTTTATAGCTATAACTCCACTTCACCTGGGTGCAAGGAGCTGCGTGACGATGCCATGGCGGCCATGCGGGCGTCTGACGGCGTGTTGGCAAACACCTGCGTAGGGAGGCGGCGCGTGGGGGTGGCCTGGGCAGCTAGATAGGACGCCGCGCTGGCGGTGGAATCTGGTTCCCACCAGAATTTGTACACCGCAGTGCCACATAGCTTCATGCTTGCAACAGAGATAAGAAGATTGAGTATTTCAACAGCAACAGAATGATTGAGTATAAGAAGTGATCAAAAGGTGAGACATCCCCGGGCAGAGAATACTGTCGAACACCTGGTGGGCGAAGGAGCCACACACGTCGGTGGCCTGCAAGGAATAGGAGGGGCTTGAGGAGCCGCTGCCGGCCTTTTTCTTGGCCCGAACGCCGTGGATGAGGGCAGGAAGCCGCCCTGCGCCGCCGCGCCAAACGCCGAGGTCGGAAATCCTCCCAAATCGAGTCGGCCTCGGCATAAACGGAGTGGAAACCAGGGACGGATCGATCTTGAGCGCCATAGTGGAGCGTTCAAAGTCCTTGTACCAATCCCTCCCCTCTAGGGCCGCCTCGCTAGCCTTTCCTCCCACCGAGCGCCGCCTCTCCGCCGGTCACCATCGCATGGATCGAGAACCAGAGGAAGGAATAGGCTGAGAAGGGATTCGGGGTAAACTATAAAATTACTTCATGTATTCAGGGAAAGTAGGACTGCGGGTTGATTTATCTATTTTGTAGGGGCCAAAATGCAAAATGACCACGACGTACCAACGTACAAACCGTCGCATCGCCGCTTTATTGATAACTAGTTGAATGCCCGTGCTTCGCCACGGCTATTAATTTATTATATAGATTTTTTATTCTCGTCCTAGTAAAAAAATTCGTATACCACATGTGTTAGTCCCTGCAAAAAATTATTCCTCCATATTCATATGCACGATCCATGATAGGCATCTATTTTATCATTTCATACTGCCATACTAAACTCACAATCAAATGTGAATTGAGGCAAAAAAAAATGTAAAGTCAATTTCTATCGTGAATAACTGGGAGAGAAAGAGCCTTGAGCCCACAACCCGAATGGGAAGTGGATAGCTAGCTCATGCCAAGATGTTGGTCTTCGAAAGAACACTTAATAATCTTGATTTGTGTTATCAGGCAAGAAAATTTAAGTTTCATTTTTTGGATCATGGTAGATAAGCAACTGCAAAGTTCTCAAACATAGCAGCATGGAAGTTTTCTTATCAACTGTTAATTATAAGTGCAAATGATCAGTGATAATGTATCCGTATCATACAAGAACCTCCGCAGTAGCATAAATACAAGACTAAAGCGGTTGCCTAAACTCAGGTGAACACAATTGCTGGCTAGCAATTCTCTTTCTAAATGACACATGATGTGTCTAGTACTCTAGTCACAATTCCACATGACCATGCATGCGGCAGATTCTGCGTCCCTAGGCGGTTCTACTTATTGGAGCCTCTCCATCTGTCAAATGAAATGATAGTCAAAGTTAGCAAAAATAGCCTATGTATGTTATGTTTAGACGTATTTTTGCTCCCCATGAATAGATGTTCTTGCTGTAATCATGAACAAGTTGCAAGGGCAAAAAGGACTAATAGTCATAATCTGGTACATATTTCACATTCTTAATCTAGCAAAGCCACTTGCTATGTGCTCACTACAACAACTAAATATAAATTTTTGGATTCGAGAGCGGACGATATCAGCCCGAGCTTGCTTGCTCTCTTTAAATGTGTGGTGGAGGTTGCTCCATCTATTAAAGTAGATGCAGGTAAGTTATAAAATTTATAACTTGACTGTAACTTAGTGTAACTTACGGATAGGTAAGATTCAATAACTCGAATTAAATGCAGGCGGAGCAATCTTCACCATAAATTTATCAAGAGCAAACCAGCTCGGACTGACTTAGTACTTTTCGGATTCAAAGGATTCAAATATTGCTACTTTATACTTTATCAAGTAGATAACGACATGGCCACATGGGCAAGTCGGGAAAAGCAGAGTACCTTTACAGGCCATCATTTAGATAGTGCATGTTGTCAGCTACTTAGCTCCAACTTGTTTGTTGATGTTGCTCCTGCAGAAGTTTCAGAATTTCAGGAGCAGAATTACTCGCAGCCAGATGCAAGGCACGATAGTAACAAAGAATATGTGGGGTGTAATATTGAGGAAAGCTTAATTTTATCAGTACCGAGTATCTGGAGATATAGGGTGTGTTTGGTAGCCTGTAGGAGCTCAGATATTCTCAACCCAACCTAGCTCATCTGCCTATTTGTTGTTTGTTAGACCGGCTCGGGCCATCTCAACACTACCGAGCTCATACGAAAAAGACCCCTCAGCCAGGCCGGACTGAGAAGCTGAAATCGAGCTTCGCAGGTGAGCCTGGTTCACTCCATCCCGCAAAACACTGTTCGGCACCCCCCCAGACCCTCACCCCACACTCTTTGGCTAATCATTTTCCCCCACCCACTCTCTGTGAGTTCTCCCGAGCCCCAGCCTCCTTCCTCCCGCCGGCCCGCGTAGAGGAAGACGACCGGCTACGAGCTCCCTCCGGGCGCCCTAGCTGCGTGTGTTGGCCCGCCCCCAGACTCCTCGTGGCGGAGCACGGCGGCCCGCCGTCGGATTCCTCCTGGCGGAGCGTGGCAGCGACGGCAACGCGTGAGCTCTCAACCTCCTCGTGGCGGCGCACGCAGGCGCGTGGAGGCGCACAGAGGCCCGCCATCGGCCTCCTCGTGGCGGCGGACGGCGGCGCGTGGAGGCGCACGCAGGCCCGCCATCGGCCTCCTCGTGGCGGCGCACGGCGACCCGCCATCGACCTCCTCTGGCAGCGCACGGAGGCGGCGCATAGAGCCCGCCCTCGGCCTCCTCTGGCGGCGCACGGCGGCGGTCGTGGAGGCAGCGCATGGCGGCGGCGCATGGAGGCGGTGGTGCGCGCGTGGCGGCTGCCATCTCGATGGCGCCGGTGCCGGAGAAGAGCCCAAATCTTTCGGGGACCCGATTGCTTTTCTCTGTTTTGTTTAGGGGTATTTCTGCAAAAGCTTGGACCTTTTTGTTATTTCAAGTCTTGGAGCCAATCTCTACCCATACAGGCTAACAAACAATGTATCAGCTGAAACTTCTCTCAGCACATACGGGCTACCAAACAGCCCACTAAATCTCAGGCCAGCTTGTATGAGGTCAGATATCTCTGATGGGAAAGTGAATTCCAACTCATACAGGCTACCAAACACACCCATAGTTTTGTAGGCACTATTACATAATGCTATGAAGACCATTTGAAAATCTTAGGACAGTACTTGACTGAAACCTGAAAACAGATAGATGCAAACATAACTATCGATTGGATTAAGAATTAATAAGGTTAGTACTCTCACTACACTGATTTTTTTTTTGCAGTTTGGATCAATCAAATAAATGTATTAGCAAGTTAACATCTACAACATCACGGCATGCATCACTTGCATCTGCTGACCTGCACTTGAAGCTGCATTAGCTTCAGATTCTAAATGATGTCGTGAATCATGGATGCGTATCATGTGTTTGTAAGTCTGCAAGAAATATTAACACCATCTCTAATTCGTGATTTTCCAGCACAAACAGAGAACCGACGACCGGCCCCGGCTGATGCTACTGCCGCTGGGCAGGCACGACGTACCAACGTACAAACCGTCGCATCGCCGCTTTATTGATAATAATAGAAGATGTGATACCAACCTGTTAATTAATCGATCATGTGTTTTCCTTCGAGCAAGATCTCAAAACGACACAAGCTCCCTGCTAATAGACATACAATGATCACGAACACACAAACACACGCTCTAAAGCAAAATTATTCACGTATGATCCCCTGCAATTAATCTTCTCTTTGCCAAACCATAGCGCTACAGTAGCACTTCTATATAATTTCAACAGCGCTCCCACACTTCTAGACTATTTCAACAACCTGGATACTTTGGTACTTCTACGATAACCAACAATTTCATAACCAAGCGGCGACATGCCACCACGCATACCTTTATATTCAGGGCCGGCGCTGACCCATGGTGACCATGGGCGGCCGCCTAGGGCCCAGGCCAGGGAGGGGCCCATGATCCCGTGTGTCTTTCAGTATGGGCTGAATAAAAAGGCCTCTGGCTCATCCATCGGAAGAGGAAAGCGAGTCAATCTAGATCGATGAAATCGCCAAACGCGAGGTCGGTCCATCCTGAGCTTGGTCGCTTTGATTGTCGCCTCGTCCCTCGTGCGGCGCGCCCACTACCCAGGATCACGTCTCGATTGACCAAATAGCAGACAGATGAGAGATGGAGCTGCTCCGTCGATTGCCCAATCTGATCGCCCTCAGCCTTCTAGCCTGTTTCACGAGTCAGGACTCCACGCCGAGTCACAGCCACATGCCCTACCGGCTGCCCCATGTAAGTCTATAATTAATCTCTCATCTAATTTTTCATCTGATTCATGATTTAATCCTTCAATTAGGGTTCTAATTTCATGCAAATTCCTTCACCTAATCACCTTTGTAGTTGTTACAATGCCAGAACAATTATCCGGTGTGCGAGAAAAAAAAGATAGATGTTTATTGAATTGCAAAGCTTTCTTATGAAGCGATGAAGCATAATTAGAGATGGAGTTTGGTTTTTATTTAAGGTAATCAAACTAGTTGGGAATACTTATTATTTTTCTACGTTTTTTATTCTTTCTATCGTAAGTGCAATTATTTATAGACATCTTAGACTAAGAATATGTGTTTAGATTTTGAATTTACAAGTTTTTGGAAGTGAAGGTAAGCACATATTATGTGTTTATATATCTAGTTATGCCTCCATTTATATTAGAACTAGGGGCCCTTTTTTCGACTTTGCTCTAGGGCCCCGGAAAATATAGAGCCGGCCATGTTTATATTATCAATAAAACAAGCGGGATTGTAGTAGACAACCATCATTCGATTTTTGCACCCAACATGTCACCTATATGGGAGTGAGTATTGACGGACAGCTATGCCACCCATTATGGGCGGGCACACATGTATTCACAGGTATTCAGCTGAATACCCACAATTTTTGGAAGAACTTTAAAATATTATGCTATTGCCATCTTTTCTGGATTAGTTCATATAAAACCTGACCAAGTTGAAAACTAGCATGTGGACAATGTGGTGTAGTTTGTTCGGACGCATGGAATTAGCAGGTAGATAGATTGAATGCTTCTAGCTTCACTTATTCATATTAATTTGTTTTATTTTTAAATACCCATTGTCAAAAACCTAGGCCCGCCCCTGCCACCCATCGATGTCGTTGTTGTACCTCCCTTTAACAGGTTTGACTAGGCACCACTTAAAGGCAAATGTGTGACCTAAATTTGGCCGCTCCACACATTGCTAGCGAGTAGACGGAGGGCCCGTCAACGGTAAATAGTTGGCACAGTTTTTTGGGAAGCGACCTATGACGAATGACTAAATGCTCGCCAGTGCTGACCTTCATCGCAAATGTGTCCTCTTTCGGGTGGTGTATTGTCTATGGTGACACCCACACACACAAATTTTCATATTTTAGGCATGGAGTGGTTAATATGTGGGTTTAGGGTTTAACTAACTTCTACGTTCTAGACAACAAAGCACATTGTGTGATGTCTGCTTTGTCCTATGGTTGTGGGAAAATGTAGAAAAGGAAAAGATACTCAATATGAACAAAGGAAAAGGAATAAGAAAATAAACATCTTTTAAAAGGAAAACGGGAAAATATGTCTTTTTAATGGATAAGAAAAAGGGAAAGAATCATCTCCTTCAGGCTAAGATTGATCTAGCGAGTTGCGACAGACGTACAACCAGTTTGTTAGATATACAGTAAGCAATTTCGTACACTGGATACATTTATGCGCCCGATCGATCATTAAACAGCTTTAAAAAGACATCTTTTCCCGCTCTTTGCAGTTTGTCAGGTAAACTCTTTACTGATAGTTTGTTGTTTCTAAAGCTGGTTTGTTAGAAAAGCTTTCTGTATATTTATTTGCAGTAGAGCACATCATTTTCTATCGCATTTTTGTTTGTCAACATCTTGTGTATAGTACTATTATCTTAGTTTTTGTGGACAATAATCAGCTCATGGAGGGATCTTTTCTCGGATGCTACGTTTAAGAAATGTTCGTCCCAGCTGCACCTCAAGTGCTCGGACGATCTGGTGGCCCAGTTCCATAGGAGCGTGAAAGCGGAGATCTGGCGAGTGGATGCGTTGCTACTCCTCAACGCCATCTTCGATGGGGTCATAGTTGGCATAGGCGCCTATGACCACCGCTATCGGTACCACCGCCTACTAGCCGTTCTCACCTACACATGGTGATACTGTGCGTGTGCTCTCTGCTGCTAGAGGATGGTAAATATGAAAGGCAGTGCTGGGTGTCTTCCAGGGATATTTCCCCGGATCCCTCGCCCTCTAGAGCGCGACACATGTGTAAACTAGGCTCTCCAATCTTGTTTTTGCTTCTATAAAATACCAATGTAGCAATAAACGATTTGTTTGGAGCAAAATCTGAATTTCACTTTTGCTTTCATAATGTACTACTATAGCAAAAAAAACGTTTAGTTCGGAGCAAAACCAAACACGATTGTAGTAAAAAAGGTTCACTCACTAAACGCACAAAACTCACGAGAGACCTTGCTAGAGACCTCGCCGGAGACATGGTAGAAAAAAATTGCACTATGGAAGCAAAAAACTGTCTCGTTGGAAACATCACCTGAGATCTCGCCAGGGAAAAAAATTGTACAGATGTAGCAAAAATAATTTCGCCGAAGACATGGTAGCAAAATATTTATACTAATGTAGTAACCTCACATAATGGTTGTAGCAGCAAAAATATCAATATGCAGCTAATTCCCGCTTGTAGCAGTAAAAACCAAAAAAGGCGATCTCGTTGGTAGCAAGACCAAGCAATGTTTGTAGCAGTCGTGATCGCAACGCAGTACCATTTGTAGAACCTCCACCACAAATTATACCAACGCCGTCAACCAATGTAGCACCATCGTTGGCCTATAATAGCACCGTTGCCGACCTTAATTAGCACCACCACTGTTCATACATAGCATAACAGAAATGGGGAAAAATAAAAGTCGCCATGGATGGCGCTGGAGCGACCACTGGCATATAGGGCACTGTTCATACATAGCATAACAGAAAAGGGGAAAAATAAAAGTCGCCATGGATGGCGCCGGAGCGACCACTGGCATACAGGGAGGCGCGTGGCTGGGGTGGTGTCCATCTCTATATGGAGCATGAAGAAGAAGGCGCGTGGCTGGAGTCGCCCGCAGAAGAACGCCCGTCGCCAGCGGGAGAATGCCCATCTCCCGTCCCGACACCGGCGAAGCTTGATGGGGGGCCGGCGCAGAGGATGAACGGGAGGAAGGGGTGGAGCGGGTCCAAGAGGCTGGCGGCGGTGCTCACGACGGGCCAGCGGCTAGATTCTAGGGGGGGTGCCGTCGGTTCCTCTGGTGTGGCGCGCCACGGCGGCTTCCCGCAGTGGGGGCGATGGGCTCTTCGGGGATTCGGTGGTGAAGATCGAGGAGAAAGAGATAACGTGGGTAGGACCCAGGGGCACGTGTCGTGCGGAGGGTCCCGAGAACGCGGGCGATGGGCTATTTGGGGATTCGGTGGTGAAGAGGAGAAAGAGATAACGTGGGTGGGACCCAGGGGCACGTGTCATGGGGCCAGGGGACGCGAGACGCACAATCCCCCGGGTGTTCGCTAGCGTTTTCCAATATGAAAGGGCACTCGGGGTGATTGAAGATGAGCTATCTTTTCTCCATGATTACTATTACTCATCCCTTCCAATCTCCTATGCAACATCCTGGTTGCCTGTGTTGAGTGTCTCTATTTCACTCCTCAGCGTAGGTTTCTGCATACTTGCCGGGATGTATATTGGGTACTTTCTGTATACATGGGAACCTGGTAATGGCAAACAGATCGCCTGCGATTTCACCTGCACTATAGGACTCCTAAGAATTGGTCTTTCCGATCACTGTTCATTCGGAAATCTGTACGTTGGTGCCGTGCCGGCATTTCTACTCGTTGCACTTGTCAAGCTTTCTGAGGTGAGGGACGTTGCATCATTTATGTGCTCTAACTGGACCAAGGCCTACACGGTGATCTTCAGCAAGGTTCTCGTGTTTCTGACCATATGATCGCCGCCACCCACCTGTCGTGCTACTGTGCCTGCCTATCTGGTGGCGTTCTGCCCCGAGCTGCTTCTTCTGATGATGATGCATGGAGCAAGGACTTGTACAAATACGTCAAGAAGGCCGCTGATCATGCCCTCACAGGTTGACACCGGAAGTGGAGTACCATTGGCTGGTTGAGAAGCTGCCGAGCGCAGAATCAAAGTACGGTGTGATGATCAACCGTGGCGCTATACTCTCAGAAAGCAGTTGGTGGAGTTGGGCGAAGGCGAGGAGATTGCATGAAAGTTGCTGGCTGGCTTCTGGTCGGAGATGATTCTCGCGCTACAAAACCTTTGGTTCCATTGCCTAGATAGGCCATAGCTGAGCTAGCCAGCCAGCCCGACTCCTATTGGCTAAGTCAGCCTGTAGGGGTGGTTGATTTTGGTGGCAAGTTTAAGTGGGCTAGTCGTTTGGATGGACTGCTACCGTCGTTTTCAGAGGCAAGGTAACACGCATGGCCTAGCTTAGCAAGGCTATAACTGGTTTTGCCTAGGATCCAAACATACACGAGGCCATCGCCCGCGGCTGGGGTTCGATGTAGACCAAGAATTGAACTAGGCTGCTTTCTAATGAGATCACCATGCATGCTCATGTACTGAAAAACAGACAGACTGATAGCTCAAACATACATCTATATCTAGAGTTAGTTATGAAAAAGAATGCAACCCTTCTCAAGCATCTCAGAATTTTACCACAAATTTATGCATAATAAACAAAGAGATTCAGTGCATTTTAGTGCTCAGAGTAACATCACCGATCCTAAAGAAAGTAACATCGCAGAGAGAAAACCGACTTGAGTACTTGACTACCTTCAAGGTAGATGAGACAGGATGATTAGCAGGCACATGAACTTTTTTCTACTTGCTGTCGCAGTTAATTCTTGCTGCTTGAAGCATTTTTCTTGTCCTGCTTTTTAGCCTTTTTAGTTTGCCATGCAGAGCTGTGTGAAACAGTCTCCTCAACAATCTTGGGCATTGTAAAACTGAAGCTTTCAAGTGATAAGCTGTCTTTGTACTCTGGATTCGTATCAAGAAACTTCTGCACATCCCCTGTGCCCTTTGCACGCTTCCCATTTGGCAGGACATAGTAGATATCCGTTTTAGTGAGATCACTTCTCATCATCACTAGTCTCTCAGTCTTGGGTGGAGGCTTTGGTATATTGGGCTTGTCGACGATCCAGATGCGGCTGCTGTCATACTCGATGTCTGCAGGGTCTTCACATGAGCAGTCAGGTCTTTTACTGCAGAACCATGGAGCAGCAGTAAAGTTCTCACGAATTGTCTCAAATTCATCTTTTGTTGGAACCTTACGCAATTTATGACATTCACAGCACTGGACCACATACAACCCAACGGATTCTCTTGAACGTCGTTTTCTCTGTCAAAATCAGAAGGTTTCTTGTTATTATTTTATTATATCAGGCAAGTCAAGCAATTTATTTGAATTAATATCGAGTCCGTATCGTCGGCGGATGAACGATAGCTGTTTGGCTACATAGGCAATCTTTGGTATCAACTACAAGTGTTTGCATCATCTTTCTTTCATAATGTGCGCTTAGGCACCTTTGATACCCGCTCGACACTTTGCCGCCGAGATATGTTGTACTATGAGCTCTAATGATAATATATTTCCATGTTAAAAAATTCATTTAACTCCGCGCGGCAACCTTCTTCACTCTCCCTACTACTTGAAGGATGACAGGTGGATAGTGCAAAAGGTGTTTGTAAACTATGTACAATCCGAACACATCTAACATAGCCATTCCTACAATTTAAGCAAAACTGCATGCCCAAATTATGAACATAAAGGAAAAAAATCTAATTGAGATGAATTTGTTGCACTAATACATTTGCTTTCCATGCCAGCAGTCTCCTTTGGCTGAGCAATGTCATAATACAACCATTTCTTACAATGTTGGTCTCAGCAAAGCCTAAAGAGGCAATTGGTCTAATCAATTATTTTGGTGGATAGGGTTGTCATACTTTTGTTACACTATTCAATTGAGGAATATACGAAAACTAAAACTATTTTTATCTTGGACCCATTACTCACTCTTGGTTATGTAATAATGTAGATTATGTAAATATTCTCGTGAATGAAATCTTAATAACTACAAATAGGTTAACAGTGCCACAAATAGGAATTGCACAGATAAATGAAAAACCTACAGTGATCTAAATTATGTATCAATTACTTCCTCTGTTCCACAATATAAGCTATTTTAAAAAGTCTTATATTGTGAAACAGAGGGAATAGCTTATTTGACGAGAAATAGGAACTGTGTAAACCCTTCAGCGATTGTACAAATTTCTCAATTCTTTATCTCTCCTAAATATTATCTTTGATTTCAAGTATGACTATTGACGAAAAATCCAAAACTATTTGTTGTTCTTTTGAGCTACTAATCTCTCCATATAACTGGTTAAACAGTCTTCAGATACCCGGAGCTACCATATATACAATATTCCAAAGCTACATGCTAACTTTGATACTTATAGTAATGCACACAAACTCAGCCTAAATCCTACTCTGAACAAAATCAATATGGAAGCCTACATTGCTAATCTCTAGAAAAAGGCCAACTTTTTTGTCCAAGGATCCAGCATGTTGATATTATTATTACCAACCAAATCACGCTCACAATCCACCCATCCCTACCAAACCAAACAACCAGATGCAATCACAAGAGCAACGAAATCCGCTGGGAATTACACAGCCATCGCAATCACCCACCCTAACCGGAATCAACGAGCACACCAGGCAGATAGGGTAGTGGAAGTAGTAATCGAAAGTGCGGAGACATTAATAATCAACCAAAAGAAAACGAATGGCGAAGATCGAAGGACAGTGGACATACCTGAGAGGAGGACCCCGGCGAGGCCGGAAGCGGCGCCCGTGAGGACATGCTGGATAGTGAGGCGGACGGCGTCGTTAGCTCGGGGGAAGCCCCGCTGGAGAAGCCACCGCCGACGGCGCTGGTAGTGGGGGGACGAAATCACGGTCGATCGATCGGAGGGGGACGGGCAAAGGTGTTGATCTCGAGGGTAATGGGACGGCAGGGGATTGACGGGGATATATATGGACGCGATCCTCTACCATAATAGCTCACCGAAATTTGTTCGCATTAAAGTGCGACAGAGCCAATTTTATGGAGCGTATCAAATGTACACGTCACACATATAAATAAGGACCCGCTTTTTTCTTCTTTTTTATTCTCAAAAAAGGATATGCTTTTTTAACATATGGGCCATATGTTAAAAGAAGCGGGCCCTTTTTTTGACGATTAGGACAAAAAGGCACTGAAATTAGGGCTGTTAAGGATAATCACTGCTTGATTTGTCTTTTTTTTCGCATTTACCGCAGATTGGGAAAATATGACGGACACGGCTGTCGGTTTTTTCTCTGTGTGTGAGAGAGAAAGCCTATAGGTACCTGAGAAGAAGAGATTGAGGAGAGTTGGCCAGTGCGCGGTTGTCGATGTCTTATTGACAGAAAAAGACATGAAAGACCATGCGGTTGCTTCGCTGCCCAATGTCCTCCATGATAAAACGGAGCGAGCATATCACGTTTGGACATTGGTGGATGGACCATGTGTTCCTCCTCACGACCGTCGGCGGCCTCACCTCGTCCTGAGGAGGATGGACCATGTGTTCCTCTTCACCTGAGGAGGAGGCTCTTTCTGGCGGAGTTGTCGCCCGAGTGGCGGTAGGAGAAGGACAGGATGACGGAGGGACTAACTCGGGCGCTGGCGGCACGATAGGTGATGGCATGGCGGCTGGGACAGGAGGGGCTTGGCCATTGGGGAGGAGACAGGTGGGTGGCGGCTGCAGGGTTTCTACCGGGGATTTTTTTTTGCTTGCCCTTCTCACATCCACACACATCGCACTAAAATATTAAACATGACGCTGCGGGCTAGGCCCAAGAGCAGCCGGACCCACCGGCAGAGACCATAACAAGGTGCGAGGAGCAACATACCAAAACACTACTCCCTCCGTTCCTATATATAGGAGGTATAGTTTTTTTGCACGAATATTAACGCACAGGTGTTAGGCAGTTAATATTCATTGGTTTTAGACATGAAAGTGGAGGTAAATAATGAAACTCCCCATCTCCTCTCTTTCCTAATCAGATTTCTTTGTGGAATATCTCATGCGGGAGTCAACTACTCCACAAATCCAGCGGTAAATTTGGTAGGAGTCTTATATTTTAGAATTTTCCTCAAAAAACTATACCTCCTATATATAGGAACGGAGGGAGTATTTCTGAGGGTAAAAAAGTCTTACCGCGAACACACGGTTAGGATACGCTGCTGGGGCTCAATCCAACGGCCCGATCGCTCTGAGCTCTATGGTAAACCCGTAAGCTCCTAACAATTACACTTTTAGATGCAGTGTTGCCACCTTACCATCAATCAATAAAAAATAAAAAATAAAAAAATGCTACATGTTTTATAGGCCCTATTTTAATCCCCACACAGGATCAGAGAGTTCTTTCTTAGTTGATTAAGTTACAAGCAGTTGACAGTTCCAAATAAGCAAAATACCACTCAGACTACCAAGAATGGGGCAGCTCTGCTAAAAATTCTGCATATGCTCAGTTTGAGAATAAGAAGAACACATCTCCAGCTTCGAATGAATCAATGGCCATAGATTTATAACTTCTCAATGGGAAGTATCTTTAATGGTCTACCAGCCTTCATCTTAGGACCCCAGTTTTTTTCGGGATTAGGTACAAATCTTGGACTCTTTCGTGCAACTAAACCCCCAGTTGCTTGAGAAAACGATGCCTGGTAGTCATCAGAATGATAAAAAGGTACAAAATTAGATACAGGAAAAATATTCAATGTAATCAACTATAATACTAATGGAGTAACAGAGGCTTCAGAGGCATGAAAAAAGTTACATTATATAATGGATTAGGGTTTACGGAAAATGATGTCTGGTAGTCGTCAAAATGATAAGAAAAGGTTCAATGTAATCAACTACAATACTAATGGAGTAACAGATGCTTCAGAGGTATGAAGAACGTTACATTATATAATGGATTTTGTATCAGTTATGTCCACAGATAAGCATATTTCCTGAGTACGCACTGCACAGAAAATATATGTTGGCGAGGGGGGAACACCTACCTCAGTGTATCCATTGTACATAGTAGTGGTTAAATTGTTACTGGCGTGCAAAACAGAGCAACAATTGATTATTCTAGACAAAGACACAATCAATCAAACAGTGTGTATTTTTACAGCTCACGAAACATCATGTCGGTTTTTGACAGTAATTTGAGGTATGTACAGATGGTTTTGGGATATGGTTTCTATAAATTGACCCAAGTACACGGAGGAATTTGCCGGAGTGCCAACAGATAAGACAAACCAGCAAAGTAGAGTGGGTTCTACCGGGAGAGAGCTAGGATCAGGTTCAAAATTGATCACTTCTGGTGACTTGCGTCAATTCCAGTCCCAGCAGATGAAGCTTAACTAGTGCTAGGCTGGATTGTGTTACTTGCTAAAAAACGATGAGGCCACCATGGTGGGAACAAGCAAGATACTAAAATCTCAAGCTTCAAATAAGTAAATTCGAAGCATATGGACCTTACTTTTGCATAGAAACATATTTCTACTTGTGCATTGCTCATAAAAAGAGACAAGCTGTGTTTAATAATCTATACCTGCAAGTGAGGCTCTTGGGAAAGTATCCTGCTACCTGGACGATTTTCAGGTTGGGATTTCACCGGGTGAAGCTTGACCTGCAGACAGGAAGCTATTATGAAACAGTATTGTGGCTGATTAACCAATAAAATCTGAGATTTGTATCATACCCAACATCGCATAATGTCCCAAATTACAGACATTGGGGCATCTGTTTTCAGAGCTAGTGGATCCACATGGCTACCTGATATTTGATACCCAGCATTTCTTATAGATGAATGAAACATAACCATGGTTGGATTGGTGCACTTCAATGTTGCACATAAACTGTGAAGACTGACGAATAAAGGTGCATAGGGCAATTCCTGAAAACGAAAAATCCCTTGTGATTTATCGATCCAATATGCAGAATGTTAACATCACATTGTGTACTCAATTCAGAGAATCATTGTTTCAATGCATGCTATATTAAATTGGTCCATTTATTTTAGCAAAACATCTTGCCTAAGAACTATAGGTTATGACCCCTGTGAAAAGCTGCCTGCTTGGTTGGTGTTGTTGGCAGTGAACAATGAACAATGAAGCATTCCATATTGCCAAAAGGAGGATGTTCTTTGTTGCCAGATACACATCGTGGCGGACATATTGTTGTCACGAATGGCATTGGACTGGAGCTTTAGGTGCTTTAGCACGGACGGCTAATGGGTTTCCAGAATGATTACAGGTGGTCAATTTTTAAAAAAAAGTTGCTTAATACCTTTTGGCCGGGGAATGTGTAACACCTTCATGGAATCAGATGATATTAAGTCCACAGCACTTCGATAAAAAGAATGTGTAAACCAAGGGGAAACGTACTATTCAAAAGATAAAAAATAATGTTGGACAGCAGCATTAACTACATTTAAATTTCTGTTGTGGAGTTTGTAAGAATGTAGCATGTGTGAACCTCCTCCAGTCAACACGTCAGTGCATTGGAATGAATCCTGACACTCAACAAGTGGGCAGCCATCCTGCTTGCCTTTTTTACTTTAACAGAAAGTTTATTTTCTCTATCAATAAAATCAAGCATTTATTTAGTATATTCTTATTCTTTGTTTTCTAGTAACTCATGATATGCCCAATGGAGATATGAGGTATTTTACTACACAAAACCTGATTCTGACAATAAAAATAACCATACCTAGTGATATTCTCAAACCCTGTAATCACATATTATGTACAATAAAACTTCTTGCAAACACGTAAGTATGTATATTAAGCGTAAATATGTCTACACTCCCATTGGCCTATGCCGCCAATGTGAGACTTGTATATATATTCTTCCAGTAATGGATCAGAACATATTCACATCCGTGAGTAGCTATTATCCTATGAGCACCTTTCTAAAGAAAACATGTACTAAAACTTAAAAGCCCGACAATTCACTAAATTGTACGCTTTTCTTTCAGTTTATGGTACATTTTTCTCTAGCATAAAATCAACAGTTAACATAAGCATAACCAGGAGAGAAGAAAAAACAAAATAGTACCTCTGATATTGATGTTAGTATAGCTGAAATTTTTGCCTAAGCTTGAAATACACCACTCGTCGCTCGAATATTTGATAAGATGGAAGCAGCCCATTCCTTGTTATGTATTGGATCACTCCATATAGGTCCCCCCATAACAAATTTATGGGCACACTCAGAACACTCTTGAGGCACAGTAGGGCAAAAATTTGGTAGAGCAACATTCCCCTTATCCTGGATCAGAGGACCATGTCCATAAACATGCCATGCAAGACAATGAAACAAGAAAAGAACAGTCTACCTCTGAGTTTATTCTTCCAACTTTTTGCAAGTGAAATGAACTGCATCCAACACATTGATATACATGTGAAAATTTGAGAGGCGAGCTTTTCACTGTGCTAGCGGATCTGCAAAGTGAAAGAGACACATTGGTAAGATAGGAAACCATATTAAAAATATTGTAGTCCCACAAAGAAAAAATGTATCAAGGAAAGGCAGAGGGAGGAGACAACGTGAAGATTCGCACAAAAACCCTAATGTAGAAATCCATGTGCACTGATATGACAGGAACTATATAGCGCTTGTGGCGGATCGCATGTGACTGCAAGCAAAACAAGGAGAATTGATGGATTGTCATAATAACTATGAAAATACAAGAGACCTCGGGATTTACCTCAATGCAGGCAAGAAGAATCCTCAAGGCCATCTCGTGACAGTATTTGCCTCGTACTGGATAAGAACCATATCTGTAGGTATAGACAACTGATATGGTAGGAATAAAATGATGTAGTCATGCAGTTGGTAATCGATATAGATTATGGAGTATTAAACTGACTTGGAAAAACAAACTTCTGCATTGCCCCCAGCAAGCACTGCCATGTCTGTAGCTGAGCACATCAAGATACCACCATCTGCAACACATTGAACTGCTGAATCAAGGAATGCAGCTGGTGATCCATAAGGATCAAGATCAACCTGATTCAGCAAGTATATAGGACATTAATACGGCATGATAATGATACATTTATACTCAAACTTGAAGAAAAATGACCACGTGCAGATAACAGCAAAGAAAAGGATATTACAGGGTTTTAATAATTTACTGCAATCCAGTAGTCAATATGTCACCCTACTATGTGTGCAATCAAAATTCAATAACACTTTGACCACATACAGAAATATCTAGATTGCTTGCATGGAAATGAGACAAACATTTGGGAATTCTTTTGTAACAATATCGTTTAAGAATTCTTTGGCACTGTCATGAAGCTTAGTGCGCAGAGAAGAGGGGCGGACAGCCCAGCGTGAAAAGATGAGATTCTAGAATAGGGAGAAAAATACCATAAACGAGTGAGGACTTTGATGAGCAAAATACAAATAATTCTTGCTAGAGTTGTAGGAGATACAATTCCCATCTGTATATAGGGGTTTGTGAACCAATTACCGACTAACTTTACTAAGATCCAGATTATACCTTTACTAACTGACTCAATCTTTGATACACTGCTCTAATGATTACAGATTCAGTCTCCTGGTTTTTACTGTACACTGGACTCTCGCAGAACGCTGCTACTGGTGTTGGTTTCAGACTCTTTGATGGCCTGACCATCTTGCTGCTGCTGCACGTACTGGCTGTTGTTGCCACACATACAGTTGCTGCTGCCCCCATGATGCTCTTACTGCATGGCCCATTGTCCACAGCATTATTACGAAACACAATGGTCAAACTAATACTCCCTCCATCCCAAATTATAAGATGTTTTAGCCTTTTTCTCAAACACATGTATCTAGACGCCTTTTAGTCTGTAGGTTTGGATCAAAATGAGTAAAACTACACACTAAAAGACGTCTAGATACATGTGTTTCAGAAAAACGGTAAAACATTTTATATTTTGGAGCGGAGGGAGTAGCTTATACTGATACCCCAAAATCACGTACTCCCTCCGTTTTTAAATATAAGATGCTTTAGGTTTGTGAAGTAAATGTATCTAGACAAGTTTTAGTGTGTATATTCGAGTGAACCTACGCACTAAAAGATGTCTAGATACATTTGCTTCACAAAGCTAAAACATCTTATATTTATAAACGGAGGGAGTAATTAATAATCATTAAACGGAGGAATTAGCAATAATGTAAGCATGTGGTGCTGCTCTTTCCTATATGTAAGAATGCAAAAAAAAAGATCTTATTATGATACGCCAAATGTTTGATTTCTAAGCAAGAAAAAGGCACTACCTGTATTCACAGTCAGAAGGTGCCTAGAAACAGATTCTTATAAGGATCATATGGGCTCTATGGTTTTGGTTTTCTTACTTCTCATATGCATATAAATATCTTAGGCAATACTAATGCTGAGACATTGAGTTCTGAATTTTCCATGCTCATAGATAGAAAAAGAATTTATATCTGCTTAATTTTATTTTCTACACAGCAAAGGAAGCATGGTTGCATGCATATTTTCTCTGTTAGTATAAGTTTTAGCACTTTCCTCCTAATCATCAAATTTTGGAAAAAATATAAAAATTAGTATAGTATAAATACACTAGCTACTTGTGCAAACATTACATAAATTTCACTTAATTTTCCTTGGCAATAAAACTGATACACAACAAATGATTGGAGAGCTGTGTTCATGTTAGTAGTAATACCACATCAAATTCTTTTGGGTGAGTGAGCATGAAAATGCGAGCATCAGCAAGATGTGGCACCACCTTCGAAGATGCAAGAATGCCATTGTGGTAGATAT
The DNA here is from genome assembly GCA_007115705.1 of Dactylis glomerata. Taxonomy (NCBI): domain Eukaryota; kingdom Viridiplantae; phylum Streptophyta; class Magnoliopsida; order Poales; family Poaceae; genus Dactylis; species Dactylis glomerata. The sequence continues at coordinate 474,944 of QXEO01000235.1, read as the reverse complement.
TTTTCTTACAGGCTTCTATAGCCACTGCAGTTAATCCAATAAATGTTTAGAATTATTAAACATGAAAGGGTATTTTTCCAAGGACTCAAAACAGCCTTTGTAATCAAAAGAATTCTCACACAAATACCAGAAATGTACCGTCATTATTGTCAACAGCTATAACTTCCCCAATTCCATCAACCTCAAGGGCGTATCGGATAGCTCTTAACCCTGATGCAGCCAAAGCCTACAAAATTCATGACAAGAAGGATCTGAAATGAAAAGATAAGCATTGTGTATGCAAATATACTACTGCCATGCTTAGTTTATTTACTTAAAGACCGAAGACATTCTCCATAAGGGACTACACTCCTATAATTTTAAAATAGAAGAACTTCCAGAAGAAATATGGTTCACTGTCTATATATCATAAAGGGCAGCCCGGTGCATGAAGCTCCCACTTTGCGCGGGGTCCAGGGAAGGGTCGGACCACTTGGACTGTCTATATATCATAGAATATAACAAATTGTATTGTCTTACCATCATTATTTCTCACCCAGAAAACAAACACCACATATATCACAATAAGTGCTGGTAGGTGGAATGAAGATCATATTAGCGACCGGACTTCATAGACGTACCTCAAGAACTTTAGGTGGTTTAAGGTTCAATTCCTCTCTCACTGCAGTGTCTTCAGATCCTGTGATAGCAGGATCTAATACACTGACATTCTGCTCTGGCGGTATTTCGGTATGCCTGCCTGGTTTCATCACAGAAATTCCACAAGCATTGGTGTACCTTTTAATCAGAAGGTTTTTTAAAGTAGCAGTGCAAATTTTATCCACACGAATACCTTTTAATTTGATATCATGTTCCTCCTGCCTTTTCAAAATAAACCATCTCAATACAGCAATGGAAAGATCTCTGTTGTTAACCTGGTGAAAATTGAATAATTAAGTTAAGAGCTGAGAACAGCCTGAACATATATCTTAAGCTACCTTCACGAAAATAAATCGTCAAATGATATACTGGATAGTAATTCCTACAGTAGATGGCTCTTTTGTGAGTTGTGATGATGCTGTTGTGCACCAAAGCTACAGTACACATGGGTTCTAGCAGTGCAGCTAACACATTAGGAATGTTCCGACCGAATATCTTCAGTATATTTTTTGCAGAACGAAATGAGGTGTTGCAACCATAGCCGGAATCATCAAATAGATAACCAATTAAGTTTCCTCCAGGAACTGAGGTAGAATAGTATTATTATTTTCTGACAATGAACGACTTCACCACTGTTCATGTGATCATCACGTGAACCAGTAACGGCATCAGCCTGATATAAAATCTAATCTACAGCACACATAAACAATAAGCAATGAGGAAAAACCTGAGCCTTGTTGTAGAAGACCGAATTGGACTTATCCGCCAATATCTCCGCACGCCCTTCCCTGATGATTTCTGGGCCCCCAGCGATCTCCGGCAGCTCAGAGGTGGAGGCAGTGGAGGACGAGCAGGAACAGGAGGCAAGCCAGAGGCTAAGGATTGGATTTGTCGAAGAATTTACACGCAGGTTGAGAAAGCGAGAGAAACCAAACGCCAGGGTCATCGATGTGAAGCGACGGATATCGAAGGGCCAAGGCAAACTGTCCACGGATCTGCTGAACAGATGGTAGCAGTTTGAGTACTCCCAGTGCAACGTATCTAAAGGTGTATTTTGCTGCATTTTGATTTCAGTTTAGATACAACACCCACAATGGACTGTATCATTGTGTTGTATCTAATTGACATTTCATGAAATGTGATTTGTAATCAATACTATCCTCTCGACACTGTGGCATGTTTGTACCATGTACCACACTGTTGCATGCTTTGACAAGATTCCATGCAAAGATAAACAAAAGAGGCTAATTTCAAACTTAAATTTGATATATCTGATGCAAACTGAAGCATCACAACTCTTGCATTAATCAAACCTTCATAGGCAATGCGACAGAAGACAACTAAATGCTCCACAGATGTATTTCACTGAAGAATACACCAGAAGAAGCAAAAGAAAATCTCAGAATTTTTGAAATATAAGAATGGTATGACATGATGATTTACTTGACATAAACAACATGAATGCGATTTCCTAACAGAACTAAAGACGCTCTATTTCTAATCACATTGTCATGTGCGTACTAATTTCTTAATCTGTCTTTATACAGAGAGAGAAAAGTCTCCAAAATTAAGCCAGAATCGATGAAGCAGTACCACACAAACACAGATAGATGAAATCTGTACAGACGATTTCCTCAAATATATTCTCCATGGGATTAATTAGTAACAGAGCAAACACTAACTGATGAAGCATAGCGATATGTACCGGCAGTCCAGCAAGCAGGGTGGCAGTGGCACCAGAACTTGGTCGCGTTGGCGTGGGGCGAGGAGGCGGCACCGCTAGAGCTGAACCATCCGCCCCTCCCCCTTCCTCGTTCTCCCGAAGATGGTGCGGCGGGGAGCGGCAGTCTGCGGATGTGGAGGGGAGGCCGTGGGGCGGAGGCGGAGATTAGGGGGGCGGAGGCACGGCAAGGGAGGCGCGTCAGGTCTGCGCTATCTGAATCTCTCCGAAGATACAACGCCGTCCAGGCGAAGTGGCTCCAAAGTTTTCAGTTATCCGACGGTCACCTTGGTTTGCGTCTACGGCCAAGATGACTTTTTACTCCTCACTGTTTTTTTATTGCAGTTCTACATGTCTCATGTCTGTGGACGTTGCTCCTCGTTAGATCATCTCTACCGCAAACTTCATCAGTCAGTAGGGAACTTATCATAAATTAAAAATAGCTTCGCGCCACATATTTGAGCAAGTTCATTTACATTGATCATACTTATATGTTGATATACAAAACATAATGTCGTAGTAGATTGGGCTTTTCAAGCAAGTTCGAGCTAACCCTACACTACTAGAACACTAGACTAGGGCCAGGACGGTGATGTCGACGTGTTGCCGGAAGAGGAGGAGGAGGAGTCCACGGCAGATTGGACATAGATAACCCAAGATCGAAAGGAATTAAGAAAATAAACTCTTGGTGAAACAAATTCACTGAAGTGACCCTTCTCGGCCGCGCCAGTCACTGCGGCGCCGCAGTACATTGGGTCACGCCATGGACTCCGGCGCGACATTGCCTGCCACCATGGCGTCGTGGGGTCAGACGGGCCCCAGACTGGTCATGCGGCGCCTGGCGCAGGGGCGTGGCACACTGTGATGCGGCGCCTGGCGCATGGGCGCGGCACACTGCGATGCGGCGCCTGGCGCAGGGGCGCGGCACGCTGTGATGCGGCGTCCGGGCGAGGCTGGCCGCTGTTGGCCGGAGGAGCACGGGCAAGAGGAGCTCGGCGGCTGGGCACGCATGGTGCGCGGCCGGAGAGACGGGGCGGATATCGCGGAATTTGGGGAAGCTGGGGGCCCGATGCTGCCGGAGCCGGAGCGGGCGCGCGCAGGGCAGAGCCCCTAGCGCGGCGAGCGGAGGAGTACGCTGGCATGGCCGCGGACGCACGACCTAGGGCGGCGGCGAGGCAAGCTGGGAGGCTGATGGCTTGTAAGAACAGCTCGTTGGGAACCCCAAGAGGAAGGTATGATGAGCACAGCAGCAAGTCTTCCCTCAGTTGTGAAACCAAAGTTTATCGAACCAGTAGGAGAAAGCCAAACTTCAGAAGATGATGCTTGCTAGCTTCATGACACTCCGGACAATGGCGCCAGGAATATTGTTGGTGTGTCTTCACCTAGCAGAAACGTGAAATCTGCACACAACACAACCAAGAACTTTGCTCCCAACTTACGATGAGGTTGTCAATCTCACCGGTTTGCTATAAACAAAGGATTGAGCATATTGAGTGGTAATAGGATAATAGTATGCAAGAAAGTAAACAGTGCGAGTAAAAGTAAAATGGTATAGCAATGTAAAGGAAATTGGACCGGAGTCCATAGTTCACTAGTGGTGTCTCTCCATAAGATAAATAACACATGCTAGGTAAACAAATTACAGTTGGGCAATTGATAGAATAAAGATAACATACATATGTCATGAGGATCACTGAGTTTCACTCTGGGCATTACGACAAAATACATAGACCGCCATCCAACTGCATCTATGACTAATAATCCACCCTCCGAATGTCGTCTGAGCAACCATCGGGTATTAAGTTGCGAACAACGGATAACTGCATTAAGCAAAGTGCGTAATGTAAACAAAGCAAATGTCCTTGGACACAAGAATGTTGTTTTCTCCCTAGTGGCAACAACACATCTACAACCTTAGAGGTTTCTGTCACTCCTCCAGATTACTAGAGGCATGAACCCAACTATTGAGCATAAATACTCCCTCTTAGAGTTACTAGCATCTACTCGACTAAGATAGCTACTAGCAACGGAAAGCATGCAAGATCATAAACAACATAGAGATAACATAAGATATATAATTCAACATATCAACTTAACATAGTACCAATACTCATCGGATCCCAACAAACACAACATGTATGATTACATAAAGATGATCCTGATCATGTAGGGCAGCTCACAAGATCTAAACATGAAGCACATGGTGGAGGAGACAACCATCTAGCTACTGCTATGGACCCGTAGTCCAAGGTAGACTACTCACACATCACTCCGGAGGCGACCATGGTGGTGTAGAAGGCCTCCGGTAGGGATTCCCCTCTCTGACAGGGTGCCGGGAAGAGCTCTTGGATCCTCCCGATCTAGCAATGGCGACGGCGGCGGCTTGCAGTATGTTTCGTGGAAAAGAGATCCGTCCCTTAGGTTTTTCCCGTCGAGGGGAAATTATAGGCGAAAGGGCAGCGTTAGGGGGTGGGCCATCTGGCCTCACCATGGGGTGGCGCAGCCCCCTGTGGTGAGCCTGGCTCCTGGCCCCCCTCCGTCTCATCTTCGGTCTTCGTGAAGCTTCGGTAAAAATAGGAGGTTCGGCTTTTGTTTTGTTCAATTTTGAGAATATTTCCTGTGTAACTTTTCCGAAACACAAAAATAGCAAAAAATAGGGAATTGGCACTGTGGCATCTTGTTAATAGGTTAGTTCCGGAAAATGCATAAAAATGCCACGAAGTGTAACAAAACTCAAAGGAAATGGTGTATAAACAAGCATGGAGCATCAAAAATTATAGATACGTTTGAGACGTATCAAGCATCCCCAAGCTTAACTCCGGCTCGTCCTCGAGTAGGTAAGTGATAACAAAAGAATAATTTTTGAGGTGACATGCACCATCACAATCTTGATCATCTATGTAAAGCATTGAGTGCTGGGATCAAAGAACTTAAAACATGGGCATAAGAGACATAATCTTGACAATAAGAACTTAGCAACCATGTTATAACATGAAAAAAAATACAAACAAAAGATCGTGAATAATGAAACAATGGAAGTCAAATGTGTGTTCAAATCATATGGAAAAACATAGCAAATGGTTTTCAACTTGTCCTTCATAGAATAGCAAAACATAAATGCATAGGACACCTTCAAGTTTAAGAGGGCAACTAGATTCAAATAATTTAAGAACAAGTGAAACGATAATCATGAATCAATCAATGATAAATTTTGAGACTATGCACATTAAACTTAGAATAGCAACTATGCTCTCTTAGACGGTGCATAAAGGTAGAAGGTGGAGACTCAACATAAAAATAAAAGAAAGACCCTTCGCAGAGGGAAGCAGTGATTGCAAGTTTTATAAACCTTCAAAAATTATGGTACTTACTACCTTTGAGCTCTCATTGCCCCCATCATAGGCATCTTGAATGGTTAAAGTTAATGTGAGAACAATTATGAGCATATGCTTGACAAATCATAAGTTGAAAACCTCGTATCCCGTGAAGTACGAATACTTTTCCTTTCACAAACCATGGCTAATCGATTCCATCGGGTGCCCACCAACTTTCACAAACCATGAAGGAGTGCCTTTTTTATTTTATTTTTTCTTTTTTGGAATAAAACAATATGGAAGATAGCAAATCCGACCACTATGTCCCCATGAGCTGAAAACAGTGTCACAAAATGAGCAGTATTTTGAAGGTTTTTTTGAAAGGTAGCACATGAAAATTTACTTGGAATGGCTTGCAAATACCATGCATAGGAATATATAGTGGACTCATTGGAAAACTAGGTTTTTGGTAGATGGATGCACGAGTAGAGCTCATACTCAGTACAGACAAAGGCTAGCAAAAGACTGGGAGCGACCAACTAAGAGAGCAATAGCGGCCATAATCATGCATAGCGACAAAACATTATTAACCAAAGCATAAAGTGGTATCACAAGTCAAAAACCAAATGATCATAGAGGCTTATGGCGACTTGTTAAAGTCAAACATGGTGTAAGCATGCGCCAAGTCAACCCAAATAGAGCATCAAAGGAGAAAACCACAATATTATGCTCCCATATAATAAAAATAACGCATGATTCTTTCAAAAGCACATTAAGCAATCTCAGTCATTTGAGACAAGTCATGCTACAGAAAAAACTACTAAGCATACTATCAAAATAACATCAAGCATGAAATGCAAAAGTCTAAGCCACAGTCTAAACAAGCTCCCATTTGTACCACTATAGTCATGAATTTTTTTTCTCTTTTCCAACACCATTCAACCTTTTTGAATCAACTCTTAAATATGAAAACCAACATAGACCAGAGATCTAAATGCACCTTGATACAAAGAAATAATAAGATCTGAACAAAAATCAAGGCGAAAAACGAAAGCTAAACGTGGTACTAGAAAAAGAGAACACTTGTTGAACGATAAGAGTGAAAACTAGAGTGTTCTTGGCAATGAAAAACAGAGTGTGTCTTCTCCAGAAGAAATTTGTTGGGGTCCAACCATTTATTGCAGCAAACAAAACAAAATAAAACTAAAAGCAAAAGTAAAGACACTCCAAGAAAAAATGCATAGTATACGAAGCAATAAAAATATAGTGTCTTGAAAGATGACCTGATTTTTGCCGATGAAGAAGGGGTGCCACGGGGCATCCCCAAGCTTTAATGCTTGTACCTCTTGGATAATTCTTGGGTTGACATGGGCATCCCCAAGCTTGAGCTTTTGTCCATACTTCATCTCATCTCATCATTCTCCTTTCCTTACACTTGAAAACTTCCTTCGTACAAAACTTCACACAATTCTATTAGCAACATTAGTGTAAGCACAATAGTAAATCTACTCTTTTGGTTCAGTTTCAAACTCAATTATAACACCCATTAAAGAATAAGCTACTGTATCAACTTCCTCAAAAGTTCCGTGATCAAAAGAACTCAAAAAGAAAGTGATCGAGAGGCAAACACAAATAGTGGCAGAAATCTGTCAAAACAGAACAGCTGACAAAGATTGATTTTTTGAAGGGTCTTCTGTTGCTCAAATCGAAAAGGGCAAAACTAATAAAAGTTTGTAAATAACCTGGGGCATGTGCGCAAGAAATCGCAGATCAAAAAGACGTTCTGAGAATTTTCACGAATTTTTACGGTGCAGCGCAGAACTCTGTTTCAGGACAGCAACTTCCCCAAATCTTACCTTCCTCCAATTAGAGGTTCTTTTTGGCACAAAAACAAACATAAAAAATGATAAGAAGAGGTCATTACAGTAGTAATAACTTCCAAGACTCAAAAAAATGAAAAAGTACTGAAAAGAAAACATTGGATTATCTCCCAAGAGTGCTTTTCTTTAAAAGTGGAAATCAAGTATTTTCAAATAAAGCATTAAGATCAATTGCAGAAGTCTTTTCAACAAGGAATTGTATTGTATCCAAATGATTTTTTGAAGATCCCTTATGAACACTTTTGGGTTCACTACTTTCATCAAAAGGGTCTTCAGAAATAATCCAATCAAAATTCTTTTCCAAAGCTTCATGCAATCCTACAAGTTTGAAAGGTATTGGTACTTTGATTTCTTCCTTGGTTGTACCAACAACAGCTACACGTGAGCCAAGCATATTAAAACGCTCAAAAACTTTCCTAGCTTCTATAACAATATCTTTAAATTCTCTACGCAAAGTCTCCAAAATAAAATCTTTCTTTTCGGAGTCTTCAATATCATGAAGCTTAAGAAACATTTGCTGCATAAAAGGATTAAGGTTAACAAACCTAGCCTCCAACATGTGAACTAAATAAGCAGCTGCAACATCATAACTAGGAGCAAGTTCGGCTAAAGATCTATCCTCACCATCTTTATGCATACTAACATGATTAAAGAACTCCTCGATGTTATCTTTTCCAATTATAGAACCACTACCTATTGAAAGGTCCTCCAGAGCATACTTAGGGAACAACATAATGAACTAAAAGTAACGAAGTACCAACTATAAAAGGAACTAATTTTTTTTATATTTTCAATAAAAAGATGCAAGCAAAAATAAAATAAAGTAAAACAATAACAAAGTAAAAGATTGGAAGCGAGAGACTCCCCTTGCAGAAATCCTCTTTCTCCCCGGCAACGGCGCCAGAAAAATTGCTTGATGGCGTGTAGATGACCGCCCAGTTGGGAAACCCAAGAGGAAGGTATGATGAGCACAACAGCAAGTCTTCCCTCAGTATGAAACCAATGTTTATCGAACCAGTAGGAGAAAGAACCAACTTCCGAAGGTTGATGCTCGCTGGCTTCGCAACAGCTCCAGACAATTTATATATGGCGCCTTGTCTGGGACGTAGCTTTGCACCAGCAGCAACATGGAACCTGCACACAACACAACCAAGTACTTTGCCCCAACTTACAGTGAGGTTGTCAATCTCACCGGTTTGCGGTAAACAAAGGATTAAACGTATCGTATGGTAAAAGATAGTAGTTTGCGAGAATGTAAATAATGTGAGTAAATAGTAAACGGTAATAACAATGTAAAAGAATGGACCGGGGTCCACAGTTCACTAGAGGTGTCTCTCCATAAGATAAATAACATGCTGGGTAAATAAATTACAGTTGGGCAATTGATAGAATAAAGAAATCATACAAATGTCATGATGATCACTATGAGATTCACTTGGGCATTACAATATAATACATAGACCGTAATCCAACTGCATCTATGACTAATAATCCACCCGCCGGATGTCATCCGAGCAACCGTTGGGTATTAAGTTGCAAGCAATAGATTATCGCCTTAAGCAAAGTGTGTAATGTAAACAATACAAATGTCCTTGAATAAAAGATTGTTGTTTTCTCCCTAGTAGCAACAACACATCTACAACTTTAGAGGTTGTTGTCACTCCCCCAAGTTACCAGAGGCATGAACCCACTATCGAGCATAAATACTCCCTCTTGGAGTCACTAGCATCTACTCGGCCAAAATATCTACTAGCAATAGAGAGAATGCAAGATCATAAACAACATAGAGATGATAAATCAATAAATCAACTTGACAAAGTACTCAATATTCATCGGATCCCAACAAACACAACATGTAGAATTACACAACGATGATCTTGATCATGATAGGCAGCTCACAAGATCTAAACATGAAGCACATGGAGGAAAAGACATCCATCTAGCTACTGCTATGGATCTGTAGTCCAAGGTAGACTACTCACGCATCACTCCGGAGGCAGGCATGGTGATGAAGAAGGCCTCCGGTGGTGATTACCCTCTCCGGCAGGGTGCCGGGAAGAGCTTCTGGACCCTCCCAATCTCGCGTCGACGACGGCGGCAACTTGCAGTATGTTTCATGGAAAATTGATTGGGGCTTTTAGGTTTTCTCACCGAGGAGAATATATAGGCGGAAGGACAGCGTCAGGAGGTGGGCCAGGTGGCCCCACCACCTGGTGGCGCGGGCCAGGGGCTGGCCGCGCCACCCTATGGTGTGGCTGGCCCCTGGCTCCCCTCCGTCTCTGATTTGGACACCGTCTCGTGTCGGTAAAAATAGGAACTTCGGCTTTTGTTTCGTCCAATTCCGAGAATATTTTCTATGTAACTTTTCTGAAACACAAAAACAGCAGAAAACAGGGAACTAGCACTGTGGCATCTCGTTAGTAGGTTAGTTATAGAAAATGCATAAAAACACCATGAAGTGTAATAAAACATAAAGCAAATGGTGTATAAACAAGCATAGAGCATCAAAAATTATTGATACGTTTGAGACGTATCACGCCGCACGACCTAGGTTGGGGCCCACCGGACCCCACAATGCCATGATGGCAGGTTGTGCCGCGCCGGAGGCCATGGCGTGACCCAATATCCTGCGGCGCCACGATGATCGGCGCAGCTAAAAAGGGTTATTTTGGTGAATTTGTTTCATCTAAAGTTTAATTTTTAAATTCTATTAGATCTTGGGTTATTTCTGTCTAATCTGCCGGAGTCCACAAGGACGAAACCTTTGGCGCTAGCGCTCCTCCTGCTCGAAGGGCAGGATGCCTTCGCAATGTTCGCCTCCTCCAGGACGGCCTCATCGCGATGTTGTTTGGCGCGGTCCTACACTTCGAAGATGACGGAGGTGAGGGAGCGGCGCTGGGCAACAAGCAAGTTGCGGCGCTTCCCCTCCTCGGCGGTTAGGGCCCCGGCGTCAGAGTTCGAGGACTCCGTGGCTGCAATGAGTGACGGTGGTAGCACGCTGTGGCGGAGGAAGGGGGTGCTCTTGCGGTGGCCCGCGAGCTTCCCGCCTCGGCGTCATTCCACCAGAGTCCCACCTGCAATATTTGTAATTTCTAGTTAAAAATATGGTTAATATTTAAAACTAAAAATGACAAAATAAACTATAACTGGGGTTCTGGTGGTATCCCACTTGACTTAATCCCACCTGACACCTCTCCGGTACTCCTAGTTTTGTCCAAACCCAAATTGATAGCTAATATCATGACAGCATGGATTTACGAACTAACATTCAGAGAAAGAGCAGCAAGACGGTGCGGGCACGTTAAAGCCGAGAGAAAGAGAAAGAAGAAACTTGGAGCCGTCAAAGAGTGTCAACTTCGCCTAGCTGAGACAATGGGCATCCCGTGAGTCTGATTAGCATTGGTGTAACTTTTCTGATTGAAGATTTGGACACTTGCAGTGATCGCAATCCATGAACTCAAGTGTGGCCTAAAGGATCATGTGATAACCTAGCTAGCGGTTAAACAGTTGCCACGCACTCCATCTTCCTTCTTTTTTTACTGTAACAGCGTGACAAATTTGGAACTGACTGGCAAAGTTTTCTTCTGGGTTAAGCTCTTTCTCCATTTCTCCGGAGAATATAACGTGTACGGTTGGCCAGTTTAAGCAGGAGGCTTTGAATGCAAACCACTATCAAATTTATCCTCACAACTAAATGTGGCAGTCCCCCTCCCGTCTTAAAACAGTCAAGTGTTCTGCATAGTCGATAGATCAAGCTGATTTGTGCCTGCATAATAATCAAGGCACCACTAAGGACCATTCGAGTATCAGTTACCATAGTTTTGATGATTGATGAGCAATTAACCGACATCTAAATAGTAAATACATGTCATATTATTTTGTCTTTTGACTTATACCATCATGCAACATTGTCCACTTAAATGTCAAAAGACAATAATGGAATCTGGCCGTGTGGGGCCTACCCGTGTGGTACAAGGAATCTGTGTGTGTGTATTTCATTGAATGGTACAAGGAATCTGGCCGCGTGGGGCATACCCTTTGGTACCTCGGGTCCCGTTTTGACCTCCCCTTTTAAGCACGCCTTCGTCTCGCCAGAAAAGGAACACCCTAATTTTCCCGAGATTTATCGAGGCCGTGGCGGCGGTGAAACCTCTACCCCCTTCCAGAGGGGTCAGATCAAGGGGGAAATCATTGCTATCTCCATCACCTCTCCTCCTTGGCGTAGGGGGAGGCCTCTCCATCATCATCATCACCAAGATCAGGACTATTTCCATCATCACCACCGTGATCCACTCGGATCCCCTCATCGTCTGAGAGTTATCAATCCCTAGATATTGTTTAAGTGTTTCTATTCATGCTTATGATTAGGCACTTGTCCTTATTTTGTGGAGAGATAATTATTTCAGATTGTGTTGTATCATTCATGCCACTGGTTATGATCATGTTCGCACGTTGTGAGTAGTTCCATGAGTTCCTGGGGGCATAGGATGAATTGGCAATGATTTTTATATAACATTTGTTGATATTTGGTCTAGTTTTTATCTTTTATGTTGTTCTATGATGGTGATGTGCGAACATCGACTGCACACCACTTCACCTTTATGGGCTCATAGGGCAACACCGTGGTGCAATGGAATGGGTAGGACTTCGGGGGACAGTTATCTTAGTCTAACACATGAAGCTGCATTGGGGGGATTCATATCGGGGACCCTAGAGTCTATAGCTATGGTGGGACTTTATGTCTTAATAATTCTCGTGTTGCTCATTTGCATGGCCATGAGATCCATCATAAGGGGTATAGTTTATTTATATGGCTGCACCTAATTAAGGCTCCGTCCGAGAAGATTAAAACTAGACAAGATATGCACCGTGTTGTTTTAGGAATCTCTATGCCAAGTAAATCCATGCCGCCCTCGGAAACGTCTTCCACTTATAAAAAACACACACACGCACTTGAGCTTGTTCTCTTGCTGCATAGATGATTGGACTTTCTCTTTCAAAGAGCTTTTACTTATTGCATTTTATTTTCTGCTTTTATTTACTTGCAACTTTACACTCAAAAATCCCAAAAACATTTACAACTGGTATTGCTTTATTTACCAAGCATTCTAACTAATACCCTCAACTCCTCGTGGGTTCGACAACCTTTTCTATTTGAAAGGTACTACAATTGATCTCCTGCACTTGGGAGTCATCAAGATACTTTTCTGGCGCCATTGTCGGGGAGCGTTGTGCTATTGGTGAGAAGTATGGTAAGGAAACTTAAAAGTTTGATTTTTATTTACTGTTTTATTTTGTTATTACTATGGCTATATACAGGGTCGAACCTCGCTGAATCTGGCTTTATATGAAAGTGCTTATGCCTCTATGATCAAAGTTGTGGAAACTCCTGTGCCTAAAGTGGGTTATAAAATTCCCACTGGGCATGTTAAGAGAATTATGGAACATTGCTTTACAGGGGATAGAAGCAAACCTGCACGTGAGCACGTGGAGATGATAGAAGACATATGCTCCTTATTTAGGCTTCCTGGTATTTCTGATGATGAGGTGAGAAGGAAGTTATTATAATTTTCTTCATCTGGTACTGCTCGTGAATGGTACAAGTCATTGGATGAAAAAGTTGCTATTGAATGGAGTAGTGTGAGGAGGATTTTCTTTCTTAAATTTTTTCACTCCTAAAAGAAGCTTATGAGCGTCGCTGCTATATATTAATTTTTTGGCCTCATATTGGAGAGAGTATTATCCAAGCTTGAGGGAGGTTAAAAGAACTCATTCGCAAGAATCCTTGTCATGATCTTACAAGGAAATTTATATTGATAAATTCTTATGCGATGCTACCGAAGCAACAAAATGAATTTTTGGATAATTCTTCTGGAGGGAGTTTTACTAATAACTATGAGGAAGAAGCATGGAACCTATTGGAGACTATTTCTAAGAATAATGGTAATTGGGATCTCGCCAAAGGTAACGAACCGCATCTAGAATATGAATATTCATGTGTAGATAATTTCTTTGCTTCTATTTTGTTTGAGAATCTAAGTCACAAATTTGGTCTTGATCCCTATGTATTAATTGAAATAGCTAAATCTTTTGTTGGTCATATTGGTGTTCCCAAAAGTGGATTTTATGTTTATGTTGAGCCTGTTAAGCATTCTATTGTTGTTCCTAAAGTTATTAAACAGGTATATCAAGTATCATCTGCTAAGATTGAAGAGTACATTGAAACCCCTCCATATCTGAATAAAATCAAGGTGAATTTGCTTATTCCTGTTGCTAACAAAAGTAAGAAGAGATGTTCTGAGCCATATGAACAGGGGGATGTGATGTCTACGAACGCGTCTGTTCTTGTAGACAGTGTTGGGCCTCCAAGTGTAGAGGTTTGTAGAGCAGCAGCAAGTTTCCCTTAAGTGGATCACCCAAGGTTTATCGAACTCAGGGAGGAGGAGGTCAAAGCTATCCCTCTCAAGCAACCCTGCAATTATGATACAGAAAGTCTCTTGTGTCCCCAACACACCCAATACACTTGTCAGATGTATAGGTGCAATAGTTCGGCGAAGAGATAGTGAAATACAAGTAGTAGTGATGATTATAAGTAGTAAACGTAATCTGAAATAAATATCGCTGCAACCAAACATGTAACAAAACTGAAAGGAAACGGTGTGCAAAGCTTGGAAACAAGGCCTAGGGATCATACTTTCACTAGTGGACACACTCTCAACAAATATAACATAATTGAACCAATAGATACTATCATCAATATGCAACTCAAAACAATTCTCCAATGGAAAACAAACACTAATCATGCGTAGGGCTACGAAGCACTCCTCAAAGTCCGTATGTACCCAAACTAGATTGTCCCACACTGTCACCGTGAATGCACTAGATGGTTCCCACAAACACCAACAATTCATAGATACATTAACCAAAAAGACACACATGATGCGCACACTGTCACCTTCACACCATGATACAAGGTATCTCCGGAGATTACAAATATAAAGCACGGGAGTAGCATAATATCTGAATAAGAACATCTACCAATTCAACTAGATACAAAGCTCATGATCACATAAAGATCACATCATGGGAGAGAGAGGTGAACCACATAGCTACCGGTAGAGCCCTCAGCCCCGGGGGAGAACATCATAGGAGACAACAAGGTTGATGGAGATGGCAGTGAGGTCGATGGAGACGGCGGAGACGGCGATGGAGACCGATGGAGATGGCTCCGGGGGCACTTCCCCGTCCCGGCAGGGTGCCGGAATAGAGACTTGTGTTCCCTGAAATTCGTCGGCGGTGGCGGCGGAGCTGCGGAACTGTTCTGGAAATTTCGCCAATTCTTTTAGGGTTTCCCGTCGGGAGGCTTTTTATAGGCAAAAGCGCATCGACAGGAGGCGACCAGGGGGGTCTCACCATAGGGGGCGCGGCCAGGGGCTGGGCCGCGCCCCTCATGGTGAGGCTGGCCCCTGGCCCCCCTCCGGCTCTCGTTTGGTCTTCGGTCTTCTTCCAGGAAAAATAGGAGTTCTGGAACTTGTTTCGTCCAATTCCAAGAATATTTCCTGTGTAGCTTTTCTGAAACACAAAAACAGCAAAAAACAGGGAACTGGCACTGTGGCATCTTGTCAATAGGTTAGTTCTAGAAATCGCATAAAAACGCCACGAAGTGTAACGAAACACAAGGCAAATGGTGTAAAAACAAGCATGGAGCATCAAAAATTATAGATACGTTTGAGACGTATCAGCATCCCCAAGCTTAACTCCTGCTCGTCCTCGAGTAAGTAAGTGATAACAAAACAATAATTTTTCAGGTGACATGCACCATCACAATTTAATCAACAAGGTAGAGCATTGAGTGCTGAGATCAAAGAACTTAAAACATGGGCATGAAATACATAATCTTGATAATAGAAACTTAGCAACCATGTTATAGCATGAAAAGAAACACAAAGGAAAGATCATGAAAATGAAACAATGAAAGTCACGTGTGTGTTTCAACCATATGGAAAACATAGCAAATGGTTTTCAGCTTGTCCCTCATGGAGTAGCAAAACATAAATGCATAGGGCACCTTCAAGTTTAAGAGGGTGACTAGATACAAGTAATTTAAGAACAAGCAAAACCATAATCATGAATCAATCAATAATAAACTTTGGGACTATGCACATTATACTCAGAATGACAACTATGCTCTCTTAGACGGTGCAAAAAGGTAGAAGGTGGAGACTCAACATAAAAGTAAAAGAAAGTCCCTTCGCAGAGGGAAGCAATGATTAAACATGTGCTAGAGCTTTTCATTTGTAAAACAGAGAGATAAAAACTGGTTTTTGAGAGGTGGTTGTCTTTGTCAACGACTAGCAATGGGGTTCTTACTATCTTCCATACAAAAAGTAAGCAAGTTTTTGAGAGAGATTGGCACTTTTGTGCTCTTTTATAAAGCTTGCACTCCTCCCCCACCTTTTCCTTTCTCAAACCATGGCTAACCGATTCCATCGGGTGCCCACCAACATTCACATACCATGGAGGAGTGCCTTTTTTTCTTTTCTTTTCCCTTTTTTTCTTTTTGGAATGAAACAATATGGAAGATAGCAAATCCGACCACTACGTCCCCATGAGCTAAAATCAGTGTCACAAAACGAGAAGTGTTTTGAAGGTTTTTTGAAAGGTAGCACATGAAAATTTACTTGGAATGGCTTGCAAATACCATGCATAGGAATTTATAGTGGACACAATGGCAAAATTGGTTTTTGGGAGTTGGATGCACGAGTAGAGCTCATACTCAGTACAAAATGAGGGCTAGCAAAAGACTGGGAGCGACCAACTAAGAGAGCAATAACAGCCATAATCATGCATAGCGACAAAACATCATTGAAAGAAGCATCAAGTGGTATCACAAGTCAAAAACCAAATGATCATAGAGGCTATAGGCGACTTATTTTGTAGTCAACATGTGTAAGCATGTGCCAAGTCAACCCAAATAAAGCATCAAAGGAGAAAACCAAATTAATGCTTCCAAATAATAAAAACAATGCATGATTTTTTCAAAGGCTCATTAAGCAATCTCAGTTATTTGAGACAAGTCATGCTACAGAAAAAATCACTAAGCATACTATCAAAAAGACATCAATCATGGCATGTAAAAGTCTAAGCCGCAGTCTAAACAAGCTCCTTTTTGTACCACTTTTTTGCATGAAACTTTTTCTATTTTCCTACACCATTCGAACCTTTTTGAAACAACTCTTTTGAGGAAAACCAACATAGACCAGAGGTCCAAATACACCTTGATGCAAAGATATAACAAGATCTGAAAAAAAAATCAAGGCAAAAAACAAAAGCTAAACGCAGTAGCAGAAAAAGAGAACACTCGTTGAACGATAAGAGTGAAAACTAGAGTGTTCTTGGCAATGAAAAATGAGTAAGTCTCTCTCCAAAACAAACATGATGTGATCCAACATTTATTGCAGCAATCAAAGCAAAAGAAAACTGAAAGCAAAAACAACTGATGCTCCAAGAAAAATGCATAGTGCATGAAGCAATAAAAATATAGTGTTTTGAAAGGTGACCTGATTTTTGCCGATGAAGAAGGGGGTGCCTCGGGGGCATCCCCAAGCTTTGACGCTTGTACCTCTTGGATATTTATTGGAGTGCATGGGAATCCCCAAGCTTGAGCTTTTGTCCATTCTTCAACTCATCTCATCATTCTCCAATCCCTACACTTGTAAACTTCCTTCATACAAAACTCAACACAATTCTATTAGCAACATTAGTGTAAGCATAATAATGAATCAACCCTTTTTGGTTCAGATTTCAACTCAAAACCACCATATATAAAGCATATACTACTGTAGCAACTTTCCCAAAAGTTCCGTGATCAAAAGAACTCAAAAAGAAAGCGATCGAGCGGCAAACACAAATAATGGCAGAAATCTGTCAAAATAGAACAGCTGACAAAGGTCGAATTTTTAGAGGGTTTTCTGTTGCTCAAATCAAAAAGTAGTAAACTAATAAAAGTTTGGAAATAACCTGGGGCATATTCACAAGAAATCGCAGGTCAAAAAGATATTCTGAGAATTTTCACGAATTTTTACGGTGCAGCACCAAAATCTGTGTCAGGACAACAACTTCCCCAAATCTTACCTCCCTCAAATTAGAGGTTCTCCTTGGCACAACCACGAAATAAAAAGGATAAGGAGCAGTCATTACAGTAGAAATAACTTCCAAGACTCAAATAAAAGAAAAAGAACTGAAAGTAAAACAATGGGTTATCTCCCAAGAGTGCTTTTGTTTAACGCCTTTGAGCTAGGCGCAGTAGTTTGCAAAGATGCTCATGTAGGCGCCATAAAAGAGCTTAAGGCAAATGCGCTATATAGGAACTTAAAGCAAAAGAGAGCATCAAAAAGGAAATATGAAACACATTTAAATCTAAACCACTTCCTATGAAAAATAGTCTTGTAAAGAGACAAGTCATGAAAGCGCGAAGCAAAAAAGCATAGTGAAATGATCGATACGGGCGACTAGAGGGGGGGGGTGAATAGGCGCTAAGTCAATTTTTAATCTTTTTTGATTTTAGGGCTTGACACAAAGTAAATTCACTAGATGTGCAACTAGGTGAATTTCCTACAAGTGGCAAGCATGCAAGTGAACAAGTAACTAGCAAAATACAAGTAAGGGAAAGAGATAACCGACGAGTGGAGACCGGTGACACAAGGATGTATTCCCGTAGTTCCTTCCTTTTAAGGGGAAGTATGTCTACGTTGGAGAGGTGTGGTGACACGGAGTCTACCAACGCCACAAAGGCTCACCTTGTTCTCCGGTGAGCAAGCCACGGAGGCTAGCTCGGTTCCACTAAGCGGTGGTAATGGGGGAACCACGAATCCCTTACACGGAGCTTGGGGCACGCATCCACAACTCAATTGGAGGCTCCCAAGAAAGCCACGGAGGCTAGAAACACCACAGAGATGAGTCAATCAAACATTTACAATACCTAGGGTTCCAAGAACCCCTAGGCTCAAATCCTCCAAGCAAATGGAGGGGGAAATGAAATTCCTTCGGTGAAGATGATGAGCTAGGTCTCCTTCTTCGAATCCCCAAAGGGATTCAAGTTCTATTGGCTAGAGGTGGAGATCTAGGCTTTGAAGCTTGGCAGCAATGGAGGTGAGAGAGTAGGAGCCGCAACCTTGACTTTAGGTTGAAGATGCCTTTTTATAGTCCTTGGGGAAGGACTAGCCGTTGCTGCCTTTTTAGGCCGGAGCCTCCGGGGTCCAGAGACCGGAGTCTCCGGGCTAAGTGACCAGGGGGCGGAGTCTCCGGCCAGGGAGGCCGGAGTCTCCGGCCAGGGAATTCCTCCAGCCAAAGTTTCCGGGGTAAGTCTCCGCCCCCATTACTGGGAAGGGCGACACCCCTTGAAAAGCTAGCCCAGAGTCTTGGGCCGGAGTCTCCGGTCCCAGACCCAAAGTCTCCGGTGTGTGCACACCGGAGTCTCCGGTCTGGAGACCCGGAGTCTCCGGCTCAGACAAGGCAACAACAAGCAAGCTTCAGGTCTTCACCTAAAACTGAGATAAGACTGAGACAACATGGTTAGATACCTAAGTATTGACAACAAACAACCAAAAATAGGTTTTACAAGAAAATGCTCTTTCAATCTCCCCCTTTTTGGTGTTTGATGACAATACCAGGGTTAAAGAAAAATGATCAAAAAAAAGGATGAGCTCCCCCTAGATGTGTGCAACAAGTAATAATTTGCTTGATGCAAATGCACACATGCTAGAAACAAAGCTTCCCCTAAATATAATGAACCAAGGACATGTGCATAATAATTAGAGAACAATAATGAGCAATATGACATGACCATTACAATAAAACAAACCACAAGTCTCACACCATACTAGGATAAAGTACCACATACCACAAATAATGAAGTTCAACTTAAAGAACTAAGTACTAGAAAGGAGCACAAGCATAGGCAAATGAAAGCCCAACAAAAAAGAATGCTTGTGCCCGACCCTTGCAAATCCTCGAACACATACTAATAGAACTCTTCTCCCCCTTTGGCATCGAGACACCAAAAAGGGGAAACGAGCGATGCTGCACGTCCCAACAAGTCACTCGTCGTTGTCCTCGTCGATGCCCTCATAGGAAGGATCTTCATCATCACCCAAAGGACCCTTGCCGTGACTGGAGGAGGATGGATAGTTGGGCTTGGACACTTCATCGAAATCTCCCCACTGGAGTGAGCTGCCCCTCTCTTTGTTCCAAGCACCATAGCTGACAGTGTCTTCTGAGTCTAAAGGAGGATGCTCTGGAGGAGGAAGGTTGCGAAGCGCGAAGATGATCGACCATCAAGTCTTGGTTGTGAGTGATATGCTTGTTCTGAATATAGATGTTGTGTTGCTCCTTGCGAATATCCACTCCCATGCAAAGCAAGGTCCTCTTGAACCATGAAAGTTTCTTGATCTCCTTGTTGACTTCTTCTTTGTTGCGAGATGGAAAAGGCACATTGCTAGCATTCTTGCTTCTCCTCTTAGGTGGGGAAGGAGGAGCAATCCGAGTTTCTTCAATCTCTTCCTCACCATCTTCTCCTTCCTCATCAACATCATCCTCTTCACCTTCCATATCTTCATCTCCTTCATCTTTACTAGTGGCGGCAAAGGGTTCATTGGTCACACCCGGTGCCAGTTTCTTTTGAGGCTTCACCGCTTTGTGCTCAACAAACTTGGAGATGTCAACGCAAAGTGTATAGTTGGGTGACTTCCTCTTGATGAGCTTCATCACATACGGAGCATAGAACGGGGCTTTCTTGGATAGGATGCACTCATACATTTCCCGGTGAATGAAATCCATGACATCAATGGGCTCCACTTGAGCTTCTTGGCCCTTGCAAAAGACTTCATGAGAATAGGCAAGTAGGTTGACCAAACCACCACGAAGAGCATCCAAATTACCCGCACTTGGGGCAATATTCTCATGAAACAACCGGAGGAGAATGTTGTATCTTGTTCTCAGACCATAGGAGTCGCCAACAACAATCTTCTTGCCTTGATCAATAGCATCTTTGGTGAGCTTGCCATAGAGGGGGGCAAGCGCCTTCTTGTTATAAGCAACTCCGGAGAGATGCATCCTTGTACCACATGGCATATGGTTCCCTTTGAATGGGTACCCAAGCTCTTCGGCAAACTCAATGAAGTTGGAGTGGATAACTTGATCACCGGTCATCCATGTCATGGGAAGCTCTTCTCCATCGCCAAACACAAGAGTGGCAAAGAATTGATGCACGAGGAGAATGTTGTAGTATTGCTTGAGTTGCATGAGAGGGTGCAAACCAAGCTTTTCGGTGATCCAAAGGGCTTCCTTGAAGTAGTCACTCTTCCGAAGATGTTCAAAATCAACCACCTTTTGGGGGCAAACCTTGTGGGTGAGCTTGGCATAGAGCTCGGTGCAAATGAGTTGTTGCTCCCTTCGATGAAAACTGAGGTCATTGGAGTTCCTTGGCAGGTCATACATCTTGCTCTTCCTCATATCAGCAAACTCAGGAAGGGACAAATCCTTGATAGAAGGCAAATGATCAAACTTGGCCTTTTTGGCCCTTTCTTCCTTAGCCAACTGAGCCAAACGAGCTTTCTCCCTCAAAGCATCCCTCTCAATCTCAGCAGCACTTTGTCTCTCCACATAGCAATCCTTGGCCGGGTTGTAGTCAAAAGTATGCCTCCGAGGGAGACGTTTACGACGACCACCTGCACTGCTACGTGTGAAAGTGAAGGACACGAAGTAGCAAGGGAAGAGTCAAAAACATGCCCAGAAGAAGGAAAATAGCATCTTGTGGAGCCAAAAACAAAATTGTCGATCTACACTGGAGTCTCCGGTCTCTGACCCCAGAGTCTTTGGCCTTACAAGGGCGGAGACTCCAAAGTCTCCAGGGTGCCAGCACCGGAGACTCTGGGATAACCGAGGTTAGACACAGGAGACAAGGTTTTGCTCGAAAATTTGCACCAAATTGGTTCCACAAGATGCTAGATACTCTAATTGCCGAAAGATAGTCATCCCATGGACAAACAACTAGTAAAATCTTCCAATCCCTTGAATCTAGGAGAAACTAGATGGGAGGAGGAGGAAAGTACCAGAGGGCTCCATGGAACGGCAAGCAATCTAGAGGAAAAGGTCTCCGAGGGCTTGTGGAGGAGGATGGCCGGCGACAAGCGATGGATCCGGGGCCGGGGAGGCGACCGGCGGTGACCTGGTGGAGGCGGCGGTGCCCCTAGGGAGTGGAGGGAGGGGGTGAATGAGGGTAACCATTAGGGTTGCCCTCACCCCGACCCTTTTGACCCAGGGCGAAATCGCTAGGGCCGGAGTCTCCGGGGTTGGTCACCCGGAGTCTCCGGCCTCTAGACACAGGAGTCTCTGGGGTGCAAACCCCAGAGTCTCCGGTCTGCCTCGACCAGATCACACAGCTGAGTAATTGAGCATGTTTCTTCGAAAGATGAAGCAAGTTTTAGATGAAGGGGATAGGCTTGGGTCAGAAAGAGGTCACTGAGTGGTACTTAGTGTTCATGTTTGCAAAAATGCAAATAAAACTCAAATAAGGCCAAACATGAACACATTCCCATTGAAAAGGCAATAAAATGCAAATAAAGCTCAAATGGGAACAAACCTCCACTTAGGAGGTCGGTGGCCGAAGCCACCATGTTTGAGTACAAAGGTATGGCATCGCGAAGATATATCTTGGGCCCAAGACCAAAACTCATCAATTAAGCTCAAAATTGTCACAAAAGACAAAAAGAACACATTGCTTAATATTAGCGTTATGGGGGGAGGGATAGCCCAATTAATTAGGACCGCACTCCCCCTATCTCCATGCCCACACCTAGATTGGAACACACACTATCATATGGGAATGAGTGCACACGATCAAGCCACATTGCAAGAGTCTAGGATATTCAACTCATGCCTCAACTCTCGGAATCTTGCTTCGTCAAGGGGCTTCGTGAAAATGTCGGCGAGTTGGTCTTGTGTACCTACATAAGATAGGTTAATCTCACCTCGGTTGACATGGTCACGGATGAAGTGGTGGCGGATCTCGATGTGCTTGGTTTTGTTGTGTTGAACCGGATTATGAGAAATCTTGATGGCACTCTAATTGTCACACAAGAGTGGCACCTTGTCGAAGTGAATACCATAATCCTCCATCGTTTGCCTCATCCAAAGGAGTTGAGCACAACAACTCGCGGCCACCACATACTCGGCTTCGACGGTGGAGAGAGACACACAATTTTGCTTCTTGGAAGACCAACTAACCAAAGACCTACCAAGAAATTGGCAAGCCTCGGAAGTTGACTTCCTATCCACTTTGTCTCCCGCCCAATCTGAGTCTGAGTACCCAACAAGCTCAAAGCTTGATCCCTTCGGGTACCAAAGGCCAAAAGTTGGGGTATCAATCAAATATCGAAAGACTCTTTTGACCGCCATTAAATGGCTTTCCTTAGGGGTGGCTTGATATCGTGCACACATTCCCACACTAAGCATGATATCCGGTCTAGATGCACAAAGATAGAGCAAAGACCCAATCATAGAGCGATAAAGTTTTTGATCCACCTCTTTACCATTAGGATCGAGATCAAGAGTAACCTTTGTAGGCATGGGAGTCTTGGCTCCCTTCACTCCGGTGTCTATCTTGAACTTCTTGAGCATGTCTTGGGTGTACTTGGCTTGATTAATAAAGGTGCCACCCTTCAATTGCTTCACTTCAAAACCAAGAAAGAATTTCAACTCCCCCATCATAGACATCTCAAATTTGTCGATCATTAGCCTTGCAAATTCATCATTGAAAGATTTGTTAGAAGAACCAAAAATGATGTCATCTACATAAAGTTGGCATATGAAAAGCTCCCCGTTAACTTTCTTAGTAAAAAGAGTGGGATCAATGAGGCCTATCTCAAACCCATGGTCTACAAGAAGCTCTCTAAGATGCTCATACCACGCACGTGGGGCTTGTTTAAGGCCATAGAGTGCCTTATCGAGCTTGCAGACATGGTTAGGAAAGTTAGGATCCTCAAAACCCGGGGGTTGCTTTACATACACTAACTCATGCAAAGGACCATTTAAGAAAGCACTCTTCACATCCATTTGTTGCAACTTAAAATTATAATATGAGGCATAAGCAAGAAGGATACAGATGGACTCAAGATGAGCCATGGGTGCAAAAGTCTCTCCATAGTCAATGCCTTCAATTTGAGAGTACCCTTGAGCAACCAAACGAGCCTTGTTCCTTACAACAATTCCATTCGCATCTTGCTTGTTCTTGAAGATCCACTTGGTTCCAATGACATTGCGGCAATCCTTGGGCTTCTCCACTAATGACCATACTTTGTTGCGCTCAAAGTTATTGAGTTCTTCATGCATGGCCTCTACCCAATCCGGGTCTTCAAGCGCTTCAAACACCTTTTGAGGTTCCACAGAGTTGATGCTATCTTCATAGCACAGCGAGCTTGAGCTTCTTCAAGAGATTCTTGAGAAGCCACTTGGTCAACACCACGGTTTTGGTCCTCACCTTGACCTTCATTAAGAGCTCGCTCTTCAATTTGAGCTTGCTCTTCATCTTGAGCTTGATCTTGATCACCACTTGGTGAAGAATCACCACCATGCTCATGGTCTTGATCTTGATCATGCTCACTTGGTTGAGGGTCTTGAGCTTGTCTTTGGCTAGCATCAAAAGGGCCTTGTGGAGCTTGTAGTGTTTGAGAGGGTGAAGGCTCCACTTGAGTAGAGCATAGTCCTTCTCCTTCCGCCAAAGGTGTTCCTCAACGGGTATGAGATGTCCCACACCCATTCTTCTTATGGCAAGAGGAGGTATTTCGTCACCTACATCAAAAACACCACGTTGCTCCACTCGGGAGCCGTCATTCTCGTAGAACCTCACGATAGAAACTTCAACAACTAGAGCGGAGAGTTTTTCAAAGATTCTAAAGACGTGAGATTCGGTGGCATAGCCAACAAAGGTACCCTCAAGAGCTTTTGTATCAAATTTGGACAAATGGACACCTTTCTTAAGATAGAAGCACTTACAACCGAATACCCGGAATTACTTGATATTTGGCTTCTTTCCAATGAGTATTTCATAAGGAGTCTTGTTTAAGCCCTTGCAGAGATATAACCGGTTTGATGCATGACATGCGGTATTAATGGCTTCGGCCCAAAAGTTATACGGAGACTTGAATTCCGCTAACATGGTCCTAGCCATATCAATGAGAGTCCGGTTCTTCCGCTCGGCTACACCATTTTGTTGGGGAGTGTAGGGAGATGAGTATTGATGGCGAATCCCCTCATCACTGAGAAAATCATTCAAGGCGTAGTTCTTGAACTCGGTGCCATTGTCACTTCGAATCATCAATATGTCTTGACCATATTGGCGTTGCACTTCATTTGTGAAGTCTTTGACGGTTTGTTGAGTCTCATGCTTGTATGCTAAGAAGAAGACCCAAGTGTATCTTGAATAGTCATCGACAATAACCAAGCAATACTTCTTTCCTCCAAGACTTGCATAAGTGGGAGGGCCAAAGAGATCCATGTGAAGGAGCTCTAGGACCCTCTTAGATGAAATGATGGTCTTGCTAGGATGAGGAAGTTCATGCATCTTTCCTTCAATGCAAGCTCTACACACACGATCTTTTGAAAAGGTTAGATCGGTTAGTCCTAGGATGTGGTTGCCTTTGTGGAGACTTTGTAAAGTTCTCATATTGACGTGGCCTAGCCGGCGATGCCAAAGCCATCCCACATTAACTTTAGCCATGAGGGATGTCGCGGCTTTAGTGATCTCCTTCGAGAAGTCGATCACATATAAGCTATTTTCGACATGCCCAACATGAGCTACATTAAGAGACTTGCTCCACAAAAGAACCACAATCCCAACATCAAAGAAGGTTGCAAAGCCCATATTAGCAAGTTGAGCAACGGAAAGAAGATTATATGAAAGGGACCCAACAAGCATGACATCTTCCACGGTAACATTGTCAGAGACAACAACCTTGCCAAGACCCAATACCTTTGACCTTGAAGAATCCCCATAGGTGACGTAGTCCGCATGGGATGGAACGGTGCGAAGCTCCTTCACCATTTCTTTGCTCCCGGTCATATGATTGGTAGCACCACTATCAATTATCCATTGACCACCACCGGAAGCAAAGCCCTACAAGAGATCAAGTCTTGACTTTAGGTCCCCATTTCTCAATGGGTCCTCTCTTGTTAGTGACAAGGGTCTTTAGAACCCAAATAGACCATGCAACATATTCATTTGATGAACCAACAAATTTAGCATAAACATGTCCACATTTGCGCGGCAAAGAACATAAGAAGGATTATATTTTCCCGCAAAGTTATTATGATTAGGCATAGCCTTTTTGCCATTACCAGTGACTTCCCTCACCTCCTCCTAAAATACATTACCATTCTCATCATAGCATATTTCACTAGAAACATGCTTCTTTAATGGGGGAGGAGGCGCGGGGACACTTTTCTTCTTCTTCTTCTTCTTCTTCTTGTTCTTCTTCTTCTTCTTCTTCTTGTTCTTCTTGGACTTGGAAGCATATCCAAGTCCCGTCTTGTCACCATGTTGCTTTTGAGCATTCAAAAGCTCATCAAGCTTCTCACTTCCCTTTAGGGGAACTTTCTCACAAGAAGGGTTAGTTGAGCATGAACTTGCAACAAAAGTGCTAGAAAGAGACTTGGTTGCTTCATTAGCAATTATAAGATTTAGTTTCTCATTTTGCAACCTAAGTTCATTAACAACGGATTGAGCAATATCACGATCACTTTTAAGTTTAGCAATATCCAAATTGTGAGATTCTTCAAGACACAACTTGGATGTCTCAAGTGCCACCCTTAGGTCATGCTCTTCCTCAAGAGATTAAGATACGCAATTTCATCGGCATAGTGATGCGTGGTGAATGACCAGCCCGTTGGGAACCCCAAGAGGAAGGTGTGATGAGTATAGCAGCTAGTTTTCCCTCAGTTAAGAAACCAAGATTTAATATCGTTCAGGAGAAAAGCAGACAACGACGACTGAAGGTGATGCAGACTGGCTTAATAACACTCCAACAAGGGCGCCGTTTCACGATAAAAACGAGTTGGCGAGTCTTCAGCTAGTAGCAACGTGGAACCTGCACACAACACAACCAAGTACTTTGCTCCCAACTTGCGATGAGGTTGTCAATCTCACCGGTTTGCTTGAAATAAAGGTTATGAGCATATCGAGTGGAAAACAGTAGAGTATGCGAATAAAGTAAACAGTGCGAGTAAAGTAAACAGGTGATAGCAATATGATGGAAATAGGACCGGGGTCCACAGTTCACTAGTGGTGTCTCTCCATAGATAAATAACACATGATGGGTAAACAAATTACAGTTGGGCAATTGATAGAATAAAGATAAACGTGATATGTCAAGAAGATCACTATGAGATTTACTCTGGGCATTACAACAAAATACATAGACCGCCATCCAACTGCATCTATGACTAATAATCCACTTGTGGCGAATCAATCCGAGAACTCCACAAGTATTAAGTTGCGAACAACAGATAATTGCATTAAGCAAAGTGTGTAATGTAAACAAAGCATATGCCCTTGAGCATATGAATGTTGTTTTCTCCCTAGTAGCAACAGCACATCTACAACCTTAGAGGTTTCTGTCACTCCCCCAGGTTAAATAGAGGCATGAACCCACTATCGAGCATAAATACCCCCTCTTGGAGTCACTAGCAACTACTCGGCCAAGATAGGTACTAACAACGGAGAGCATGCAAGATCATAAACAACATAGATATAATAAAAGATAATATTCAGTACAGCAACTTAATCATAAATACCAATATTCATCGGATCCCAACAAACCAAACATGTAGAATTACATAACGGTGATCTCAATCATGTAGGGCAGCTCATGAGATCTAAACATGAAGCACATGGTGGAGAAGACAACCATCTAGCTACTGCTATGGACCCATAGTCCAAGGTGGACTACTCACTCATCGCTCCGGAGGCAAGCAGGGCGATGAAGAAGACCTCCGGTGGCGATTCCCCTCTCCGGCAGGGTGCCGGGAAGAGCTTCTGGACCCTCCCGATCTTTGGGTCGACGGCGGCGGCGGATCGCGATGTGTTCTGGAAAAGTGATCGGGTGCTTAGGTTTTTTCCGTCGGGGGGTCTTTATAGGCGAAGGGGCGATGTCAGAGGAGGAGCCAGGGGCCCTCACGCGAGGCTCGCGCGGCCAGGCCCCTGGCCGCGCCACCCCTGCGTGTGGGGCCCTGGGGGTCCCCCCTACTACTCTCCTTCGGATCTCTGGAAGCTTCCGGGTAAAATAAGACTTCAGGAACTTGTTTCGTCCAATTCCGAGAATATTTCCTGTGTATCACTCTGAAACACAAAAACAGCAGAAAACACAAAACTGGCACTGTGGCAACTCGTTAATAGGTTAGCTCCGGAAAATGCATAAAAGTGCCACGAAGTGTAACGAAACAATGGGCAAATGGTGTAAAAACAAGCATGGAGCATCAAAAATTATAGATACGTTGGAGACGTATCAAGCATCCCCAAGCTTAACTCCCGCTCGTCCTCGTGTAGGTAAGTGATAACAAAAGAATAATTTTTGAGGTGACATGCACCTACACAATCTTGATCATGTATGTAAGCATTGGTGAGCTGGGATCATAAGAACTTAAAACATGGGCATGAAGATATAATCATGACAATAAGAACTTAGCAACCATGTTGTAAACATGCAAATGAACACAAACAAAAGATCATGAAAATGAAACAATGAAAGTCAAACGTGTGTTCAAATCATAAGGAAAAACATACAAATGGTTTTCAGCTTGTCCTTCAAAGAGAGCAAACCATAAATGCATAGGACACCTTCAAGTTTAAGAGGGCGACTAGATACAAATAATTTAAGAACAAGTGAAACCAACAATATGAATCAATCAACTTTGGGACAATGCATATCACACTAAGAATGACAACTATGCTCTCTTAATGGTGCATAAAGATAGAAGGTGCTAACTCAACATAAAAGTAAAAGAAAGGCCCTTCGCAGAGGGAAGCAGTGATTGCAAGTTTTATAACCTTCAAAAATTATGGTACTTACCGGCTTTGAGCTCTCATTGCCCCCATCATAAGCATCTTGAATGGTTAAAGTTAATACGAGAACAATTATGATGCATATGCTTGACAAATCATAAGTTGAAAACCTCGTGCCCCGTGAATACGAGTACCCAAACCTCATGCTACTTTACTTAGAGTCCCAAGCAAGGCTCTTGTCATTGTAAGTATATGCATATCATTGAGAACCGCCAATGGGGTACCTCCGTGCCCGATGACATGGAACAAGCCCACACCAAAATGACAGGACAAGCAGACAATGAACACCTCGACATCTCTTTTATTTTCCTTTTGTTTAGCTTTTTATTGTGAGATGCGTCGTCGTATGTTCACCATGGGTATGCTACAAATTTCTACCATGAATTATGCATGGCTTAGATTGGCGGCCCGGCGTTTCCCTAACACATATACAAACTCCATGATCCCCACAAGATTCCCAATTCATTTCACACCGCGGGCATCCATAAACAAAAGATCACGATATCAACTCAAATAAGAAGTGCAATGTTGAAAGCTTGCCCCATGACAGCATGGCTGGGCTAGAATCCAACTTACAAGTTGCAAGCATAACAACTCAACATAAGAGACCACAATGTCAAATTTTTAAGAACAGGAAAAAGTAAAGTGTGCCTTCCGGTTCGTGAGAGCTTTACTGACCGAATTTTGCATAACACTGGTAAGAGTTTAATTTGAAGAGAAAATAAAAGCAAGCCAAATTTACTTGGAATAGCAAATTGCTAGTAGGTATGTATGGTGGACACTTTGGAAAACTTTGGCTTTTAGGAGTTGGATGCACGAGTAGAGCTCATACTCAGTACAAGGCGAGGGCTAGCAAAAGACTGGGAGCGACCAACTAAGAGAGCAATAATGGCCATAATCATGCAAAGCGACAAAGCGACATTAAAAGAAGCATAAGATGGCATCAAAAGTCAAAAACTAAATGATCATGAAGGCTATTGGCGACTTTGTAAGAGTCTAACATGTGTGAGCATGCGCCAAGTCAACCCAAATAAAGCATCAAGGAGAAAACCAAAATAATGCTTCCATACAATAAAAACAACGCATGATTTTTTCAAAGGCTCATTAAGCAATCTCAGTTATTTGAGGCAAGTCATGCTACAGCAAAACCACTAAGCATACTATCAAAAAGACATCAAGCATGACATGAAAAAGCCTAAGCCGCAGTCTACACAAGCTCCTTCTTGTACCACTATTTTGTACAAAGCTTTTTCTCTTTTCCAACACCATTTGAAATTTTTATAAACACCTCTTTTGATGAAAACCAATAAAGATCAGAGGAAAAAATAAACCTTGATGAAAAGATATAACAAGGTCTGAATGCAAATCAAGGTGAAAACGAAAACCAAAAGCAGTAGCAGAAAAAGAAGAACACTCGGTGAACGATAAGAGTGAAAAACGGAGTGTTCTTGGCAAATGAAAACGAGTACATCTCCTCCAAAGGAAATTTGTTGGGGTCCAACCATTTATTGCAGCAAACAAACAAACTAAACCAACTAAGAAAACTAAAACAACTGACGCTCCAAGAAAAACACATAGGGCATGAAGCAATAAAAATATAGTGTTTTGAAAGGTGACCTGATTTTTGCCGATGAAGAAGGGGTGCGTCGGGGGCATCCCCAAGCTTTGACGCTTGTACTTCTTGGATATTTCTTGGGGTGATGCATGGGCATCCCCAAGCTTGAGCTTTTGTCCATTCTTCAACTCATCTCATCATTCTCCAATCCCTACACTTGAAAACTTCCTTCATACAAAACTAAACACAATTCTATTAGCAACATTAGTGCAAGCATAACATATAATCAATCCTCTTTTTGCTTCAGGTTTCAACTCAAAACCACCACATATATAGCAAATACTACTGTAGCAACATCCCCAAAAGTTCCATGATCAAAAGAACTCAAACGAAAGCGATAAAGTGGCAAACACAAATATTGGAAGAAATCTGTCAAAACTGAACAGCTGACAAAGGTCGAATTTTTTAGGGGTTTTATGTTGCTCAAATCAAAAAGTGTTCAACTAACAAAAGTTTGGATATAACCTGGGGCATATGCACAAGAAATCTCAGGTCCAAAAGATAAACATAGAATTTATACGAATTTTTACGGTGCAGCACCGAAAACAGTTTCAGGACAGCAACATCCCCAAATCTTTACCTCACTCAAATTAGAGGCTTCTCTTGGCACAAAAACGAAATAAAAAGGATAAGGAGCGGTCATTACAGTAGTAATGACTTCCAAGACTCAAATAAAAGAAAAAGTACTGAAAATAAACATTGGGTTATCTCCCAAGAGTGCTTTTCTTTAACGCCTTTGAGCTAGGCGCAGAAAATTGCGAATCAAGTAATATCAAGAGATGAAGCATCAAGCTCATAATTTGCTCTAAGAATAGAGTCAAAAAGTAATTTATTTCTTTTACTAGGGAAGTGTTCCATACCTTTCTTTAGTGGGAATTGATATTTGATAGTGCCTTCCCTCATATCAATGATGGCACCTACAGTTCGAAGAAAGGGTCTTCCCAAAATAATAGGACATGAAGCATGGCATTCAACGTCCATAACAAGAAAATCAACGGGAACAAGGTTATTGTTAACCACAATAAGAAAATCATTAATCCTTCCCAAAGGTTTCTTCTTAGCAACATCAGCAATAGGAACATCAAAATAACATTTTTAAGCGGTGGTAAATCAAGCATGTCATAAATCTTTCTAGGCATGATAGAAATACTAGCACCTAGATCACATAAAGCATGGCAATCATAACCATTAACATGCATATCAATGATGGGTTCCCAACCATCTTCTAACTTCTTGGGAACAGAGGCTTTTTGCTTCAACTTTTCATCCCTAATTTTTATGAGAGCATTGGTAATATGCTTAGTAAAAGCAACATTTAAAGAACTAGCATTGGGAGTCAAAGCAAGCTTTTGCAAGAACAAAATAACTTCAGATATATTGCAGCCATCAACATCAAAATCATTAAAAGAAATAGAGCTATCATCTCCCACACTCCGAAAAATTTCAGCACTCTTTTGAGAAAAAGTTTTGGCAGTTTTAGGCTTTTTAACACAAGGAGTGGGAGTTTTCTCTACACCAATCAAAGTAAGAGGATTGCTAGAATTAGGAGCAATATCATTAGAGGTAGTAATGGTACATACCTTCATCTCTCTAGCCATCTCATCTTCTCTTTCCCACCTGGCATGCAATTCCGCTAACAATCTAATATTTTCATCAATTCC
Source organism: Dactylis glomerata (assembly GCA_007115705.1). NCBI lineage: Eukaryota > Viridiplantae > Streptophyta > Magnoliopsida > Poales > Poaceae > Dactylis > Dactylis glomerata. The sequence goes on along the minus strand of QXEO01000235.1, from coordinate 443,000 downwards.
AACTTGAATAGCATTAGCGGTAGCAAAAACATTGTTCTTTTTCACATCATTAGGCAACACTTTTAATTTCAGAAGTTCAACATCATGAGCAAGGCTATCAACTTTAGAAGCAAGAATATCAATTTTGCCTAACTTTTCCTCAACAGATTTGTTAAAAGCAGTTTGCTTACCGATGAAGTCCTTGAGCATTACCTCAAGCTCGAGGGCGCGGCCCTAGTATTGTTGTAGGAATTACCATAAGAGTTACCATAACCATTACCATTGGTAGAAGGATACGGCCTATAATTGTTACTAGCAAAATTGTTCCTATAAGCATTGTTGTTAAAATTATTGTTTCTAATGAAATTCACATCAACATGCTCTTCTTGAGCAACCAGAGAGGCCAAAGGAACATTATTAGGACCAACATGAGTCCTATCATTAGCAAGCATAGCCATAATGGTATCAATCTTATCATTCAAGGAAGAGGTTGCCTCAATAGAATTTACCTTCTTACTTTGTCGAGCTCTCTCGGTGTGCCATTCGGAATAATTTACCATCATGTTGTGAAGTAGCTTTGTTGCGGCGCCCAAGGTAAGGGACATAAAAGTGCCTCCAGCAGCTGAATCAAGTAGGTTCCTTGAAGAAAAATTTAGTCCTGCATAAAAAGTTTGGATAATCATCCAAGTAGTCAGTCCATGAGTGGGGCAATTCTTTATCATAGATTTCATTCTTTCCCAAGCTTGAGCAACATGTTCATTATCGAACTGAGTAAACTTCATAATATTGCTACGCAGAGATATAATCTTAGCAGGAGGATAGTATCTACCAATAAAAGCATCCTTGCACTTAGCCCATGAATCAATACTATTCTTAGTCAAAGACAGCAACCAATCTTTAGCTTTTCCTCTCAAAGAAAAATGAAACAACTTGAGCTTAATAATATCACTATCAACATCCTTATATTTCTGCATCTCACATAGCTCAACAAAATTGTTGAGATGAGCTGCAGCATCTTCAGTACTAGCACCAGAGAATTGCTCTTTCATAACAAGGTTCAACAAAGCAGGCTTAATCTCATAAAAGTTTGCAGCAGTAGCAGGTGGTGCAATAGGAGTGCAGATAAAATCACTATTGTTTGTGCTAGTAAAGTCACACAACTTGGTGTTTTCAGGATTGGCCATTTCAGCAAAACGAAAGTAAACAAGTAAAAACAACTACCAAGGATTCTAATTTTTTTGGGTTTTTGATATAAAGCAATGCAGGTAAAATAAATAAAGTAAAGCAAAGCAACAAAACAAAGTAAAGGATGTGTGTGCGAAAAACGCCCCTCGCAGAAGTCTTCCACTCTTCCCCGGCAACGGCGCCAGAAAATTAGCTTGATGCGTGGTGAATGACCAGCCCGTTGGGAACCCCAAGAGGAAGGTGTGATGAGTATAGCAGCTAGTTTTCCCTCAGTTAAGAAACCAAGGTTTAATATCGTTCAGGAGAAAAGCAGACAGCGACGACTGAAGGTGATGCAGACTGGCTTAATAACACTCCAACAAGGGCGCCGTTTCACGATAAAAACGAGTTGGCGAGTCTTCAGCTAGTAGCAACGTGGAACCTGCACACAACACAACCAAGTACTTTGCTCCCAACTTGCGATGAGGTTGTCAATCTCACCGGTTTGCTTGAAACAAAGGTTATGAGCGTATCGAGTGGAAAACAGTAGAGTATGCGAATAAAGTAAACAGTGCGAGTAAAGTAAACAGGTGATAGCAATATGATGGAAATAGGACCGGGGTCCACAGTTCACTAGTGGTGTCTCTCCATAGATAAATAACACATGCTGGGTAAACAAATTACAGTTGGGCAATTGATAGAATAAAGATAAACGTGATATGTCAAGAAGATCACTATGAGATTTACTCTGGGCATTACAACAAAATACATAGACCGCCATCCAACTGCATCTATGACTAATAATCCACTTGTGGCGAATCAATCCGAGAACTCCACAAGTATTAAGTTGCGAACAACAGATAATTGCATTAAGCAAAGTGTGTAATGTAAACAAAGCATATGCCCTTGAGCATATGAATGTTGTTTTCTCCCTAGTAGCAACAGCACATCTACAACCTTAGAGGTTTCTTTCACTCCCCCAGGTTAAATAGAGGCATGAACCCACTATCGAGCATAAATACCCCCTCTTGGAGTCACTAGCAACTACTCGGCCAAGATAGCTACTAACAACGGAGAGCATGCAAGATCATAAACAACATAGAGATAACAAAAGATAATATTCAGTACAGCAACTTAATCATAAACACCAATATTCATTGGATCCCAACAAACCAAACATGTAGAATTACATAACGGTGATCTCAATCATGTAGGGCAGCTCATGAGATCTAAACATGAAGCACATGGTGGAGAAGACAACCATCTAGCTATTGCTATGGACCCATAGTCCAAGGTAGACTACTCACTCATCGCTCCGGAGGCAAGCATGGCGATGAAGAAGACCTCCGGTGGCGATTCCCCTCTCCGGCAGGGTGCCGGGAAGAGCTTCTGGACCCTCCCGATCTTTGGGTCGACGGCGGCGGCGGATCGCGATGTGTTCTGGAAAAGTGATCGGGTGCTTAGGTTTTTTCCGTCGGGGGGTCTTTATAGGCGAAGGGGCGATGTCAGAGGAGGAGCCAGGGGCCCTCACGCGAGGCTCGCGCGGCTAGGCCCCTGGCCGCGCCACCCCTGCGTGTGGGGCCCTGGTGGCCCCCCTCCTACTCTCCTTCGGATCTCTGGAAGCTTCCGGGTAAAATAAGACTTCAGGAACTTGTTTCGTCCAATTCCGAGAATATTTCCTGTGTATCACTCTGAAACACAAAAATAGCAGAAAACACGAAACTGGCACTGTGGCAACTCATTAATAGGTTAGTTCCGGAAAATGCATAAAAGTGCCACGAAGTGTAACGAAACAATGGGCAAATGGTGTAAAAACAAGCATGGAGCATCAAAAATTATAGATATGTTGGAGACGTATCACATAGTCACGAGCATGCCCCTCAAGTTCAAAAATGCGTTCATCATTTTTATCATTTATTTGGAGGGCCTCATTACATTGATCTAGGAGAATCTCAAAGCGAGCTTTGGTCTCCCCATGCAAGGTTGACATGAAAATGTCCATTTCATTTAGATCATCATTATCACCACTTTGTTCAACACAATCCATCAAAGATAGGCTTTTAGGTATGATGGGTGTGAGAGGAGGTGATACCTTTATAGCGTGAGCCATGAGACAAGTCGCATTGTGGTTGGTGCGCTTTGATTCATTTGCGGAAGCGAATAGGGATGATGAAGGGGTAGGTTGGGCAATGGCAATGGCGGCCCTTCCTACTTCCTCATTATCACTTGCATCTTCCCCGGAGAGGTACTCTTCATGAGTTGTCAAAGCGTGAATTGGGAGGTCTCTCTTCTTGTGAGAGTTCCTTGGGTATGACTTGGACTTCATTTCCTTGCGGAGTCTTCCATTGTGATCTTCAACTCTTTCATAAGGACACTCCGCAATGAAGTGGTTAGTGTTACCACAATTGTAGCAAGTCCTCACTCTACTTGTAGCCTTGGGCTTGGAGGGGCTAGATGACTTCCACTTCATGAACGCTCTTTGAGCAAGAGCCATGTGCTCGGCATGAGCATACTTCATGTCCTCAGGACTTCCACTCATTATCTCTTCCTCTTCCACCAAACTTGATTCTTCATGATATGTGACTTTAGCCTTCAAGGCAAGGTTAGGAGCATGAACACCATGAGCTCGTGCAAGAGCATCATCCGCATTCTTCTCGGAGATCTTTCTTGCCATTATCTCTTGCAAAATGTCATGTGCGGACATCTTCCGGAAATTGGCATTTCCCTTGATAGAGTTCACGGTCTCCTTGTGGAAGGGCAAGAGAGCTTGAATGAACTTCCTCTTCATCCACTTCCAATCACATTGGGTAGAGCCAAGATCCGTTAGCTTCACTTGAAGAGCCGAGAGACGCCTATGGAGTTCTTCGGGAGTTTCACCATCAAGCATGGCAAAGTTGTCCGCTTCATTGGAGCCTTTGTCAAAATTGGATTCTTGAATGCTCTTGTTCCCAATGAAGAGGTTGGTGAGAACATCCCAAGCTTCCTTGGCGGAGGTGATGTTGCAGACGAACGCCTTGTCCTTCTCGGTAAGAGACATGTGAATAAGATGCAAGGCGGAGGCATTGAGTTGCTTGTCAATTTGCTCGCAAGGTAGCAAGTTGGTCAAGTCCTTGGAAGTTGGATGAAAACCCTACTCAATGATCCTCCAAGGCTCAATAGACACAAAGTTTATGTGAGAGTGCATGTTATCTTGCCAATTGGCAAAGCTAGAAGCATCAAGTGGTGGCGGTGGGCCGCATGAAGCAAGGTGTGGCATTTGAAGGTGTTTTCCGGAGACATAGCTCGTAGGATGTGGAACTTCCGTGCTATGTCCCCGAGAGGTGTCATCTACCTTGGGGGGTTCCTTGTCGCCCTCATCCCCATCCTCATCCGGATCATCCTCGTTTAAGGTGGGCTTACCCAAGGATTCAACCGGGGTCGGTGGAGTGGTACTAGACGTTCCACTAATGAGGGCATCAAGTTGAGATTTTTGACTTTCCATGGCACCCATCATGGCATCCATTCACGCCATGAGGTGATTAAGATCCGCCTTAGTGGCGGGATCCTCGTCGCCCATGATCTCTTAGGCGGTAAAGCCCAATCTAAGAGCCCTTGCTCTAATACCAATTGAAAGGATCGATACGGGCGACTAGAGGGGGGGTGAATAGGCGCTAAGTCAATTTTTAATCTTTTTTGATTTTAGGGCTTGACACAAAGTAAATTCACTAGATGTGCAACTAGGTGAATTTCCTACAAGTGGCAAGCATGCAAGTGAACAAGTAACTAGCAAGATACAAGTAAGGGAAAGAGATAACCGATGAGTGGAGACCGGAGACACAAGGATGTATTCCCGTAGTTCCTTCCTTTTGAGGGGAAGTACGTCTACGTTGGAGATGTGTGGTGACACGAAGTCTACCAATGCCACAAAGGCTCACCTTGTTCTCCGGTGAGCAAGCCACGGAGGCTAGCTCGGTTCCACTAAGCGGTGGTAATGGGGGAACCACGAATCCCTTACATGGAGCTTGGGGCACGCATCCACAACTCAATTGGAGGCTCCCAAGAAAGCCACAGAGGCTAGAAACACCACAGAGATGAGTCAATCAAACACTTACAATACCTAGGGTTCCAAGAACCCCTAGGCTCAAATCCTCCAAGCAAATGGAGGGGGAAATGAAATTCCTTCGGTGAAGATGATGAGCTAGGTCTCCTCCTTCGAATCCCCAAAGGGATTCAAGTTCTATTGGCTAGAGGTGGAGATCTAGGGCTTTGAAGCTTGGCAGCAATGGAGGTGAGAGAGTAGGAGCCGCAACCTTGACTTGAGGTTGAAGAAGCCTTTTTATAGTCCTTGGGGAAGGACTAGCCATTGCTACCTTTTTAGGCCGGAGTCTCCGGGGTCCAGAGACCGGAGTCTCTGGGCTAAGTGACCAGGGGGCGGAGTCTCCGGCCAGGGAGGCCGGAGTCTCCGGCCAGGGAATTCCTCTGGCCAAAGTTTCTGGGGTAAGTCTCCGCCCCCATTACTGGGAAGGGCGACACCCCTCAAAAAGCTGGCCCGGAGTCTTGGGCCGGAGTCTCCTGTCCCAGACCCAAAGTCTCCGGTGTGTGCACACCGGAGTCTCCGGTCTGGAGACCCGGAGTCTCCGGCTCAGACAAGGCAACAACAAGCAAGCTTCAGGTCTTCACCTAAAACTGAGATAGGACTGAGACAACATGGTTAGATACCTAAGTAGTGACAACAAACACCCAAAAATAGGTTTTACAAGAAAATGCTCTTTCACATAGGAAGGCAAAACAAGTACATCTTCAAGAATTGCAACATAAAGAGGGGAAACTCAATATTGTTGAGGTTCATCAAACCATGTTTCCCTCTCTCATAGTAACTTTCAGTAGCATCACGAATAAAATTAACAATATAAATATCACATAAAGCATACCTATCATGAGCCACATGCATAAAAGAATTAATACTCCCCACATGAACAATAGTAGTAGGAGTAGATTCAATAGAATAATTATTCTCATCACCATAATCATCAAAAACAGGAGGCATATTGTAATCATAACTAATTTTCTCCTCAAAAGTAGGTGAACTGAAAATATTATACTCATCATCATAACCATCATAAACTAGAGGTTTAGTATCATCATAAGCGAGAGAACAGCTATTTCGCAAAGCATATTCATCAAACATATCATCATAAGAAGGAACATGGATAGTACTAATGGTACAACAATTATTAACCTTAGAATTGGTACCAAAAAGATTTTCAATATCAAAAGTAGAGTGCTTTTCCCAATCATGATCACTAACATAGGTAACAGGCATGGGAACATCATCCCAATCAAAATTATCATAATCTATAATAGGAACAACATGCTTAGGGGAAGATACCGTTTCCTCTAGCCTTTTACTCCTCTTCTTCTTCTTACTCTTCTTGCTCTCTCCTTTAGGAGGGAGAGACTTGAAAGGCATCTTCTCCACATAATCTGGTTTACTGACAGGAACAACAGAAGAAACTTTGGAGGATTCCTCCTCTCTATTAATAAGATAGAAACATCTATTAGTCCTGTCATAGCTTAGCAAAATATCATGTTTTATAAGATTTTGTATGTAAGTATTTGCGAGGCAATCTTTAGCACAATAGAGACGACAACCACGAAGGGTGCTATTAATATCAACAACTCTCATATCAACCAAAGAAATATTTCTAGATATCTCTTCACACTCCAAAAACAAAGTAAGCTCATCATGCTGATTGAGAGTAATCTTGTCATCACAATACAAATTTACCATACTCATTCGATTAAAAGAGTCACGATATTGGCTTGGGCATTGAAAATTAAAATGACCCATGTCATCGCAAAGTTCACAAAGAAAAGGATAAAGCTCACAAACCTTTTCACCAAGCTCATCTAGAGCCCTGAGCCACATTCGGGTTTCTTCATTCCCATGGGTGATGCAATAATCTTCCTTGTTGTGACTCTATTCACAAGGTCTATGTACTCCACAAAAATTAACATGCTTATAGGAAGTAGTACTTTCAGAAATTTGAGCATGTTTATTGCGATCATCAATAACAATATCACTTTCTATGCAAGTGTCCTTAAAAGGTTCATGATACACGTCCCCATTTCCTTTAGGAACATTAATATGAGAAGCAAAGGCTTTAAAACAATCAACCATAATTCGAGGATCAAGACCATATTTAGCACTAAGCTCTTGAAAATCAGCAGTTTTAGCGAAAGACTTAATGCAATCATGCTCGTAATTTATACATGACCCTTTACCTTTGTTGCTATCCCAATCCTCGATATTGCTTTGAATTGTTTCAAGCAGATCCCACTTGGTGTCAACATCCTTCCTTGTGAAAGACCCATCCAAGCATGCATCTAGATGGTCCTTGTAATATCCTGAAAGCCTTGCATAAAAATTATCAATAACAATATTACGGGGAAGATCATGAATAGGACATTTGAGCATTAGTGACTTCAATCTTCCCCACGCTTGGTCAATGCTTTCTCCCTCATGCGGATGAAAATTATAAATATAATTTCTATCTTTATAAACCTCACTAGAAGGATATAATTTAGAATAAAAGAGAGGTACAATTTGCTCCCAATCAATAGGTCGGCCATCCTTCAATGTTTTGTACCATTCCGCAGCTCTGCCCTTCAATGATAAAGAGAATAGCTTCTTCTTAACTCGGTTCATCGAAATACCTGCACACTTGAACAACTCGCATAATTCATGTATAAAGAGCAAATGATCACCAGGATGGACAGTTCCATCTCCTAAATAGCAGTTATCTATAGCACATTCAACAATCTTCATAGGTATTTTAAAAGGATGAGGAGCACAAGCATCATTAGAAACATCACATATGGGAGATAAAATATCATCAGAGCAAACTTTCTCCACTAAAGCTGGGGAACTAAAAATATCATGCTTAACAAAACCAGCTTCCCCAAGCTTAGAGTTTTCTATAACGGTGTTCAAAGCATTCATACTAACAACACTATTAGCATGCAAATTAAGCTCCAAAGGTTTTTCAATTTTCTCTTCAAACACTCCATATCCTAACCCAGGAAAAATACTAAAGAACTCTTTGTTTTACATTAAGCCTAACTAGTGAAAATAAAAACAAGAAACAAAAAGATATAATTGCAGAATGTAAAGGAAATAACTTCGAGCACTCACACAGGAGGATGCGAGTACCTTTTACCTTACCTCCCCGGCAACGGCGCCAGAAAAGAGCTTGATATCTACGCACGCGTATTTTCTTGTAGACAGTGTTGGGCCTCCAAGTGCAGAGGTTTGTAGAGCAGCAGCAAGTTTCCCTTAAGTGGATCACCCAAGGTTTATCGAACTCAGGGAGGAGGAGGTCAAAGCTATCCCTCTCAAGCAACCCTGCAATTACGATACAGAAAGTCTCTTGTGTCCCCAACACACCCAATACACTTGTCAGATGTATAGGTGCACTAGTTCGGCGAAGAGATAGTGAAATACAAGTAGTAGTGATGATTATAAGTAGTAAACATAATCTGAAATAAATATCGCTGCAACCAAACATGTAACAAAACTGAAAGGAAACGGTGTGCAAAGCTTGGAAACAAGGCCTAGGGATCATACTTTCACTAGTGGACACACTCTCAATAAATATAACATAATTGAACCAATAGATACTATCAGCAATATGCAACTCAAAACAATTCTCCAATGGAAAACAAACACTAATAAGGCATAGGGCTATGAAGCACTCCTCAAAGTCCGTATGTACCCAAACTAGATTATCCCACATTGTCACCGTGAACGCACTAGATGGTTCCAACAAACACCAACAATTCATAGAGACATTAACCAAAAAGACACACATGATGCGCACACTGTCACCTTCACACCATAATACAAGGTATCTCCGGAGATTACAAATATAAAGCACGGGAGTAGCATAATATCTGAATAATAACATCTACCAATTCAACTAGATACAAAGCTCACGATCACATAAAGATCACATCATGGGAGAGAGAGGTGAACCACATAGCTACCGGTAGAGCCCTCAGCCCCGGGGGAGAACTACTCCCTCCTCATCATAGGAGACAACAAGGTTGATGGAGATGGCGGTGAGGTCGATGGAGACGGCAGAGACGGCGATGGAGACCGATGGAGATGGCTCCCGGGGCACTTCCCCGTCCCGACAGGGTGCCGGAATAGAGACTTCTGTCCCCCAAAATTCGTCGGTGGCGACGGCGGAGCTGCGGAACTGTTCTAGAAATTTCGCCGATTCTTTTAGGGTTTTTCGTCGGGAGGCTATTTATAGGCAAAAGGGCGTCGTCAGGAGGCGACCAGGGGAATCTCACCACAGGGGGACGCGGCCAGGGGCTGGGCCGCACCCCCTCATGGTGAGGCTGGCCCCTGGCCCCCCTCCGGCTCTCGTTCGGTCTTCGGTCCTCTTCCGAGAAAAATAGGAGTTCTGGAACTTGTTTTGTCCAATTCTGAGAATATTTCCTGTGTAGCTTTTCTAAAACACAAAAACAGCAGAAAACAGGGAACTGGCACTGTGGCATCTTGTCAATAGGTTAGTTCCGGAAATCGCATAAAAACGCCACGAAGTGTAATGAAACACAAGGCAAATGGTGTAAAACAAGCATGGAGCATCAAAAATTATAGATACGTTTGAGACGTATCAGGATGTAGATCGTCAAATTTTGGTTATTAAACAATTAAATGAAGAAGATCCAGTCGATGTTTATTTATGTGAAGATGCTACAAAGGTAATAAAAGGGGAGTCTTCTAAAGTTGGTGAACCTATTATATCATGCGCTATCGGGACTTCCTGTTATCATGGTTTATGTGATATTGGAGCAAGTATCAGTGTCATACCATACTCTCTTTATCTCGAAATCAAGCCTGACATTGATCCCATCATCATGAAAGAGGTGGGTCTGACCATTCAACTAGCTAATAAAGAATATATTAATCCTCTTGGAGTTGTTAAAGATGTTGAAGTATTAGTAAAAAAATTAAATATCCTACAGATTTTGTAGTACTTGGTTGCTCTCAAGATTTGTTATGTCCTATTATTTTCGGTAGACCTTTCTTACATACTCTTGTTGCTAAAAATTGATTTGCCTAAGGAGAAAGTGTTTATTAAATGTGCTAGAGAAATACTTGAGTTTAACTTTTCTAAATTTTCTGATAAACATTCTATGAAAGAGACATTTGCTAAAGATATAGCTAAAACTCTTGCTTGTAGTTGTCGCTTCATCAGACGTGGTGGAACGATATATGCTCAACCAAGATGAACCGTTTAATGAAGAAGAAAAAGATGCTTTAGAACAAATTCTGTCACAACAACCACCACAATTACAATTGCATATGCCACCAGATAATTTAGGAGAACTCCCACCTCCAAAAGGGGATCCTAGTTTTGAATTAAAACCTTTACCTCAAGAATTGAAATATGCATACCTAGATGAAAAGAATATATATCCTGTTATTATTATTGCTAACCTTTCAGCTGAAAAAGAGGAGAAATTACTTGATGTGTTGAAAGCTCACTGAGCAGCCATTGGGTATTCTCTTGATGATCTTAAAGGTATAAGCGCAGTTCTATGTATGCATAAAATTAATATGGAAGAAGATGCAAAGCCTATCATGAATTTTCAACGCCGTCTTCATCCAAAAATGAAATAAGTGGTAAGGAAAGAGGTAATTAAACTTTTGGAAGCTGGAATCATTTATCCTATAGTTGATAGTAAGTGGGTTAGTCATGTCCATTGTGTTCCTAAGAAGGGTGGAATGACTGTGGTTCCAAATGATGAAGATGAACTAGTTGCTCAACGTACTTTTGTTGGTTATAGAATGTGTATTGATTTTAGGAAATTAAATAAAGCTACTCGTAAAGATCATTACCCATTATCATTTATTGATCAAATGCTAGAAAGGTTGTCTAAACATTCTCATTTTTTCTATTTAGATGGTTATTCAGGTTTCTCACAAATTCATGTGCATAAAGATGACCAAGAAAAGACAACTTTTACTTGCCCATTTGGTACTTTTGCTTATAGAAGAATGCCATTCCGTTTATGCAATGTCCCTGCTACTTTTCAAAGATGCATGAATGCTATATTTGCTGATTATATTGAAAAGATAATGGAAGTCTTTATGGATGATTTTTCTATGTATGCTACTTCTTTCGATAATTACTTATTCAACCTTAACAAAGTTTTGCAGCGGTGTGAAGACCAACACTTAGTTATTAATTGGGAGAAGTGCCACTTTATGGTCACAGAAGGTGTTGTTCTTGGACACCGTGTTTCTGGAAGAGGAATAGAAGTTGACCGTGCAAAAGTAGAAGCTATTGAGAAGTTGTCATACCCAAAGGACATCAAAGGTATAAGAAGTTTTCTTGGGCATGCAGGCTTTTATCGTATATTCATTAAAGACTTCTCTAAAATATCAAAATCTTTAACCGATCTTTTGCAAATGGATGTTCCTTTTTCTTTTACTGATGATTGTGTTGAATCATCTAATGTTTTGAAGAATGCTTTAATAAGTGCTCCGATTATTCAACCTCCTGATTGGAATTTGCCTTTTGAAATTATGTGTGATGATAGTGATCATGCAGTTGGGGCTGTTTTGGGCCAACGTGTTGATAAAAAACTAGTTATTTACTATGCTAGTAAAACACTTGATGGTGCTCAAAGTAATTATGCTACAACTGAAAAATAATTCTTAGCAGTGATATTTGCATGTGATAAGTTTAGACCTTACATTGTTGATTCTAAAGTCATAGTGCATTCTGATCATTCTGCTATTAAATATCTCATGAATAAGAAAGATGCTAAGCCTAGATTTATAAGATGGGTACTTCTATTGCAAGAATTTGATTTACATATTGTTGATAGGAAAGGTGAGGACAATCCTATAGCTGATCATTTCTCAAGAATGGAAAATATTCTTAATGATCCTATTCCTATTAATTATAGTTTTGCTAATGAACAACTTTCAAATGTTAATGTTTCTAGTGCTAATGCTGGATCTCCTTGGTTTGCTAATTATGCAAATTTTATTGTTGGCAAAGTTTTACCACCACACTTTACTTATCAACAAAGAAAGAAATTCTTTTATGATCTTAGACATTATTTTTGGGATAATCCTTTTCTTTATAAGAAGAGTGTAGATGGTATCATTAGATTTTGTGTACCTGAGTTTGAACAACAGGCTATCATTAAAGATTGTCATGATAGACCCTATGGAGGGCATCATGCAGGAGATCGAATAGCTGCAAAGGTATTACAATCGGACTTTTATTGGCCCACTTTATTTAAGGATTGTGTTGAATATGTTAAATCTTGTGATAAATGTCAAACAGTAGGAAATATTGGTAGGAGAAATGAAATGCCTATGATAGATGTGTGGGGGTTTGACTTCATGGGACCTTTCCCAGCATCGAGGACAAAGCATACTCATATTTTGGTTGCAGTGGATTATGTGACTAAGTAGGTGGAAGCAATTCCAACCAAAAGTGCAGACCATGCTACAGCTATGGAGATGCTCAAGGAAATCAACTTTCCTAGGTTTGGTGTACCTAGGTTTTTAATTACTGATGGTGGACCTCACTTCTTACATGGTGTTCTTAGAAAAACTTTAGCAAAGTATGATGTTAATCATAGAGTTGCATCTCCTTATCATCCTCAAACTAGTTGACAAGTTGAACTTAGCAATAGGGAAATTAAGCTTATTTTGGAAAAGACAGTGAATAAGTCTAGGTCTGATTGGCCACTTAAAATTAATGATGCTTTGTGGGCTTATAGAACTACTTTAAAAAATCCTATGGGAATGTCTCCTTATAAAATGGTTTATGGAAAAGCTTGTCACTTTCCTGTTGAATTAGAACATAAAGCTAGATGGGCTATTAAACAACTGAACTTTGACTTTAAAACTTCAGGAGAGAAAAGAATTCTTGACTTAAACCTACTAGATGAATGGAGGTATGAAGCCTATGAAAGTGCTAGAATGTTTAAAGAGAAAGTTAAAATTTGGCACGATAGGAAAATTAAAAGAAAGGAAATCAAAGTAGGTGATCAAGTTTTATTATACAATTCTCATTTCAAGTTTTCTGCAGGGAAATTAGCCTCAAAATGGCAAGGACCATTGGTGATACAAGAGGTGTACCGGTCAGGAGCCATCCGACTCCACCAGGACATGAAAGGTAAACCTCATGTAGTCAATGGACAACGCCTTAAACATTATATTGCAGGAAAGAGCTTTATCAGAAAGATGGAGGTACTGAACCTACAAACACCGGAGGCCATAATTGCAAAAAACAGCGCAGTTACATCCACCCAAAATCAATAAAAGGTAACTTTCGTGTTCAAAACTTTCTCGGAATTTCGTCAAATTCTATAGGAAGCAATTTTTATGGAAGTTAATAGGGTAGAGAAGAAACCTAGAAGAAACGGAGTTCCGTGGAGGGAACAAGTAGGGCCCACACGACCATATTCCCTGGCCGTGTGGGGTGTGCTCGTTCGCCCCTCGGACTTCCATTTCGTCTCGTTTCCAACTCAAACTCTTCGCCTTGACCTAAAACCGTCAATATATACCCCTTCCTGCTGATCTAATCTCGCATCGAGAGCTTTCGATCATTCTTTGTTTTCGTTGTTTTTGCCTATCAGGGTTTTGGTGATGTCTTTGGCAGACTCTTGCCAATGCTCCTCCATGGATGATGATGATGATGATTAGATTAAAGGTCTCAGCCCGACGTCTTACTGGAGGAGGAATAGGAAGAGGAATTACTGCTCGGAAGTTGAAGACTACAAGCCCGACAAGGAAGAGGACTACAAGCCCGATGAGGAGGAAGATTGCAAGCCTATCGTCAACATCGGATCTTCATCGACAACAACACCTGCTCATGTCCCTGTCTCTACGGTGCAAGTGAATGTATCACTTGGAAATAAGAGGAGGGGTGCATTCATAAGTTCTAGGGGAAGACTCCCAGGCATGCTCTTGCTATCCGGAATCCAGTTGCTAATCTTTTTGACAGGGAATATCAAAGTGTGGCCCCAAAACATCTTCCTGGTGAATGGGATCGCAAGATCCCAAGGACGCAAGTGCCAAGTCCTGAGTGGAAAACCAACAGAGACAAAAAAGAGGAAAGACTCATGAAAGAACTAAGGGGAGCTGCAGGCAGATTTGAGCGAGCTTACAACTTCATGATGAGTATCATTGGGGATCTTGAAGACCATTATTATGAGGAAAGGAAGTGGAAGAAAGAAGAGAAATAAAGTCGGCGGCAACCGTTCAAGCTTGGGGGAGTTCCATCTAGTCTCTTTATCTTTACTAGGTTATCATATTTTATCTAGTCATGGTGTGCTTTGCTTTTATCGCTTAGTATCGAGTTATCTTAGGTTTTGAAAGCTCATAGAGCATTATCATGTATCCCCTATCTTGCGGTTTATCAATGAATAATAAAGTATGGTGTCATCCATTGTTCTCTTATTTGGAGATTTATGGGTAACACTCATGCAAATGAGCGAGGCATGTTTATAGATTTCAGTCACTTCTTGCCTTGAATTTGATTAACTTGAGTATGTTGGACAATTGTAGAATTTACGTCATTAAAAAAACAAGTAAAAAGAATTAGTTAGTATGACATGAAAGAGTATAGTTTAAGGTAGAGATTCAGTCTTGTGGGATAAAAAGTTGGGAAGGGGTAATGAAAAGAGTATGAGACGTTCTTGTTTAACTTTAGTAGCTTGTGAGCAAATTAAAGTCATGTATGCTTCAATACTTATGCTCTTGGAAAGTGAATGACATGGAAGGCACCCACAAATACGGTTAGCCATGAAAAGTGTGAGACAAAGGTTGAATTGAGCATAAGACTTGATTGAAATATTCATGAACAAGGTTTGCATGGGTTACTAAGGAGCACGAGTGCAAACAATTTCATATCTATCTTTTTATTTCTCTTCTTTTAACTAGTTATCCAATGAGAGTCGATCTTGTCATTAAATTACAGAAAGGTATCAATTATTATAATGCTTGCTTTCAAAGCATATATGAAAAGAGTATGATTCAATTGTCCAACATACAATGGTTATTTTTGTTCAAAAGTAAGAGGTGATTGCTAGAGTCTCTATCTATGTTTCCTTCATGTGTATGAGTTTTAGTTCATTAATATTTCTTTATAATTGAACATGATGATGATACAATGCCCGTATTTATTTATCAACCATAAGCTCATTAATGCATGTAATGATCTATTCGCTTACCTACTCGAGGACGAGTAAGCATTTAAGCTTGGGGGAGTTGATACGTGCATTTTATATCATCATTTTAGTAGTTTATATTGGCATATTAGATTGTTATTTGCATTGTTTCATTATTGTTTTTCATGTTTTAGATAATTTATGGGACTTTCTTACAAAGTCCCCATTTTCGGTATTTAATTTCCGGGAGTCAGAACACTCCTTTTCCCAATATTTTTTATGTTTCAGGACCTTCTGGATGCCAAATGGACCGAGGAAAAATGCACAGCAAGTATTTTACTGGGAGGAATATCGTGGGAAAAAGAACTGGAGGAGAGGAGCCACGAGGGCTGAATGGGCATGGCCCATGCGGCCAAGGAATCTGGCCGCATGGGGCCTACCTGTTATCACCTCGAGCCCCGTTTCGACCTACCCTTTTAAGCACGCCTTCGTCTCGCCAGAAGAGGAATTCCCTAGTTTTCTCGAGATTTATCAAGGCCGCGACGGCGGTGAAACCTCTACCCCTTGAAGAGGGGTCAGATCCTGCTGCTCCGGAGCAGCAAAGAAGGGGGAAATTGTCGCCATCTCCATCACCTCTCCTCCTTGGTGTTGGGGGAGGCCTCTCCATCATCACAGATACATCTCAAACATATCCATAATTTTTGATGCCCCATGCTTGTTTTTACATCATTTGCTTAGTGTTTCATTACACTTCGTGGCGTTTTTATGCATTTTCTGGAACTAACCTATTAACGAGATGCCACAGTGCCAGTTCCCTATTTTCTGCTATTTTTGTGTTTCAGAAAAGTTACACAAAAAATATTCTTGGAATTGGACAAAACAAAAGCCCAACATCCAGAAATTTACCGAAGCTTCGAGAGAACCGAAGAGGAGACGGAAAGGAGCCAGGAGGTGGCCACACCACCAGGGGGCGCGGCCTGCCCCTGGCCCGCGCCCACCTGTGGTGAGCCCCACCTGGTCCACTTCTGACACTGCCCCTTCGCCTATAAAGACCCCCCGACGGGAAAAACCTAAACACCCGATCACTTTTCCAGAAACACCTCGCGATCCGCCGCCGTCGTTGACCCGAGATCGGGAGGGTCCAGAAGCTCTTCCCGGCACCCTGCCAGAGAGGGAAATCGCCACCGGAGGTCTTCTTCATCGTCATGCTTGCCTCCGGCACGATGAGTGAGTAGTCTACCTTGGACTATGGGTCCATAGCAGTAGCTAGATGGTTGTCTTCTCCACCATGTGCTTCATGTTTAGATCTCATGAGCTGCCTTACATGATCGAGATCACCGTTATGTAATTCTACATGTTGTGTTTGTTGGGATCCGTTGAATATTGGTGTTATGATTGAGTTGATGTGCTGAATATTATCTTATATTATCTCTATGTTGTTTATGATCTTGCATGCTCTCCGTTGTTAGTAGCTATCTTGGCCGAGTAGATACTAGTGACTCCAAGAGGGGGAATTTATGCTCGATAGTTGGGTTCATGCCTCTATTTAATCCGGGGAAGTGACAGAAACCTCTAAGGTTGTAGATATGTTGTTCCCACTAGGGAGAAAAAACAACATTCATATGTCCAAGGGCATATGCTTTGTTTATATTACACACTTTGCTTAATGCAGTTATCTGTTGTTTGCAACTTAATACTTGTGGAGTTCTCGGATTGATTCGCCACAAGTGGATTATTAGTCATAGACGCAGTTGGATGGCGGTCTATGTATCTTGTTGTAATGCCCAGAGTAAATCTCATAGTGATCCTCTCGACATATGCACGTTATCTTTATTCTATCAATTGCCCAACTGTAATCTGTTTACCCAGCATGTGTTATTTTATCTTATGGAGAGACACCACTAGTGAATTGTGGACCCCGGTCCTATTTTTTTTATATTGCTATCACCTGTTTACTTTACTCGCACTGTTTACTTTACTCGGATACTACTATTGCTTTCCACTCGATACGCTCATTCCTTTGTTTACAGCAAACCGGTGAGATTGACAACCTCATCGTAAGTTGGGAGCAAAGTATTTGGTTGTGTTGTGTGCTGGTTCCGCGTTGCAGCTGGCAAAGCAAAGCACTGGACGAGGCGCCTTATAAATTGTCCGTAGCTGTCGCGAAGCTAGCAAGCATCACCTTCTTGAGTTTGGCTTTTTCCTAGATTCGATAAACCTTGGTTTCTTACTGAGGGAAAACTGCTGCTTTACTCATCATACCTTCCTCTTGGGGTTCCCAACTGGACGGTGATTCACATCAACCATGCCGCAACAAGCAACAATTTTCTGGCGCCGTTGCCGGGGACTGAAGAAGAAGAAGCTCCGACATTAACTACATTTTCCCACGTCAACTACACGCCAGCAACAATTTTCTGGCGCCGTTGCCGGGGAAAAAGAAGACTTCTGCAAGGGGAGTTTCGCACGCACATCCTTTACTTTGTTTTAAGTTTTGCTTTTACTTTATTTTTACTTGCATCGTTTCATCAAAAACGAAAAAAAATTAGATTCCTTTATAGTTGCTTTTATTTACTTGCTTTTAGTTTTGTTAGAATGAGTAATCCTGAAGTTGAAGTTTGTACCTTTAAGCAACAAGGGGGAGAGAGTTTGAAAGATGCTTGGTACCGTATTAGCAATTCTCATCATAGCTGTACGAAGAAGCATTCTACCATGATCCTCCTTAGAATTTTTTATGTTGGTATAACTAGTTGGAATAGGTATGTTCTTAATACTCTTGCAGGAGGTAATTTTCTGGGTACTCCTGCTCTTAAAGCATGCACTTTAATTGAAAGTTTAGTGGGAGTACCACGTATTCATGTTGTTGAAACTGAGGTCGCTTTGGAGGAAGTTTTAGAAAAGCTTAGCTCTTTAGAAAAAAGTTTGCCAAATATCCTTGATAATGCTAGCCTTGTTAATGAATTGATAGAAAGTATCGGTAAGAGAATCACCGTTTTAGAGGCTAGACTACTCTTGATAGTCAAAATCTTAGGATTGGGAAACTGGAGGAATCTATGGAAACTTTAAGTTCAATATTCTCTTCTCTTAAGTTTAAGAGGGAAAAAACTTTTGTTGGAAAAGAGCAAAAATTTATGTATGTTCCCAAGGTGTCTGTGCCTAAACCGTAGCATGTTTTTAAGATTGGTAAGACTTTTAGTTCAACTAAGAGTGACTTGCAGGTTGAATCATCTTCGGGAACCTCTAAAGTGCCTAGTGTGGTAAGTGGTGATCTTGAGGAAACAGTTGATCTTAATGCTACTTTTGATATTACTTGATTCGCACTTTCTGCGCCTAGCTCAAAGGCATTAAAGAAAAGCACTCTTGGGAGATAACCCAATGTTTTACTTTCAGTTCTTTTTCTTTTATTTGAGTCTTGGAAGTTATTACTACTGTAATGACCTCTCCTTATCATTTTTATTTCATTTTTGTGCCAAGAGAAGCCTCTAATTTGACTGAGGTAAGATTTGGGGATGTTGCTGTCCTGAAACAGATTTCGGTGCTGCACCGTAAAAATTCGTGATTTCTTGTGCATATGCCCCAGGTTATATACAAACTTTCATTACTTTAACACTTTTTGATTTGAGCAACAGAAAACCCTCTAAAAATTCGACCTTTGTCAGCTATTCTATTTTGACAGATTTTTGCCAATATTTGTGTTTGCCGCTTGATCGCTTTCTTTTTGAGTTCTTTTGATCACAGAACTTTTGGGGAAGTTGCTACAGTAGTATATGTTTTATATGTGGTGGTTTTGGGTTGAAACCTGAAGCAAAAAGGGGTTGATTCATTATTATTTTTACACTAATGTTGCTAATAGAATTGTGTTGAGTTTTGTATGAAGGAAGTTTTCAAGTGTAGGGATTGGAGAATGATGAGATGAGTTGAAGAATGGACAAAAGCTCAAGCTTGGGGATGCCCATGCACCCCAAGAAATATCCAAGAGGTACAACGTCAAAGCTTGGGGATGCCCCCGAGGCACCCCTTCTTCATCGGCAAAAATCAGGTCACCTTTCAACACACTATATTTTTATTGCTTCATGCACTATGCATTTTTCTTGGAGCGTCATGTCGTGGGGATGACTTCTGGGGCATGCCAAGGGCCGTGCTATCTGCCGGCTGGCGTCCCAGGAACCTCCTGATGTCTACGCACGCGTCTGTTCTTGTAGACAGTGTTGGGCCTCCAAGTGCATAGGTTTGTAGAGCAGCAGCAAGTTTCCCTTAAGTGGATCACCCAAGGTTTATCGAACTCAGGGAGGAAGAGGTCAAAGCTATCTCTCTCAAGCAACCCTGCAATTACGATACAGAAAGTCTCTTGTGTCCCCAACACACCCAATACACTTGTCAGATGTATAGGTGCACTAGTTCGGCGAAGAGATAGTGAAATACAAGTGGTAGTGATGATTATAAGTCGCAAATGTAATCTGAAATAAATATCGCTGCGAGCAAACATGTAACAAAACAGGAAGTAAACGGTGTGCAATGCTTCGAAACAAGGCCTAGGGATCATACTTTCACTAGTGGACACACTCCCAACAAATATAACATAATTGAACCAATAGATACTATCATCAATATGCAACTCAAAACAATTCTCCAATGGAAAACATACCCTAATCATGCGTAGGGCTACGAAGCACTCCTCAAAGTCCGTATGTACCCAAACTAGATTGTCCCACACTATCACCGTGAACGCACTAGATGGTTCCAACAAACACCAACATTTCATAGAGACATTAACCAAAAAGATACACATGATGCACACACTAGTCACCTTTACACCATGATACGAGGTATCTCCGGAGAGTATAATAATAAAGCATAGGAGTAGCATAATATCTGAATAATAATATCTACCAATTCAACTAGATACAAAGCTCATGATCACATAAAGATCACATCATGGGAGAGAGAGGTGAACCACATAGCTACCGGTAGAGCCCTCAGCCCCGGGGGTGAACTACTCCCTCCTCATCATAGGAGACAACAAGGTTGATGGAGATGGCAGTGAGGTCGATGGAGACGGCGGAGACGGCGATGGAGACCGATGGAGATGGCTCCGGGGTCACTTCCCCGTCCCGGCAGGGTGCCGGAATAGAGACTTGTGTCCCCCAAAATTTGTCTTCAACAGCGGCGGTGGATCGCGATGTGTTCTGGAAAACTGATCGGGGCTTTATAGGCGAAGGGGCATCGCCAGGGCCTAGGCCACACCGCCCTGGTGTGTGGGCCCCTCGTGGCCCCACTCCGACTCCTCTTCGGTTCTCTGGAAGCTTTGGTGAAATTCTGGGCGACTGGCTTTGGTTTCGTCCAATTCCGAGAATATTTCCTGTGTACCTTTTCTGAAACACAAAAACAGCAGAAAATAGGGAACTGGCACTTTGGCAACTTGTTAATAGGTTAGTTCCGGAAAATGCACAAAAGTGCCACGAAGTGTAACGAAACACTAAGCAAATGGTGTAAAAACAAGCATGGAGCATAAAATTATGGATACGTTAGAGACGTATCAGCATCCCCAAGCTTAACTCCTGCTCGTCCTCGAGTAGGTAAGTGATAACAAAAGAAATAATTTTTGAGGTGACATGCACCTACACAATCTTGATCATCTATGAAAGCATTGAGTGTTGGGATCATAAGAACTTAAAACATGGGCATGAAAGACATAATCTTGATAGAAGAAACTTAGCAACCATGTTATAACATGAAATAGAACACAAGCAAAAGATCATGAACAATGGATCAATGAAAGTCGAACATGTGTTCAAATCATATGGAAAAACATAGTAAATGGTTTTCAGCTTGTCCCTCATGGAATAGCAAAACATAAATGCATAGGACACCTTCAAGTTTAAGAGGGCGACTAGATACAAATAATTTAGGAACAAGTGAAACCATAGTCATGAATCAATCAATGATAAACTTTGGGACAATGCACATTATACTCAGAATCACAACTATGCTCTCTTAGACGGTGCATAAAGGTAGAAGGTGGAGACTCAACATAAAAGTAAAAGAAAGGCCCTTCGCAGAGGGAAGCAGTGACTAAACATGTGCTAGAGCATTTCATGTGTAAAACAGAGAGATAAAAATTGGTTTTGAGAGGTGGTTGTCTTTATCAACGACTGGCAATGGGGTTCTTACTATCTTCCATACAAAAATGAAGCAAGTTTTTGAGAGAGAGATTGGCACTTTTGTGCTCTTTTATAAAGCTTGGCACTCCTCCCCACCTTTTTTCCTTTCTCAAACCATGGCTAACCGATTCCATCGGGTGCCCACCAACATTCACATACCATGGAGGAGTGCCTTTTTTCTTTCTTTTTTTTCTCTTTTTTTTTCTTTTTGGAATGAGACAATATGGAAGATAGCAAATCCGACCACTACGTCCCCATGAGCTGAAAACAGTGTCACAAAATGAGAAGTATTTTGAAGGTTTTTTGAAAGGTAGCACATGAAAATTTACTTGGAATGGCTTACAAATACCATGCATAGGAATTTATAGTGGACACAATGGCAAATTTGGTTTTTAGGAGTTGGATGCACGAGTAGAGCTCATACTCAGTACAAAATGAGGGCTAGCAAAAGACTGGGAGCGACCAACTAAGAGAGCAATAACGGCCATAATCATGCATAGCGACAAAACATCATTGAAAGAAGCATAAAGTGGTATCACAAGTCAAAAACCAAATGATCATAGAGGCTATAGGCGACTTATTTTTGTAGTCAACATGGTGTAAGCATGTGCCAAGTCAACCCAAATAAAGCATCAAAGGATAAAACCAAATAAATGCTTCCATATAATAAAAACAACGCATGATTTTTTCAAAGGCTCATTTAGCAATCTCAGTCATTTGAGACAAGTCATGCTACAGCAAAACCACTAAGCATACTATCAAAAAGACATCGAGCATGACATGAAAAAGTCTAAGCCGCAGTCTAAACAAGCTCCTTTTTGTACCACTTTTTTGTATAAAACTTTTTCTCTTTTCCAACACCATTCAAACCTTTTTTAGGACACTCTTTTGATGAAAACCAATAAAGATCAGAGGCAAAAATACACCTTGATGAAAAGATATAACAAGATCTGAACGTGAATCAAGGCGAAAACCGAAAGCTAAACGCAGTTCTAGAAAAAGAAGAACACTCGTTGAAACGAATAGAGTGAAGAAAATGGAGTGTTCTTGGCAAATGAAAAACAAGGCAACTTCTCCAAAAGGAATTTGTTGGGGTCCAACCATTTATTGCAGCAAACTAAACTAAACTAAACTGAAAACTAAAAAAAACTGACGCTCCAAGAAAAACGCATAATGCATGAAACAATAAAAATATAGTGTCTTCAAAGGTGACCTGATTTTTGCCGGTGAAGAAGGGGTGCCTCGGGGGCATCCCCAAGCTTTGACGCTTGTACTTCTTGGATATTTCTTGGGGTGATGCATGGGCATCCCCAAGCTTGAGCTTTTGTCCATTCTTCAACTCATCTCATCACTCTCCGATCCCTACACTTGAAAACTTCCTTCATACAAAACTAAACACAAATCTATTAGCAACATTAGTGTAAGCATAACATGGAATCAACCCTTTTTGCTTCAGGTTTCAACCTAAAACCACCACATATAAAGCATATACTACTGTAGCAACTTCCCCAAAATTTCCGTGATCAAAAGAACTCAAAAAGAAAGCGATAAAGCGGCAAACACAAATATTGGCAGAAATCTGTCAAAACAGAACAGCTGACAAATGTCGAATTTTTAGAGCATTTTATGTTACTCAAATCAAAAAGTGTTCAACTAATGAAAGTTTGGATATAACCTGGGGCATATGCACAAGAAATCGCAGGTCCGAAAGATATACAGAGAATTTTCACGAATTTTTACGGTGCAGCACCAAAAACTGTTTCAGGACAGCAACATCCCCAAATCTTACCTCACTCAAATTAGAGGCTTCTCTTGGCACAAACACGAAATAAAAATGATAAGGAGCGGTTATTACAGTAGTAATAACTTCCAAGACTCAAATAAAAGAAAAAGTACTGGAAAGTAAAACATTGGGTTATCTCCCAAGAGTGCTTTTCTTTAACGCCTTTGAGCTAGGCGCAGTAATTTGCAAAGATGCTCATGTGGTCGCCATATAAGAGCTTGAGGCAAAGGCGCCATATAGGAACTTAAAGCAATAGAGAGCATCAAAAACCAAGTATGGAACACATTTAAATCTAAACTACTTCCTATGAAAAATAGTCTTGTAAGAGACAAGTCATAAAAGCGCAAAGCAAAAAGCATAGGAAGGCAAAACAAGTACAACTTCAAGAATTGCAACATAAAGAGGGGAAACTCAATATTGTTGAGATCCATCAAACCATGTTTCCCTCTCTCATAATAACTTTTAGTGGCATCATGAATAGAATTAACAATATAACAATCACATAAAGCTTCCCTATCATGAGCCACATGCATAAAAGAATTAATACTCCCCACATGAAAGTAGTAGGAGCAGATTCAACAGAATAATTATTCTCATCACCATAATCATCAAAAATAGGAGGTATATTGTAATCATAACTAATTTTCTCCTCAAAAGTAGGTGAACTGAAAATATTATACCCATCATCATAACCATCATAAACTAGAGGTTTAGTATCATCACAAACTAGAGAATAGCTATTTCGCAAAGCATACTCATCAAACATATCATCATAAGAAGGAACATGGATAGTACTAATGGTACAACAATTATTAATCTTAGAATTTGTACCAAAAATATTTTCAATATCAAGAGTAGAGTGCTTTTCCCAATCATGATCACTAACATAGGTAACAGGCATAGGAACATCACATAGGGGAGATAAAATATCATCAGAGCAAACTTTCTCCACTAAAGCTGGGGAACTAAAAATATCATGCTTAACAAAACCAACTTCCCCAAGCTTAGACTTTTCTATAGCAACAATATTCAAAGCATTTGTACTAATAACATTGCTATGCGAAATAAGCTCCAAAGGTTTTTCAATTTTCTCTTCAAATCTAAACTTAGAAAAAAGACTAAAGAACTCTTTGTTTTCCATTAAGCCTAACTAGTGAAAATAAAAACAAGAAACAAAAAGATATAATTGCAGAATCTAAAGGAAATAACTCCGAGCACTCACACAGGAGGATGCGAGTACCTTTTACCTTACCTCCCCGGCAACGGCGCCAGAAAAGAGCTTGATGTCTATGCACGCGTCTGTTCTTGTAGACAGTGTTGGGCCTCCAAGTGCAGATGTTTGTAGAGCAACAGCAAGTTTCCCTTATGTGGATCACCCAAGGTTTATCAAACTCAGGGAGGAAGAGGTCAAAGCTATCCCTCTCAAGCAACCCTGCAATTACGATACAGAAAGTCTCTTGTGTCCCCAACACACCCAATACACTTGTCAGATGTATAGGTGCACTAGTTCGGCGAAGAGATAGTGAAATACAAGTGGTAGTGATGATTATAAGTCGCAAATGTAATCTGAAATAAATATCGCTGCGAGCAAACATGTAACAAAACAGGAAGTAAACGGTGTGCAATGCTTGGAAACAAGGCCTAGGAATCATACTTTCACTAGTGGATACACTCCCAACAAATATAACATAATTGAACCAATAGATACTATCATCAATATGCAACTCAAAACAATTCTCCAATAGAAAACATACACTAATCATGCGTAGGGCTACGAAGCACTCCTCAAAGTCCGTATGTACCCAAACTAGATTGTCCCACACTATCACCGTGAACGCACTAGATGGTTCCAACAAACACCAACATTTCATAGAGACATTAACCAAAAAGATACACATGATGCACACACTAGTCACCTTTACCCCATGATACGAGGTATCTCCGGAGAGTATAATAATAAAGCATAGGAGTAGCATAATATCTGAATAATAATATCTACCAATTCAACTAGATACAAAGCTCACGATCACATAAAGATCACATCATGGGAGAGAGAGGTGAACCACATAGCTACCAGTAGAGCCCTCAGCCCCGGGGGTGAACTACTCCCTCCTCATCATAGGAGACAGCAAGGTTGATGGAGATGGCGGTGAGGTCGATGGAGACGGCGGAGACGGCGATGGAGACCGATGGAGATGGCTCCGGGGGCACTTCCCCGTCCCCGCAGGGTGCCAGAACAGAGACTTCTATCCCCCGAAATTTGTCTTCGATGGCGGCGGCGGATCGCGGTGTGTTCTGGAAAACTGATCGGGGCTTTAGGTTTTTCCCGTCGGGGGGTCTTTATAGGCGAAGGGGCATCGTCAGAAGTGGACCGAGGTGGTCTCACACATAGGGGGCACGGCCAGGGCCTGGGCCGCGCCGCCCTAGTGTGTGGGCCCCTCGTGGCCCCACTCCGACTCCTCTTTGGTTCTCTGGAAGCTTCGGTGAAATTCTGGGCGACTAGCTTTGGTTTTGTCCAATTCCGAGAATATTTCCTGTGTAGCTTTTCTAAAACACAAAAACAGCAGAAAATAGGGAACTGGCACTGTGGCGACTTGTTAATAGGTTAGTTCTGGAAAATGCACAAAAGTGCCACGAAGTGTAACGAAACACTAAGCAAATGGTGTAAAACAAGCATGGAGCATCAAAAATTATGGATACGTTAGAGACGTATCACCTCCACGGCGGTAGGTTAAGAAGACCGGCTCTGCCCGAAGGGCCGGATGCGCCAGTAGCTGGCTGGCGACTCCACCGAGGAGAGCCAGAGCCGGGCGATGAAGACAAGATTCCTCTAACGGCTGTGTCACCGAAAGTGGCCTGGCCCCGACAAGATCGACAGAGGCAAAGGATGGGCATGACACAGGCCACGTCCAAACTCCACCAACCAGCGAATGAGAGCCTTCCCCACGAAAGGATCTGAGGCAAAAGGGAGGGCATATGCCTCCCCACGAAGATTGTAACAACTCAGAAATTGTAATCCACTCCTTATTATATAAAGTACCAAATTTTGGACCCAGATAAAACTTTTCTCTATTATCTTATGCATACATGTGTTTTCTATTATATGTATTTCATGATTTCATGTGTGTTATTTTGGATTGAGCATTGTTTAGATAATTCTAAGTGAACCAACAGAATCAATTGAGAAAGATTATAAGAATCAAAGAAACCAGAAATAAAAAGAAGAAAGAAAAAGAGAAGAAAAAGATGATCTAGGAAATCTGTTTGACTACACCACTTTGAGCCCTTGGATTAAGAAATCTACAACTCACCTTCATGTTTGGTTTGTTAGTTGAGCTTAACCAAGCTACATACTAACTCAACCAACAAAAATCTACTCAAAATTCAAACTAGAGCATCACTCAAACTTGAGCCAAAGTTTGAATCTGAAACAGGGACTATACCAAATTTTGAAATAAGATTTCTGCAAAACTTCTTCTTTCTTTATAACAAAAATATGACAGGACACCTTGGCCAATATGTTGATCACCCAAACTGAAAATTTTCAAAAATTCGAATTTCAAGTTCTTGCGGGCATTTCGTCGAACACTGGCAGAGAGAAATCAAACCAAATCAATTCCACTGTGGCTGCACTGTTCTGGCTCGCTCCAGAGCTGTAGCCATGCTCCTGGACGGTGCCTCGATCGACTCCAGCGCCCCCAGCCCCGACCCAAGCCAGGAGAAGCGGAGGGGAAACGAGGTTTGCGCCCAGGGCCCCCTCCCAGACATCTTCTTCCCTGCAGGATGCCGACCACCTTGGAGGCGCCAGAGCAGACCCACAGCCTC
This sequence comes from Dactylis glomerata, assembly GCA_007115705.1. Classification (NCBI taxonomy): domain Eukaryota; kingdom Viridiplantae; phylum Streptophyta; class Magnoliopsida; order Poales; family Poaceae; genus Dactylis; species Dactylis glomerata. The sequence continues at coordinate 415,901 of QXEO01000235.1, read as the reverse complement.
CCGCAGCCGAGCCAGCACCCTCCCAGCACGCCCCCGAGACCGCCGTGACCAGAGCGAGCTCCAAACGCTGCCAGGGCCCCCGTGCCGTCAAGCTTCTGGCCGCGCTTACCCTCGTTGCTCTGGCCTATAAAAGGCCCCGCCGATCAAACGGAGACACTCACCCCACTCCCAGCTACCTCCCAGACACGCTCGTTTAGCCCAGCTCGCTCTGGTTCGTCGACGCTCGCCACGCCGGCGAGGTACTGGACGCAAGGAGCGCCGTCGCGTTCGACCACCTGGGAGCACGCCGCTGCTGGGAATCGGAGGAGGAGACGCACCGCAGCCGATCCCGCACGTCGCCGACGAGCTCTGCATCCTCTACGCCACGCCCTCGCCGTCGAACATTCTTCACTGCAGCGCAGGTGAGCTCCCGCCCGTGCTAAGGAAGACGATGAGCGCGAGCCGTCCGATCTTGATCCAACGCTAGCGTACCGATTCGGGTTAGTTAAGTGAGCTGACACCACGACCCCACCTGTCAGCTCCCGTTTTATTTCTTTTCCCGCCGCAGCGAAGCAGTATGGGCCGGCCCGTTCGGGTTTTGACTGAATTGGGCCCAGCGAGTTTAGATTCGGTCCGTTACGTTTTTAATTATTTTCCCGCCTTTTCGAATTAATTCAAAACTGTTTCAGATATGATTTTCAAATTTAAATTCCAAGAGTTTTACAAATCCATTTGTAGCAAATAAATATGCGTTGGAAAGCTTGTAAAATACTCTACACAATAGAACTGGTTAGAATTCAAAATAAGTGAGGAATTTAATTAGATATGAATAGTGTGACCATAGCTTGTTTAATCATAAGGGATTGCTAGAAAATTATTTAAGCCATCAAAAATCATGAAAATTAAAATGTGACCTCACCAATGACCCCTCTTACTGTTAGTCAACACTAATCAACCCCAAACCCTATTAGTGTTATCAATTAGACCTTAACCCAACTCTTGTTAGTCACATAAAATGATAGATTCCTATTGCACACTTAGAAATAATTTGCCCTCTTACCAATTCACCTAGTTGATTCCTTCTCACTTGAACTAGCATTAGTACCCCTAAACCAATACTCATGCTCAGAAAGAGAACCCCATATGACCCTTAGTAGAGAATCTAACTTGCACACTTGAAGAAAACTTAGAAGAAAAACTTACCATCCAACACCCTAAAATGCAACGTGAATGCTATTGTTAACAAACAAAGATGTGTGCTTGGTGTGTGGTTAAACATTGTGTGGTGATTGTGTGCTTTGTGTTTATTCATGATTAGACGCTAGTGTTGCCGAGGAGGATATTGGAAGGGATTATTATTATCAAGAAGAAGAAGAATACCCCGGACACTTTGCCAACCAAGGCAAGCCATCTTTTGATTCATACTCCCCATGCCCAGTTTTAATATTGCATTCTACTTGTTTTAAGTAAATTGCATGATTGAATTGCTAGAGTAGAATGATAGCAGTATAGTGATCTCTTGCTTAACAAGAGCATCAAGCCGATTTTATCCAACTCTATTTAGTGGTCATCACTCAATGTAGCTGCTTAGTTGCTAATAAAATTGGAGGTCATTTATAAGGGGAATCCTAGTTGAGAATTGGTGACTTGAACTTGAAACATGATATTGGAGGTTTCTCCTACATGGTGGTTTTATGAAAGAAAATAATCTTGACTAAGAACTATGAAACATATTTCTCAATTTGACAACGAGTGATGTACTATGGGAGCCAATTATACCGTACGACCATATTACCCCTATGTGGGAAGGGGCTTAACCCGTAGCTTGTTTATCTTAGTATGGGAGGCCTTGTATCAAATCTTTATGGAAGGACACCGTGCGCGGTTACTTCTGAACCAGGTGGACTCCACCAACCCGGCACCCGGGATGGCCAGAACTAGAGGCGCCGGAGCGGGGATTCCGTACCCCGGGCTCTAGGGAAGGATCCTATACTAGGGTGAGCAAGTGAAAGGTTTTGTTTGATTATCTGAACCCCGCATACTTTTGTATGACGAACCGTGGATTTCTCCCGGCAGATGTATCGAATCTTGTGGGTAAAGTGTACCCCTCTGCAGAGGTTTTCAAACTATTCGAATAGCCGCGTCCGCGGTCATGGACGGTTGGCAAGCTGTGCCTGGCTTTTGTCAATAATAAAAACAACTTATGGTAAACTTAGTGAATGACACGAATTGAATTGACTTGACTTGACCAGGATATTGACACACTTGAAATTCCTCTTTAAATTGAACTTAGAGAATTAAACTCCTTTTCTACCAATGAACATTCTTGGGAAATAAAGTTAGCTTTTGCAAATCAACTTAGTGCTTAGTCCACCCTACCAACCTTGCATATCAACTTTCTCATTTCAATTATAAGATGGTTTGCGAGTGCATCCAATGTACTCATGGCTGTGTCCCTGGCTATCAACTTGGCCAGACTATGGGGAAGAATACCAGGAGGAAGGGTATGAAGAAGAGTACCAGAACTAAGATCATCTCCGTGAGTCGCCATTTCCTGTAGGGTGAAGGCATGGACCCGAAGACGTTATTTCCGCTGCTATATTGTGTTGTATTATGACTTGGTCTATATGGCCATTGTACTTGAACCATCGTATTGTAATGTCTATGGAACTGGTTACCAACTACGTTATGTATATCGCAACAATGGTTCTGGGATTGCGGTGGAATACATAACGGGCACTTCGAATTTGTATCAAATTTGAGGTCGTCACAAGTTGGTATCAGAGCCTAGGCTGACCATAGGAGACCTTAGTTAGAATGGGCGTTCAATGAAAATTTGATAAAAGCAAAGATATAAGTAATGGTTGCAAAATTGCTTAGTCTTTCCTCTCTAATTGCAAAGTTTTATACATACTTCAGTTTTTGACTACTTAAAATTTTGCACACTTGAGTTGGTCACTAACTTAATCTAATCTAAAATTTTGTAGATGGCCCCGGTATTCGTTGAGCACTACCAGTTGGGCCATGGTGGCAGCCTTTGTTTCGAGCGCGACCTCACCACTTTGACCTTGTTCCTGGATCGTTTGTATCCGGAGTTCAAGGGAGCCGTGCTCAATGAGCACCCCGATGGAGAGCTACGGTGGCTCATCCGAGCTAGTTGCCGTGGCAAGAAGGGGAATTTGAGTTCTCCAAGGGTCAAGTTTGAACTTGTGGAGAACACTTGGGCCGATGGTTTGGTCCGAGGTATGCAGGAGATGCACGCCCGCTTATGCGGACTGCATGTGGAGGAGGTCCAGGGGGAGCGCTTTAGGAACTTTGCTCGGCGTGATGCGGACGGGCGTCCCGCAAACATGCCCAGGCAGAATGAGCCAAGTACCTACATCGACCACATGGACTTCTTGCTGTACTCCACTCAGCAGGAGGCCGACCGTGCCCGTACTAGGGCCAACCTCGAGCACTTCGCACTAGTGGAGGCGAGGAGCACTATCAGGATTCTTGCGAAGGAGCGCAAGAGCCTTCGTCGCCAGCGTGATGAGAAGGAACAGGACCTTGAGGAGTTGAAGGCCAATGTGGCGGAGTTGACTGAGTACATTGAGAGTCTTGAGGATCACCTTGGTGAGGAGGAAGGCATTGATCTCCGCAAGGAGGATAATGCCCTCATTAGTGATGAGGATGACTTCATGGAGGACCTTGATGATCCGGAAGATGGTGGGCACAATGGATTCATTGTGAGTGACGAGGAGGAAGACCCTGAGGAGCCCGCGGTTTAGATCAGAGATCCCCGTGTTATGAGTTCACCTTGTTTCACTTCATGTAGGTGTGAGTTGTACCCCCCCCCCTCTCTAGTAGACGAGTCGCAATGGTTTGATGTAAACCATTTGTAATGTGTGAACTCGTATGTATGATATGTTTGATGAGTGTTGAATGAAATATGAATTTGGCCCTTAAGGCCTTAGTAAGACAAAATTGCATCATCCATGTTACCTTTAAATCTTAGAAATTAGCTTTTCCCTCTTGTCTTACACACCTTATCTTCAGATGCCGCGAGCACCACCACCCCCGAACCCGGAAATGGCCGAACTACTAAGGTTGATCATGGAAGATCGGGAAGCAGCCCGAGCTGAGCGCCAAGCTAACTTGGCCACTCTTCAGCAATTGACCCAGATGGTAATGAACCACAACAATGGCAATGGCAATGATAATGGTGAAGGAGAAAACAATGGCAATGGAGATCACCGATCCAAGTTAAGGAGTTTCCAGAACACCAACCCACCTATATTTGCTAAGTCTGAAGAGCCCTTAGATGCCGATGATTGGCTTCGCACTATGGAAAACAATTTGGCAGTCGCCGAAGTTGGTGAAAATGAGAAGGTCTTGTATACCACCCACTATCTTGCTGGAGCAGCGAGAGCATGGTGGGATAGCACCCGTGCGATGCAAGCCCCAGGGTATGTAATGCCTTGGGAGGAGTTCAAGAGCAAGTTTAGCAAACCCACGTCCCTATGGGATTGGTTAAAAGGATGAGAGATGAGTTCAGGAATCTGAAGCAAGGTTCCCTATCCGTGGTGGATTACCGTGACAAGTTCCTTACCTTGTCTAGGTATGCCCCAGATGACACCAACACCACTGAGAAGAAGCAAGAAAGGTTTCTGGATGGACTTCATGATGAGATGCAATGTGTCTTGGTCAGTATCCACTTTGCCGACTTGGAGTCGCTGGTTGACTCTGCCATTCAGATGGAAGGCAAACTTAAGCAAGCTACCGAGAACCGCAAGCTCCGTATGATGTATCAAGGCAACTCGAGCAACTCGCAGAAGCCAAGGGGAAATGCACCTATGGGTTTTGCCCCAAGACCTATGAGGCCGTCTGCACCTGCTCCGCGTCCCAACTATCCTAGCCGTCCGCTCGGCAACAACTTCAACCGTGCACCCCCAAGACCTAGTGGCAACAACTTCAACACCAATACTCCAAGGCCAAATGGCGCCCCTGTGTTACCCAAGCCTGGTGACAAGTCTGGAGTTACCTGTTATGAGTGCGGACTCAAAGGGCACTACTCCAATGAGTGCCCCAAGAAGCTTAATGATGCATCAAAGACCACTGCTCCTGCTCAGCAACAGCGTCGTGTGGGAAATGGCAAGAACTATCCACCAAGGAAACCGCCTCACTCTCAAGGCCGTCTGAATCACATGAATGTTGAAGAAGCTCAGGAAGCGACCGACGTTGTGCTTGGTATGTTCCCTGTTAACTCAGTTCTTGCAAGAGTTCTGTTTGATTCTGGAGCTTCACACTCATTTGTTACCCAACTATTCGTTGATAAAAGTGGACTTCAACCCACACCTTTGAAAGATGTCATGTCTGTGCAAATTCCCGGGTCAGTAACCAAAGCTAGTTGTACCTACCTGGCAGTGCCCATAGAAATTCATGGGATCTCATTCTTAGCCAGTTTGATTGTGTTAGGAACCAAAGGATTGGAAGTGGTCCTAGGTATGGATTGGATGTCTCAACACCAAGGAATTATAGATTGTGCCAAAAAGACCATCACCATGAGAAGTAGCCATGGAGTTTTAGTAAAGCATGTGTCAGTCAAACCCATCCCAATCCCCAGATGTCATAAGAGTATCTCAGGACCAACTTTAGAGCAAGTCCCCATCGTCTGTGAATACCCGGATGTTTTTCCCAATGAGCTACCCGGAATGCCACCGGATCGGGATATCGAGTTTATTATTGAGCTTATCCCCGGAACGGGATCAATAGCCCAAAGACCCTATCGTATGAACCCAGCGGAACTAGTTGAGTTGAAGAAGCAATTGGATGACCTTTTGAGTAAAGGATTGATTCAGTCAAGTTCTTCTGCTTGGAGATCACCCGTTCTGTTTGTGGATAAAAGTGACGGTTCTAGCCGACTGTGCACTGATTACCGCAAGCTAAACGATGTGACCATCAAGAATAAGTATCCTCTCCCGAAGATTGAAGATTTGTTTGACCAATTGACTGGGGCCCGAGTATTCTCGAAGATAGATCTTAGAACTGGATACCACCAACTGAAGATCCGTGCGACGGATATCCCCAAAATAGCCTTCACTACCCGATACGGATTGTATGAGTACACCGTAATGTCATTTGGATTAACCAATGCCCCTGCTTATTTCATGAACCTCATGAATAAGGTTTTTATGGAGTTTTTGGATAAGTTTGTTGTTGTCTTCATTGATGACATTCTCATCTACTCCAAGTCCGAAGAAGAGCATGCAACCCACTTGAGATTAATCTTAGAAACCTTAAGAGAGCATCAGCTGTATGCCAAGTTCAGTAAATGTGAGTTTTGGTTGAAGGAAGTTGGATTCTTAGGCCATGTATTATCAGCAGGAGGAATATCCGTAGACCCCAAGAATATCAAATCCGTCATGGAATGGGAAGCCCCTACCACTCAAACCGAAGTTAGAGGTTTTCTCGGATTAGCAGGATACTACCGCAAGTTTGTTGAAGGGTTTTCAAGCATTGCCCGGCCAATGACCCAACTCTTGAAGAAAGACAAGAAGTTTGAATGGACCCCTAAGTGTGAAGAGAGTTTTCAAGAACTCAAGAAGCGATTGGTGACCGCCCCCGTCTTAACCATGCCCGATATCACCAAGAATTTTGATGTCTATTGCGATGCTTCCAAACTTGGACTTGGTTGTGTCTTGATGCAAGAAGGCAAGGTCATAGCTTACCTCTCTCGGCAGCTTCAACCTCACGAAGAAAATTATCCAACCCATGATCTAGAGTTAGCAGCTGTAGTTCTTGCTCTAAAGACCTGGAGGCACTATCTGATGGGCAACCGTTGTGAGATCTACACTGATCACAAGAGTTTGAAGTATATTTTCACTCAAAAGGAGTTGAACATGAGGCCCAAGGGAGACCAGCCGGCACCAGGCTGCCGGTTGGGGGTAGAAGGGCCGAAGGGTAGGGGGATTAAGGAAAAAGTTGAGGGAACCAGGCTAAGGCAGGTGATGCTTGCGGTGGTGTTATCTTTTCACCGTCCAGTTGGGAACCCCAAGAGGAAGGTATGATGAATATAGCAGCAAGGTTTTCCCTCAGTAAGAAACCAAGGTTTATCGATCCGAAGGGGAACAAGCCAAACAACTGAAGGTGATGCTTGCTAGCTTGCAACAGCTCAGGACAATTTATAAGGCGCCTCGTCCAAGCTTTGCTTTGCTAGCTGCAACGCGGAACCTGCACACAACACAACCAAATACTTTGCTCCCAACTTACGATGAGGTTGTCAATCTCACCGGTTTGCTTGAAACAAAGGAATGAGCGTATCGAGTGGAAACTAGTAATAGTATGCGAGTAAAGTAAACAGTGCGAGTAAAGTAGACAGGTGATAGCAATATAAAGGAAATAGGACCGGGGTCCACAGTTCACTAGCGGTGTCTCTCCATAAGATAAAATAATACAAGCTGGGTAAACAAATTACAGTTGGGCAATTGATAGAATAAAGACAACGTGCATATGATGAGAGGATCACTATGAGATTTACTCTGGGCATTACAACAAGATACATAGACCGCCATCCAACTGCATCTATGACTAATAATCCACTTGTGGTGAATCAATCCGAGAACTCCACAAGTATTAAGTTGCGAACAACCGATCATTGCATTAAGCAAAGTGTGAAATGTAAACAAAACATAGGCCCTCGAGCATATGAATGTTGTTTTCCCCCTAGTAGCAACAACACATCTACAACCTTAGACGTTTCTATCACTCCCCCAGATTAAATAGAGGCATGAACCCACTATCGAGCATAAATACCCCCTCTTGGAATCACTAGCAACTACTCGGCCAAGATAGCTACTAACAACAGAGTGCATGCAAGATCATAAACAACATAGAGATAACATAAGATAAATTTCAGTACATCAACTCAAGCATAACACCAATATTCATCGGATCCCAACAAACCAAACATGTAGAATTACATAACGGTGATCTCAATCATGTAGGGCAGCTCATGAGATCTAAACATGAAGCACATGGTGGAGAAGACAACCATCTAGCTACTGCTATGGACCCATAGTCCAAGGTAGACTACTCACTCATCGCTCCGGAGGCAAGCATGGCGATGAAGAAGACCTCCGGTGGCGATTCCACTCTCCGGCAGGGTGCCGGGAAGAGCTTCTGGACCCTCCCGATCTTCGGGTCGACGGCGGCGGCAGATCGCGATGTGTTCTGGAAAACTGATCGGGGGTTTAGGTTTTTCCCGTCGGGGGGTCTTTATAGGAGAAGGGGCATCGTCAGAAGTGGACCGAGGTGGTCTCACACATAGGGGGTGCGGCCAGGGCCTGGGTCGCGCTGCCCTGGTGTGTGGGCCCCTCGTGGCCCCACTCTGACTCCTCTTCGCTTCTCTAGAAGCTTTGGTGAAATTCTGGGCGATTGGCTTTGGTTTCGTCCAATTCCGAGAATATTTCCTGTGTGGCTTTTCTGAAACACAAAAACAGCAGAAAACAAGGAACTGGCACTGTGGCGACTTGTTAATAGGTTAGTTCCGGAAAAGGCACAAAAGTGCCACGAAGTGTAACAAAACACTAAGCAAATGGTGTAAAAACAAGCATGGAGCATCAAAAATTATGGATACGTTGGAGACGTATCAGCATCCCCAAGCTTAACTCCTGCTCGTCCTCGAGTAGGTAAGTGATTACAAAAGAAATAATTTTTGAGGTGACATGCACCTACACAATCTTGATCATCTATGTAAGCGTTGTGCGCTGGGATCAAAAGAACTTAAAACATGGGCATGAAAGATATGATCTTGATAGAAGAAACTTAGCAACCATGTTATAACATGAAAATGAACACAAACAAAAGATCATGAAAATGAAACAATGAAAGTCAAACGTGTGTTCAAATCATAAGGAAAAACATACAAATGGTTTTCAGCTTGTCCTTCATGAGAGAGCAAAACATAAATGCATAGGACACCTTCAAGTTTAAGAGGGCGACTAGATACAAATAATTTAAGAACAAGTGAAAACAACAATATGAATCAATCAATGAAAACTTTGGGACAATGCACATTATACTAAGAATGACAACTATGCTCTCTTAATGGTGCATAAAGGTAGAAGGTGGAGACTCAACATAAAAGTAAAAGAAACGCCCTTCGCGGAGGGAAGCAGTGATTGCAAGTTTTATAAACCTTCAAAAATTATGGTACTTACCGGCTTTGAGCTCTCATTGCCCCCATCATAAGCATCTTGAATGGTTAAAGCTAATGCGAGAACACTTATGCTGCATATGCTTGACAAATCATAAGTTGAAAACCTTGTGTCCCATGAATACGAGTACCCAAACCTCATGCTACTTTACTTAGAGTCCCAAGCAAGCTCTTGTCATTGTAAGTATATACGTATCATCGAGAACCGCCAACGGGGTACCTCTGTGCCCGATGACATGGAATAAGCCCACATCAAAATGACAGGACAAGCAGACAATGAACACCTCGACATCTCTTTTATTTACCATTTGTATAGCTTTTTATTTTGAGATGCGTCGTCGAATGTCCACCATGGGCATGCTGCAATCCACCATGAATTATGCATGGCTTAGATTGGCGGCCCAGGCATTTCTCTAACACATATACAAACTCCATGATCTCGCAAGATTCCCAATTCATTTCACACCGCGAGTATCCATAAACAAAAGATCACGATATCAACTCAAATAAGAAGTGCAATGTTGAAAGCTTGCCCCATGATGGCATGGTTGGGCTAATCTCCAACTTACAACTTGCAAGCATAACAACTCAACATAAGAGACCACAATGTAAAAAATTTAAGAACGAGAAAAATAAAGTGTGCCATCCGATTCGTGAGAGCTTTATTGACCAATTTTCGCATAACACTGGTAAGAGTTTAATTTGAAGAGTAGATAAAAGCAAGTCAAATGTACTTTGGAATAGCAAATTGCTAATAGGTATGTATGTTGGACACTTTGGCAAACTTGGTTTTTAGGAGTTGGATGCACGAGTAGAGCTCATACTCAGTACAAGGCGAGGGCTAGCAAAAGACTGGGAGCGACCAACTAAGAGAGCAATAATGGCCTTAATCATGCAAAGCGACAAAGCGACATTAAAAGAAGCATAAGATGGAATCAAAAGTCAAAAACTAAATGATCATAGAGGCTATTGGCGACTTTGTAAGAGTCTAACATGTGTGAGCATGCGCCAAGTCAACCCAAATAAAGCATCAAGGAGAAAACCAAAATAATGCTTCCAAACGATAAAAACAACGCATGATTTTTTCAAAGGCTCATTAAGCAATCTCGGTTATTTGAGATAAGTCATGCTACAGCAAAACCACTAAGCATACTATCAAAAAGACATCAAGCACGACATGCAAAAGCCTAAGCCGCAGTCTACACAAGCTCCTTCTTGTACCACTTTTTTGCATAAAGCTTTTTCTCTTTTCCAACACCATTCAAACTTTTTACAAACACCTCTTTTGATGAAAACCAATAAAGATCAGAGGCAAAAATACACCTTGATGAAAAGATATAACAAGATCTGAACGCGAATCAAGGTGAAAATTGAAAGCTAAACGCAGTTTTAGAAAAAGAGAACACTCGTTGAAATTATAAGAATGAAAAACGGAGTGTTCTTGGCAAATGAAAAGCAAGGCAACTTCTCCAAAAGAAATTTGTTGGGGTCCAACCATTTATTGCAGCAAACTAAACTAAACTAAACTAAACTGAAAACTAAAAACAACTGACGCTCCAAGAAAAACGCATAATGCATGAAGCAATAAAAATATAGTGTCTTGAAAGGTGACCTGATTTTTGCCAATGAAGAAGGGGTGCCTCGGGGGCATCCCCAAGCTTTGACGCTTGTACTTCTTGGATATTTCTTGGGGTGATGCATGGGCATCCCCAAGCTTGAGCTTTTGTCCATTCTTCAACTCATCTCATCACTCTCCGATCCCTACACTTGAAAACTTCCTTCATACAAAACTAAACACAAATCTATTAGCAACATTAGTGTAAGCATAACATAGAATCAACCTCTTTTGCTTCAGGTTTCAACTCAAAACCACCACATATAAAGCATATACTACTGTAGCAACTTCCCCAAAAGTTCCGTGATCAAAAGAACTCAAAAAGAAAGCGATAAAGCGGCAAACACAAATATTGGCAGAAATCTGTCAAAACAGAACAGCTGACAAAGGTCGAATTTTTAGAGGGTTTTCTGTTGTTCAAATCAACAATTGTTCAACTAATTAAAGTTTGGATATAACCTGGGTCATATGCACAAGAAATCGCAGGTCCAAAAGATATACAGAGAATTTTCACGAATTTTTACGGTGCAGCACCGAAAACTGTTTCAGGACAGCAACATCCCAAAATCTTACCTCGCTCAAATTAGAGGCTTCTCTTGGCACAAAAACGAAATAAAAAGGATAAGGAGAGGTTATTACAGTAGTAATAACTTCCAAGATTCAAATAAAAGAAAAAGAACTGAAAGTAAAACAATGGGTTATCTCCCAAGAGTGCTTTTCTTTAACGCCTTTTAGCTAGGCTCAGTAATTTGAGAAGATGCTCACATAAGAAATATGAATGGAAGCCTAAAAAGAGCATCAAGGAACAAATATAAAACACATTTAAGTCTAACCCACGTCCTATGCATAGGAATCTTGTAAGAAAATAAATCAAAGAAGCACATAGTCACAAGTATGGGTAGATAAAACAAGAGCAACTTTGGAACTTTCAATATAAAGAGAGGTGTTTTAGTAACATGAGAATTCCAGCAACCATATTTTCCTCTCTCATAATAATTTTCAGTAGCATCATGAACAAACTCAACAATATAAATATCACACTCGCCCTCCTTTGTTAAGCATGTAGGGCTATCAAATAAGGTATTAGTTAAAGAGTTACTCTTATTGGGAGGTAGACATGGGTAGCTCCATTCTTCCTCCTCTTGATCATCACTCTCCTCCTCTTTTTCATCCAATGAGCTTCCAGTTTCAGCAATTTCTTCTTCCATAGGCTCCTTCAAGGCATTAATCTCTTCCGTTGGAGAGCATCTATTAAGATATTTAAGAATATAGCCATTTTCTTCCTTGTAATTATCAAAGCAAAATGTAAGTATATCATAAACCTCATATTTATAAGGTGCATCATCAGTATTTTCAAGCAAATAAGCAAGTTCGAATGCACCCTTCCAAGCAATAAATTCTTCAATTTGTTCCACATCATAAAAGTCATAATTTCCATTAATATAAGAAGATATGGTAACATCATCATTATACTCACATTGAAAATGGAGGTGTTTATACCTCCTACAGCAACAAGATCTATCAAAGCAATAAGTAACATTATAAGTAGAGCACACATTTCTAGCAATGATATACAATCTATTGATTTGTTCCCATAAGTGTTTCCCTTTTTGTGACAAGCGGTGTTCCTCATAATAATTTTGCTGCTCTTCCATGAACCCACCTTGCCAAAAAGATTTAGTTTCAAAGAAACCAACCATTGATAGAAAGCATGATAAAGCAAGACAATAACAGACCAACAAAAATAACAACTATAATAGGAACTAATTTTTTTTGTGTTTTTGATATAAAACAATGCAAGTAAAAATAAAGTAAAGCAAAACAATAAACAATGTAAAGGATGTGCGTGCGAAAACTCCCCTCGCAGAAGTCTTCTTCTTCCTCCCTGGCAATGGCGCCAGAAAAATTCTTGATGCTTGCGGTGGTGTTATCTTTTCACCGTCCAGTTGGGAACCCCAAGAGGAAGGTATGATGAATATAGCAGCAAGGTTTTCCCTCAGTAAGAAACCAAGGTTTATCGATCCGAAGGGGAACAAGCCAAATGACCGAAGGTGATGCTTGCTAGCTTGCGACAGCTCAGGACAATTTATAAGGCGCCTCGTCCAAGCTTTGCTTTGCTAGCCGCAATGTGGAACCTGCACACAACACAACCAAATACTTTGCTCCCAACTTACGATGAGGTTGTTAATCTCACCGGTTTGCTTGAAACAAAGGAATGAGCATATCGAGTGGAAAATAGTAATAGTACGCGAGTAAAGTAAACAGTGCGAGTAAAGTAAACAGGTGATAGCAATATAAAGGAAATAGGACCGGGGTCCACAGTTCACTAGCGGTGTCTCTCCATAAGATAAAATAATACAAGCTGGGTAAACAAATTATAGTTGGGCAATTGATAGAATAAAGACAATGTGCATATGATGAGAGGATCACTATGAGATTTACTCTGGGCATTACAACAAGATACATAGACCGCCATCCAACTGCATCTATGACTAATAATCCACTTGTGGCGAATCAATCCGAGAACTCCACAAGTATTAAGTTGCGAACAATAGATAATTGCAATAAGCAAAGTGTGTAATGTAAACAAAGCATATGCCCTCTAGCATATGAATGTTGTTTTCCCCCTAGTAGCAACAGCACATCTACAACCTTAGAGGTTTCTGTCACTCCCCCAGATTAAATAGAGGCATGAACCCACTATCGAGCATAAATACCCCCTCTTGGAGTCACTAGCAACTACTCGGCCAAGATAGCTACTAACAACGGAGAGCATGCAAGATCATAAACAACATAGAGATAACATAAGATAAATTTCAGTACATCAACTCAAGCATAACACCAATATTCATTGGATCCCAACAAACCAAACATGTAGAATTACATAACGGTGATCTCAATCATGTAGGGTAGCTCATGAGATCTAAACATGAAGCACATGGTGGAGAAGACAACAATCTAGCTACTGCTATGGACCCATAGTCCAAGGTACACTACTCACTCATCGCTCCAAAGGCAAGCATGGCGATGAACAAGACCTCCGATGGTGATTCCCCTCTCCGGCAGGGTGCCGGGAAGAGCTTCTGGACCCTCCCGATCTTCGGGTCGACGGCGGCGGTGGATCGCGATGTGTTCTGGAAAACTGATCGGGGGTCTAGGTTTTTCCCATCGGGGGGTCTTTATAAGCGAAGGGGCATCGTCAGAAGTGGACCGAGGTGGTCTCACACATAGGAGGCACGGCCAGGGCCTGGGCCGCACCGCCCTGGTGTGTGGGCCCCTCGTGGCCCCACTCTGACTCCTCTTCGGTTCTCTAGAAGCTTCGGTGAAATTCTGGGCGACTGGCTTTGGTTTCGTCCAATTCTGAGAATATTTCCTGTGTAGCTTTTCTGAAACACAAAAATAGTAGAAAATAGGGAACTGGCACTGTGGCGACTTGTTAATAGGTTAGTTCCAGAAAATGCACAAAAGTGCCACGAAGTGTAACGAAACACTAAGCAAATGGTGTAAAAACAAGCATGGAGCATCAAAAATTATGGATATGTTGGAGACATATCAGTAGGCCAGCGAATGGTCGATGATCACAGTCTCTCGATGTTTAGGCTGAGTAGCCACGTCAAAGAGGTTCGAAGCTAGAGCTGCCTCGCTCGATGTTAGCACCGTATGCGAACAAGCTAGTTTTAGGCCAGCTGTCATTCCAGCTGCCCCAAAACTCGGGAGCTAGGGGGAAGGGGAATTGGCCCTTAGAAGTGGGCTGGCTCCAGTCCCTCGCCGGCTGTTCGATCAGTTGGCGCTGCGACATGACCAGCAAAAGAGCGTCGAAATTGAAATCTAGCGTTCGCAAAGAAGTGGCTAAAGCCAGAGATCTGGAGGTTCACTCCAGCCGTGGCAAGGGTTATGCGAAGGCTCGGGAAAGGGAAACGTGCCGGCTCCGGCCTCGCCCGAGCCGGCACAGGACTTAGTTTCCATTTCTATCTTCTCAAGTCGGTGCTAGCTTACATCTCCCAAAGCCGGCCAGCAGAGGCACTTCTCCCTCCACGCTGAAACCGGAAGACCTCGCCAGGAACGTCTGCTTAAGTGGGTGGCTATCTTAGCCTCTACCTACAAGCCTGCGCAGCGATGATCCTAACGCAGGAGGAATCCTAACTGCGAAATCGTCACCGCGCTCCGATGGAATTAGAGGACATTCATGCAAGAACAAGCACATAGCAAATGAAGAAAGATAAACAAGACTTGTAGAAAATTAAAAAGTCCTTAACATCTGGCGGGTGGTTACATAATTAAGGCTGCGCTAAGGGCCGAGGTAACAAAAGATACTCCCCCACCCTAAGCACCCGAAATTCTCCATTGACGAAGCCGTCGTCAAGGAAGGGGCTTCGGTGGTGCTAGCTGATCACGGCCAGGGGAAGTAGGCGCGGGCGCAGCCGGAGGTGTCGATGATGCGGACGCAGAGGATGGGCGACTCGGTGCGACGGGTCATGATGAGGGACCAGCCACACTTCAGGTCGTAGTCGTCGATGAACCTCGTCCAGCCATCGGCGAGGTAGCTCTTCCCCTCCTCGTCATGGAGGATTTCGACGACGTACAGGGGCTGGCCGTCGCTACCCTCCTCCACCATGATGCTCGTCGGGGGGTTCCTCCCCATAGTGCCGACGAAGCTGGCGGGGAGTGGCAGGCGCTCCTCGCACCGGGCCCACAGATGCACCACGAAGGTGGTGAATCCGTGCTCTGAGACATAGGAGAGCCGCTGCCGCGGCGGCGAGCGCCGAGGCTTGCGCGCCTTGGCGGTGGCCGCACCGGATGAGCAGCCGACGCCTGCGCCGGCGAGGCCCGGGGGAGCCGCCCCGACCGCGATTGCAGCGCCGACGATGGCGGCCGCTGCCTCTATGGGAGTCGCGGCGAGGCCGGCGACGGAGGTTGCACCCGCGGGGGCCGCGGCGTTGGTGGCGGCCAAGGCAACCACCCCTGCGGGGGCCGCAGTAATGGCGACGGCGGGAGCCGCCCTAGCAGACTCCGCGGCGGCCGCAGCTGCGAGCGCCACCAAGGTCTTCTTGTTGCGGCCGCCCGGTGGGCGGCCACGATTGCGAGGAACCGGCGGTGTCGCCACCGGGTCTTTCGCCCCGTTCCTGCTCCCAAACGGGCGGCCGCGCTTGCGCCCGCCCGATCCGCTGGGGACTCCGGCCCCGGCTCTGCTAAGGGCTCTGGTCAACGACATTGAGGCGAAGGAGATGAGCTGGATATGCTGAGGGAACCACTCGGCGAAGAGGAAGAGTGAAGGCGCTCGGGAGTGGGGAAAAACCCTTGAGAGCTCCGAGACTTTAAAGGATGGCGAGGCGTGGAAAGTCGAGAATGCGAGTAAATCAAACGCGTGGTGTTTCGATGGGATGCATCACTGACGTAAGCCTCATCTCGCCACATGACGTTCTCTGGAATCATTACGGAGACCGAAGAGTCCAAACGACAAGACATGACACTGCAGCACTGCGCTGGCCGCAGCGTGGGATTAGAACCCGATGCGGCAC
This sequence comes from Dactylis glomerata, assembly GCA_007115705.1. Lineage (NCBI taxonomy): Eukaryota > Viridiplantae > Streptophyta > Magnoliopsida > Poales > Poaceae > Dactylis > Dactylis glomerata. The sequence goes on along the minus strand of QXEO01000235.1, from coordinate 399,592 downwards.
AAGTTCCGAGGGGCCGCGTACCGGCTAGCGGCCGCGTGGCGGTCGCCAGCCGGATCGGTCTTGGAGCCAGCACAACCCGAGACGGCCGGTGACTCTCCGCGAGGCCTGAACTCAAGACCAACAACCTCTAGGCCGGACGAGGAATCCTGGGACTTCGACGGAAACGAACAAGACTTTGGCGAGGAGAAGAACCCGCCAAAGCCCCATGCAAACCCATGAGACTTCGCCAGTTTCGGGGGCTAGTGTCGTGGGGATGACTTCTAGGCATGCCAAGGGCCGTGCTATCTGCCAGCTGGCGTCCCAGGAACCTCCACGGCGCTAGGTTAAGAAGACCGGCTCTGCCCGAAGGGCCGGCTGAGCCAGCAGCCGGCTGGCGACTCCACCGAGGAGAGCCAGAGCCGGGCGATGAAGACAAGATTCCTCCAATGGCTGTGTCGCCAAAAGTGGCCTGGCTGTTAGGGTAAATTGCCCCTAAGTATGTTTTTGGTAATTAATGACAATCCCTATGGACTAATATTTTCATTGAGCTTTTTATGAAGGAATTGTTCATAGGAATTGCTTGAAGTCCATGTGTTGGATTCAAGGCTTGTATACCATGAAGATAAAGATATATCTTAAGTATTGGCATCAAGATCATTAAATAGAAGAGATGAATCCAATATGATCAAGAAGAATAAATAAAGATGTAGTTCTTGTGTAGAACTCAAGTAATCCATGCTCTAGCTTATGTGTTAAGCCAAGGAGTCTCAAGATCTTGAGAGTTTGGCTACAAGAGAAGAATTCAAGATATGGCTCTATGTCGAGGTCATGATGGTCTCATGAGTTGAGATATGATTGACTAATACCTAGAGCATGCAATCAAATGAAGAATTCTTTATGTGGCTCAAGATATTGTGATAGAGCATGAGAAGATTCAAGGTTGACCAAGGCAAAGATCAAAGATTGGATTCTAGATTGGTCAACACATGAAGCATAAGGAATGTGCCACATGGGACCAATCGGTCTTGTGGTATGGTATGGTTTGTCAATTATGCTTTGTGGACTAACCCATTACATATGTGTGTTTGTGTTGTCTATGTGGGTTAGGTATTGTGTCATGGATATGCATCACTAGTGAGATTTCATATAGCCCATGAAAGGATGACATCAAGTGGTGGTTGTCATCAAGGTTGAGAAGTACAAGTTTCAAGATAAGCATCTCGAGAAGATCACATGCTTGAAGCTTGTCATCCATTTGGTGATAATGAAATTGTGAAGACATACCTTAGTGAAGGTATCCCATAGTGGTGAATGGGGGAGCATATTGGAAGTCTTCACGAAGCAACAATGATGAAGTGAAGCATTCCGGCTTGACGAAAGCATGAAGCATCATCATCAAGATCAAGCGGGGTGCATAAGGCAAAGGTTTGTCCTTGCTAGGTTTTCCTTTTACCGGTCTCAAGGTGTTTGTTGGGAGACCGGGTTATAGGATAGATAGCCGCACTATCAAGAGGGGCTTTCGGTTGGGTAACTTGATCACATCGTCTTAGGGAGCTCAATCCTTTGCATACTTTGCATCATCCTAATTTGTTGCTTCTTGGTGTTTCTCCATGTGAGGTTCTTGTGCTTGTTTTTAGCTTTCCAACAAGTCCAAGTTCATCAAAAACGGACTTCGTATGCATCTTTTATCGCGTTTTCGAGTTTGGAGGTTTTACCAGTTCTTTCTTAAAAGAGGTTTTCACCTCTTATTATTTGGGATTTTATCTCTTAATAATTCTTGGGTTTTATGGTCTCCATTGGATAGATATTTTTCTTAGCTTTTCAAAAAGGCCATGTTTGCTAAAATCCGAGTCCGGATGTGAAAGTTATCGCATTTTTCGTGAGGTTATTTTCTGTCGGTTTCGAGCTCGGTTTAAACCGGAAATTCAACCGAGAATTTCCAGTCCAACCGAGAATTCAACAGGAAATTCAACCGGAAATCAACCGAAAACCTTCTGGACCGATTTCTTCTAGGCTCGGTTTAAACCAGAAATTCAACCGATAATTTCCGGTCCAACCGAGAATTCAACCGGGAATTCCAGTTTCGCCCCAAACAGCTAGTTTTCCTTGAGGACTATAAAAGGGGTCTTCTTCCCCAAATGTTTTAGAGTTCTTGAGCACGAAATATACCTCCATTGTTGACCCTCTTGAGCTTGCTCCCTCTCTCTTCCCTCCAATGATTCTTGCATATTTTTGAGGGATTTGGAAGAGGAGATCTAGATCTACAACTCCACCAATCAATTCCTCCTCTAAGTGAGGGGAACCCATTAGATCTAGATCTTGAGGTCATTGGTTGACCTCCACCCTTGTTCTTCCTCTCTAACTCCTCCATAGCATTTGTTGCCTTGGTGGGATTTGGGAGAGAAGGATTTGAGCACTTCCCCTTGTGTTCTTGCTTTGCATTCTTGCATAGTGTTGAGATCTCCATTACGATTTGTTCGAGTGAGAGACCGTGAGCTTGTTACTCTTGGAGGGTGACCTCCTAGTTGGCTTGGCGGTTGGTGCCTCGGTGACCTCTTCGTGGAAGATTGTGAAGAGGCCCGGGCTTCCCCTTCGTGGGAGTTGTGAAGTGGTTGTGGAGCTTGCCATCTCCGGAGTAGAGGAAAAGCTAACCATAAGAAGGGGTCCCTAGCTTCGTGGGGGGCTCGGAGAAGAAGGTGAGCCTTCGTGGCATTCGGGAGCCTTCGTGGTTTCCCGCATCTCTCCAATAGTGATTAGCTTACTTTATGTAAGTGAACATCGGGATACATCTTCGTCTCCGTGTGCCTCGGTAATCTCTATACCCGAGTTTATTTCCTTGTGATAGCCATCGTGCTTGAAGTACTTATATCTTGTTTATCACTTGTGAAATATATCTTGTGCTATCTTGCTTTTATTTAGTTGTTGTTGGTGCACTTAGTTGAGCCTAGCATATTTAGGTTTTGTGCTTGAAGAAAATAAACGTTAGTTTAATTCCGCATTCCTTCAAGCCAATTCCGTAATTGTTTTTAAAAATGCCTATTCACCCCCCTCTAGGCGACATCTCATCCTTTCAATTGGTATCAGAGCAAGGTCTCTCCTTGTTTAGGCTTCACCGCCTTGAGAGTAAAGATGTCGGCTAGTTATTTAGTGCACAATGACATAATTATTTTTGATGGCACAAATTATATGCTATGGAGAAATCGCATGCTTTCTAATCTTCGGACTTTGTGTCCAAATATAGAGCGATTTCTAGATGTAGGTTTTTCTCCTCTGATGGATCTTCAAAATCTATCTATTGAGGATGAGAAAAAATTACATCTTGAAGCTCAAGTATCTAATGAAATTTTATTGTCTGTGAGCTCCATAGTTTATGTTTTCTTGATGGGTTCAAAGTGCAAGACATCTCATGAGATATGGACCAAGCTAGAAGAGTCATTTGGTGGGTCCATTTCTCTTGAGGTTGAAAGTGAACCCAAGGAGCTCTCTTCATCTTCACATCATGAAGAGCTCCAAGTTGCTTCCACATCCGGTCGTGATGAGTGTTCAAGTTCTTCCACTTCACCAACATGTGACTTGTCACAAGGTAATGATATGGTGAGTGAAGAAATCATATGTGATGATGGTAGTCTTGCTCTTTGCAACAATGATTCTATTTCTATAAATCCTAAGGGTGTAGAGAGTTTGGACCTAAACACTTCTTGCAAGAATTTTTTTACTCATTCTTGTGTTAAAGGTCCTTGCATATCTCCTAGAATTTGCTTGATTAAATTTTGTGATGATATGCTTGTTTCTAGTTGTGACCATACTCAAAATGATTCTATTTCCTCTAGTTATTGTTTGACTAACCATGTAGAGGAAATTAAAGAAAAATTGGGTCACATAATTAAAGAAGAAATCAATAGAAGAACCAAGAAGGTTTCTATCAAGAGAAGGCAATGCTATGAATGCCACGAGTATGGACATCTCGCAAGAGCTTGTCCTACACTCGAAAATGAAGAATGTACTTCTATTGATGTTCCATCATCATCTACGCAAGTTCACATGTGCCTTATGGCAAGCGGTTCAAAGGTAACTCCTACTTTGAATCCCGACACATCTCCTTATGATGAGAGTGATGATGATGATGATGATGAAGCTTTCTTGCATGAGATGGAAATTGTGTATGCCTCTCTTCGTGATAATAATGATGCTCGTGGTAAAGTCGAACACTTAATGGAAACCTTGTTTGAACACAAGGAGACCATTAAGGAATTGAACTCCCTTGTTAATGAGGGGAAACGGAGATTCAATCTCCTCAAGCAAGAGCTATCCGAAGAGAAGCATACTATTCTTCCCTATCTCAATCTATTATATCTTGTGAGCTTGCTAATGCTAAATCTATTAATGATGCTTGTGCTACTAACTCTACTTCTTGTGAAGCATCTATATTAAAGGAAAATGTTGAGCTAAGGGCTCAACTTGAGTTACTAACAAGCAATTATAAGAAATTGGAAGAAAGCCATGAAAAGCTCTCGGGCTCTCATGGGGATCTCCTAATCTCTTATAATGGGCTAAAGTTAGCTCATGAGGCAAGTGTCACTAAGAAAACATCTTGTGAGCCTCATTTAGACATTAGCACTACTTTGAACGAAAATGCTATATTACCTTGTGCTAGTCCTAGTAATTTGTCTAGGCATAATATTTCTACATCTTGTGACGAATTACTTGATATACCTTGTTGCTCTAACAATGAAGCTTCTACTTCCTCTAGTACTTGTATTACTACTAACCTTGTAGAGGAAATCAAAGAGCTCAAGGACCAAGTCACTAGTTTGGAGAAAGACTTGGAGAAGCGTCATGAAGGGAAATCCACACTTGATAATATTTTGAGTGTGCAAAAATCCCCTAATGATAAGAGTGGACTTGGATTCAACTCCAATGACAAGAACAAGTCCAAGAGCAACAAGAAGAAGAATGGCCAAGACCAAGTCAAGAATTTGGCCAAGATTGTTTGCTTCAAGTGCAAGATTGAAGGGTGTAACAACTCAGAAAATTGTAATCCACTTCCTATTAATTAAAGTGCCAAATTTTGGACCAAGATAAAACTTTTTATCTATTATTGCATGTATGCATGTTTTTCCTATTATGTGTATTTTATGATTTCATGTGTGCTATTAATTGTTGTGCAATAATTAGCTAAGTCTAACTTAACCAACAGAAACAATTGAGAAGAATTATAAGAACCAAAGAAACAAGAAACAAAAGAAAGAAAGAAAAAGAGAAGAATAAGATGATCTAGGAAATCTTATTGACTACCCTACTTTGAGCCTTTAAATTAAGAAATCTGTAACTCACCTCAGTGTGTGACCAGTTAGTTGAGCTTGACCAAGTTGCAGACTAACTAAACCAAGAAGTTTCTAACCAAAATTCAAATCAGAACATCACTCAAACATCAGCCAAACTTTGAATCTGAAACAGTGACAATACCAAAATTTGAAATAAGATTTCTGCAAAACTCATTCTTTCTTGATAACAAAAATATGACTGGAAACCTTGGCCAATATGTTGATCACCCAAAGTGAAAAATTTCAAAAATTCGAATTTGAATCTCTTGCGGGCATTTCGTCGAACACCTGGCAGATGAAAATCGGGAGAGATCATGATCACTGTGAGGATCACTGTCGCCGTCCGTCTCAAGCCTGTAGCCATGCTCCTGGACACCTCCGCGGTCGACCCCAGCTCCCTCTGCCCCGACCCGAGCCGTGCGACATGGGAGGAAACGGAGGACAGCACCCGGACCCCCCTCTCTTCTCCTTCTTCCTCTCTGCAAGCTCCCGACTACCGTGCCCTCGCCAGCACCGACCCACAGCACTCCGCGGCCGAGACAACAAACCCCCAGCACGCAGGCAAGGCCGTCGAGGCCGGTGTCGCCCGTGCGCGTCGCCAGCATGCTCTGCGCCGGCCACCTACTGGGCGCCCCTGTCCCCGACGCTCCGGCCTATAAAAGGCCAAGCCGATCAAACGAACCAACTCGCCCCGTCCCCAGCTACGTCCCAGACATGCTCACTTCACCCCGCTTGCTCTAGCTCGACGTCGCCAGCCCCACCGGCGAGGTACTGGACGCGGAGGGCGCCGCCGCGTTCGACCTTCCTGGAGCAAGCCGCCGCCGGGAATCGGAGGAGGAGCCTCGCCGGAGTCGTTTCCGCCCCTCGCCGTCGAGTTCTGCTTCCTCTACGCAAGCCGCCGTCGCCGTCGTCATCTTCGCTGCTCACAGGTGAGCTCCGCTGTCGCCGACGAACATGACACCCCTGAGCCGTTAGATCTTGATCTGACGATAGCATACCGGTTCGGTTCGAATAAGTGACCTGACGGGTGGGACCCCCCTGTCAGGTTCAGTTTTATTTCTTTCCCGCCCGTGCGAATCGTTTTCTGGGCCGGCCCGTTCGGGTTTCATTTGAAATCGGCCCAGCTCTGTCGAATTCGGTCCGAAACGTTTTATTCTTTTTCCCGCCTATTTCGAATTAATTCAAATTAGTTTCAGATATGTTTTTCAAACTTTAATTCCAAGAGATTTACAAATCCATTTCTAGCAAATAAATATGCGTTGGAAAGCTTATGAAATGCTCTACACTATAGAACTGGTTAGAATTCAAATTGAGTTAGGGATTTAAATAAATAAGAATAATGTGACCATAGCTTTATTAATCATAGAAAATTTCTAGAAAATGGTTTAAGCCACCTAAAATTATGAAAAATGGTTGTGAACTCACTAATGACCTTCCCTACTGTTTAGTCAACCTTAATCACCTCAAACCTTGTTAGTGGTATCAATTAGACCTTAATCCAACCCTATTGGGTAACATAAAATGATAGATTACTATTGTACACTTAGAATTAAATTGCCCTCCAACACCCCTTCACTTAATAAGTCCACCCTCATTGGAATTAGTACTAATACCCTTAGTTCAATACCCATACTTAAAAAGTAAACCCCACTTGCTTTATGATAGAAAATTTAACTTACACACTCAAGGCAAACTTGGAAGCAAACTTGCAACACAATTTAAATAAAATCCAAAAGGAAGGCTATTGTGTGAAAACAAGTATGTGTGCTTGCTGTGTTGTTAGAATTGTGTAGTGATGATGTGCTTTGTGTTTATTCGTTATTAGACGCTAGTATTGCCGAGGAGGATATTGAGGGGGAATATTATCAAGAAGAAGAAGAATACCCCGGACACTTTGCCAACCAAGGCAAGCCATCTTTTGAATCATACTCCAACTGCCTAGTTTTACTATTGCATTCTACTTGTTTTAAGTAAATTGCATGATTGAATTGCTAGAGTAGAATGATAGAAGTATAGTGATATCTTGCTTAGCAAGAGCATCCAGCTGAGTTTATCCAACCATAGCTTAGTAGTATCATCACTCAATATAGTTGCTTAGTCGCTAATAAAATTTAGACCATCTCTAAGTGGAACCCCATTTGAACTTGGTGACTTGAACTTGGAAACTTGAAATGAAGATTCTCCTACCTGATGGTCTTATGAAGGAAAATAATATTGACTAAGAACTATGGAATGAGTTTCAAAAATGATAATAAGTGATGTACCATGTGAGCCAACCATTACCGTACGACCACATTACCCCTAAATGGGAAGGGGCTTAGTCCGTAGCTTGCTCACCCTAGTATGGGAGGTCTTGTATCATCCTTTATAGAAGTGCATCGTGCGCGGGTACTTCTGAACCAAGTGGAGATTCCACTCATCCGGCATCCCGGAGCGGGCAAAACTAGAGGCGCCGGAACGGGGATTTCCGTATCTCGGGCTCTAGGGAAGGATCCCGTACTAGAGTGAGCAAGTGAAAGAATTTGTTTGATTATCTGAACCCCGCATACTTTGTGTATGACGATCCGTGGATTTCTCCTGGCAGATGTATCGAATCTTGTGGGTAAAGTGTACCCCTCTGCAGAGGTTTCAAACTATTCGAATAGCCGTGTCCTCGGTTATGGACAGTTGGCAAACTGTACTTGACTTTTGTCAAGAATGATAATAACTTATGGTGACCTTGGTGAATGACATGACTTGACTTGACATTGATCTTGACACACTTGAAGTTCCTTGTAGATTGAACTTAGAAAACTAAACCTCTTTTCTACCAATGAACATTCTTGGGAAATAAAACTAGCTTTTGCAAAAACTTAGTGCTTAGACCACCATATCAACCTTGCATATCTACTTCATCCTTTCAACTGTAAGATGGTTTGCGAGTGCATCCAATGTACTCATGGCTGTGTCCCTGGCTATCAACTTGGCCAGACTATGGGGAAGAGTATCCGGAGGAAGGTTATGAAGAGGAGTATTAGAACTAAGATCTTCTACTGAGTCGCCATTGCCTGTAGGGTGAAGGCATGGTCCCGAAGACTATATTTCCGCTGCTATATTGTGTTGTAATATGAACTTGGTTTATATGACCATTGTATTTGAACCATCGTATTGTAATGTCTATGGAACTGGTTACCAACTACGTTATGTGTATCACAACAATGATTCTGGGATTGTGGTGGAATGCATAACGGGCACTTCGACTTTGTGATAAATTCGGGGTCGTCACAAGTTGGTATCAGAGCCTAGGCTGACCATAGGAGACCTTAGTTAGAATGGGCGTTAAATGAAACCTTTATAAAAGCAAAGATATAAGTAATGGTTTAAAATTGCTTAGTCTTTTCCTCTCTATTTACAAAGTTTTGTACATGCTTCAGTTTTTGCCTACTTAAAATTTTGCACACTGGAGTTAGTCACTAACTTAATCTAATCAAAAAATTTGTAGATGGCCCCGGTATTCACTGAGCAGTACCAGTTGGGCCATGGTGGCAGCCTTTGTTTTGAGCGCGACCTCACCACCCTAACCTTGTTCCTGAACCGTCTGTATCCGGAGTTCAAGGGAGCCGTGCTCAATGAGCACCCGGATGGAGAGCTACGATGGCTTGTCAGGGCCAGTTGCCGTGGCAAGAAGGGAGATTTGAGTTCTCCAAGGATCAAGTTTGAGCTTGTGGAGAACACTTGGGCCGATGGTTTGGTCCGAGGTATACAGGAGATGCACGCCCGCTTGTGCGGACTGCATGTTGAGGAGGTCCAGGGAGAGCGCTTTAGGAACTTTGCTCGGCGTGATGCGGATGGACATCCCGCAAACATGCCAGGGCAAAATGAGCCGAGTACCTACGTCGATCACATGGACTTCTTGCTGTACTCCACTCAGCAGGAGGCCGACCCGTACCAAGGCTAACCTTGAGCACTTCGCACTGGTGGAGGCAAGGAGCACTATCAGGATTCTTGCTAGGGATCGCAAGAGTCTTCGCCGCCAGCGCGATGAGAGGGATCACACCATTGAGGAGTTGAAGGCCAATGTGGCTGAGATGACTGAGTACATTGAGACTCTTGAGAGCCACCTTGGTGAGGAGGAAGGCATTGATCTCCGCAAGGAGGATCATGCCCTCATTAGTGACGAGGATGACTTCATGGAGGACCTTGATGATGAGGAGGACCCTGAAGAGAATGGATTCATTGTGGATGATGAGAAGGAAGACCCCGAGGAGCCCGATGTCTAGATTGGAGATTCCCGTGTTATCTAGTTATGAGTTTACTTTAAGTCACTTCGTGTAGGTGTGAGTTGTATCCCCCTCTCTAGTAGACGAGTCGCAATGGTTTGAGGTAAACCATTTGTAATGTGTGAACTCGTATGTATGATATGTTTGATGCTTGTTGAATGAAATATGAATTTGGCCCTTAAGGCCTTAGTAAGACAAAAATTGCATCATCCATGTTACATTTGAAACTTAGCAAATTAGCTTTCCCTCTTGTCTTACACACCTTATCTTCAGATGCCGCGAGCACCCCCACCCCCGAATCCGGAAATGGCCGAACTGCTAAGGTTGATCATGGAAGACCGGGAAGTAGCCCAAGCTGAGCACCAAGCTAACTTGGCCACCCTTCAGCAACTAACCCAGATGGCAATGAACCATAACAATGGCAATGGAAATGGCCATGGTGAAGGAGAAAACAATGGCCATGGTGATCACCGATCCAAGTTAAGGAGTTTCCAAAACACCAACCCCCCTATATTCACTAAGTCTGAAGAACCCTTAGATGCCGATGATTGGCTTCGCACTATGGAGAACAATTTAGCAGTCGCCGAAGTGGGTGAAAATGAGAAGGTCTTATACACCACCCACTATCTTGCGGGAGCCGCAAGAGCTTGGTGGGATAGCACTCGTGCAATGCAAGCCCAAGGGTATGTGATGCCTTGGGAGGAGTTCAAGAGCAAGTTTAGCAAAGCCCATGTTCCTTTGGGATTGGTTAAAAGGATGAGAGATGAGTTCAGGAATCTGAAGCAAGGTTCCCTATCTGTGGTTGATTACCGTGACAAGTTCCTTACCTTGTCTAGGTATGCCCCAGATGACACCAACACCACTGAGAAGAAGCAAGAAAGGTTTCTGGATGGACTTCATGATGAGATGCAATGTGTCTTAGTCAGCATTCACTTTGCCGACCTGGAGTCATTGGTTGATTCTGCGATTCAGATGGAAGGCAAACTCAAGCAAGCTGCAGAGAACCGCAAGCGCCGTATGATGTATCAAGGCAACTCAAGCAACTCGCAGAAGCCAAGGGGAAATCCACCTATGGGTTTCGCCCCTAGACCTATGAGGCCGTCTGCACCGGCTCCAAGTCCCAACTTTCCTAGCCGTCCACCCGGCAACCACTTCAACCGTGCACCTCCAAGACCTAGTGGCAACAACTTCAACCCCAATGCTCCCAGACCCAATGGAGCACCTGTGCCACCCAAGTCGGGTGACAAGTCTGGTGTTACCTGTTATGAGTGCGGACTCAAAGGGCACTACTCTAATGAGTGCCCCAAGAAGCTGACTGATGCATCCAAGACCACTGCTCCTGCTCAGCAGCAGCGCCGTGTTGGAAATGGCAAGAATTATCCCCCAAGGAACCAGCCTCACCCTCGAGGCCGTCTGAACCACATGAATGTTGAAGAAGCTCAGGAGGCAACCGATGTTGTGCTTGGTATGTTCCCTGTTAATTCAGTTCCTGCAAGAGTTCTGTTTGATTCTGGAGCTTCCCACTCGTTTATTACTCAGTTATTCGTTGATAAAAGTGGACTTCAACCAACACCCCTGAAAAATACCATGTCTGTGCAAATACCTGGGTCAATCACCAAGGCTAGTTGGACCTGCTTGGCAGTGCCCATAGAAATCCATGGGATATCATTCTTAGCCAGTTTGATCGTGTTAGGAACCAAGGGATTGGAAGTAGTCCTAGGTATGGATTGGATGTCTCAACACCAAGGAATTATAGATTGTGCCAAAAAGACCATCACCATGAGGAGTAGCCATGGAATTTTAGTAAAGCATGTGTCAGTTAAACCCACCCAAATCCCCAGATGTCATAAGAGTATCTCAGGGCCAACCATAGAGGAAGTTCCCATCATCTGTGAATACCCGGATGTTTTTCCCGATGAGCTACCCGGAATGCCACCCGATCGGGATATTGAGTTTATCATTGAGCTTATTCCCGGAACTGGATCCGTAGCCCAACGACCCTATCGTATGAACCCAGCTGAACTAGTAGAGTTGAAGAAGCAATTGGATGACCTTTTGAGTAAAGGATTGATTCAGCCAAGTTCTTCTGCTTGGAGATCACCCGTTCTGTTTGTGGATAAAAGTGACGGTTCCAGCCGACTGTGCACTGATTACCGCAAGCTAAATGATGTGACCATCAAGAATAAGTATCCTCTTCCGAAGATAGATGATCTGTTTGACCAATTGACCGGAGCTCGAGTTTTCTCGAAGATAGATCTTAGAACTGGATACCATCAACTGAAGATCCATGCAACTGATATACCCAAAACAGCCTTCACTACCCGATACAGATTGTATGAGTACACCGTAATGTCCTTTGGATTAACCAATGCCCCTGCTTATTTCATGAACCTCATGAATAAGGTTTTCATGGAGTTTTTGGATAAGTTTGTTGTTGTCTTCATTGATGACATTCTTATCTACTCCAAGTCTGAAGAAGAGCACGCAACCAATTTGAGATTGATATTAGAGACTCTTAGAGAGCATCAGCTGTATGCCAAGTTCAGTAAGTGTGAGTTTTGGTTGAAAAAAGTTGGATTCCTAGGCCATGTGTTGTCAGCTAGAGGAATATCAGTAGACCCAAAGAAGATCAAATCAGTCATGGAATGGGAAGCCCCTACCACTCAAACTGAAGTTAGAGGTTTTCTTGGACTAGCGGGATATTACCGCAAATTTGTTGAAGGGTGTCGGGGGGATGACCCCCGGTAGGGTCAAGAGACTAGAGAGACACAAGGTCTATGATTGACTTTATGCCGGGTTATCAAGGAAGGGCCTGGCCGGAATATAAGAGCATCCCGGCTGGTGTATAATGTGTATCCCGGCTGGTGTATAATGTGTATCCCGGCCGGCATATAATGTGTATCCCGGCTGGTGTCTGGATATGCCGGCATAGCCGGAATACTGATATATGTGTGCCGGCATATACTCAGATATGCCGGCCTAACTATTTGGTGTGTTGTGCAGGAGCAGGGGAGGCCGGATTACCCGACCCTCGTAGGTCGTTGGTCCGGCATATAAGTCCTGGGTATGGCCAACGGTCATATCCGGGATGCTTAAGTCAACCAAGGTGTCACATCCCTACAATCAAGGAAGAAAACATCCAAGCATGGTAGCAGAGTAAGATGGCAGGGTGCACAGTGGAGGTTACCTACCCTCACTGTGCACAAGTACGAGCTTACCGCACGGAGGTAAGGCCACAGTTCAAGAGGTACAAGGTACAGGGATATGGCGTCCCATCGAGAGCAATCAGGGGCGAAGTCAAGGGTCTCTGCCATCGCCACCAGCTCCTGTTTGGAGTGTAGCCCTTGTCTTGTGGTCTTGTATGACCGTTGTAACCCTGGCCACCACTATATAAGGTGGCATAGGGAGCCCTGGTAAAGGGTTAGACGTTGGAAGGTGGGTAGCTGGTTGAACGTTGGCTGATAGTTGTTGGTTGGTCACTCTGTACTTACCAGTTCATCTTCCTTCTCTAGCAGAGAGCTTGGAAGCACCATTGTGGTGTACTACATCGATCCATATATACAATCAGTAGAGCAGGAGTAGGGGTGTTATCTCCTTACGAGAGCCCCGAACCTGGGTAGATCAGTGTCTCTTTCTGTCGTGCTCTTTAGCTCGTTCCCCTCTCCCGAATCCTCCAGCATCTAGTCGGCCCCCATTTAAGCCATCCTATGGCATATGTTGTTTCACCACGACGACATTTGGCGCCCACCGTGGGGCATCAGATCGATATGCTGGGCGGAGTGTTCATTCGGACGGGGTCTGTGATAGCAGCTTCGGGAGTGCGCGTGGTCTCTGGCCTCGTCCAGAGGCTAGGCTCGCTCAGTTTCGTCAGTGACAACGCCGGTTGTCTCGGTGGCCGGCCGTTCCCTAGGGATGGCCGGATTATGTCTTTCGGTTCCCACGAGGTGTACGTGGAAACTGAGAGAATTTGCAGGAAGGAGGTGCTGGTGGCGTCGGATCCTCCGTCACATCGGCTGGCTCACGCTGGGCGTAGCGCTCGCTCAGTAGAGTCGGCTGAGGTGATGATGGCCGGCACATCCGTGCCGCCGGCGGAGGATGCCGGCAAAGCAGCAGCGGTCGGAGCTTCTCCTCCAGAGCCACCGAAGGTCAAGAGGTCGGCGCGTCCTCCGTTGGAGCGTGCGGAGAACCTGGCCGGCACTTCCGGTGTGCCGGCTAGGGGCGAGGTTCTTCTTCCCATCATCGACCGGCTTCTCGAGCCGGTGCGATCCGGCGTTGATCTGGAGCAGGCAAGGGAGGTCCTGGAGGGATCTCGTCAGGCCCTCGTCGACGAGGCCCTGGCCATGAACCAGGAGCGCGAACGGTTTAACCGGCAACTCCGTGAGTATGCGGCAGCCCATGGTTTTACTCCTGTAGTAATCCGGCCTAGCCGGATAGAAGAGGTTAGAACTAGAGGCAGAAATCTTAATGCTGAGATAGGAAAAGATGCTAGAGATAAGAGTCATACCGCAACTAGTACTGTGCCTAAGGTAGTCTATAGTTCGCCAGTAAAGAACCTTAGAGCAGCGGCCGAGGTAGCTAAGGATTTATCTTGTTTATCCGGCGAAGCACTGCGTGAGCAGCAAGCCCGGCTTAACCAACTTTTGTCTGAAGCTACAAAGCAGCAGGAGGCCTTTAAGAAGGCAAACCCAGGTGCCGGGGCATCCCAGTACATTGTGTCGGCGGGAGGTGCCGGTGCGAGGTCGAGGGGCCAAGCCTCGTCCCCGCATCCTAGCGCCCGGCGTGCCGGAAGTGTGACCTCTGGCCGCCGGGACAAGCAGATCCAGGTGTACGATCCGGCTGCCGCCGGAAAGCAGGCGATGGTGCAGAAGAATGTCGGCCAAGCTGACAAGTATGTCGGCAGCAAGAAGCCCGGCCAGAGTATGCCGGCCGGGCATGAAGCAGCAGCGGCCGGTGGTGGCCGGAGTAACAGTGCAGCCCGGCGTCAGCAACAGGGCGCCGGAGGTGCAGCGCAGCAGCAGGGTGCAGGCCATCCGGGACATCGAGAGGATGACGGCAATTCCGCCCTTGCCAGGGTGGGATATCAGCAGCAGCATCAGCAAGGCCGGCATAGTGAGCAGCATCAGCCGGAGCAGCAGCAGCAGATGATCGCAGGCCCAATAGCATCCCGGCTTGGACCTCGGTCCTTGGAAGCCAATGATGCACGTTTCAAGCTGGACAAGCTCCACCAATCAGAGTTGGTGGAGAGACAAGGAGCTCCGGGCCCTATGTGTTTCGGACCCCGGATTATGGGAGAGCCGGTGCCTTACTACTTCCAGCTCGCGCGTGGCGCGAGGACATATAATGGAAGTACGAAGCCGGAAGATTGGTTGGAGGATTACTCCACAGCGGTGAACATCGCCGGAGGAAACCTCAGATGGGCGGTACGATATGTGCCGCAGATGTTGGAAGGTCCAGCCAGGATATGGCTGAATAATTTGCCGGCCGGGAGTATCAACGGCTGGATTGATTTCGAAGAGCAGTTTGTGTCGAACTTTACCAGTACATACAAGAGGCCCAACCGTCCGCAGCAGCTGGCTAACTGCCGGCAAGGAGTGAATGAGACTGACCGTGACTATCTGACCAGGTGGTGCACGTTGCGCAATTCCTGCGAAGGAATCAATGAGCAGCAGGCCATCATGTGGTTCGCTCATGGGTGCCAGCATGGCACCATGCTGTGGCAAAAGCTTCAGAGGCCAATGCCGGCCACGCTGGCCGAAACAATCAAGATCGCTGATAGTTATGCTCTGGGAGATCCCAAGCAGCCCAGTCTCGATTCACAAGGACAGGGGCAGACCCAGGGGAACACCAGCAATGCCGGGAGATCAGGGCAATACTATCGCCCGGATAACCGGAATAAGAGGAGAGATGAGCGGCCGGATTATCGGTATGGCTCAGCACAAGTTGCAGCTGTGGAGGAAGAGCAAGGGGGCGCCGGCAGTAGCCAGCGTCCGAGATATGAAAACTATCAGCGGCCTCAGCAGCAGCCGCAGCAGCAAGCATAGCCGTTCCAGAAGAAGAATGTCTGGACCAACAAGAATGCCGGCGGAGCCGCCGGCCAGAAGAAGCAGTGGCCGAAGTATACAGTGGGTCTTGCCATGGACAAGCCTTGTGTGTTTCACACATTCCAGCCGGGAAAGCCGGCAAACCATTTGACAAGGAACTGTTCATGGCTGGACGACATATTAGCAGGTCGTGCAGGTCCCTGGGGACCGGCTAGACCCTCTGTCCCGGCAGCTCCATCGCCGTTGACAGGTGCTAATACAATTGCAGTCCCACCTAGGCCGGGTAATCCTGGGAATCAGAGCAACGCCGGAAATGCCGGCGTAAATCAAGTTGACCAGAGCTATAATCCGGAATATAACGCCGGAGGCCCAGGAGCGGGCCGGAATGAGTACAAGGAGTATGATCAGAGCTATATGGTCTTTGAGACCGAGAGAACAGACAAGCAGAGCTTGTACCGCCGGAGTCTGGAGGTGAATGCCGTTATGTCGGCTGTGCCAAAGCTGATGTACTGGTCTGACCAGGCTGTTGGCTGGGACAGGGCAGATCATCCCCGGATCATGCCAAATCCCGGCGGATATGCTCTGGTGATGGATCCGACATTCGTCGGGCCGGCTAATAACGTGAGATTCAGCAAGGTCCTCATTGATAATGGAAGCAGCATCAACATCATGTATCGGGATACGATGGAGAAGCTGGGAATCAAGGAAAATATGCTGGAACCAAGCAAGACCACGTTCCACGGCATTGTGCCGGGACTTTCGTGTGCGCCGATGGGCAAGATCCGGATGGATGTCATGTTTGGCAGCCGGGATAACTGCAGGGTGGAAAACCTCATGTTCGAGGTGGTTGATCTGGAGAGCCCCTACCATGCTTTGCTGGGTAGACCGGCACTGGCAAAATTCATGGCCTCTACGCATGTGGCGTATCTGAAGATGAAGATGCCGGGACCCAAAGGAGTGATCACCATCATTGGTGATTACAAGCGTTCGATGGCATGTGCCACCGCCGGATCCAATCTGGCCGAGACTCTGATCATTGCAGAGGAGAGGAAGAGGCTCAAGCGAGCAGTGGAGATTGCTGAAACCGTCGTGGCCGGCAAATATATGCCGGGCATGACAAATCCCGGCGGCAGTGCTTCTTTTCAAGTAGGCAAGGAAGTCAAAAAGGTGCCGCTGGATGAAGCTTTCCCGGAGCGCCATGCCCTGGTTGGGGCAAGTTTGGATCCCAAATAGGAAAGCGAGCTCATCAGCTTCCTCCGTGAGAATCGGGATATCTTTGCATGGTCTACTTCGGACCTGCAAGGTGTGCCGAGGGAGCTGGCTGAGCACGCATTGCATGTGAGGCCCGATGCTAAGCCAGTGAAGCAGCCGCTCCGGCGGAATGCCGGCGATAGAAGGAAAGCCATATGGGAGGAAGTGGCCAGGCTCTTAGCCTCTGGCTTTATCAAGGAAGTACTTCATCCGGATTGGGTGTCTAATCCGGTTTTGGTGGAAAAGAAGAAAGATGAGCCCGTCATAGTGAAAGTATGGCGGATGTGTGTTGATTACACCAACTTGAACAAGGCATGTCCTAAAGATCCATTCCCGCTGCCTCGGATCGATCAAGTGATTGATTCCACAGCCGGATGTGAACTGTTATCATTTGTAGATGCCTACTCTGGTTTCCACCAGATCCCCTTGTATGAGCCAGATCAAATAAAGACATCCTTTATTACCCCGTACGGGGCTTATTGCTATCTCACTATGCCGTTCGGTTTAAGAAATGCCGGCGCAACTTACCAAAGGTGTATGCAGAAATGTCTGCACGATCAGATAGATAAAAATGTGCAGGTATATGTCGACGATATCGTCATAAAAACCAAGGAGAGCAAGACTCTCATAGATGATCTCCGGGAAACCTTTGGGAACCTGAGGAGATTCCGGATGAAGCTGAATCCGGCTAAGTGCACCTTTGGTGTGCCGGCAGGCAAGTTGCTCGACTTCCTTGTCTCCAGCCGGGGTATTGAGGTGAATCCCGGCAAGATTCGTGCCATAGAAAGGATGAAGCCGCCGACAGATTTGAGGGAAGTACAGAAGTTCACTGGGTGTCTTGCATCCCTGAGCCGTTTCATAAGCCGGCTAGGAGAGAAAGCCCTGCCGTTATATCAGTTGATGAAAAAGTCCGACACATTTGTCTGGACAACGCAAGCAGATGCAGCTTTCAAGGAATTGAAACAATTGTTGTCAACAGCGCCGGTATTAGCGTCTCCGATGCCCCGGGAGCCAATGTTGCTCTATATAGCGGCAACCAACCGAGTTGTCAGTGCTGTGGTGGTAGTAGAGCGAGAGGAAGGAGGCAAAACCGTGCAGCGGCCGGTATATTATCTGAGTGAAGTCCTCTCCACCTCAAAGCAAAATTACCCCCACTATCAGAAGATGACCTATGGTGTCTATATGGCGGCTAAGAAGCTCAAGCATTACTTCCAAGAGCATCCAATCCGGGTAGTGGCCGAGGCCCCTATCTCGGAAATTATAGGCAACAAAGATGCCAGCGGCCGGATAGCAAAATGGGCAATAGAGCTTTCACCATATACACCGCAGTACGATAAGAGGGATACAATCAAGTCCCAGGTCTTGGCTGATTTCTTTATTGACTGGGCCGAGATACAGTATGAGCCACCATTGCCAGATGCCAATTATTGGAGGATGCATTTCGATGGGTCCAAGACAATCCATGGCTTGGGTGCCGGCATAGTTCTCAGTTCACCAAAGAATGACCAGCTGAGATACGTCCTGCAGATTCACTTTGCAGCATCAAATAATGTGGCGGAATATGAGGCACTTGTGCATGGCCTGAAGGTGTCTAAGGACATAGGAATTCGCCGGATTATGTGCTTCGGAGATTCTAACTTAGTGATTCAGCAGTGTTCCGGCATATGGGACGCGCATGATGCTAACATGGCATCATACCGTTTCCTAGTGCAGCAGTTAAGTGGTTATTTTGAAGGTTGTGAGTTCCGGCACGTTCTCCGGGCTCAGAACGATGCAGCCGATGCATTATCCAAGCTGGGGTCTTCCCGAGATTCAATCCCACCCGGCATTTCGCTGGAGCATCTGAGGAAGCCATCGATCAAACCCTCGCCGGAGTCATCCTCCATTTATGTCCCGCCAGGTCCAGACGAAGCAGTTCCAATGGACATAGATGCCGGAGCCAAGACGGATAACCCGGGGACTGTTTCCTCAGTCCCGGGGACTGGGCCGGCATATGCTGTTAGTACAGTATTCCGGAGCAAAGCTAAAGGCAAGGGTAAAATGTGCCAAGAGGTTGTGCCGGTATACCCGGGGACTGCTCCGGCATACCCGGGGACTGATTCTTCAGTCCCGGGGACTTCGCAGCCCATGGAGATCGATTATGTGTCGGTCGAAATGATGGAAATAGATCAGGCAGTGTTCACTGTCAGGGAAGTGCCCTCATGGGCACGTCCTATCATGAACTTCATGGTGGATGGTCAAGTGCCGGCGGATGAAACCGAGGCCCGCCGGGTTATGAGGAGATCCAAAGCGTATACCATCATCAACAAAGAAATATACAAGAGAAGTACCACCGGAGTATTGCAGAGATGTGTCGAATCTGCGGAGGGTCTAGAGATGCTCCGGGAAATTCACCAGGGGGAGTGTGGTCACCATGCTTCGTCCAGGGCATTGGTGGCAAAGGTATTCCGGCATGGCTTCTATTGGCCAACGGCACTGCAAGAGGCAGAAAACTTGGTCCGGAAGTGTAATGGGTGTCAAAGATATGCCCACCAGATTCATCAGCCGGCATCTGCCCTGAAAACTATCCCAATAACCTGGCCCTTTGCTGTTTGGGGCCTGGATATGGTCGGGGCTTTTAAGCCGGCCAGAGGGAAAATGACCCATATCCTGGTCATGGTGGACAAGTTCACCAAGTGGATTGAAGTGAAGCCCATAAGCAAGTGTGATGGTCACACAGCAGTGAAATTCTTAAAGGATATAATCTTGAGATATGGTGTTCCTCATAGCATCATCACTGACAATGGGTCAAACTTTGCCCAAGGGCCATTTGCCAGATTTTGTGAGGAGGTGGGAATCCGGCTGGACGTTGCGTCGGTTGCCCACCCTTGTGCCAATGGCCAAGTAGAGAGATCGAATGGGCTAGTATTATCCGGCATAAAACCCCGGCTGATAGAGCCCCTGGAGAAAACTCCGGGATGTTGGCTAGATGAGCTGCCAGCAGTGCTGTGGAGTTTAAGAACTACTCCGAATAGATCAACAGGCTACACACCATTTTTCCTGGTGTATGGAGCAGAAGCTGTGCTTCCAACAGATGTAATACATGATGCACCAAGAATAGTGCTATATACTGAGGAAGAGGCTAAAGAAGCCAGAGAAAATGATGTTGATCTGCTAGAGGAAGCAAGGGAAATAACTCTGTCAAGAACAGCAGTATATCAGCAGAACCTCAGACGCTATCATGCGCAGAAGGTAAATCCAAGGAGATTTCAAGAGGGAGATCTAGTACTCCGGCTAAAGCAAGGAACAGAAGGCCGGCATAAGTTAACTCCTCCATGGGAGGGGCCATTCATTGTGAGCAGAGCTCTGCACAATGATGCCTATTATCTTATAGATGCGCAGGACCCCAAGAAGAATAAGGCGGACAGGTCCGGAGAAGAAACCAAGAGGCCATGGAACATAGCTCTACTGCGCCCCTTTTACTCCTGAGCAACACAATGTATGTATTTCCATATTTTCCTTTGTATGCCGGCGTGTTGTGCCGGCACAAGACTAATGAATGAAATACCGGCATCCCGAAGAAGCCGGGTAACTAGCTCCGAGGTATATTTGTGGTTTATTTACAGTTTTTTGTTATATGCCGGCTGGCTTTATTTGAATGTTTCCTATGTCGGCCTAGTAATGTGTCGGCATCAAAGGCCACTCTTCGACTCAGCTGTTGTCCGAAACCCGGCTTCATGGCTAGCAAGAGTAGATGCCGGAGATTGTCTACACATGGAAAACGGCTAAGGAAATACAAAGCAAGCGAACCGACATTTTCGTTAAAATTAAAGTTAAAATTGGAAGTGTCGGATGATTTGAAGTCTAAGTTTCAAAGTTAAAGTACTGTATGTTCGAGGAAGCAACCTTGAGACTCATACGTCGAAAGCCAATTAAGGTAGACAAGTAGCCAAGGTTGTGAAATTGAGGAAACAGGAAAACAACTCGGTGACTTAGCCAAAAGATGATCCGGCATTAGTAACAAGCAAACCAAGATAAAACTTGTTCAGATAGCAAACCAAAGGAAAGTAAACGTATATCTTACAACTGCACCCGGCATACCGGGGATCTGATAAAGCTTAAAGTGTTTTTGATGCAAAGATTCAAGGGGCAGACGCGGGGCCGCCAGCAGGTGGAGCAGTAGCAGTCGAAGTGGCGGCTTCAGGTGTGCCGGACCCAGCAGATGGAATGGAGCCATCACCTCCGCCCGGGGCAGATGCCTGTTCCGGGACATCAGTGTCGGCTTCCTCAGCTTCATCTTCATCTTGGCTGGAGTCGGAACCCTCAGCAGCGGCAGATGTCCCGGCATCGTCATTCTTCTCCGGCTCGCGGATGTCCCGGACGAATTTGTCGGTGTCGGCATAGTCCACATAGCTATGGGCCAACTCCTTGCGGCGACGGATATGATCCGGATCCGTGGTCCAGATGGATCCTTCGCGCACAGTGCGCAAAGTCTCCAAGTCTGCCTTTTCATACCAAGACAAGAAGTAGCTGAGGGCTTCGTCGGCTCCAACCCTCGCGCCGGAATCTCGCCACTCCCGGAGGCGAACCTTGGCAAGCTGCAGGTCGTTGCCGAGGTCAACCGGATCAGTGGGAGTCCTTTGTCCCGGCCAGAGGGCAGAGAATGCCTCCTGGGCGCCGTAGAAGAGCTCTTCAGTGTAAAGGGTCATGGCCTCCTTCCGGGACTGCAGGGCCAGCAGCTGCTCCGACATGTCCCAGTTGGGCGAGTCAACCGGAACACCCCGGTTTTCTCGGTCCAACTGCAAAGCCCTCTCAACGTCAGCGACGGAAGCGGGAAATATGCCTGCAGAATAGAAACAATGTTAGCAAAAGGAAAATATGTCGGCATAGATGCTATGCCGAAAAAGATTACACTATGTCGGAAAGGATTTGAAGCTTACGGGCAAGGTCGGCATTCAGCTGCGCAGCTGTAACCTCCCATTTGGTGGCCTGCTCCTTCAGGCTATCCAGTTCAGCATGGGCGTTGGCGGCATCAGTCTCGGAGGTAACAAGCAGGGTATGGGTTTTCTTCAGTAGGCCCTCCCTCTGTTCCTTTTCGTCCAGCAGCTCGGTGATCCGGCCCTTCAACTGCTCAACCTCGGCCTTGTGACCGGCATCCCGGTCGTCCAGTTGCTTGGCCACATCCACCGAGGACACACAATCCTGGTGGCGTGCCTCCAGTGCAGCCTTCTCATCTGCAAAGATTTCAAGTTAAGAGGATTTGAAGAAAGAAAACAGTGACAAAGAGTAAAGGATTTGAAGTATAAAGTAGCTATCCGGGTAACAGCAGGATCCGGCATACCAGTAAGCTCTTTCACCCTCTTGAGAAGCTCGGTGACTTGCGCTTCGGCACCAGCTGAAGAATGTCGGCACAAGGTTACGTGTCGGCAAGAGTAAGCATTGCAAAGTAAAGAGCGGAAAGATATCCGGCATACAGCAGTATGTCGGCAAAGATTACCTTTCAGGGACAGCTCCAGCTGAAGCTTGCTGTGTGCGTCGGAAAGCTTCCGATGCTCGCACACCAAGTCATGGAACATGTTGGCCCGGGTGTTGTTCATGAGCTGCAAAAATGCCGGGATTTGAAATGTCAGCAGAGAAATTTGACATGATAATTAAAGTGAAGATTTTATCAAGTGATCATTCTTTTAAAAACCCGGCACAGGTGCTGCGCACCTATCCCGGCTCTCGGTGACTAGGATTTGAAGCTCGGATCGAGCTTATATCCCGGTCAAGAGGATTTGAAAGATAATAGAGATGTGAAATTGTTAAAGACCCGGCACAGGTGCTGCGCACCTATCCCGGCTCTCGGTGACTAGGATTTGAAGCTCGAATTGAGCTTATATCCCGGTCAAGAGGATTTGAAAGATAATAGAGATGTGAAATTGTTAAAGACCCGGCACAGGTGCTGCGCACCTATCCCGGCCCTCGGTGACTAGGATTTGAAGCTCGGATCGAGCTCATATGTCGGCAGTTAATTCAAAAGAAGCTAGCTAAAGGACTATGAGAAAATCCCGGATGTCCATATCCCGGACAACCGACATTTTCGGGGACTGGGGATATGGGTGTAAATAGAGAGGACTTACGTTGGTGGCATCGGCCAACTTGTGAAGTCTTTGCTGGAGGCTGAGGAGCTCGCTGGCGATCGGTATGGGCTTCGCTGCCAGGAAGTCGCTTGGGTCGCCACTGGTCTTGGCTTCGGCCAGCTTCTTGCTCCTTGAGTCCGCAGTGTCCATGTTGCTGGCGTCGTTCCACTTGATGCACTGCTCCTTAAGAGAGCCGAGGCTCTCGTCACTTTTCGTCGCAAGAGGGACGAGGCCCTCGAGTTCTGGGGTATCGAAGAAGCTTTTCCGGTACCCCGGCCGGGCTGCTGCCCTGCCAAGATGCAGGGCCAGAGCAGAGCTGGTCCCGGACGCTGCCTTAGGAGGAGCAGTTGCGGCAGATGGTGTGCCGGACTTGGCCGGCTGAATCTTCAGTGTGCTGGACTTGGCCGGGGCAGTGGACTTGGCCGGTGCAGTGGACTTGGCCGGTGCAGTGGTCTTGGCCGGTGCAGTGGTCTTGGCCGGTGCTGGAGTCTTGGGTGCGGGCTGTTCCGGCGCGGCCGGTGCTTCTTGGCCAGCGGGAGCAGGATCCGGAAAAGTCCGGACTTCCGGCACTAAAGGGCCTTTACCCTTGATGTCTGTGCCGGCGCTCTTGTCGCTTGCGCCGGCGTCGTCAGTTGTGCCGGCGTCGCTGGTGGGCGCGCCGGAGTCTGGTGCTTCTTGGTGGGCTCCTGTGTCCATGTGGACATCAGGAGCCGGAGGTTCCTGTTGAGCCCCCGAGTCCATGTGGACGTCGGGGGCAGAGGTGTCTTGTGCCGGCGGAGGGGCGTCCTTCGCCGGGGAGGTGGTCTTGTCGGGCGCAGGCGAAGATGCCGGCGCCGGTGAGGTCGTGTGACTAGCAGAGGGAATGTCGGAGGCAGCAGGGGCAGCGGGCTTGGTAACCTGCGGGTCGCCGCTCAAGCCAGAAGCTTGTTCCGGCTCAAGAGGAGCACTGAAAGAGAGGAAAAACCAAGTCAGTAATACAAACAAGAGATATGTCGGAGGAAATGCAAAGAAAAGGAAATTTACCCCGAGGCAACAGGCCTCTGTTTCTTCTGTTTGGGCACGCAGACCTTCTGCCTTTTCGACCTCTGAGGTATGTCGGAC